>CM038143.1:379723156-380458099 GCA_021437245.1 Aegilops speltoides
ATGGAGGAGAATAGTTCTGTCAGTGAACACATACTTAGGATGTCTGGGTACCATAACCACTTGACGCAACTGGGAGTTAATCTTCCTGATAATAGTGTCATTGACAGAGTTGTTCAATCACTGCCACCAAGCTGTAAAGGCTCCGTGCTGAACTATAATATGCAAGGGATGAAGAAAATGATTCCCGAGCTCTTCGCAATGCTAAAGGCTGTGGAGGTAGAAATCAAGAAGGAGCATCAAGTGTTGATGGTCAACAAGACCACTTGTTTCAAGAAAAAAGGCAAAGGGAAGAAGGGGAACTTCAAGAAGAATATCAAGCAAGTTTCTACTCTCGGGAAGAAGCCCAAGTCTGAACCTAAGCCTGAAACTGAGTGCTTCTACTGCAAAGGGACTGGTCACTGGAAGCGGAACTGCCCCAAGTATTCGGCGGATAAGAAGGATGTGAAAGTGAAAGGTATATTTGATATACATGTTATTGATGTGTACCTTACTAATGCTCGTAGTACTGCCTGGGTATTTGATACTGGTTCTGTTGCTCATATTTGCAACTAGAAACAGTGGCTACGGATTAAACGAAGATTGGCTAAGGACGAGGTGACGATGCGTGTCGGGAATGGTTCCAAGATTGATATGATCATCATCGAGCACTCCCTATACTTTCAGGATTAGTGTTGAACCTAAATAAATGTTATTTGGTGTTTGCGTTGAGCATGAACATGATTAGATCATGTTATTGCAATACGGCTATTCATTTAAGATAGAGAGTAATTGTTATACTTACATGAATAAAACCTTCTATGGTCATGCACCCAATGTTGATGGTTTATTGAATCTCGATCGTGGTAATACACATATTCATAGTATTGATGCCAAAAGATGCAAAGTTGATAATGATAGTGCAACTTATTTGTGGCACTGCCATTTGGGTCATATCAGTGTAAAGCGCATAAAGAAACTCCGTAAAGATGGACTTTTGGAATCACTTGATTATGAATCATGCTTGCGAACCGTGCCTTATGGGCAAGATGACTAAAACTCCATTCTCCAGAACAATAGAACGAGCTAGTGACTTATTGGAAATAATACATACCGATGTATGCGGTCCAATGAGTGTTGATGCTCGTGGCGGGTATCGTTATTTTCTGACCTTCATGGATGATTTGAGATGATATGGGTATATCTACTTAATGAAACACAAGTCTGAAACATTTGAAAAGTTCAAAGAATTTCAGAGTGAAGTGGAGAATCATCGTAATAAGAAAATAAAGTTTCTATGATCTGCTCGTAGAGGAGAATATTTGAGTTACGAGTTTGGCCTTCATTTAAAACAATGTGGAATAGTTTCACAGCTCACGCCACCTGGAACACCACAACGCAATGGTGTGTCTGAACGTCGTAACCATACTTTATTGGATATGGTACGATCTATGATGTCTCTTATTGATTTACCGCTATCGTTTTGGGGTTATGCTTTAGAGACGGTTGCATTCACTTTAAATAGGGCACCATCAAAATCCATTGAGACGACGCCTTATGAACTATGGTTTGGCAAGAAACCAAAGTTGTCATTTTTTAAAGTTTGGGGCGGCGATGCTTATGTGAAAAAGCTTCAACCTGATAAGCTCGAACCCAAATCGGAGAAGTGCGTCTTCATAGGATACCCAAAGGAAACTGTCGGGTACACCTTCTATCACAGATCCGAAGGCAAAATCTTTGTTGCTAAGAGTGGATCCTTTCTAGAGAAGGAGTTTCTCTCGAAAGAAGTGAGTGGGAGGAAAGTAGAACTTGATGAGGTAATTGTACCTTCTCCTGAATTGGAAAGTAGTTCATCACAGAAATCAGTTCCAGTGATTCCTACACCAATTAGTGAGGAAGCTAATGATGATAATCATGAAACTTCAGATCAAGTTACTACCGAACATGTAGGTCTTACAGAGTGCGATCTACACCAGAGTGGTACAGTAATCCTGTTCTAGAAGTCATGTTACTAGACCATGATGAACCTACGAACTATGAGGAAGCGATGATGAGCCCAGATTTCGCGAAATGGCTTGAGGCCATGAAATCTGAGATGGGATCCATGTATGAGAACAGAGTTGTGGACTTTGGTGGACTTGCCCGATGATCGGCAAGCCATAGAAAATAAATGGATCTTCAAGAAGAAGACTGACGCTGATGGTAATGTTACTGTCTACAAAGCTCGACTTGTTGCGAAAGGTTTTCGACAAGTTCAAGGAGTTGACTACGACGAGACTTTCTCACCCGTAGCGATGCTTAAGTCTGTCTGAATCATGTTAGCAATTACCGCATTTTATAATTATGAAATTTGGCAGATGGATGTCAAAATTGCATTCCTTAATGGATTTCTGGAAGAAGAGTTGTATATGATGCAACCAGAAGGTTTTGTCGATCCAAAGGGTGCTAACAAAGTGTGCAAGCTCCAGTGATCCATTTATGGACTGGTGCAAGCCTCTCGGAGTTGGAATAAATGCTTTGATAGTGTGAACAAAGCATATGGTTTTATCTGAGACTTTTGGAGAAGCTTGTATTTACAAGAAAGTGAGTGGGAGCTCTGTAGCATTTCTAATATTATATGTGGATGACATATTATTGATTGGAAATGATATAGAATTTCTGGATAGCATAAAAGGATACTTGAATAAGAGTTTTTCAATGAAAGACCTCGGCGAAGCTGCTTACATATTGGGCATCAAGATCTATAGAGATAGATCAAGATGCTTAATTGAACTTTCACAAAGCACATACCTTGAAAAAGTTTGGAAGAATTTCAAAATGGATCAGACAAAGAAAGGGTTCTTGCCTGTGTTACGAGGTGTAAAGTTGAGTTGGACTCAATGCCCGACCACTGCAGAAGATAGAGAGAAAATGAAAGTCATTCCCTATGCTTCAGCCATAGGTTCTATCATGTATGCAATGCTATGTACCAGACCTGATGTGTGCCTTGCTATAAGTATAGCGGGGAGGTACCAAAGTAATCCAGGAGTGGAGCACTGGACAATGGTCAAGAACATCCTGAAATAGCTGAAAAGAACTAAGGATATGTTTCTTGTTTATGGAGGTGACAAAGAGCTCTTCGTAAATGGTTACGTTGATGCAAGCTTTGACACTGATCCGGATGACTCTAAGTCGTGGCCCGGATACGTATTTTTATTGAATGGTGGAGCTGTCAGTTGGTGCAGTTCCAAACAGAGCGTCGTGGCGGGATCTACGTGTGAAGCGGAGTACATAGCTGCTTTGGAAGCAGCAAATGAAGGAGTCTGGATGAAGGAGTTCATATTCGATCTAGGTGTCATACCTAGTGCATCGGGTCCAATGAAAATCTTTTGTGACAATACTGGTGCAATTGCCTTGGCAAAGGAATCCAGATTTCACAAGAGAATCAAGCACATCAAGAGACGCTTCAATTCCATCCGTCATCAAGTGTCGGAGGGAGACATAGAGATTTGCAAAATACATACGGATCTGAATGTTGCAGACCCGTTGACTAAGCCTCTTCCATGAGAAAAACATGATCAGCACCAAGACTCCATGGGTGATAGAATCATTACTTTGTAATCTAGATTATTGGCTATAGTGCAAGCGGGAGACTGAAGGAAATATGCCCTAGAGTCAATAATAAAGTTGTTATTTATATTTCCTTATATCATGATAAATGTTTATTATTCATGCTAGAATTGTATTAACCAGAACCTTAGTACATGTGTGAATACATAGACAAAACATAGTGTCCCTAGTATGCCTCTACTTGACCAACTCGTTTATCAAAGTTGGTGATGTTTCCTAACCATAGACATGTGTTGTCATTTAATGAACATGACCGCATCATTAGGAGAATGATGTGATGGACAAGACCCATCCGTTAGCTTAACATTATGATCATTACAGTTTCATTGCTACTGCTTTCTTCATGACTTATACATGTTCCTCAGACTATGAGATTATGCAACTCCCAAATACCGGAGGAACACCTTGTGTGCTATCAAACATCACAACATAACTGTGTGATTATAAAGATGCTCTATAGGTGTCTTCGAAGGTGTTTGTTGGGTTGGCATAGATCGAGATTAGGATTTTTCACTCTGTGTTTCGGAGAGGTATCTCTGGGCCCTCTCGGTAATGCTCATCACTATAAGCCTTGCAAATAATATGACTAATGAGTTAGTTACGGGATGAAGTATTACGGAACGAGTAAAGAGACTTGCCGGTAACGAGATTGAACTAGGTATGATGATACCGACGATCGAATCTCGGGCAAGTAACATACCGATGACAAAGGGAACAACGTATGTTGTTATGCGGTTTGACCGATAAAGATCTTCGTAGAATATGTAGGAGCCAATATGAGCATCCAGGTTCCGATATTGGTTATTGATCAGAGATGTGTCTTGATCATGCCTACATAGTTCTCGAACCCGTAGGGTCCGCACGCTTAACGTTCGATGACGATTTGTATTATGAGTTAGGTGATTTGACGACCGAAGTTTGTTCAGAGTTCCGGATGAGATCACGGACATGACGAGAAGTCTCGAAATGGTCAAGACATAAAGATTGATATATTGGACCATGTTATTCGGACACCGAAAAGGTTCCGAGTGGTTTCGGGTAAAAAAGGAGTGCCGGAGGGGTTACCGCCCACCCCCCGGGAAGCAATGGGCCAACATGGGCCATAGGGGAGAGAGAGGACAACCCACATAGGGGAGGCGCCACCCCATGGGGAGTCCGAATAGGACAAGGGGAGGGGGCGCGGCCACCCTTTCCCTCTCCCTTCCTTCCTTCCCCTTCCACCAAGTGGAATCCTACTAAGACTTGGAGTCCTAGTAGGACTCCCTCCTCTTGGCGCGCCCAACAGGGCCGGGCGGCCTCCCCCTCTCCTCCTTTATATATGAGGGCAGGGGCCACCCCAAAGCACAACAATTGTTCTCTTAGCTGTGTGCGGTGCCCCCCTCCATAGTTTAACACCTCGGTCATACCGTCGTAGTGCTTAGGCGAAGCCCCGCGCCGACAACATCATCAACACCGTCGCCACGCCTTCGTGCTGATGGAACTCTCCCTCTTCCTCAATTGGATCAAGAGCTTGAGGGACGTCATCGTGCTGAACGTGTGCTGAACACGGAGGTGCGGTACGTTCGGTACTTGAATCGGTTGGATCGTGAAGACGTTCGACTACATCAACCGCGTTACTAAACACTTCCGCTTTTCGGTCTATGAGGGTAAATACACTCTCCCATCTTGTTGCTATGCATCTCCTAGATAGATCTTGCGTGATCGTAGGAAAATTTTGAATTACTACGTTCCCCGATAGGGAGACACACAAGTAAATAAATTCTACACTAGTAATTATAGGAGTTCATTTTATTTATTTCTAATAATCTAGACACTGAAAATATTTCTAATAAAAATGCATTATAAATATCAGATTCTACACAATAGCAATCAAATTATTACTACAAATTCTACACAAAGCAATCCATGCAACTAACTTTGGAATCTACATGACACAAAAGCAAATCCCAATGGATCCCGACCGTGTGGTGTGTCTGCGAACGGAGGAGTAGTGGATCTAAGCTTGGTGCCGGCGAGGGACAGCGACTGGCGGCAACGGGGCGTCGACGGGATGGCGGCGGCTTTGGTCCTGGGGGAGGAATTGTGTCTACGACCGGGTGGGGTGTGAAATAAGAGAGAGCGGTGACTTAGATCTTTTACTTTGACTTAGATAGGTTATTGCTGTCGCTGGATAAAATGGCAATGCCGGAGCTAATCACAAGCCAAATAAAAAAGGACTAAGATTAATTAAAGACTTGACAAAATAAAAGACTCAAAATTTGAACTGGTGGTAAAGAAATAAAATTCCTAAAATGATAAAAACCGTAAAAATAATGATGACAAAAAGCATAATATAAAATTTCATTATTTTGTAACTAGTATAATTATTAAATACTTAAAACACTTGATCAATGAAAAAGGTATTTCTGGCGTGCAAAGAAGTCGTACGCCAGCACTAACAAATTAACTATGGCGTACGAAGGAAACCAACGCCACCAGTGCATTTCAAACGGCGAGTGCATATGGGCCAATAGATTTGTGGCGTTTCCTAAAAAAGCAACGTCAGCACTAAGCTTGTAAAACCGATGTGCTGATTTGGCCTACGCCATCACTATTTAGAAAAAAATTGTTAAGCTTCATGCACTAGCCAACGCAACCAAAAGTCCGAACTGATGGAAAGAACTAGTGCAATCCACATATACTGTAACACCCCCTCTCACGTGTGATGGGGAAGACAAGTCAACACGTGCAGGCGGAAGAAAGCGACGACGCGCGAAACTCACGTATGACTCAAGAGGCCTATACGTGGACACAAAGGGGGGCAAAGCAATTTTTAGATAAATTGCGCAAACCAGGACTTGAACTCAAGCCCTTAGCTCTGATACAATGTTAAGCTTCATGCACTAGCCAAAGCAACCAAAAGTCCGAACTGATGGAAAGGACTAGTGCAATCCACATATACTGTAACAAAAACAATGCTGGCGTGGATGAAAAATGGCGCGCCAACAACAAAAGTTATGGCTAGCACTGTTTTCATTAGTGACCGATTCTTATTTCACCGTAATGATGCGCTTGAAGCGGACATTCACGCATTGATGCAATGCATAGTGTTGATTCTGCAATACTTTGTATCGTCCAGTCAAACTCTTCAAAGGCTTTGGCGACATTACATGGCACTGCTTAGCTCGCTCAACCTATGAACACCTGATTGCTAAGATTAAATCGTTGATGTTGGACTCGGGTTACTCCATAGAAGATTAGAGACGAGCAAAATAGGGTAACAGATTGACACGCGTTGCACGGTTGAACCGAGTGTAGCATTGTTGTAGACTGCATAGAGGGCCACCTTGTACTACCTCTCGATTGTAGCCCTATAATTTGGGAATAAACTCATTTTTGCCAACAAAAAAAACATCCTCTACAAAGGCACAAACTTCTGCTACTACGTGCAGCAAAGGTGCGAAAATCTTTTTTCCGTTAAAATAGATGACTAACTTCAGACTAACTTTAAGACAAAAAGTTAGTCTGAGCCATCGTCTATTTTGGAACGGAGGGAGTACAAAGCGGACGAGCCAAAGCAGAGCCAAACTAAAACCAAAGAAGGAAACCACAAAACCCCTCCCTTTCGTCTCGTCTTCCATCTCTCCGCCGCCGGCCGCCGCGCGAGCGCGACCATGGCGCGCATCGTATCGCGGGCCCTTCCGTTCGCCTCGCGCTCGCACCTCCATCTCTCCCCGCCCCTCCGCGGCGCGGCGCTGCTCAGCTCCACGCCGCTCCTCCCTGCGGCGGCCTCCACGGCCTCCCTGCTCTCCTGGCGGGGGTTCACACCCACCCCCGAGCCCTCCCGCTTCCCGCAGCCTTTCGCTGGATTCCTCGCTGGCATACGCGGCTTCCGAAGGGCGCGGCGCGGGCAGGCGGGGGCGAAGCGAGAGCCGCCGCAGGACCCTACTCCCCCGCCCCCGCCCAAGGAGAGCGAGATAGAGCTCTGCGCCCGCATCGGCGTCGAGGATGATTTGCCCGACGACGTCGAAGTGCTGGTACACATTCCATTTAGTCAAACCTCTCTGTGTCGCGGCTAGCTACTACTGCTTTAAAAAGCGTCATAGGAAATTCAGATGAAAATGATGGCAAAAGTTGTATTGTGTGCAGCACTACTCGGATGATGTATCATCAAGCGTTACTCTGATATTTCTAAACGATATATAAACTCTTAGGGATGCAAATTTCTGACGTACAGTGTACCCTGTGACCCACCTCAGTTCAAGCCAATGAACTGATTTTTCAAAAGTGATGTGAGTTCTGAAAATTTAGTTCATTTAGTTGTACTAGAGAGGGTCAGAGAATACCCTAAAGGGTACTCATTTGCTCCCCTGTAAACTCTGGACTGTTGGTATTGTGATACAAGTCATGTAGTATCGTTTCAAACTGGTCGTGATTGCCATTTACCAATAGAAAGTACTCCCTCCGTTCCAAATTACTCGTCGCTGAAATGGATGTATCTAGAACTAAAATACATCTAGATACATCCATACGTGCGACAAGTAATTCGGAACGGAGGGAGTAGCACCTAGTGGTTCAGGGAGCTCTATTACTGGTAATCTAGGTGCACTACTGCACTTATGTACAACTGGAGTTCTGGGATGATTTTCTCTCTCGATAGTTTATTTCCCTCACGGTTATTTATTATGTTCAGTTGTTCACATTTGCAATTGGTTGGGTGAGTGTTTGTTGATCTTTGTTTTCCTTAATGTGTATGCAGAATGTTGTAGAAATCATGAAATTAAATGTTCCTATGGCGATGAAAATTGCGCTAGATGGACTTCTGGAGTATAACTATAAAACACGAGACACTTCAATAAGTGACGTTGGGAAGTATGAAAAGGTTGAGGTTTCTGTGCTGCTATGCAACAACAACTTCATCCAGAATCTTAACAAAGAATGGAGAGGCGAGGACTGCGCTACTGATATGCTCTCAGTGTCACAGTTCATTCCTGATCTGGATGTTCCTACTGTAAGAACAAATCAGCATTTGATTTCTTTCTTTCCGTTTGTACCTTTAGCCTTACCTCTCTCTCCCACTGTATTTTCTTATTGCAGCTTATGTTGGGTGATATAGTAATATCGGCGGAAACAGCTGCAAGGCAAGCTGAGGCGAAAGGTCATACCCTTCTCGATGAAGTGCGGACATTAGTGGTATGTTCCCTTGCGATTGTTATACGACTAATACCCCCCGCCCCCCTGTTTGAACTTTGGAGTGGTTTATGTTAATTGCTGCACATAATATTATTTATTATGCACTAAATGATTACCTCCTTCTATTCTGTACTAGGTTCGTGGCCTGTTACGTCTTCTGGGTTTTGACCGTCAGATTAGTGATGAGGCTGCAATGGAAATGGAGAAGGAGGAGCTGCTCATTTTAAAAAGTCTAAGGTGGAAAGTGAAAGGTCTTGCTAAGAACGCTCCTGATTTGAGCAAGCCTCACACAGAAACATTGGATGGTATGTTCTTTTCTCGTCTCCGTAATTACTCTCCTTGTTATCCGTGTCTTGAAATGCATATCACTCATATGATGATGTAATCTGGTTATTGCTGTGTAAGAATGTTTACAGGACAAGTAACGAACAGTCTAAAGAGAGCTGGCAGCCTAAGATTTTATAGACCAAAATTCAAGTATATCTTCTGTGATATGGATGGTACATCCCTTATCCGTTGCTTGTTGCTCATATTTGATATTTTCACTCTAGAATCTAATTATATTTACATGGTTTTTGATAGTGTTCTTTTGTGTGACTAGGTACATTGCTCAACAGTAAAAGTCAAGTAACAGCAAGGAATGCAGAAGCTCTAAAGGAAGCTAGGTCAAGAGGAGTAAACATAGTTATTGCCACAGGAAAGGTATTACAGGTTTTCCCTTGCTGTTTGACAAATGACTAATTGTTCCTAGAAGAGAAGTATTATATACTCCCTCCGTTCATAAATAAGTGACGTGGTTTTGATTCAAATTTGAACTAAAACCACGTCACTTATTTATGAACGGAGGTAGTACCATTTAAGGCAATAGATTGTCTCACTACATGTTAGATTATCAAGATGCCAAATTGATTGATCTTTCTAGAGATTGGAGATAGTGAGGCCCTCTCTTAGCTGAGGCCCAGTTTGGGTATCTGTTATATTTTTCTGAACCAGAAACATACCAGTGATGAAGTTTAGTATCCCACTAAATCTTACAGTCAAATGTTCGCCGTTGTTTCAAATCCCATTTGATTGTTTTGATAATTGGGAGCTGATTAATGACATTGCGTTGAACACTTAATCATTGTGAGAAGTTATCTCACAGAAAAAAAATGGTTTTTATAACATGGGATTGCCCCAGAAGTGGGTCACTGTAGAACAGATTCTCCAGAGCATAAGGCTTATACACTTGCTTGAAAGAAGCTCATCGAAGAATGGAGTCGATGAGTCTTGCAGGAGCAGACAGGTCACTGTACTGTACCAGGCAGGGTATTGAATAAGTCAGTTGCTGGACAAGCAGCTATGGAAGAACATTGACCACTTGCTGGACACCAGGGCCTCTTCCCCATGACACGTCAGCTGCCTCATTTGTTGGACTGTTAAGTAAATAAAATCACCATGAACATTGCATAATCTGTTTTTAATGCTCCCAGGACCCGCTTTGCCACCGATACCACATCTTTTTTCTGGACTGAGACAAAAACATCTAAATCTTAACCAAGAATCTTACAAAAAGCTGCCCATCTTGACAGACCCTTGTGTTTGGATGAATCTTCTCATTTACATTGTTCCTATGGTCTTGAATGGAATATTTCGTGACTAAAACAGTTAATGGAGCTCAGAAGTTCACTCTTACGTTACTGATTATCTCTGTTTGGCATTGTGATATTTATCAGAAACTCAATTGATTACTGTTTTCTATCCATGCTCACTTTGGAAACAGACGCGCCCAGCTGCCATTGATGCTCTTAATATGGTTGATTTATCTGGAAGAAATGGCATTGTTTCAGAATCTTCGCCTGGTATATTTCTTCAGGTAGGTGGAAAGTATGTTTCCATGGAAAATACTCTTGTAAGAAAGAAATTGTCTTTGACGCAGTAGTGAAAATGCAGCATCTTTACTCATCCTAATTATGTTCACATGCTAGCATTCTGCTAGGTTAGAGATACATGCCAATGGAGGTGCATATTTGTATGTTCTCATGCCTGTTCTGTAGAATGCATTCTGCTTGTTACATAACCAAATTGACACCCTAACCAAATCTGCATGGAATCAAACATACTTGAAGTTTCTTGCTTTGTAAAAGCATATTCTGCTATTAGATTATTATAATTGGTCTAGATCAGTAGTGGCAATTAAAACTCTGCCGTTCAATAAAAAAGGGTACTATAGTCGATTTGACGTCATGAGAGTTACTCAAAACCCACATTTGAGGCCTGTGAAATTTGAGATCCGCGAACCTGTCATGGCTGCCAGCTTCTGGCTAGACCTTGTGCAGTGGTCAACAGAGATAGGTCATTATTTTGGATTGATGTGTATGGATGAAAGCTTGAGTCTTTAGTGTTTGTTGTTCAAGTCAAAATACCCATCTAATCTTTATTAGAATGACATAAACAGCCAGCAAAGACATAAATATCCTTTGCTATAAATTACCTTTTGGCTCATGTATCGAGTTATGGTGTTGAATTTGGTTTGGAATAGGCCAACCATTCTTACCTTCCTGCGTTCAAAAACTGGCTATGCATGTGTTCCTGTAATAGGAAGTGTGCTCTCAAGTCTCAATATCCTTGTTGCTAGCCTGGAAACATGTTTATTAGAAGCTTGCCCAAATATGACCATAAAAAGCTGATGGCATCATTTGATGAGACCATGATGTTCTGTTCTTTTACTCACTTCTGTAATATGCTAGTCTAAACTTGATGCTACCTCGCATGCTGTATATTAAAGCGAGTTATGATTTATTTATTTCAAATGAGTTATGATTGTTCTATGTTAGTATAGTATTTCAAAAATATAAACCATTGTTCTCATCTGTAAATAAGAGCAAAATTGATTATTCCCATGAGCGTTGTCACCATTTTCATAAAGTTAATTCTTCAATTGTAGGGGCTGTTGGTTTATGGTTTGAAAGGGAGAGAAATTTATAGAAATACATTGAACCAAGAAGTATGCCGAGAGGTAAGCAACAACTTGTTTTGCTACAACTGGAGATCATCCATTCCCATCTGATAATTATCTCCTCGGCAAATGCTTCTACATCTGCAACATTAGTGACACTTTATTGGCATGCTGCATGCAGGCATTCTTATATTCTTTGGAGCACAAGGTACCATTAGTAGCATTTAGCCAGGATCGGTGTTTTTCTATGTTTAAGGACCCATTGGTTGATTCTCTCCATGAAGTATACCATGAACCTAAGGTATGATGGGATTTTACTAATCCGTTGACTTTGTGAATCCCAAATGTTTCTATACCTATTGGTTTACATGGGATTCTTCTTGCAGGCTGAAATAGTGGCATCTATTGACCAGCTTTTAGGAACAGCTGAGATACAGGTGCTGTGCTTATTTTAAAAACTATCTTTGGTGTCAGTTACAAGTCTGAGATCAGTTCTGTATGAATCATCTTACCTAGTTCCTTCACTTCAAACCTTGCAGCATAAGGATTAATGATTTTTTCTTAATCACATTCTGATAAATATTATGAATAAGTCCATGTGGCCGGCCGGCCAAAGATTTAATAGTTTGTCAAAGATCAACTATTTATTTAGCACACCCACACTTTTTATGGGTGGAACAAATAAGCTGCTGTTCTTTTGTTGCACCTGGCATTTATATATGGACATAGTCATCGAAAATCCATTTTGGCTCTAGGGAGCACATGCTCATCAGTTTATAAAACTATCTGGATCTTTTGAAGAAGAAAAGATTTAGCAGTTTGACAATGTTAAAGATCTGTTATAGCTTGACTATGCTATAATTTTCATGTCCAGAAACTAGTGTTCATTGGAACTTCTGAGGGAGTTTCTTCCACATTGAGGCCATACTGGACAAAGGCGATAAAAGAAAGGGCTGGTGTTCTCCAGGCACAGCCTGATATGCTTGAGCTTGTACCACCTGCAACTTCGAAGGGCACCGGGGTGAAGATTTTGCTGGACCATCTTTGCATTAGCCCGGACGAGGTATAAGTTGTCTAGTTCCCCACTACATCTTCCATGGTGCAAGCCAAATGTTGCTGCATTTTATTCTCTCAGTTTCTTCAGTTACAAATCTAATCTTGATCATTATTTCCCTTTTTTAATCACATTTTGAATATATAACACTCCCCCTAAGCTTCCATTGAATCCTTGAAATTCTAAGTTCTGTTTCGCTACCAATACTACCTGGGGTTGCATTATTTCTCACTCGTAACCTTTTTCTGCAAGGTAATGGCAATTGGAGATGGAGAAAATGACATAGAAATGCTACAGCTAGCATCACTGGGTGTCGCTCTGGCAAATGGCGCCGAGAAGACCAAAGCAGTGGCAAATGTAATCGGTGCCACCAACGATGAAGATGGAGTTGCACAGGCCATCTATGACTACGCTTTCTAACAGCCGCTGACACTACTACGGCGCACTGGGACAGGATTGTCTTCCCCCAGCGTTGGTGCCTAATAACAAGTTTTGTTCAAACATCTGTCACCAAGATTATTCAGGGTTGTGTTCACAGCACCCGCCAAGAGTTTTAACACTTGAAGCATTAGGTAGAGCTATTTTTTGGTTGGCAATCAGTGAAGACACGCCATTCTTTTTTCCACTGGGAATATCCGTACTCCCTATGATCCATATTACTTGTCGTTCACTTGGTACAACTGTAAAACAGAGAGCATTCTTGAGTAAAACATTCTTCCATCTCTTATACCCAAGAATGCTCTCTGTTTTAGCCATGCTACTTTGTACTCCTTGTTATGCTGAGAAATAACCAGGATGATCAAAGACCATGTACCGTGGCTCAGAATTCGGATCTTAGATAATCTTTGTTAATCGAAAGAAAATGTTTGGTATACAACCGCTCTCTATTTACACACTGATGAATCAATCAATGTCCTCCTGAACAATATGTCTTCCCGAACTGCAGAGAAGCAAAAGCCTCTTGGTACATTCGACAGGCTAATACTCCCGCCAAGAAAAATCCTCAAGGTCAATGAACAAAGAAGAGAAGCGAAGCCAGCCCTGGACAGACATTTTTTTCAGCCGCGAGCCCTACTGATGGCACGCGCTCTTGTTGACAGGGATCGCGGGAGGCCTGTAGAGCATGTTGGCGCTGCTGGTCCGCGCCATCATCAGATTCGCGCAGGAGCTCGCGGAGCTCTGCTTGGCGATTCCCTTGCTGCTGGTGTTGGGAGCAGGTACGGGGCAATCTCTCTGGCTCCCGTCCAGATCGATGTTGCTCCTGCACGACTTGATCTTCTTGTAGGGGCTCTTCTTGGGCAGGTCCTCCAGGCACCTCACCTCGGACATGCACGCGAACGACTGGGACTTTCCGTCGTAGTATTTTGACAGCCCTTTCCTGCAAAGAGAAGAAGAGCATGGTCAGGAAACCTCCCTTTTGCTGCTGGCCGCTGCACATACATACATACATATATATGTTGATGAACTTATCAAGGAGGCTAGTAAGTTCATCGGAGACTTACTTGGCGGAGAGTTCGGCCTTCATGGACGACAGATCGTAGACGCCATCGGAATTCAGTCTCCACACCGGTGGGGAAGCCGGCACAAACTGGTCCTCACCGTCTGAAAACCGGGCCTCGTCGTCGGAGTCGCAGGAGAAGGAGGACGAGGTCTCGAACAGGTCCTCGTCTTCCTGGTGCGCCGGGAGGACCTGAGGAGCTCCAGCAGATCTTCCCATGCTTGCAAGTTTCTGGTTTCTGGAACGCAACGGAAGGACCTCAGGGAGAAAGGAAAGGAAGCTATGCTGGCTGCTGTATGGATGGAAATATTCTTGCTCTCGCTTGCTCTGTTTCACGACCTCTACAATCTGGCAGGAGGGTGGGTATATATAGAGCCCCAGCTGCGACGATGGGGATAACGCTGGGCGTAGTCCTAGTGCGCTTTGACTAATACTCCTACTCGGAAACCGAACGCAATTTCTAAAGGTCAGTGACATCACCGTTGGTTCCCGTGTGTTTACGTTGCACAAGTTTTTTTTTTAAAAAAAGGGCAATTTTTTTGCCTCATCTCATCATTAAATAATAAGAAGAAGAACAATATTTTTTAAACGGAGAGGACAAATTTTCCGGACCATCGTAGGCATTTTTGACTTGATCAATCCAGCAAACTGCATTCTGTAAGCCGTGGATGCGGAGCAGCAGGCATCCACTGTGAATTTCCATCGAATCCCGTCTCGCTCGCCCGGGACGAGCTGAACCTCCCGCGACTTGCACTAATGAGAATAGAATTGTTGGACGAGGGTCACCAAAAGGCCGCCCTACATGTTGATGTGTCGGACCCACTCATTGTTATTTAAAAGCCTTGGCAACGCAATAAGCGGTGTGCTTGGAGAGGGCGAAGATGCCCAATGCGATGTCCTTAGGCTTTTGTCAATTTAGACATGGCGAGTTCCAGAAGCTAGCCGTCAACCCGACACCAATGGTAATAGTTGTTGCCGCATAGAAAAACTCCTTGTCTTCATCGTCACAAGGGGTTTCTAAACCGACCCAAGCCCTCTCTGGGTCCACCCAGGCAAACCACAACCACCGAAGTCTAAGAGCTCTAGCAAACTTGTCGAGGTCCAAAATACTGAGACCGCCAAGGTTGGTAGGTCGACAGACCGTCTTCCAGTTCACTTTATTTCCCGCCTGAGACCTGCTCGGTTTCAGCCCACAGGAAGGCACGTTGAATCCTGGTGATGCTTTCATTGGTGCCCGTGGGTGTATCTAGTGATGTAATGTGATAGATAACTATGGATGTCAACACTGATTTGACGAGAGAGGTATGACCGGCTGTTTTGACGTTTTTTCCTTGCCATGGCGGAAGCTTGGCCTCCACCTTATCCACCAGGAATTGACAGATTGACTTCTTGAGACAATGAGTGGATAACGGTAACCCTAGGTGCCGCATTGGGAAGCCGACCCATTTTGCCGGAAAGCTCTGCAGGATCGTGTCGAGGTCAAGGTCGCGACAACGAATGGGGGCGACATGATGTTTAGTAGATTGGCCATCAAGCCCGTCACTTCTCCAAAAGCAGTCAAAATGGCCGGTAGGTGGTCAATATCATCCTTGATCGGAGCGATAAAAACCGCAGGCAAACAAAAAAAGTGTGGATAGTGGTTGTACAACCCCTTAGACGGTGGAGGAGGCCATGATCCGTGGTTTTGATTAGGATTTGTTGTAGGGGATCGATGGCGATGATGAAGAGTAAGGGGGATACCGGATTGCCCTGCAGCAGCTGTTGCCCGAGTTTAATCGGATCCCCGGGCATGCCATTGAGAAGCACCCTTGAAGAGGATGAGGCCCACAGAGCGGTAATCCAGTTTCTGCGTTTAGCAGGGAAGCCGCAACGTTGCAGCAAGTCGAGCATGTAGTCCAAACGAATTGAGTCGAAAGCCTTTTTGATACTAGCTTGAGGAGAAGAGCTGGCGTTCTATTTTGATGCAAGCGTGATGTCTGCTAGAGCTACGTCGGTATTTCCCCAAAGAGGAAGGGATGACGCAGCACAACAACGGTAGGTATTTTCCTCAGTGATGAGACCAAGGTTATCGGACCAGTAGGAGAACCACGCAACACAACATAAACAAACTTTGCACACAAATAACAAATACTCGCAACCCAACGTATTAAAGGGGTTGTCAATCCCTTTCGGGTTTGGTGCCAGAAATTGGCGCGGAGACATGAGGGTGGGGGTGGGAGTGAGGGCGTTCGGGAGACCTCGATCTCGTCCTGAATGAGTAGCTGGGATGACGTGGCTAGTTCACGTGCGCCAAGATATGTGCGGGGGATCGAACGACAAGAAGGGAGGTTTTTTGACAAATCAACTCCTCCTTTATTCAATCACAATTGTATCATTTACAAGAAAAGGTATAATCTCATCCGGAGGTGAATCCAGCCAGATATTAGGAGGAGAGAACTTGGCCAACTTGGCCAATTCATGGGCTACCTGATTATTATCTCTAGTACATGAATCAAACAAAACGTGATTAAAGTCTAACGACATGTAATAACATTCATCGAATATAGCACTTGCCACTGAACTGGAAAAGCCTTCCTTCAAAGCATTAACAACTTCTTCATTGTCGGAGACAACCTCAATTTTGCTACATCCCACTGTCTGTGCTAAGTTTAACCTAAATCTCACAGCCATTGCTTCAGCAAAAAAAGAGTCATAGCAAAAATTCAGTCTTTCATTTGCTGCAGCTATAAATTTGCCATTATCATCTCGGAGAATTGCACCAACCGTACCATTCAGATTGTCATGATCAAACCCAGCATCTACATTAAGTTTCATATATCCTGACTGAAGGAAATATGCCCTAGAGGCAATAATAAAGTTATTATTTATTTCCTTATTTCATGATAAATGTTTATTATTCATGCTAGAATTGTATTAACCGGAAACATAATACATGTGTGAATATATAGACAAACAGAGTGTCACTAGTATGCCTCTACTTGACTAGCTTGTTAATCAAAGATGGTTATGTTTCCTAACCATGGACAAAGAGTTGTTATTTGATTAACGGGATCACATCATTAGTTGAATGATCGATTGACATGACCCATTCAGTTAGCTTAGCACCCGATCGTTTAGTATGTTGCTATTGCTTTCTTCATGACTTATACATGTTCCTATGACTATGAGATTATGCAACTCCGTTTACGGAGGAACACTTTGTGTGCTACCAAACGTCACAACGAATCGGGTGATTATAAAGGTGCTCTCTGGTGTCTCCAAAGGTACTTGTTGGGTTGGCGATTTGAGATTAGGATTTGTCACTCCGAATGTCGGAGAGGTATCTCTCGCCCTCTCGGTAATGCACATCACTTAAGCCTTGCAAGCATTGCAACTAATGAGTTAGTTGCGAGATGATGTATTACGAAGCGAGTAAAGAGACTTGCGTAACGAGATTGAACTAGGTATTGGATACCGACGATCGAATCTCGGGCAAGTAACATACCGATGACAAAGGGAACAACGTATGTTGTTATGCGGTCTCGACCGATAAAGATCTTCGTAGAATATGTAGGAGCCAATATGGGCATCCAGGTCCCGCTATTGGTTATTGACCGAGACGTGTCTCGGTCATGTCTACATTGTTCTCGAACCGTAGGGTCCGCACGCTTAAGGTTTCGATGATGCTTATATTATGAGTTTATGAGTTTTGATGTACCGAAGGAGTTCGGAGTCCCGGATGAGATCGGGGACATGACGAGGAGTCTCGAAATGGTCGAGACGTAAAGATCGATATATTGGACGACTATATTCGGAGTTCGGAAAGGTTCCGAGTCATTCGGGTATTTATCGGAGTACCGGAGAGTTACGGGAATTCGCCGGGGAGAAGTATTGGGCCTTATGGGCCATACGGGAAAGAAGGAGGAGCTGCCCTAGGCAGGCCGCGCGCCCCCCTTGCCCTAGTCCGAATTGGGCTAAGGGGAGGGGCCGCACCCCCTCCTTCCTTCCCTTCTCCCTCCCCTTTCCTAGTCTCCTACTCCTAATACATGGAAGGTCTCCTAGTTGGACTAGGAAAGGGGGAATCCTACTCCCGGTGGGAGTAGGACTCCCCAGGGCGCGCCATAGTAGAGGGCCGGCCCTCCCCTCCTCCACTCCTTTATATACGGGGGCAGGGGGCACCCCATGGACACACAAGTTGATCCTTGAGATCGTTCCTTAGCCGTGTGCGGTGCCCCCCTCCACCATAATCCACCTCGGTCATATCGTAGCGGTGCTTAGGCGAAGCCCTGCGTCGGTAGAACATCAAGATCGTCACCACGCCGTCGTGCTGACGGAACTCTCTCTCCCCGGAGCTTTGCTGGATCGGAGCCGAGGGCGTCACCGAGCTGACGTGTGTTAAGAACTCGAGGCGCTGGAGTAACGGCTTGGGATCGGTTGGATCGCGAGGAGAACGTCGACTACTTCCTCTACGTTGTGATCGCTTCCGCTTGGTCTCACGAGAGTACGTGACAACACTCTCCCTCTCGTTGCTATGCATCACCATGATCTTGCGTGTGCGTAGGAAATTTTTGAAATTACTGCGTTCCCCAACAGTGGCATCCGAGCCTAGGTTTTATGGTTTGATGTTTTGCACGAGTAGAACACAAGTGAGTTGTGGACGATACAAGTCATAACGCCTACCAAAGATGTCATACTTTGGTTCAGCGGTATTGTTGGATGAAGCGGCCGGATCGACATTACGCCAGACGCTTACGCGAGACTGGTTCTACCGCCGTGCTTTGCACAAAGGTGGCTAGCGGGTGTCGTTTCTCAACTTTAGTTGAATCGAGTGTGGCTACGCCCGATCCTTGAGAAGGTTAAAACGGAGTCTATTTGACGAAGTATCGTTGTGGTTTTGATGCGAGGTGAGATTGGTTCTTGCTTCAGCCCGTAGCAGCCACGTAAAATTTGCAACAACAAAGTAGAGGACGCCTAATTGTTTTTGCAGGCATGTTGTGATGTGATATGGTCAAGACGTGATGCTATATTTTATTGTATGAGATGATCATGTTTTGTAACCTAAGTTATCGGCAATCGGCAGGAGCCATATGGTTGTCGCTTTATTGTATGAAATGCAACGCATCTGTAATTGCTTTACTTTATCACTAAGCGGTAGCGATAGTCGAGAAGCAATAGATGGCGTAACGACAACGATGCTACGATGGAGATCAAGGTGTCGCGCCGGTGGCGATGGTGATCATGATGGTGCTTGGAGATGGAGATCACAAGCACAAGATGATGATGGCCATATCACATCACTTATATTGATTGCATGTGATGTTTATCCTTTATGCATCTTATCTTGCTTTGATTGACGGTAGCATTTTAAGATGATCTCTCACTAAATTATCAAGAAGTGTTCTCCCTGAGTATGCACCATTGCCAAAGTTTGTCGTGCCTGGACACCACGTGATGATCGGGTGTGATAAGCTCTCACGTCCATCTACAACGGGTGCAAGCCAGTTTTGCACACGCAGAATACTCGAGTTAAACTTGACGAGCCTAGCATATGCAGATATGGCCTCGGAACACGGAGACCGAAAGGTCGGCGTGAATCATATAGTAGATATGATCAACATAAGATGTTCACCATTGAAAACTACTCCATCTCACGTGATGATCGGTTATGGTTTAGTTGATTTGGATCACGTGATCACTTAGATGACTAGAGAGATGTCTGTCTAAGTGGGAGTTCTTAAGTAATATGATTAATTGAACTTAAATTTATCATGAACTTAGTCCTGGTAGTATTTTGCAAATTATGTTGTAAGATCAATAGCCCGCGTTGTTGCTTTCATATGTTTGTTTTGATATGTACCTAGAGAAACTGTGTTGAAAGATGTTAGTAGCAATGATGCGGATGGGATCCGTGATCTGAGGTTTATCCTCATTGCTGCACAGAAAAATTATGTTCTTGATGCACCGCTAGGTGACAGACCTATTGCAGGAGCAGATGCAGACGTTATGAACGTTTGGCTAGCTCAATATGATGACTACTTGATAGTTTTGTGCACCATGCTTTATGGCTTAGAATCGGAACTTCAAAGATGTTTTGAACATCATGGACCCTATGAGATGTTCCAGGAATTGAAGTTAATATTTCAAGCAAATACCCGAGTTGAGAGATATGAAGTCTCCAACAAGTTCTATAGCTAAAAGATGGAGGAGAATCGCTCAACTAGTGAGCATGTGCTCGATTGTGCGGGTACTACAATTGCTTGAATCAAGTGGGAGTTAATCTTCCGGATAAGATAGTGATTGATGTAATTCTCTAGTCACCATCACCAAGTTAGTAGAACTTCATGATGAACTATAGTATGCAAAGGATGATGAAAATGATTCCCGAGCTCTTCGTGATGTTGAAATCAACGAAGGTAGAAATCAAGAAAGAGCATCAAGTGTTGATGGTTGACAAGATCACTAGTTTCAAGAAAAGGGCAAAGGGAAAGAAAGGGGAACTTCAAGTAGATTGACAAGCAAGTTGTCACTCCCACGAAGAAACCCAAAGCTGAACCAAAGCCTGAAACCGAGTGCTTTAATCGCAAAGGAAATGGTCACCGAAGCGGAACTGCCCTAAATATTTGGTGGATAAGAAGGATGGCAAAGTGAAAAGGGTATATTTGATATATGTGTGTTTGATGTGTGCTTTACTAGTGTTTATAGCAACCCCTCGGTATTTGGTACTGGTTCGGTTGCTAAGAGTAGTAACTCAAACGGAGTTGCGAATAAGCAGAAACTAGTTAAGGGTGAAGTGATGATGTGTGTTGAAAGTAGTTTCAAGATTGATATGATCATCATCGCACACTCCCTATACTTTCGGGATTAGTGTTGAACCTAAATAAATGTTATTTGATGTTTGCGTTGAGCATGAATATGATTTGATCGTGTTTATTGCAATACGGCTATTCATTTAAGTAAGAGAATAAACTGTTGTTCTGTTTACATGAATAAAACCTTATATGGTTACACACCCAATGAAAATGGTTCATTGGATCTCGATCGTAATGATACACATATTCATAATATTGAAACCAAAAGATGCATAGTTAATAATGATAGTGCAACTTATTTATGGCACTGCCGTTTAGGTCATAATGGTGTAAAGCGCATGAAGAAACTCCATGCTGATGGAATTTTGGAATCACTTGATTATGAATCACTTGATGCTTGCGAACCATGCCTTTTGGGCAAGATGACTAAAACTCCGTTCTCCGGAACAGTGGAGCGAGCAACTGACTTATTGGAAATAATACATACTGATGTATGCAATCCAATGAGTGTTAAGGCTCGCGGCGGGTATCATTATTTTCTGACCTTCACAGATGATTTGAGCAGATATGGGTATATCTACTTGATGAAACATAAGTCTGAAATAGTTGAAAGGTTCAAAGAATTTCAGAGTGAAGTGGAAAAATCATCGTGACAAGAAAATAAGGTTTCTACGATCGATCGCGAGAGACAAATATTTGAGTTACGAGTTTGGTCTTCAATTAAAACAATGTGGAATAGTTTCACAAATTCATGCCACCTGGAACACCACATCATAATGGTGTGTCCGAACGTCATAACCGTACTTTATTGGATATAGTACAATCTATGATGTTTCTTACCGATTTACCAATATCGTTTTGGGATCATGCATTAGAGACAGCTGCATTCACGTTAAATAGGGCACCATCTAAATCCGTTGAGACGACACTATATGAACTGTGGTTTAGCAAGAAACCAAAGTTGTCGTTTCTTAATGTTTGGGGCTGCGATGCTTATGTGAAAAAGTTTCATCCTGATAAGCTCAAACCCAAATCGAAGAAGTGCGTCTTCATAGAATACCCAAAGGAAATTGTTGGGTACACCTTCTATCACAGATCCGAAGGCAAAACATTCGTTGCTAATAAATGGATCCTTTCTAGAGAAGGAGTTTCTCTCGAAAGAAGTGAGTGGGAGGAAAGTAGAACTTGATAAGGTAATTGTACCTTCTCCCTTATTGGAAAGTAGTTCATCACAAAAATCTGTTCCTGTGACTACTACACCAATTAGTGAGGAAGCTAATGATGATGATCATGTAACCCGGATCAAGTTACTACCGAATCTCGAGGTAAACCAGAGTGAGATCCGCACTGAGTGGTACGGTAATCCTGCTCGGAAGTCATGTAACTAGACCATGATGAACCTACGAACTATGAGGAAGCGATGATGAGCCCAGATTCGCGAAATGGCTAGAGGCCATGAAATCGAGATGAGATCCATGTATGAGAACAAAGTATGGACTTTGGTGGAGTTGCTCGATGATCGGCAAGCCATATTGTATAAATGGATCTTCAAGAGGAAGACGGACGTTGATAGTAGTGTTACTATCTACAAAGCTCGACTTGTCGCAAAAAGGTTTTGACAAGTTCAAGGTGTTGACTACAATGAGATTTTCTCAATCTGTAGCGATGCTTAAGTCTGTCTCGAATCATGTTAGCAATTGCCACAATTTATGAAATTTGGCAAATGGATGTAAAACTGCATTCTGAATGGGTTTACGGAGGAAGAGTTGTATGTGATGCAACGAGAAGGTTTTATCGATCCAAAGGAGCTAACAAAGTGTGCAAGCTCCAGCGATCCATCTATGGACTGGTGCAAGCATCTCGGAGTTGGAATATACGCTTTGATAAGTTGATCAAAGCATATAGTTTATCTGAGACTTGCGGTGAAGCCTTGTATTTACAAGAAAGTGAGTGGGAGCACTACAGCATTTACGATAAGTATATGTGAATGACATATTGTTGATCGGAAATAATGTAGAATTATTCTGCAAAGCATAAAGGAGTGTTTCAAAGGAGTTTTTCAAAGAAAGACCTCGGTGAAGATGCTTGCATATTGAGCATTAAGATCTATAGAGATAGATCAAGACGCTTGATAAGTTTTTCAATGAGTACATACCTTGACAAGATTTTGAAGTAGTTCAAAATGGAACAGTCAAAGAAAGAGTTCTTGCCTGTGTTACAAGGTGTGAAATTGAGTAAGACTCAAAACCCGACCACGGCAGAAGATAGAAAGAGAATGAAAGTCATTCCCTATGCCTTGGCCATAGGTTCTATAAAGTATGACATGTTGTGTACCAGATCTATTGTATACCCTGCACTGAGTTTGGCAAGGGAGTACAATAGTGATCTAGGAGTAGATCACTGGACAGCGGTCAAAATTATCCTTAGTGGAATAAGGATATGTTTCTCGATTATGGAAGTGACAAAAGGTTCATCGTAAAGGGTTACGTCGATACAAGTTTTGGCACTGATCCAGATGATTCTAAGTCTTAATCTGGATACATATTGAAAGTGGGAGCAATTAGCTAGAGTAGCTCCGTGCAGAGCATTGGAGACATAGAATATTTGCAAAATACATACGGCTCTGAATGTGATAGACCCGTTGACTAAGATTCTCTCACAAGCAAAACATGATCACACCTTAGTACTCTTTGGGTGTTAATCGCATAGCGATGTGAACTAGATTACTGAATCTAGTAAACCCTTTGGGAGTTGGTCACATGACGATGTGAACTATGGGTGTTAATCACATGATGATGTGAACTATCGATGTTAATCACATGGTGATGTGATCTAGATTATTGACTCTAGTGCAAGTGGGAGACTGAAGGAAATATGCCCTAGAGGCAATAATAAAGTTATTATTTATTTCCTTATTTCATGATAAATGTTTATTATTCATGCTAGAATTGTATTAACTTAGGAAACATGTGTGAATATATAGACAAAGCAGTGTCACTAGTATGCCTCTACTTGACTAGCTTGTTAATCAAAGATGGTTATGTTTCCTAACCATGGACAAAGAGTTGTTATTTGATTAACGGGATCACATCATTAGTTGAATGATCGATTGACATGACCCATTCAGTTAGCTTAGCACCCGATCGTTTAGTATGTTGCTATTGCTTTCTTCATGACTTATACATGTTCCTATGACTATGAGATTATGCAACTCCGTTAACGGAGGAACACTTTGTGTGCTACCAAGCGTCTAGCGTATCTGGGTGATTATAAAGGTGCTCTCTGGTGTCTCCAAAGGTACTTGTTGGGTTGGCATATTTGAGATTAGGATTTGTCACTCCGAATGTCGGAGAGGTATCTCTGGGCCCTCTCGGTAATGCACATCACTTAAGCCTTGCAAGCATTGCAACTAATGAGTTAGTTGCGAGATGATGTATTCTGAAGCGAGTAAAGAGACTTGCGTAGCGAGATTGAACTAGGTATTGGATACCGACGATCGAATCTCGGGCAAGTAACTATACCGATGACAAAGGAACAACGTATGTTGTTATGCGGATCGACCGATAAAGATCTTCGTAGAATATGTAGGAGCCAATATGGGCATCCAGGTCCCGCTATTGGTTATTGACGGAGGCGTGTCTCGGTCATGTCTACATTGTTCTCGAACCGTAGGGTCCGCACGCTTAAGGTTTCGATGACGGTTATATTATGAGTTTATGAGTTTTGATGTACGAAGGAGTTCGGAGTCCGGATGAGATCGGGGACATGACGAGGAGTCTCGAAATGGTCGATACGTAAAGATCGATATATTGGACGACTATATTCGGAGTTCGGAAAGGTTCCGAGTCATTCGGGTATTTATCGGAGTACCGGAGAGTTACGGGAATTCGCCGGGGAGAAGTATTGGGCCTTATGGGCCATACGGGAAAGAAGGAGGAGCTGCCCTAGGCAGGGCGCGCGCCCTTGCCCTAGTCGGGTGGGCTGGGGAGGGGCGCACCCTCCTTCCTTCCCTTCTCCCTCCCTTTCCTAGTCTCCTACTCCTAATACATGGAAGGTCTCCTAGTTGGACTAGGAAGGGGAATCCTACTCCCGGTGGGAGTAGGGGCGACCAGTATGCGCCATAGTAGAGGGCCGGCCTCCCTCCTCCCTCCTTTATATCTGAGGCGGGGGCACCCATGGACACACAAGTTGATCCTTGAGATCGTTCCTTAGCCGTGTGCGGTGCCCCCTCCACCATAATCCACCTCGGTCATATCGTGGCGGTGCTTAGGCGAAGCCTGCGTCGGTAGAACATCAAGATCGTCACCACGCCCGTTGTCTTGTGGAACTCTCTCTCCCGAGCTTTGCTGGATCGGAGCCGAGGGCGCCACCGAGTTGTAGACGTGTGTTAAGAACTCGGAGGCGCCAGAGTAACGACGCTGGGATCGGTTGGATCGCGAGGAGAACATACGACTACTTCCTCTACGTTGTGATCGCTTCCGCTTCGGTCTACGAGGGTACGTAGACAACACTCTCCCCTCTCGTTGCTATGCATCACCATGATCTTGCATGTGCGTAGGAAATTTTTTGAAATTACTGCGTTCCCCAACACTGACCGGGGCTTAGACCAAGCCATCACTCTCATCTTTGCTTTGGGCTTGCATGCTATAACAAAGTTCGCTGCTAGTCCCCTTACTGCCAATTGAATTTGGGCTGAAGTTTGTGTTTTCTCACCATGTGTTAGTTTCCTCCGCTCAAACCATAAATACCAGGCAGTAGTTGCTATTGTCTCCCTCATATTAGGCAGCCCAAGTACATGGATGTTCGAGTCCTGGAAACACAAAAGATGCTCAAGCACTACTTCACCAAACCTACTCACACAACAAGCTTTTTTGATAATGTCATATAATCCCAATAATTGCCAAACTTCGACAGCTTTCTTGCATTGGAAGAGTAGATGCATAATACTCGCAGGTCCTCTGTTGCAAGCCGGGCAACCTGTTTTAACCTTCATATGTTTAGCTGCGAGTATGGTGCGACATGGGATTGTGCTTTGCAATGCTCTCCGAATAAAGATCTTGATTTTTGCTGGGCATTGTAGATTCCATAGCGATTCCCAATTATTTTTAGGGGTAGATGACGTGCTACTAGGCTGGACTTTCTGCCCATACTGGAATTCCCACTCAGCGCAATAGCCCGACCTTACTGAAAAAATTCCGTTTCTTCATGGATTCCATGCCACAAAGTCTTCCATCTCATGTAGCAGGAGTGCGATAGACAAGATCCTACGTGTTGGGGAACGTAGTAATTTCAAAAAAATTCCTACGCACACGCAAGATCATGGTGATGCATAGCAACGAGAGGGGAGAGTGTTGTCTACGCCTCAGAGACCCGGCGAAGCGATCACAACGTAGAGGAAGTAGTCGACGTTCTCCTCGCGATCCGACCGATCCGGCGCCGTTACTCGGCGCCCCGAGTTCTTGACACACGACAGCTCGATGGCGTCCCTCGTACTCGATCCAGCCGAGTGTCGAGGGAGAGTTCCGTCGACGACGGCGTGGTGACGATCTTGATGTTTCACGGCGCAGGGCTTCGCTAAGCTAAGCATGACAGTATAACCGAGGTGGAATATGGTGGAGGGGGCACCGCACACGGCTAAGGAACGATCCAAAGATCAAACTTGTGTGTTCTAGGGTGCCCCCTGCCCCGTGATATAAAGGAGGGAGGGGAGGCCGGCCGGCCTAGCTAGAGGCTGGGGAGGAGTCCTACTCTCACTGGGAGTAGGACTCCCCCTTTCCTAGTTGGATTAGGTTTGGGAGGAAGGGAAAGAGGAGAGAGCGCCCCCCTCCTTGTCCTATTCGGACTGGGGGGAGAGGGCGTGACCACCTCCTGGCCGGCCCTCCTCTTCTCCCTCGAGGCCCACGGGCCCATTTACCTCCCGGGGTTCCGTAACCTCCGGTTTTTCGGTAAATTCCGTTTTGCCCGGAACCATTCCAACTCCAAACATAGGCTTCCAATATATCAATCTTTATGTCTCGACCATTCCGAGACTCCTCGTCATGTCCGTGATCACATCCGGACTCGAACTTCTTGGTACATCAAAATACATAAACTCATAATAACCATCATCGAAACCTTAAGCGTGCGGACCCTACGGTTCGAGAACAATGTAGACATGACCTAGAACTATTCACGGTCAATAACCAACAGCGGGACCTGGATGCCCATATTGGTTCCTACATATTTCTGCGAAGATCTTTATCGGTCGACCGCATAACAACATACGTTGTTCCTTTGTCATCGGTATGTTACTTGCCCGAGATTCGATCGTCGGTATCCAATACCTAGTTCAATCTCGTTACCGCAAGTCTCTTTACTCGTCCGTAATACATCATCTCATAACTAACTCATTAGTTGTAGTGCTTGCAAGGCTTGATGATGTGCATTACCGAGAGGCCCAGAGATACCTCTCCGACAATCGGAGTGACAAAACCTAATCTCAAATACGCCAACCCAACATCGCCTTTGGAGACACTGTAGTACTCCTTTATAATCACCCGATTACGTTGTGACGTTTGGTAGCACCAAAGTGTTCCTCCGTAAACGGAGTTGCATAATCTCATAGTTACGAGGAACATGTATAAGTCATGGATAAAAGCAGTAGCAACATACTAAACGATCGTGTGCTAAGCTAATGGAACGGGTCATGTCAATCAGATCATTCTACTAATGATGTGACCTTGTTAATCAAATAACAACTCTTTGTTCATGGTCAGGAAACATAACCATCTTTGATTAACAAGCTAGTCTAGTAGAGGCATACTAGTGACATCTTGTTTTGTTTATACATTCACACATGTATCATGTTTCCGGTTAATACAATTCTAGCATGAATGATAAACATTTATCATGAATTAAGGAAATAAATAATAACTTTATTATTGCCTCTAGGGCATATTTCCTTGATCTCCCACTTGCACTAGAGTCAATAATCTAGATTACATAGTAATGATTCTAACACCCATGGAGTCTTGGTGCTGATCATGTTTTGCTCGTGGAAGAGGCTTAGTCGGCGGTGCGCAACATTCAGATCCGTATGTATCTTGCAAATCTCTATGTCTCCCACCGGACTAAGTCCGGATGGAATTGAAGCGTCTCTTGATGTGCTTGGTCCTCTTGTGAAATCTGGATTCCTTCGCTAAGGCAATTGCTCCGAGATTGTCACGAAGATTTTCATTGGACCCGATGCACTAGGTATGACACCTAGATCGGATATGAACTCCTTCATCCGACTCCTTCATTAGCTGCTTCGAAGCTGCTATGTATTCCGCTTCACATGTAGATCCCGCCACGATGCTTTGTTTAGAACTCGCACCAACCGACAGCTCCTCCGTTTAGTGTAATACGTATCCGGTCTGCGATTTAGAATCGTCCGGATCAGTGTCAAAGCTTGCATCAACGTAACTGCCACGATGAGCTCTTTGTCACCTCCATATCTGAGAAACATATCCTTAGTCCTTTTCGTATTTCAGATGTTCTTGACCGCTGTCCAAATGATCCACTCTGGATTACTTTGGTACCTCCTGCTAAACTTATAGCAAGGCACACATCAGTGCAGTACACAAGCATTGCATACATGATAGAGCCTATGGCTGAAGCATAGGAACATCTTTCATTTTCTCTCTATCTTCTGCAGTGGTCGGGCATTGAGTCTTACTCAACTTCACACCTTGTAACACGTGCAAGAACCCTTTCTTTGCTTGATCCATTTTGAACTTCTTCAAAATTTTGTCAAGGTATGTGCTTTGTGAAAGTCCAATTAAGCGCCTTGATCTATCTCTATAGATCTTGATGCCCAATATGTAAGCAGCTTCACCGAGGTCTTTCATTGAAAAACTCTTATTCAAGTATCCCTTTATGCTATCCAGAATTCTATATCATTTCCGATCAGCAATATGTCATCTACATATAATATCGAAATGCTACTGAGCTCCCACTCACTTTCTTGTAAATACAAAGCTTCTCCAAAAGTCATACAAACCCAAATGCTTTGATCACACTATCAAAGCGCTTATTCCAACTCCGAG
Source organism: Aegilops speltoides (assembly GCA_021437245.1). Classification (NCBI taxonomy): domain Eukaryota; kingdom Viridiplantae; phylum Streptophyta; class Magnoliopsida; order Poales; family Poaceae; genus Aegilops; species Aegilops speltoides. Next base: position 379,752,258 of record CM038143.1, read on the forward strand.
ATGCTTGCACCAGTCCATAAATGGATCATTGGAGCTTGCACACTTTGTTAGCTCCTTTGGATCGATAAAACCTTCGGTTGCATCATATACAACTCTTCTTCCGTAAATCCATTCAGAATGCGGTTTTTACATCCATTTGCCAAATTTCATAATCATAAAATGCGCAATTGCTAACATGATTCGGACGGACTTAAGCATCGCTACGGGTGAGAAGGTCTCATCGTAGTCAATCCCTTGAACTTGCCGAAAACCTTTTGCGACAAGTCGAGCTTTATAAACGATAATATTACCGTCGGCGTCGGTCTTCTTCTTGAAGATCCACTTGTTTTCTATTGCTTGCCTACCCTCGGGCAAGTCAACCAAAGTCCACACTTTGTTTTCATACATGGATCCCATCTCGATTTCATGGCTTCAAGCCATTTTATGGAATCTGGGCTCACCATCGCTTCTTCATAGTTCGTAGGTTCATCATGATCTAGTAGCATGATTTCCGAACAGGATTACCGCATTCACTCAGTGCGGATCTTACTCGTTGATCTACGAGGTTCAGTAGCAACTTGATCTCAAGTTTCATGATCCACATCATCAACTTCCTCACTACTTGGTGTAGGTGTCTCGTAAACCGGTTTCTGCGATTTAACTACTTTCAAGTAAGGGAGAAGGTACAATTACCTCATCAAGTTCTACTTTCCTCCCACTCACTTCTTTCGAGAGAAACTCCTTCTCTAGAAAGGATCCATTCTTAGCAACAAATGTCTTGCCTTCGGATCTGTGATAGAAGGTGTACCCAACTGTCTCCTTTGGGTATCCTATGAAGACACATTTCTCGATTTGGGTTCGAGCTTATCGGGTTGAAGCTTTTTCACATAAGCATCGCATCCCCAAACTTTAAGAAACGACAACTTTGGTTTCTTGCTAAACCATAGTTCATAAGGTGTCGTCTCAACGGATTTCGACGGTGTTCTATTCAAGTGTGAATGCGGCCGTCTCTAGAGCATAACCCCAAAACGATAGCGGTAAATCTGTAAGAGACATCATAGATCGCACCATATCTAGTAAAATACGACACGACGTTCGGACACACCATTACGTTGTGGTGTTCCGGGTGGCGTGAGTTCTAAACTATTCCGCATTGTTTCAAATGTAGACCAAACTCGTAACTCAAATATTCACCTCCACGATCGATCGTAGAAACTTAATTTTCTTGTTACGATGATTTTCAACTTCACTCTGAAATTCTTTGAACTTTTCAAATGTTTCAGACTTATGTTTCATTAAGTAGATATACCCATATCCGCTTAAGTCATCTGTGAAGGTGAGAAAATAACGATATCCGCCACGAGCCTCAACGTTCATCGGACCACATACATCTGTATGTATGATCTCCAACAAATCTGTTGCTCTCTCCATAGTCTGGGAGAACGGGTTTTAGTCATCTTGCCCATGAGGCACGGTTCATAAGTGCCAAGTGATTCATAATGAAGTGACTCCAAAAACCCATCAAGATGGAGTTTCTTCATGCGCTTTACACCGATATGACCTAAACGGCAATGCCACAAATAAGTTGCACTTTCATTATCAACTCTGCATCTTTTGGTTTCAACATTATGAATATGTGTGTCACTACTATCGAGATTCATCAAAATAGACCACTCCTCAAGGGTGCATGACCATAAAAGATATTACTCATATAAATAGAACAACCATTATTCTCGATTTAAATGAATAACCGTCTCGCATCAAACAAGATCCAGATATAATGTTCATGCTCAACGCAGCACCAAATAACAATTATTCAGGTCTAAAACTAATCCGAAGGTAGATGTAGAGGTAGCGTGCCGACCGCGATCACATCGACTTTGGAACCATTTCCCATGCGCATCGTCACCTCGTCCTTTGCGAGTTAAGCTTAATCCGTAGTCCCCTGCTTTGAGTTGCAAATATTAGCAAGCAGAACTAGTATCAAATACCCAGTGCTACTACGAGCTCTAGTAAGGTACACATCAATAACATGTATATCACATATACCTTTGTTCACCTTGCCATCCTTCTTATCCGCCAAATACTTGGGGCAGTTCCGCTTCCGGTGACTAGTCGCTTGCGGTAGAAACACTCGATTTCAGGTTTAGGGCCAGACTTGGGTTTCTTCTCTGAGCAAACAACTTGCTTGCTGTTCTTCTTGAAGTTCCCTTCTTCTTCCCTTTGCCTTTCTTCTTGAAACTAGTGGTCTTATTGACCATCAACACTTGATGCTCCTTCTTGATTTCTACCTCCGCAGCCTTTAGCATTGCGAAGAGCTCGGTATAGTCTTTACTAACCCTTGCATATTATAGTTCATCACGAAGCCTTTGTAGCTTGGTGGCGTGATTGAAGAATTACATCAATGACACAATCATCGGAAGATTAACTCCCAATTGTGTCAAGTGATTGTAGTACCCGGACATTACGAGTATATGCTCACTAATGAACTATTCTCCTCCATCTTGCAGCTATAGAACTTATTGGAGACTTCATATCTCTCAATCCGGGCATTCTGTTGGAATATTAACTTCAACTCTGGAACATCTCATATGCTCCATGACGTTCAAAACGTCGTTGAAGTCCCGGTTCTAAGCCGTAAAGCATGGCACTTCGAACTATAGAGTAGTCATCACTTTGCTCGCCAGACGTTCATAACATCTGCAGTTGCATTAGCGGCGAGTCGGCACCTAGCGGTGCATCCGGGGCGTAACTCTTTCATGCAGCAATGAGGATGATCCTCAAATTACGGACCCGATCCGTGTAATTGCTACCATCATCTTTCAACTTTGCTTTCTCAAGGAACGCATTAAAATTCAACGGAACAACAAAGACGAGCCATCTATCTACAATCAAACATAAACAAGCAAGATACTATCGGTACTAAGTTCATGATAAATTTAAGTTCAATTAATCATATTACTTAAGAACTCCCACTTAGAAAGACATCCTCTAGTCATCTAAGTGATCACGTGATCCAAATCAACTAAACCATAACCGATCATCACGTGAAATGGAGTAGTTTTCAATGGTGAACATCTTATGTTGATCATATCTACTATATGATTCACGCTCGACCTTTCGGTCTCCGTGTTCGAGGCCATATCTGCATATGCTAGGCTCGTCGAGTATAACCCGAGTATTCTGCGTGTGCAAAACTGGCTTGCACCGTTGTAGATGGACGAGAGCTTATCACACCCGATCATCACGTGGTGTCAGGCACGACGAACTTTGGCAACGGTGCATACTGGGAGAACACTTCTTGATAATTTAGTGAGAGATCATCTTATAATGCTACCGTCAATCAAAGCAAGATAAGATGCATAAAAGGATAAACATCACATGCAAATCAATATAAGTGATATGATATGGTCATCATCATCTTGTGCTTCATGATCTCCATCTTGCAAAGCACCACCATGATCACCATCGTCACCGCGCGACACCTTGATCTTCATCGTAGCATCGTTGTCGTCTCGCCAAACTTATGCTTCTCGACTATCGCTACCGCTTAGTGATAAAGTAAAGCATTACGAAGCGATGCATTGCATACAATAAAGTGACAACCATATGGCTCCAGCCGATTGCCGATAACCGGTTACAAAACATGATCATCTCATACAATAAAATATAGCATCACGTCTTGACCATATCACATCACAACATGCCCTGCAAAAACAAGTTAGGCGTCCTCTACTTTGTTGTTGCAAGTTTTACGTGGCTGCTACGGGCTTAAGTAAGAACCAGTCTCACCCACGCATCAAAACCACAGCGATACTTCGTCAAATAGACTCCGTTTAACCTTCTCAAGGACCGGGCGTAGCCACACTGGTTCAACTAAAGTGAGAGAGACAGCACCCACCGGTCACCTTTAAGCAACGAGTGCTCGTGGCGGTGAAACCAGTCTCGCGTAAGCGTACGCGTAATGTCGGTCTGGGCCGCTTCATCTCACAATACCGCTGAACCAAAGTATGACATCTTTGGTAGGAAGTATGACTTGTATCGCCCACAACTCACTTGTGTTCTACTCGTGCAAAACATCAAACCATAAAAACCTAGGCTCGATACCTTTGTTGGGGAACGTAGTAATTTCAAAAATTTCCACGCACACGCAAGATCATGGTGATGCATAGCAACGAGAGGGAGAGTGTTGTCTACGTACCCTCGAGACCCAAGCGAAGCGATCTGGCGTAGAGGAAGTAGTCGACGTTCTCCTCGCGATCCGACCGATCCCGGCGCCGTTACTCCGGCGCCCCGAGTTCTTGACACACGACAGCTCGATGGCGTCCCTCGTACTCGATCCAGCCGAGTGTCGAGGGAGAGTTCCGTCGAGACGACGGCGTGGTGACGATCTTGATGTTTCACCGGCGCAGGCTTCGCCTAAGCTTCATGACAGTATAACCGAGGTGGAATATGGTGGAGGGGGCACCGACACGGCTAAGGAGCGATCCAAAGATCAAACTTGTGTGTTCTAGGGTGCCCCCTGCCCCGTATATAAAGAAGGGAGGGGAGGCCGGCCGGCCTAGCTAGGGCGCGCCGGGAGGAGTCCTACTCCTACCGGGAGTAGGACTCCCCCTTTCCTAGTTGGATTAGGTTTGGGGGGAAGGGAAAGAGGAGGGCCGCCCCCTCCTTGTCCTATTCGGACTGGGGGAGAGGCGTGCCACCTCCTGGCCGGCCCTCCTCTTCTCCCTCGAGGCCCACCGGGGCCCATTTACCTCCCGGGGGGTTCCGGTAACCTCCCGGTTTTCCGGTAAATTCCCGGTTTTGCCCGGAACCATTCCGAACTCCAAACATAGGCTTCCAATATATCAATCTTTATGTCTCGACCATTCCGAGACTCCTCGTCATGTCCGTGATCACATCCGGACTCGAACTTCTTGGTACATCAAAATACATAAACTCATAATAAGCATCATCGAAACCTTAAGCGTGCGGACCCTACGGTTCGAGAACAATGTAGACATGACCTAGAACTATTCACGGTCAATAACCAACAGCGGGACACGGATGCCCATATTGGTTCCTACATATTCTGCGAAGATCTTTATCGGTCGAGACCGCATAACAACATCGTTGTTCCTTTGTCATCGGTATGTTACTTGCCCGAGATTCGATCGTCGGTATCCAATACCTAGTTCAATCTCGTTACGGCAAGTCTCTTTACTCGTCCGTAATACATCATCTCATAACTAACTCATTAGTTGTAGTGCTTGCAAGGCTTGATGATGTGCATTACCGAGAGGGCCAGAGATACCTCTCCGACAATCGGAGTGACAAAACCTAATCTCGAAATACGCCAACCCAACATCGCCTTTGGAGACACTGTAGTACTCCTTTATAATCACCCGATTCACGTTGTGACGTTTGGTAGCACCAAAGTGTTCCTCCGTAAACGGAGTTGCATAATCTCATAGTTACGAGGAACATGTATAAGTCATGGATAAAAGCGGTAGCAACATACTAAGCGATCGTGTGCTAAGCTAATGGAGCGGGTCATGTCAATCGATCATTCTACTAATGATGTGACCTTGTTAATCAAATAACAACTCTTTGTTCATGGTCAGGAAACATAACCATCTTTGATTAACAAGCTAGTCTAGTAGAGGCATACTAGTGACATCTTGTTTTGTTTATACATTCACACATGTATCATGTTTCCGGTTAATACAATTCTAGCATGAATGATAAACATTTATCATGAATTAAGGAAATAAATAATAACTTTATTATTGCCTCTAGGGCATATTTCCTTCACTACGGGCATCTAGAGGCCAGAAGGTATGTTGTACCAGCTGCTCATCCCAATCCCTTGTGGTAGGATCAATAAGATCACTCACTCTCGAGATGATATTACTTCCACGAACTGTCAAAAATTTTCTAGACGGTGATTGGGGTATCCACGGATCATCCCAAATATTCACTTTGGATCCATCACCTATTCTTCATATGTAACCTCTCTTCAAGGTTTCCACTCCTGCCATTATGCTTTGCCAGGTGTACGAAGCTTTTTTCTTCAAAGTAGCCTTGAACAAATCTCCATCAGGGAAGTACTTTGCTCGAAGGATAATAGCTCATAGTGACATAGGATCATCAATCAAGCACCATGCTTGCTTAGCCAGCAATGCTAGATTAAAGCAATGGATATCTCTAAATCCCATGCCCCCTCTATTCTTAGGGTGTGTTTGGATTGTGGCCAAAGTGCACCTAACCAAAATTTTGGCCATGACCCAAAGATTGGTCTTTGTTTGGATGGTTGCCAATTTTTTGGCATGCCAATGAACTCTAGCCAACTCTAGTTCACTTTTATTGCCAATGTTGGCCAAATCATGGGCAACCAAAACCTCAATCAAAATTTTGGCTAGCCAATGCTTTGGTGGGGCAACCTTGGGCACAAACCAAACGCACCCTTAGGTATGCACATTTTCCACCATGCAAACCAGTGCATCTTTTTATGCGAAGCGTCATCACCCCACCAAAAACTTGACATCGCATCAGTGATTCCTTTGCAAAATTTTTTTAGGAATTTTAAAGACCGACATCGCATAAGTTGGTATGGCTTGTGCAACAGACTTTAGTAGCACTTCTTTACCACCTGACGATAGACATTTTTCTTTCCACCCCATTAGCCTCTGAATCAGGCGATCGATCAGGTATTGGAAACTATCAGACTTGTCTAAAGCGAGCGTAGCAGGAAGTCCCAAGTACTTATCATTTAATGCTTCTATCATTATATTTAGAGAGGAACAAACTTCATCCTTCATGTTCACTTTTGTGCTTGGGCTAAAGAATATGCTCGATTTCTCAACACTAACTTGCTGGCCAGATGCTTCACAATACAAATCTAGGATAGACATTAAGCAGGCTGCATTAGTTACATTGGCCTTCATTAAGATCAATGAATCATCAGCAAATAACAGATTTGTAACAACAGGTGCACCACGACAAACCTTTACTCCTATTAGCTCACCACTAGCTTCTGCATTCGACAATAGAGCCGTGAGCCCTTCAGTACACAGGAGAAATAGATATGGTGATAAGGGATCACCTTGACGCAGGCCCCTGGAAGGTTTAATTGTATCAGTCTCAAAGGAGTTGAACCTCACCTTATACTCCACCGAGGAGACACATGCCATGATCAGATTTACCCACTGAGCGTCGAACCCCAATTTCAGTAATATTGCTTCCAGAAAAACCCATTCTACTCTGTTGTACGCTTTATGCATATCAAGTTTCACCGCCCACCATCCATCTCTCCCAACCTTCTTCTGCTTAATTGCGTGCAAACTTTCATATGCAACTAGGACATTGTCTGTGATTAGTCTGACCGGTACAAACGCGCTCTGTGTCGGGCTAATAATCTCTGGAAGGAGCAGTTTTAATCTGGTAGCAATCATTTTTTATATAACCTTATAAACTACATTACACAAAATGATATGTCTAAATTGTGTGACTCTTTCCGGAGTTTGAACCTTTGGGATCATGACAATGGTTGTATTCTTCCAGCCTTGTGGTATGACTCGAGAATTAACTGCCTGTAATACTTCCATGATCAAGTCGTCCCCTAACATGGGCCAGAATCTCTTATAAAAAATAGCATGTAAACCATCTGGACCCGGGGCCTTTAGATCACCAACTGAAAATAGGGCCTTCCTCACCTCATCTGATGTATATGGGCTCGTCAAAGTTGCATTCATCTCAGGTGTAACCCTACTCTGTACTCGGTCAGAACATTCAAATTAGGCACCTGAACTTGTGAATTAAATAGGTCTGAAAAATACCCGGTTATAACCGCAGCAAGGTCTTCTGTATCTTCCTTCCACACACCCGTATCATCTAACAATCTCTTGATACAATTTCTTTTATTTCGACCCGAGGCTGCTCTGTGGAAAAAAGAAGTGTTTCTATCACCATGGAGTAGACAGTTGGCTCTTCCTCGCTGCAGCCAGTATAATTCCTCCTGATCCGGGATGTTTTAGATGAGAATCTGAAGCTCTTTCATCTCACTTCTAGTTTCAGTGTTTAGCTTTCCACGCCTCAACCTTTCCATTTTTTTTTCTTAAGTTTGTTTACTCTCTTTTTTGGGCTTTTGAGAACCTCAGTATCCCACTGGACCAGATTGTTTTTCACCACTTTCGTACGATCCACCAACTTTGGCCCAACGCCAGTATTCTGCGCACGTAATCATGCTGTTTTTACCACCTCCTCGACTGTTTCCTCCTGTAGCCAGTACGCCTCAAATCTGCGTTCTCCTCTAGGCTGTTGTGTCATGGCTTTCTCAAAATAGTTTGTATCAAGCACAAGTGGCCTGTGATCCGAGTGCACATGGTGCTCATGAACCACCGCCGCATAGGGAAACTTGGTGGCCCATGTATCATTACATAGCCCACGATCCAATCTCTCTCGAATAATTCCACGGCTCCAAGTGAAGGGGTCTCCAATGTACATAATTTCTTGAAGTTGACAATCCTCAACACACTCTCTGAAATTTTTCGTGTACTATTCTGGTCTCACATTCCCACCTTCCTTCTCACTTGATATAAGAATTTCATTTAAATCCCCGATGATCATCCAAGGACCATTAGCATTGTTGTTCAGGTCTCTCAAGGCCGTCCAGGACCGGTGCTTCAGGTCCCAGTTTGGTTCTCCATAGAACCCTGTCAATGGCCAAGCAACATCATTTCCATCCATTATTAGTCCATCAATAAAGTTTGGAGACGAATAATTTAAAACCACATCATTAGCAAGGTTATAAAGAAGAACAAGACCACCCGAGCGGCCGTCACTCTCAACTATATGAAAAAGATCAAAACCTAACTTTATTCTTAGCTCAATTGCCTTAGATTTATTCAAATGTGATTCAGACAAAAAAACACATCTGCTTTCACACGCCCTTGGAGGTCCAGGAGCTCTCGAACTGCCATGGGCGAAAGCATTCCACGACAGTTCCATGCTAGAAGTTTCATTGCTCCCGGCGGTCCTCCACCGCGGAGGCTGCCGATCTCTCAATGGGTGTTTTTGCAATCGCCACTCCATCATCGCCTTTAAACTTCTTTTTGTTCGCATTCTTCTGCGGTGAGCTAGACGAAGAGCTTGTTGGTGGATCATCCCCATCAAACTTATCCACAATATTTTTTGTGTTACCGAATGGGACAATAGCTCCAGATTGTTCATTCACCTCTAATTCAGTCTCCACATAAGCAGCTGCAACTTGTACAGTATCATCCACAGAACGCTTGCCTAGAATGTTTAAATCTCCCATGTGACAATCCTGAGAACCAATAGTCACATCCAAGCTCACATTGCCTGGGATTGTGGTGGGTGTTGTGTGTTCAACAACATTGTTATGCGCATTGAAACGCCAACTCACGGTTGGATCCAGCCTTGCTAGTTCGTTGCCAACACCCTCCTGTTTATCTCGCTGGACATGACCGCCCCTATGCGGGCCACGACCTCGACCTGCAAAGCCACCTCCCCTACCGGATGGGTCAAATGGGTCATCAAAACCGTCCTGGGTCTTCCATCCTCTGCCCAGCGCACGGCCAGTTCCACGGCCTGATCCTCGCCCTTGTCCACCCCGACCTCTACGAGTTGCAAGTACGAATGTCCCCCATTCCATATCCTTCTCAGCATGCTCTCCCGTACCACACTCTTCGTGCCAATGCCCGAGCATCCCACACATGAAACAGAAGGTTGGGAGCTTTTCAAACTTTGATAGAACTCTGTCTCACCGGCCTTCGTGAAGCTAACAAATCTGGTTAATTTTTTATTTACGTCGAGCTTAACTCTGACCCGTATGAATTCTCCAACAAAGCCACTTGGTAAAACTATCTGAAGCTCCTGGACTTCCCCTATACGTTTAGCCATAGTTTCCACGAATTTCTCCCTTTTCAGAACCATATCTGGGAGTCTATGAATCTGACACCATGTTTCAATCTTGTCCAGCTTGAAGTTCTCAGGCTTCGTGAAGCCGTCATATTCCGCCATTATCAGTGTCATGCCTTTGAAGTCCCATGGTCCCTGGTGAATTGCTTTGTTCCAATCTGCCAAAGAATTAAACTGGACAGAGAACAAGTTTGGATTAATTCGGTGCCATATCACATCCTTTGCTGGATTCCAGGCCGCCCTCATGTCGGCAATTAGAGCAACCTGCCCAAAGCTCTTTTCCGTGAGAACCCTAGCAAGCGCGAGCCTCTTAGGTTTTTCCTCCGGATCATCTGCCTCCTCTTTCCAGATCAGATCATCAAGTTCATCTTCCTCCATGTGTAACCTCTCAGAACGATGGGATCTTCTAATTTCTTCCCTGAAGAACCACTGGGGTCCGCTGGCAAAGACATCCTATGTGATCCGCCCCGATCGCCTCTCACATGCCCTGACTCACCCGGCAACCAAGATTGATGAGACCGACCGGCAAGCAGCAACAGGGCCCGATCGCGAGGATAGGAAACGACAACCGTGATACTCACGAAGGCGGCGCCGAAGGACTGTGTAACCCTAGGTCGAGAGCCTAAAGGACTTCGGCGTCGTGGGTTCTTTTACCCCGAACACCATCCAGGTATGTCATCTCTACTCCTAATGGAGCAGCCCGTAAGGGAGTTCGTGACGAGATTGCAAAACATAGGACGTTCAGGAGTTATTGATTCCGATGTTTAATTAATGTTTTTTCATATTTTTTTTCATTTTTGTGTTCTATTTTTTTCACGCACCTTAAAAATAGGTCAAGCGCATATGCACCAACCTAAATGCGGAAGCGGATGTGGGTGTCCGCTGGGCCGACCCAAATGGACAAAATCGCGGTTCATTTGGGTGGAGTTGCTCTTAGGTTTGCTTGGACACGATGACTTGACCCCATGAGCACGGCTTATGCCTTTGTCCCATTTTCTTTCAAAAAAACAGAATAACCAGGATAGTTATAAGATCTCAGAATTCGTATCTCGGAGAATTTTGCTAATCGGCCACTGCAGTAAAAAAAATGTTTGGTATACAACCGGCCTCTCTATTTACACACTGAATCAATCAATATCTTCCTGAACATGAGAGAATCAAAAGCCTCTTTACATTTGACAGGCTAATACGCCCGCCAAGAAAAATCCTCATCAAGGAACAAAGAAGAGGCGCGAGGCCAGCCCTGGACAGACATTTGCAGGCAGCTGCGAGCCCTACTGATGGCACGCGCTCTTGTTGACAGGGATCGCGGGAGGCCTGTAGAGCATGTTGGCGCTGTTGTTCCGCGCCATCAGATTCGCACAAGAGCTGGCAGAGTTCTGCTTGGCGATTCCCTTGCTGTTGTTTGAACCAGGTACAGCAGGGCAGGCTTTCTGGTTCCCATCCAGATCGATGTTGCTCCTGCACGACTTGATCTTCTTGTAGGGGCTCTTCTTGGGCAGGTCCTCCAGGCATCTCACCTCGGACATGCACGCGAACGACTGGGACTTGCCGTCGTAGTACTTGGACAACCCTCCTTTCCTGCAGAGAGAAGAACCGTACGGTCAGGAAAATCTTCCCTTTCGCTGCTGCACATATCTGTACATGTTGATGATATGATGAACTTGCGAAGTTCATCGGAGACTTACTTGGCGGAGAGTTCGGCCTTCATGGACGACAGATCGTAGACGCTGTCCGAATTCAGTCTCCGCACCGGCGGGGAAGCCGGCACAAACTGGTCCTCGCCGTCCGAGAACTGGGCCTCGTCGTCGGAGTCGCAGGAGAAGGAGGAGGAGGTCTCGAACAGGTCCTCGTCTTCCTGGTGCACGGGAAGGGCCTGAGAAACAGCAGATCTGCCCATGGCTGCGAGTTTCTTGTTTCTGCGATGAACCTCGAGGAGAAAGGCGAGGAAGGTATGCTTGCTGCTGTATATGGGTGGATATATTCCTGCTCTTGTTCTTGCTGTTGCTTGCTGTGTTTCACGACCTTTACAATCTGGCAGGAGGGTGGGTATATATAGACGAGACGACGGGGGAGGGGATAACGCTGGGCGTCGTGGTAGTGCGCTTTGACTAATACTCCGAAACCGAACGCAATTCGCGTCGGTGACATCACCGTTCGTTTCCGGCGTGTTTACATTGCGCAAGTTAGGTTCGCTTGGACACCGATGACTTGGACCCCATGAGCACGGCTTCAGAAATAAAAACGGAGTAGTATTGAAGTTTGTTGGCCACTCCCACCCACATGCCTCTGCTTTGGCCGATTCTGCTGCTGGTGGTGGTGCCGCCCCCGATCCGATCTTATCTCCATCTCCTTAGTTTGTTCGCTGGTTGGTTTATTATATGATTATTATTATCCTTTTTGGGGAGTTGGTTTGCGAGGGTGACATCTCAGGCCATGCCATGTTGTGGTGGAGATGAGATGCTGCTGCCTTGCAAGTCACCATGTCGATCTCTTTTTGAACGGAGCGCAGCCGGGACACGCGGCGCGCTGCCGCTGGGTTGCCCTTCTAATTGGGATTGGGAGCTGACTCGTCGGTGGCCCGTGGCCCTGCTAAAACCTACTGTACGACTATTAGACAGACTGTAGGAGCTGATAATGCATCGCTTCGAGGAGCTTGTGGCTCCAAACGACTCTTATCAAAATCGTACGTACCGGAAAAATATACCGGCATATGCTTCGGAACCTCTAACTAATCGATTGACGAGTTACAAACAGTGATGCCCGGGGACCCAGCCCATTCTGCAACAGTGTAGAGTATTTTGGAGGCACGGAGACGCCAAGTAAATTTTGCACGAGATTTGAACTTGGAAAAATCTGGTGGATTGAGCTGTAGAGAGCGAGTTTTCCACTGGACCGGAGGCTCGTTCCTTGATTGAAGGGGCACTCCTCCCCTTCCATTCTCGAAAGGACACGTGGTTTCTATCCTTGGGATTTACTACTCCACAAATTCATCCATCCCTTTGCGTGTTTGGTGATGGAGCACCACATAATTTGACGTCTCGGCGGAAAATGTGTAAAATGAGATTCCTTGGATGGAAACGTGTTTGGTTTTCCGCATCGCATTTGTAGCGCACTATTCCTGTTCCCTTGGCTTCCATTGCACGGGATAAAAAGGGGGGAGCGGCGTCCGTGTGGAGTAGCTCTCGGGATAAAAGTGGTCTTGTGCTTAACAACCATTTATGGTTTAAAAGACGCACGAGATAAATGGTGCATCTCAACATCACCAGGAAGCACCACCAATATGGACTGCATTATTGTGGCAAAAGAGAAGTAGACTCATCAACCTCCTGGCATCAGTTTCTTCAAGACCTGAATATGTAGCCAGGAACTATTGTACGTAGAAACTACAGAGTTGTATGGAGTATTATATGTACTATAAGAAAAGAGGCGTAGGGCTTCTTTGGATCACAGGATTTGCAAAACAAAGGAATAGAAAAAATGAAGGATTTGATTGCCATGACATAGCCAATCCTATGGATTTTTTCCAGAGGTCGGACCTCATGTGTAAATTCCTTTGGAATCAGCACCTTGGAGACCCAATCCTGAGGAATTTTAATGGCCCAATCCTTTGATCCAAATGCGTTCCATAGGAAACAATCCTGAGGATTGATATCCGGTGAAAATCCTGTGAAAATCCTCCAATCCAAAGAAGGCCGTAATGGGAGAATCAAGCTAAGGACTGTACCAATAGTAGCGAAAGTGATGAGCTGTGCGTAACTGGACACCCGCCCCGGCGACCAGTCCAGGTGGAAGGCGCGTGTTCACCCACTGCAAAAGAACAGGGACAACTCAGCTCACGCGCCTGCCATGGCACGAGCACCGGTGCGGTGCCGGGGACACGGCCGCTGGTTTGCTGGCCCAACCAGACCGGCGACAAAGCTAGGCCGACGAAACGGTGTTCGTGTTTCCGTGTTGCCGTCTCCCGCCGACGCAGATGCCCAGGCAGGCCAGGTGCGCCTGCGCCTAGGCTCTCTTTTAACCACTTTTTGTCTAGAGGGGACAATTACGTGTCCTAATCCGTGGCACTAACCACTAAGCTCAACCAAGTAGTATAGCAGGTTGTCTGCCAAGAATCTGTGCTCCCTAATCCTTATCCGCGGGCAGGCGGACTTGTTCAAGCCCGTGGTGCTGGACTAGTAGCTGTAGCTCCATAAATTTCAAAAGTCGCTTCGTGTGTGGCCTATGAGTCCACGAGCGGTGACGCATCCACTCCACCATGTCTCGCTCCGGGGCGAAATCCACGACTCGTGTTTGAGCGTGTTGGGAAACTCTCGGACACGTTCGACTGGTACGACCCTTCCACCCGGCCGCCTCTCTCCGTCGTGGGGGGTCAAATTTTCTGGAGCGCGTCCACGGAGCCGGCCGCACTGACCGGGGCGGGCGGCTCGCGCGCACAATATGGGGTCGGTCGACGCCTCCCGTTTTATCCACACGGGAAGGCGGCTGGAACCAGACACGCCCAGAGCCATCGCCCAAAAGACGCCTCCGTCTTATACAAAAATATCAGAGAAGAAGCGATAAGGGAGGGCGGGCGGCATATTCCTCGGCGTGCGCGCATGATCCATCCGTGGCCGGCCCGGCCCGAATCGCGCGGAGATCCAAGGAAAGCGACCGGCCACGACGGCACCACCACCGCGCGCGCGCGAGGCCGGCCAAAAAATCATGTGCCGCGAGCCGGAGTTTTCCAGGGTTTAGGGTGGACCACGCAGCTGTCCCCGGCCGTGAGCAGCGGGGGAACGTGGTCTGCGCGCAACAGGACGAGCGGCAGCATGTGAAATCCCACCGTCGACCGGATGAGGCGGGGATCATCGGATACGCGTCGCTGTTGGCGCGGGATTTCTCGGCCCCAACGGTGGTGTCTGTTGCTCGATCGGCGCGGACCCGGCGGGGCGCGGCGTGGCGTGGCCGGAGACGCGTGGCCTTAGAGCAAGTACAATAGAGCTGAGTCAGCGGGCTATAAAGAATAAATTAGTATATTTGCGCTTAGTTGGAGGAAAGAGAAGAGGAGAGAGAAGGTAAGCGGGTTCTTCGTGAAGAGCCAATTTCTAAAGACGTGGTCTTAGTGACTTTGTGAGAATGAAAGGTGGTACATAATAAAAAAAGTAGACACTTTTTAATCTCTATTATCAGATTCTCCGTTTCTTTTTAGTCTGCGTATAAGGTTTGGTCAAAGTCAACCTTTGCATAGTTTGACTAACTTTATATTGAAAAATATCAACATTCACAATATGAAATCAACATTTTCAAATGCAACATGAAATGTATTTTCATATTATATAGTTTAAGTATCGTAGATGTTCATATTTTTTAATATATATGTGGTCAAACTTTGTGTAGTTTGACTTTGACCAAAACTTATACGCGGAGTAAAAAGGAACGGAGAGAGTACATGTTGGCTATAAGATGAGCTGTAGATGACATGGCACTGGCTAATAGCCAGCAGTCGGCTATACTATTAACCATGCTCTTATCTTCCCGGGACGCGGCGTCATCGGATCGGGTCGGGTCGGGGTTGGCTTTGTGCGGCTGCGGGAGGTGACCGGGTCGGTACGCGAGCACAACGGGAGAAAGGAGAAAAGACCGGCGTGCTTGGCGTAGATCGCACTAGCTTCTTCAGCGGGGCTGTTGTAGATCAGGTCGGGCAGACGTGTGTTCATCTGTTGGGGTGGTTGTGAGGATTCATGCTCAGTTTTTTTTTTTGACGTCTTGGGGATTCATGATTTTAGAGTGATCCAAATGTGGCCATATTATAACGATTTTCGCCTGTTTTTTGTCAGTCAGTTAAATCGGTAACCGATGAGACGATTATCTTGCTCCGTTTTTGAAAGAAATATAAAAGGCGGGGAGACGTCCGGTTCAGCCCTGTCCTGTCGTTAATTAGCGGCCATGCAATCCGGCTCGCTTCTGGTCTGGTGGACCTGTGCTTTCGGAACGAAGGCAAGCCAGCCGAATTGATGGTTGAGGCTGGCGAGTGATAAAGGATGGTGAGGTGTGACCCATTTCATCGCGTTTGCACGGTGCGTGCATATCCGGCACGCCGCCATCATGTGCACTTGGACGTCTTTGCTGGGCAAGTCCGTTTCGCCTGCCAACTTTAAACTGCCCGAACTCCGAAGAGCTCCTGCTTGCCAAACCACAAAGGAAGGCTTGATTAGTTGGGCACGTACTAGTTTGTACCAGTGGACTACGTAGATAACTGAAGATACCGATCTGAAGCTGAAGGTGCACGCCTCCTTCACCTGCTCCTGCACCCAAATATTGCGAAGCGGTTAGCAGTTGGCCTCGCGTTGCCTCTCTATTTTGGGCGACCAGTTCGGCTACGCGGCCATTTGAACTAGTCCACATGGATGAGAGGCGTATCATCATCATCTTGTTTTGTACTACTCCACTTTTGGCGACGACTGAGAATCGTCTCGTCTTACCAGCCAGCCCTTGTGCGGCCAATGATGATGTGGTCTGGGTGGATTCGAACAGATTACCCTAAGATTTGGCATCACCTCCCATTGGATTTGGCGCGGGAAGCTGGTGGCCGACTGCCGGGAGTTGGAACTTGGGAGCGCGGCACGGCAAACGATGTGGCCTTTCTATATACTTTCGGATGGTTTAGTCTTTTGCTGGTCAGAGGAACGGCACTTTGGATAGAGTTGTTTTCTCTGCTACGATTATGTCACATGAGTAGATAGATAGAGGAGATTTAGAGTGTATTTTTATGCATAAACACTTTGGACGAGTCTTCTGTATTAGTAGAGAAAATAATAAGAAGAAGAACCTTGTGGATGAGCCAAGCAACAACTGTTTGAGACGAAAGCATACACCCAACTCCTACTCTCTTTTGTTTTTAGAAACACTTGGTTAACCACTTAAGCCGGAGTTATAGTGCTAACCGGCACCCGTCCCCTCCACAGCACAGGAAACTAAATGGGCAGGCCCATGAATATTTCCACCTGCTTTTCTTTTTCCTTCTCATCTTTGGTTTTTAATATATTTTTCAATTTTCGTTTTTATCAAATGCGTTTTCAAATAAAATTAGCTTTTCCTAGTTCAGTGAACTTTCAGGAAAGCATATTTTTTTGTGAACTTTTCATTTCAAATAAATTCATTTTTAATCAAATTTGTGAACTTTTCCCAAATTACGTGTTTTTCTCAAATATGTGAAATTTTTCAAAACAACATTTATTTCAAAATCATGAACACTTTCCCCACAATTAATGAACTTTTTTAAAATTCTTGAAATTCTTTTTCCCAAATTTGGTGAACTTTTTCCAAAATTAATATTTTTTATTCAATTGTGGACTTCTTTTTCAAAATTTATGATTTTTTTACAAACTTCATGAACTTTTCCCAAAAATTTGTTGTTTTCTTCATTTTCCATGAACTTTTTTTGCAAGTCTATGGACTTTTTACAAATCCAAGTTTTTTAACAAAAAAATCAGATCCTTTTTTTAAAAAGTCAAAGGTTAACAATTGACTGGTCAACCATCGACCGATCGAACGAAGAGGGCGGCTCATGTCGTTTGATCGACCGTGCGACCTAGGCGACCCGAGCAACCTTCTTTCTTTGTTTGCGCCAGGTCCGGTAGGCTAGGGCATGAGCGCCAGGTAAGCTTTCCAACGCTAAAGACGCCAAAGAGGAGGTCTCATGCATAGAGGCGGACATAAATGGGAATGGGACCTTCGAGGAAGCAGAACAACAACTGCATGTGTAAATTGGGCCAGAGTTGTTTTGGAACGACGTGCCAGATTTACATGCAAGGCCCGAGTAGTTGGATTGTATTACACTTATTTAATCCTCAAAAAGCTGATAGGGCTATTTCTTGCGCGTCGCGAGTAATAACTTGGTCTTGTCTCTGGGTGCAAGGGAGTGGGCTGGCCCGGTAGTGTAGCGCCTCTGGCTTAAGATTTCTCTTTGTTCTCTTGTCGCCTCTCTTTTTCTTCATTTCTTCACGGATTTTCACCAGTTTTCTTCGGGTTTTCTTCATGGATTTTTTCTGGAATCCCCCTTTTTAATTTTAATTATTTCCCCATTTTTCATCCTTTTGATACGTGCTAAACATTTTTTAAATATTTTTTCAACATCTTTTCAAAACATGTTAAATTATTTTCAAATACACGTTGAATATATTTTTAATGGCACCAATTTTTTATAAAATATTTATTTAAGTTTATAAACAGTTTTTAATGGCATGAAACACTTGTTTTAAATTACTTGAACTTTTTACATTGTATAACACATTTTTCATGGCATGAATCATTTTTCTTAAGTATGTAATCCTTGTTTAGAACATTGTATAAACATTTTGTAAAATTTCACCAGGATTTTTTTAAGTCAAGTACATTTTCGTAACGGCGCTTAACATTTTTCTTATATCACGCCAACATTTTTTTACATTGTACAAACATCATTAGAAAAAGCCACGTACATCTTTTTGAAACATGTGACAATTTTTCTAAATGTCCCATAGATTGTTTGAATGATATGAAACATAGTTTTTTCGTTTATATGAATATTTTTTTCCTGTATAAATAATTTCTTAAATATCCTGACCAATTTTCTCAAAGTGTGAGCATTTTTTTTCAAATACTACTCCCTTCTATCCATGTTACTTGTCGTTCATCCATTTGAGTGACAATTAATATGTATTGGAGGGAGTATCAACTTTTAAAAAAAGTTGCATATTGCATGACCATTTTTTAAATGCTAAATTAACGTTTTCTAAGATTTAAATAAAATACGTATGTGTTCTCATAAATATATATAGAAGTAATAAAATGACAAAAAAAGTGCGCTAGGAGCTAGCGTTCCCTCCCGCAATGAGTCATGCCATTTAGGGGGTGCCTCGGGCAAGAGGTTCTTTGGTCTCACTCTAAGCGAGGTAAAGCTCCTCCTGCAAATAGGCACTCAATGCCTATATTAAAAAAGGAAAAGACCAAAGCCTAACTACATAGAGCATGATTGGTTTGATTGCATTGCCAACTTTGGCAAATCCAAATATTTGCTAGTGTTTGGTTGGTTACGAATTTTACTTGCCAACCTCACAAGAAGTTGCAAATTATTGCAAATTATGATATTGCCAATTATTTGCTTGCCAAGTATTGGCAATGACAGATCTTGGCATAAACCAATTAGCCTTGTAGTCTAATAAAAAAAATAGGCTAGTATTTGGGCCGATTGTCGGTACTGCCCGTTAAGCTTGTTTTTTTTTTGGGAAAATGAAGTTTACTTCATAGGTTTTAAAGAATGTTTTTTCAGTTAGACGGAAACTTTTTATGCATTAGATAAAAAAATATTCATCAATGAAAAAAAATCCCTTTAGGTATTTAGAATATAGAACAATGTATTAAACAAAGTCAATTTACTTATTCTCAAAACAAAGCCGATCTATTTTCTCAAAAGATCATAGATTTTTTTTTAGAAAAATCACATGAATATAATCCTTTTTCTATTTTGCATATATGACTTGTCTAAAGTCAAACACGTAAAGTTTGACCAAATTTATATTTAAAACTATCCGAATCGAACAATACTAAAGTTACATAGAATGACACTTAATTTCATGATGCATCTAATCGTACTGATTTCAGATAAATGTTGATATCTTTTCTGGTAAAATTGGTCAAATTTTACAAAATTTGACTTCAGATAAATTTTATATGCAGACTAAATATAAACAAAGGAAGTGTGTTCATATATTAGAGACAAATTTAAGTCTAAAATAGTAGTAAACAAACAAAAGAGATAAATAAAATAGACAAAAAAAGTTGGAAAAAAGGAAACAAAACGAAACAGGAAAGGAAAGCAATAAATGGGCCAATAAGGGCGCACAAGTGGCCCAGCCCCTCTCTCTTCTTGAGTTATATTTTCATTCCTTTTAGGGTCTTTTGCTTATAAACTACTCCCTACATCCTTAAATGTATGTTTTTTTAGAGATTTCAATATAAATTACATACGAAGTAAGATGAGTGAATTTATATTTAAAATGTGTCTACAGTCTATATTAAAAATTCTAGAAATACTTATATTTAGTAATGGAGGAAGTAGCATCCTTCCTGATTACTACATTTTGATAACTATAATGGTGGATCGAGCTACGTGCCCAACCGCCCATGGTCACAGCCAAATTGTCTTTCCAGGCGAATAAGGCGGTGAATTGCAGCAACAGCTCTTGATTTTCTTGGAGTCCGGCAGCTTTTGATTTTGAACTCTCCAATGCAGCAGTATGATAAATTCCCTGCCCAAGGTTCACATGGCTCAATGCATCAATCACAACGGCATCCTTAACCACTTCATGCTGTTATGGTATCTTTATGCATACAAGCTCGCTGTCTAAGCAACAACAAAAAAAAGGAAATGTATATCTCATGTGCTGATGTGCATTTTCCAGGAATTTGTTGCATTCAAGCACCCTCTCATGCTCACCTACAATGAGTGGCTGGCTGAGGAATCCGTGACTACCTAGGAGCAGGCAGCTCCACGTTTCCACTTCCCAAAATGCCAGCGCCAAAAGTCCCAAAAGTAGCGCCGAGCCAAGAACGAGGGCTCCAGGGCTATCTTTACCGCTGAAGGTCCCACGGCGTGTCTCCGTGGAATGGGGGTTACCGACGCGACCTGTCCGGCTGTCCCCGTCAGTCCCGCCTCGGAAACTGGTGTGCCACCCTGCAATTCCCGCCAAGCTGGCTGGTGGTAATGGGAAAGATATCATATCTTAGATCGTGATGATCTACCTCCTAACGCAGAAGATCATATATTAGATCATATCAGTCTCTATTTATTGCCATGCATGACATAAAGTAGCATAACATTTAATATGATACGGTATCATGATATGATACTACACCCTCTCTTTCTTTATTTAATGCTATGCCACCTCATCAAAATTGCCTAGTTGGCATGCATGATACTAGCTATGATACTACCATTACGACCAGCCTGAGGCTGGATGTACTCCCTCCATCCAAGTTGAGACACCGACGGTGGGAGTATCATATATTAGTACTACCTCTCTTTCAGTTTACAGGGCGTGCGCGTACTTATAGGCCGTCAATTTGACCAATCTGATATAACTCATATATTACAAAAAGTATATCAATATAAATTTTAGATGTTTTATTTTTAAAAAATATAATTTTTGTGTTATATAGTTTATATTAAGGTGATCAAATTGACAACCTAAGTATACGTATAGTACTTGTAAACTGAAACGAAGGTACTCCCTCCTTTCCGGTTTATAAGGCTCAAATCTGAAATCTCATCAATCAAGGCAAATGATGAGTGGAGGAATGTATCTCGTACTTTACAAAACTACCCAAACTAAATTGATGCATTAATTGGGATTAATTGCAGTGCATGCATGCTTGGCCACTAGATGAGTAGTAGCATTACATGCATTGGTGAGTTCCTTTTTAGTTCTTGCATGCAAAGATTTAATGCACCTCGGAATCTCAAAAGGAGATGGAGATGAGCCCTTTAAATTGGCAAAATGAAAAAATTGAGATAAGCCTTATAAACCGGAAAGGAGGGAGTATCATGCATATGATATTAATGTAAAATACAACTACCTTCGTCCGGGATTTTTAGTCCCCTGAGCAGGTTAGGCACGTCCTGATTTACAGGCCCCCCATCTTTCCAATTGGTTGGTGCTCTCATTAGTTATTGCCAAGGGACACATGCAGCTAGGTGAGCAGATGCGCGTGTGCATGCAGCCAATGCATGCGTTTTGTTTAGCCAGCGGCCGTAGCACAGTGACGGGAAGAGCCAGCCGAGAATTAAAGGGACACAGAGGCAGAGCCATTTTACGCGCTGCGATTGGTTAGACTTTTACGGATTGCTATGCACTGAGACGTCTTGATACCTGCGATTTGGTCTGGGGCCCTTTAAACCCGGACGGAGGTAGTACTCCGTAGTGCATAGTACTCCCTTCTTTCCGATTTATAAGGCTCAAATCTCAAATCTCATCAACCAAGGCATTTTGTGAGTGGAGAAATGTATCTCATACTTTACAAAACTACCCCAATTAAACTCATGCATTAATGTGGATTAATTGCAATTCATGCATGCTTGGCCACTAGATGAGTAGGAACATTACATGCATTGGTGTGTTCCTCTTTACTACTTGCATGCAAAGATTTAATGCGCATTGGAAACTAAAAATGAGATGGAGATGAGCCCTCTAAATTGGAAAAACAAAAAAGTTGAAATAAGCCTTATAAACCGGAAAGGAGGGAGTATAATATTTAGTATCATAGATGAATTTATTTATTAGCATGCATGACACATAGTAGCAAAATATTTAATATAATACAATATCATGATATGATACTCAACCCTCACTTTTTTCATTTAATTCTATGACACCTCATTAAATTTGCCTAGTTGGCATGCATGATACTCCTAGTGACGAAGAACAAATCGTCGCTTAAAATTATTTTTTGTGACAGTCCACCGTCACCAGGTGTTTTCCTCCCGGGTAGCACCCTCAACATCTTTGGCGATGTTCTTATATGATTTTGGGCGACACTTTTACCTGTCGCTAAGCTGGTATATTATCTGAGACGATTATTAGTGTCACAAAAATTATTGGCCGCCATTGTTAGAAGGGAGAGAGGGATTTGGTGAAATAGTTGTTATATTGCTTGAGCCTCGTGGGCATATATATATAGGAGTACAATGATCTACTTGGAGTACAAGAGAAGCCAGAACAAATCCTAGTCTATCTCGTCTTTCCTAATAATCATGATACTCAACATCCCCCCGCAGTCACAACGGTAGCCACGCAGACGGTAAGACTGGAGAAGAATCCGAAGGCAAGCTGACGGACCCCCCCCCCCACACACACACAGTCGTAACGGTCGATGCATCGTGGAGTCGTGGCTGGAGTGAAAACCGACGAGGTTGCTCAAGCAGGCGGTAGCCCTTTGTGCCGTTTGTCGATGTAGCCGAGAGTGTGGGTGGTGGAGCCGTGGTCGATGTAGTGTGCGAAGAATGTCGTGGTCGATGTCGAGTCGGGGTAGCCAGTGTCGAGGAAGTCGCCGTGGAGCTGCGGGCGCAAGGAGGCGCCGAGTTAGTCATGGGCGTAGTGGTGTCGAAGTAGTGGTGTGCCAGGAAGTAGATGATGTTGACGACGTGTCGCGCCGGGGTTGCCAACCCCGGGGACACATCGTAGATGAAGGCATGTGTCGGTGTTGCCAGCATCGGGCATGCGTAGACGGACGAAGACGAAGTTGATGAAGCGCCGCACCAGGCTTGCCAGGCCCGGGGACACGTCGTGGATGAAGGCACGCGACGGTGTTGCCAGCACTGGGCATGCATAGGCTGGGACCTGCCCGAGCTGTACGCCATGTCGAAGAAGTCGGAGAGGCCAGCAGAGAAGGACTCGATGACGGTTGTGGCGCCAATCAGCACGGGGCCAATGTCACCCGTGGTTGTCGAAGTAGATGAAGCGGTCGGGGTAGATGACGGCAATGCTGGCAACGAGCTGGTGCTGGACGAAGACGATGCGGGTGGACGGGCGGCTGCGGCGACTACGGGGGTAGCGGCGGCGGCGACGGCCGAAGAAGAGTGGCGGCGGCGGCTAGATTTGGAGCGCGGCGGCGATGCTCGAAGTAGGCGAAGAACCCTGACAGCGTGACGAAGACCGGCACGGACGGTGGCGTTCCCGCGCCAAGGGAAACGGCACGACGCATACCACAGGAAGTCGACGCACGGGGACGGCGAAGTGGACCGCGGGCCGTGGCACTACGACCCGAAGGGGCGCCGTAGCGGCGGCGGGCAGGTCGGGGCGACGACAGGAAGACCTCGGGGCGGCGGCGGGGACCGCGGGCCGCGGTGCTACAGCCTGAAGGGGCGGTTCAGCGGCGGAGCGCGGGTCGGTGCAACCGCAGGGACGGCCTTGGGGCGGCGGCCGGGACCGCGTATCGCGGCACTATGGGCCGTAGGAGCGACGCAGCGGTGATGCGCGAATCGATGCAGCCGCGAGAAGAACCACAGGGCGGTGGCGCTGCGGCCTGATGACCCAGAAGTATAGGGGATCGCAACAGTTTTCGAGGGTAGAGTATTCAACGCAAATTTATTGATTCGACACAAGGAGAGTGATACGTCTCCAACGTATCTATAATTTTTGATTGTTCCATGCTATTATATTACCCCTTTTGGATGTTTATGGGCTTTATTTTACACATTTATATCATTTTTTGGGACTAACCTACTAACCGGAGGCCCAGCCCGTATTGCTGTTTTTTTTGCCTATTTCAGTATTTCGAAGAAAAGGAATATCAAACGGAGTCCAAACGGAATGAAACCTTCGGGAGCGTGATTTTTGGAACGAACATGATCCAGAAGACTTGGAGTGCAAGTCAAGAAGCGATCGAGGCGGTAAGGAGATAGGAGGGCGCGCCCACCCCCTCTCGGCATGCCCCCTGTCTCGTGGGCCCCTCGGGCGGCCACCGACCTACTTCTTCCTCCTATATATACCCATGTACCCCGAAAACATCCAGGGAGCCAACGAAAAACAATTTCCACCGCTGTAACCTTCTGTATCCGCAAGATCCCATCTTGGAGCCTTCGCCGGTGCTCCGCCGGAGGGGGAATCGACCATGGAGGGCTTCTACATCAACACCATAGCCCCTCCGATGAGTTGTGAGTAGTTTGCCACAGACCTTCAGGTCCATAGTTATTAGCTAGATGGCTTCTTCTCTCTTTTTGGATACCAATACAATGTTCTCACCCTCTCTTGTGGAGATCTATTCGATGTAAACTCTTTTTGCGGTGTGTTTGTCGAGATCTGATGAATTGTGGGTTTATGATCAAGTTTATCTATGAGAAATATTTGAATCTTCTCTGAATTCTTTTATGTATGATTGAGTTATCTTTGCAAGTCTCTTCGAACTATCAGTTTGGTTTGGCCTACTAGATTGATCTTTCTTGCCATGGGAGAAGTGCTTAGCTTTGGGTTCAATCTTGCGGTGTCCTTACCAAAGGATGTGAAAGGGTTGCAAAGCACGTATTGTATTGTTGCCATCGAGGATAAAAAGATGGGGTTTATATCATATTGCTTGAGTTTATCCCTCTACATCATGTCATCTTTCTTAATGCATTACTCTGTTCTTATGAACTTAATACTCTAGATGCATGCTGGATAGCGGTCGATGTGTGGAGTAATAGTAGTAGATGCAGGTAGGAGTCGGCTACTTGTTGCAGACGTGATGCCTATATACATGATCATGCCTAGATAATCTCATAATTATTCACTTTTCTATCAATTGCTCGATAGTAATTTGTTCACCCACCGTAATACTTATGCTATCTTGAGAGAAGCCACTAGTGAAACCTATGGCCCCCGGGTCTATCTTTATTATATAAGCTTTCAATCTACTTTTATTTGCATCTTTACTTTTTGCATCTATATTATAAAATACCAAAAATATATTTATCTTACCATATTATCTCTATCAGATCTCACTTTCATGAAGTGGTGGCATGAAGGATTGACAACCCCTTTATTGCGTTGGTTGCGAGTTCTTTGTTTGTTTGTGTAGGTGCGTGGGACTTTTGAGGAGCCTCCTACTGGATTGATACCTTGGTTCTTAAACACTGAGGGAAATACTTACGCTACTATTGCTGCATCACACTTTCCTCTTCAAGGAAAACCAACGCAAGCTCAAGACGTAACAAGAAGGATTTCTGGCGCCTTCCTCACGGCAGTCCTTTATCCTGTCCATAACCAGGAGGAATCTTGCCCGGTAATGGTGTACTGTTTTAGCGGGCTCTTGCCGGATTTGGGATCGCTTATGTTTGGGTGGGCGGGTGGAATTAAATTCGGAACTCCGTACAATCTAAGACTCAAGGGCCGAAAAGTTTCCGAACTTGGAAGCTTGGGTTGTTGGATGTTGTCCAACGAATCCGGCCCGCTGCCTGATTTTAGGTTCAGGACTTGATCGATGTCCGTCCCTCCGCGGGAATCCGGCATGGAGGGGTCGGGAATTCGTACCTAGCTTGTCCTTAATGTAGAAGAAGAGTCGCTGTGCTGTTCTTCCACCACAGCAACGTGGTGGGTAGCCTGGGGAGAGTTGATCTCTCTCAGATCGGTTTTAGGCCCAATCTGATCGTAGTCTGTAGCGACTCCCAGGGCGGCGATGTGATCCAAGAGCTCATTTAAGGAAGAGAGCTCCATCGGATCTAGCTGCTCGGCGAGTTCCGAGTTGATGTGAAGATCGCTTTCGATGACCCGAGAGGTCATCATCGGCGCGGCGACCGAACAGGCGGTCATAAGAAAACCGCCTAGCCGGATAGTTTGGCCGATGGCCAAAGCTCCTTTAGCAACGGTGCCGTCTTTGAAGACGGGACGAGGCATCCTTCCTGATGGCGACGGCACAGAGGATCTCTCAATGAAAGCACCAATGTCGGTGTCAAAACCGGCGGATCTCGGGTAGGGGGTCCCGAACTGTGCGTCTAGGCAGATGGTAACAGGAGATAAGGGACACGATGTTTTTACCCAGGTTCGGGCCCTCTCGGTGGAGGTAAAACCCTACTCTGCTTGATTAATATTGATGATATGGGTAGTACAAGAGTAGATCTACCACGAGATCAAGGAGGCTAAACCCTAGAAGCTAGCCTATGGTATGATTGTTGTTAGTCCCCACGGACTAAAACCCCCGGTTTATATAGACAGGAGAGGGCTAGGGTTACACAGAGTCGGTTACAATGGTAGGAGATCTACATATCCGTATTGCCAAGCTTGCCTTCCACGCCAAGGAAAGTCCCATCCGGACACAGGACGGAGTCTTCAATCTTGTATCTTCATAGTCTTGGAGTCCGGCCGACGGTGATAGTTCGGCTATCCGGACACCCCTTAGTCCAGGACTCCCTCAGTAGCCAAAAGCCTAAGCTTGGGGATGCCCCCGGAAGGCATCCCCTCTTTCGTCTTCGTTCATTGGTAACTTTACTTGGAGCTATATTTTTATTCTCCACATGATATGTGTTTTGCTTGGAGCGTCGTGTATGATATTAGTATTTTCTTTTTAGTTTTCCATAATAATCCTTGCTGTACACACCTTTTGGGAGAAGCCCACTTGATTAGAATTTATTAGAATACTCTATGTGCTTCACTTATATCTTTTGAGCTAGATAGTTTTTGCTCTAGTGCTTCACTTATATCTTTTAGAGCACGGCGGTGGCTTAATTTTGTAGAAATTGCTAGTCTCTCATGCTTCACTTGTATTATTTCGAGAGTCTTTTAGAACAGCATGGTATTTGCTATGGTTATAAATTGGTCCTAGAATGGTAGGCATCCAAGTTGGGTATAATAAAAACTATCATAGGAAGTGAATTGGATGCTATGATTAATTTGATACTTGATAATTGTTTTGAGATATGGAGCTAGTGATATTAAAGTCATGCTAGTTGGGTGATTATGAATTTAAAGAATGCTTGTGTTGAAGTTAGCAAGTCCCGTAGCATGCACGTATGGTTAAAGTTGTGTAACAAATTTGAAACATGAAGTGTACCTGGCTTGTGCATCCTTATGAGTAGCGGTCGGGGACGAGTGATGGTATTTTCCTACCAATCTATCCCTCTAGGAGCATGCGCGTAGTGCTTGGTTTTTTATGACTTCTAAATTTTTGCAATAAGTACATGAGTTCTTTTGACTAACGTTGAGTCCATGGATTATACACACTTTTACCTTTCCACCATTGCTAGCCTCTTCGGTACCGCACATTGCCCTTTCTCACCTTGAGAGTTGGTGCAAACTTCACCGGTGCATCCAAACCTCGTGATATGATACGCTCTATCACACATAAACCTCCTTATATATTCCTCAAAATAGCCACCATACCTACCTATTATGGCATTTTCATAGCCATTCCGAGACATATTGTCATGCAACTTTCCACCGTTCCATTCATCATCATGACATACATTATTTTTGTCATATTGCCATTGCATGATCATGTAGTTGACATCGTATTTGTGGCAAAGCCACCATGCATAATTTTTCATACATGTCACTCTTGATTCATTGCACCATCCCGGTACACCACCGGAGGCATTCATATAGAGTCATATCTTGTTCTAGTTTCGAGTCATAATTCATATGTTGTAATCAATAAAAGTGTGATGATCATCATTATTAGAGCATTGTCCCAAAGAAAAGAAAGAAAAAGAAAAAACAGAAAGGCCAAAGAAAAAAAGAAATAAAAAAAAGAAAAGAAAAGAAAAGAAAAAAATAAAAAAATAAAAAGAAATAAAAAGGGGAAACGTTACTATCTCTTTTTCCACACTTGTGCTTCAAAGTAGCACCTTGTCCTTCATATAGTGAGTCTCATATATTGTGCTTCAAAGCAGCACCATGTTTTTCATATAGTGAGTCTCATATGTTGTCACTTTCATATACTAGTGGAAAATTTTCATTATAGAACTTGGCTTGTATATTCCTACGATGGGCTTCCTCAAATGCCCTAGGTCTTCATGAGCAAGCAAGTTGGATGCACACCCACTAGTTTTCTTTTGTTGAGCATTCATTTATAGCTCTAGTGCATCCGTTGCATGGCAATCCCTACTCCTCATGTTGACATCAATTGACGGGCATCTCCATAGCCCGTTGATTATCCTCGTCAATGTGAGACTTTCTCTTTTTTAGTCTTCTCCACACAATCCCCGTTATCATATTCTATTCCACCCATAGTGCTATATCCATGGCTCACGCTTATGTATTGCGTGAAGGTTGAAAAAGTTTGAGATTATTTAAGTACGAAACAATTGTTTGGCTTGTCATCGGGGGTGTAGAATTTGGGAACATCTTTGTGTGACGAAAATGAAGCATAGCCTAACTATATGATTTTGTAGGGATAAACTTTCTTTAGCCATGTTATTTTGAGAAGACATGATTGCTTTGATTAGTGTGCTTGACGTGTTACTAATTCTTTTATCAATATGAACTTTTATTTTGAATCATTTGGATCTGAACATTCCTGCCACAATAAAGAAAATTACATTGAGAATTATGCTAGGTAGCATTCCACATCAAAAATTCTGTTTTTATCATTTACCTACTCGAGGAAAAGCAGGAATTAAGCTTGGGGATGCTTGATACGTCTCCAACGTATCTATAATTTTTGATTGTTCCATGCTATTATATTACCCCTTTTGTATGTTTATGGGCTTTATTTTACACATTTATATCATTTTTTGGGACTAACCTACTAATCGGAGGCCCAGCCTGTATTGCTGTTTTTTTTGCCTATTTCAGTATTTCGAAGAAAAGGAATATCAAACGAAGTCCAAACGGAATGAAACCTTCGGGAGCGTGATTTTTGGAACGAACATGATCCAGAGGACTTGGAGTGCAAGTCAAGAAGCGATCGAGGCGGCCAGGAGATTGGAGGGCGTGCCCACCCCCTCTGGGCGCGCCCCCCTGTCTCGTGGGCCCCTCGGGCGGCCACCGGCCTACTTCTTCCTCCTATATATACCCATGTACCCCGAAAACATCCAGGGAGCCAACGAAAAACAATTTCCACCGCCGTAACCGTCTGTATCCGCAAGATCCCATCTTGGAACCTTCGTCGGCGCTCCGCCGGAGGGGGAATCGACCACAGAGGGCTTCTACATCAACACCATAGCCCCTCTGATGAGTTGTGAGTAGTTTATCACAGACCTTCGGGTCCATAGTTATTAGCTAGATGGCTTCTTCTCTCTTTTTGGATCTCAATACAATGTTCTCCCCCTCTCTTGTGGAGATCTATTTGATGTAAACTCTTTTTGCGGTGTGTTTGTCGAGATCCGATGAATTGTGGGATTATGATCAAGTTTATCTATGAGAAATATTTGAATCTTCTCTGAATTCTTTTAAGTATGATTGAGTTATCTTTGCAAGTCTCTTCGAACTATCAGTTTGGTTTGGCCTACTAGATTGATCTTTCTTGCCATGGGAGAAGTGCTTAGCTTTGGGTTCAATCTTGCGGTGTCCTTACCCGATGTAAAGGGTTGCAAGGCACGTATTGTATTGTTGCCATCGAGGATAAAAGATGGGGTTTATATCATATTGCTTGAGTTTATCCCTCTACATCATGTCATCTTTCTTAATGCGTTACTCTGTTCTTATGAACTTAATACTCTATATGCATGCTGGATAGCGGTCGATGTGTGGAGTAATAGTAGTAGATGCAGGTAGGAGTCGGTCTAATTGTTGCAGACGTGATGCCTATATACATGATTATGCCTAGATACTCTCATAATTATTCGCTTTTCTATCAATTGCTCGACAGTAATTTGTTTACCCACCGTAATACTTATGCTATCTTGAGAGAAGCCACTAGTGAAACCTATGGCCCCCCGGTCTATCTTTTATCATATAATCTTTCAATCTTCTTTTATTTGCATCTTTACTTTTTACATCTATATTATAAAATACCAAAAATATATTTATCTTATCATATTATCTCTATCAGATCTCACTTTCGCAAGTGGCCGTGAAGGGATTGACAACTCCTTTATTGCGTTGGTTGCGAGTTCTTTGTTTGTTTGTGTAGGTGCATGGGACTTTTGAGGAGCCTCCTACTGGAATGATACCTTGGTTCTCAAAAACTTAGGGAAATACTTACAGTACTATTGCTGGATCACCCTTTCCTCTTCAAGGAAAACCAACGCAAGCTCAAGACGTAGCAGAGAACCAAAGAATATTCTCAAGTATTAGCAGTTGAGTTGTCAATTCAACCACACTTGGATAACTTAATATCTGCAGCAAAGTATTTAGTAGCAAAGTAGTATGGAAGTAACGGTAATAGTAGCAAAAGTAACAGTAGGAGTTCTGTAGTAATGGTAATAGTGGCAACGGTAAAGTAACTAAGCAAAGATCAATATGTGAAAAGCTCGTAGGCATTGTATCAGTGATGGATAATTATGTCAGATGCGATTCCTCATGCAATAGTTATAACATAGGGTGACACAGAACCAACTCCAATTCATCAATGTAATGTAGGCATGTATTCCGAATATAGTCATATGTGCATATGAAAAAGAACTTGCATGACATCTTTTGTCCTACCCTCCCGTGGCAGTGGGGTCCTATTGGAAACTAAGGGATATTAAGGCCTCCTGTTAATAGAGTACCGGACCAAAGCATTAACACTTAGTGAATACATGAACTCCTCAAACTACGCTCATCACCGGGAGTGGTCCCAATTATTGTCACTTCGGGGTTGTCGGATCATAACACATAGTAGGTGACTATAGACTTGCAAGACAGGATCAAGAACTCACATATATTCATGAAAACATAATAGGTTCATATCTGAAATCATGGCACTCGGGCCCTAGCAACAAGCATTAAGCATAACAAAGTCATAGCAACATCAATCTCAGAACATAGTGGATACTAGGGATCAAACCCTAACAAAACTAACTCGATTACATGGTAAATCTCATCCAACCCATCACCGTCCAGCAAGCCTATGATGGAATTACTCACGCACAGCGGTGAGCATCATGAAATTGGTGATGGAGGATGGTTGATGATGACGACGGCGATGGGTTCCCCTCTCCGGAGCCCCG
The DNA here is from genome assembly GCA_021437245.1 of Aegilops speltoides. Taxonomy (NCBI): domain Eukaryota; kingdom Viridiplantae; phylum Streptophyta; class Magnoliopsida; order Poales; family Poaceae; genus Aegilops; species Aegilops speltoides. The sequence continues at coordinate 379,783,741 of CM038143.1, forward strand.
AACGGACTCCAGATTAGCCCTCCCGAGAGAGATTAGGGCTTGGCGGCGGTCCGTATCGTAAAATATGATGAATTCTTCTCTCTGATTTTTTTCTCCCCGAACGTGAATATATGGAGTTGGAGTTGAGGTCGGTGGAGCACCAGGGGGCCCACGAGGCAGGGGGCACGCCCAGAGGGTTAGGGCGCGCCCCCACCCTTGTGGATAGGGTGTGGGCCCCTGGCCTTGATTCTTTCGCCAATATTTTTTATTAATTCCGAAAATATTCTCCGTGGAGTTTCAGGTCATTCCGAGAACTTTTATTTCTGCACAGAAATAACACCATGGCAGTTCTGCTGAAAACAGCGTTAGTCAGGGTTAGTTCGATTCAAATCATGCAAGTTAGTGTCCAAAACAAGGGCAAACGTATTTGAAAAAGTAGATACGATGGAGACGTATCAACTCCCCCAAGCTTAAACATTTGCTTGTCCTCAAGCAATTCAGTTGATAAACTGAAAGTGATAAAGAAAAACTTTTACAAACTTTGTTTGCTCTTGTTGTTGCAAATATGTAAAGCCAGCATTCAGGTTTTCAGCAAAGATTATGAACTAACCACATTCACAAGAACACTTAGGTCTCATATTTACTCATATCAATGGCATAATCAACTAGCGAGCAATAATAATAAAACTCGGATGACAACACTTTCTCAAAACAATCATAATATGATATAACAAGATGGTATCTCGCTAGCCCTTTCTGAGACCGCAAAACATAAATGCAGAGCACTCTTGAAGATCAAGGACTGACTAGACACTGTAATTCATGGTAAAAGAGATCCAGTCATAGTCATACTCCATATAAATTAATAGCAATGCATGCAAATGACAGTGGTGCTCTCCAACTGGCGCCTTTTAATAAGAGGATGATAACTCAACATAAAAGTAAATAGATAAGCCCTTCGCAGAGGGAAGCAGGGATTTGTAGAGGTGCCAGAGCTCGAGTTTGAAACAAAAATAAATAATATTTTGGGTGGCATACTTTCATTGTCAACATAACAACTAAGAGATCTCGATATCTTCCATGCTACACACATTATAGGCGGTTCCCAAACAGAACGGTAACATTTATACTGCCCCTCCTCCCACTAACAATCATCAATCCATGGCTTGCCCGAAACAACGGGTGCCTCCAACTAACAATAATCCTGGGGGAGTTTTGTTTGCAATTATTTTGATTTGATTTGAGCATGGGACTGGGCATCCCGGTTACCGACCATTTTCTCGTGAGTGAGGAGCGGAGTCCACTCCTCATGAGAATAACCCGCCTAGCTGGAAGATATAGACAACCCTAGTTGATACATGAGCTGTCCGAGCATGCAAAACAGAATTTCATTTGAAGATTTAGAGTTTGGCACATACAAATTTACTTGGAACGGCAGGTAGATACCGCATATAGGAAGGTATGGTGGACTCATATGGAATAACTTTGGGGTTTATGGAAGTGGATGCACAAGTAGTATTCCTGCTTAGTACAAGTGAAGGCTAGAAGAAGACTGGGAAGCGACCAACTAGAGAGCGACAACAGTCATGAACATGCATTTAAATTAATCAACACTAAGTGCAAGCATGAGTAGGATATAATCTACCATGAATATAAATATCGTGAAGGCTATGTTGATTTTGTTTCAACTACATGTGTGAACATGTGCCAAGTCAAGCCACTCGAATCATTCAAAGGAGGATACCACCCTGTCATACCACATCATAACCATTTTAATAGCATGTTGGCACACAAGGTAAACCATTATAAACTCTTAGCTAATTAAGGATGGCATAAGCAACTATAATCTCTAATTATCATTGCAAACATGTTTATTCATAATAGGCTGAATCAGGAACGATGAACTAATCATATTTACAAAAACAAGATAGGTCGGGTTCATACCAGCTTCTCACATCTCAATCAGTCCATCATATCGTCATTATTGCCTTTCACTTGCACGACCGAACGGTGTGGATAATAATAATAATGCACGTGCATTGGACTAAGCTGGAATCTGCAAGCATTCAATTCAAGGGAGAAGACAAGGTAATATGGGCCCTTGGTTAAATCAACAATAATGCATATGAGAGCCACTCAACATTTTCATTATGGTCTTCTCCTCTCAACCCCCAAAGAAAAGAAAAAAAATTGAACTATTTACACGGGAAAGCTCCCAACAAGCAAAAGAAGAATGAGGAATCTTTTTTGAGTTTTCTTTTAATTACTACTACTACATGCATGGAAAGTAAACTAGCTAAAAGCTATAACTATTTTTTTTGTTTTTTCTAACACACAAGAAGAAAGCTTAGAAAAGAGAATAACTAGCATGGATAGTACAATGAAAAAGTATGAGCACCGACAACTAGCATGAGTGTGTGAACATGTATGTAATGTCAATGAGAAATACGTACTCCCCCAAGCTTAGGCTTTTGGCCTAAGTTGGTCTACGCCCATGGATCAAAGTTATAGCTGGGGCTGTACTGAGATGCAGCAGCTATTGCCTCATGAGCTGCAGCTTGGAGGCGAGCTGCCTCCGTCCTCCTCTCGTACTCGTTCGCCTCCTCCCTGGTTATTAAGTATCTCCTAATTGCATGAAAGTCAAAGAAACCAGGAGCAGGGAGAGCAACATGGACAGTGCGACGTCTGTCAAAGATTAGTCGGTACTGGAGGAACTGTTCATTCCTCTCAAGAAACTGATGTCTAACCATGGCATTGTAATCTAGATAAGCAGGAGGCAACTCCATGTCACTTCCATGTATGGGTATACCAAGATAATTAGATGCACGAGTTGCATAAATCCTACCAAACAAATCTCCATTTAAACTATTATTATGCAACCTACATGCAACAATGGCCCCCAAGTTATATTGTTTATCCCCTAGCACAACACTCTTGAGAACACTAAGATCCGGGACACACATGTGACATGCCTCGTCCTTGCCATTTATGCATCTACCAATAAAGAGAGCAACATAATGTATAGCAGGAAAATGAATGCTCCCTATGGTAGCTTGTGTTATTTCTCTAGATTCCCCACAGTGATACTAGCAAGAAAATCTTTAAATTCAGATTTGCGAGGTTTACTAGCACTACCCCATTGCAGGAGTTTACAAGCAGTATTAAAATCTTCTAAGTCCATAGTATAAGATTTATCATAAAGATCAAATAGGACATTGTGAGAATTGCGCGAAGATGTCAATTTAAACCTTCTCACAAAGGAATCAGTTAAGTGGTAATGCTGAGGGCACTTATCTAGCATGAAGCCGTCGAGTTCAGCATTACGCACATATGCGTCAAATTCATCCTTGATGCCTGCTTGGACCATAGACTCCTCTGACGACCATTCACAAGGCCGCACTTGAGCTTCCGTTGGTGGTTCATCGTCCTGCTCACGTATTGCGGGCCTGGGTATTTACTTCCTTGAAGAACCACCTAGGTATATTTTTCTATGCATTGTTTCTTTCTCTGAAAAATTTCTGAAATTTTTAGTGACTAAAAATAAAAGTGAACCAAACTCAACAAAATTGATAGCAACTACTCCCACAAGTGCCTAGAGACTATATCATGCATTGGAACTACTTGGGACCATATAAATTTGACATGCAAGCTCAAGAACAGGGTCACCTAGGCAGTAAAATTTGCAATGAATAAAGCACTAGAACAAAAACTAATTGGACCATTGGAGGAGTCACATACAAAAGAACAATCCCCCAAAGCAGTTTTGTGAGTGGAGCTTTGAGCAAGGAGATCGAAAATGACAGCAAGATGAGCTAGAACTCGTGCTTGAGCTGGTTGGTGAATTTTTTGGGAGGAAGGAGTGTGTGGGTGCAGGAATTAGTGGAGGGGGCCACCAGGGGCCCACGAGGCAGGGGCCCCCCCAGGAGGGTGGGTGCGCCCTGGACCCTCGTGGCCAGGTGGTGGCTCCCCCCGATGTGTTCTCAGTGCCAGATAGAAAAAATCATATTTCATTTTCAGGGCATTTGGAGAACTTTTATTCAGGGTATTTTTTATTGCAAGGATAAATCAGAAAGCAGATAGAAAAAAAATACTATTTTTGCTTTATTTATTATAAATAACAGAAAGTAAAAGGAGGGTACAGAAAGCTGTGCTTTCTAACTTCATCCATCTCATGCTCATCAAAAGGAATCCACTAACAAGGTTGATCAAGTCTTGTTAACAAACTCATTCCGAATCGCATGAAACCGGAGAATTTTCGAATAACACTAGGTTACCTCAACGGGAATATGTACATTCCCAATAATAAGAATATCATATTTCTTCTTGGCAGTAGGAAGACGAAATTCAAAACCTCCAATAATAATCTATGGTGTTTTTCCAATAGAATTGATAATGTTGATTTGAGGTTGTTTCCTCGGAAAGTGTACCATATGCTCATTACCATTAACATCCAAAGTGACATTGCCTTTGTTGCAATCAATAACAGCCCCTGCAGTATTCAAAAAGGGTCTACAAAGGATAATCGACATACTATCATCCTCGGGAATATCAAGAATAACAAAGTCAGTTAAAATAGTAACATTTGCAACCACAACAGGCACATCCTCACAAATACTGACAGGTATAGCGGTTGATTTATCGGCCATTTGCAAAGATATTTCAGTAGGTGTCAACTTATTCAATTCAAGTCTACGATATAAAGAGAGAGGCATAACACTAACACCGGCTCCAAGATCACATAAAGCAGTTCTAACATAGTTTCTTTTAATGGAACATGGTATAGTTGGTACTCATGGATCTCCAAGTTTCTTAGGTATTCCTCCCTTAAAAGTATAATTAGCAAGCATGGTGGAAATTTCAGCTTTCGGTATCTTTCATTTATTTGTGACAATATCTTTCATGTACTTAGCATAAGGATTCATTTTAAGCACATCAGTCAAACACATACGCAAAAAGATAGGTCTAATCATTTCAGCAAAGCGCTCAAAATCCTCATCATCATTTTTCTTGGATGGTTTAGGAGGAAAAGGCATGGGTTTCTGAACCCATGGTTCTCTTTCTTTATCGTGCTTCCTAGCAACAAAGTCTCTCTTATCATAACGTTGATTCTTTGATTGTGGGTTATCAAGATCAAACGCAGGTTCAATCTCTGCATCACTGCTATTGCTAGGTTGAGCATCAACATGAACATTATCATTAAAATTATCACTAGGTTTATGTTCATCACCAGATTGTGTTTCGGCATCAGAAATAGAAATATCTACAACAAGTTCACTAGAAGTATGCAAAGTCCTATCATTTTTCTTTTTCTTCTTTTTGGAAGGACTAGGTGCATCAACATTATTTCTCTGAGAATCTTGCTCAATTATCTTAGGGTGGCCCTCACGATACAAAGGTTCCTGAGTCATTTTACCCCCTCTAGTCATAACTCTAACAACATTATCATTTCTCTTATTATTTAATTCATTGAGCAAATCATTTTGAGCTTTAAGCACTTGTTCTACTTGAGTGGTAACCATAGAAGCATGTTTACTAATAAGTTTAAGTTCACCTTTAACTCTAGACATATAATCACTCAAGTGTTCAATCATATAAGCATTTCTTTTCAATTGTCTACCAACATAAGCATTGAAGTTTTCTTGTTTAGCCATAAAGTCATCAAACTCATCCAAGCATTGGCTAGCAAACTTAGTAGACGGGATTTCAACTTTATCATATCTATAGAGAGAATTTACCTTTACTACATGTGTCGGGTTATCAAGGCCATGTATTTCTTCAATAGGTGGTAAATTCTTAACATCTTCAACTTTAATACCCTTTTCTTTCATAGATTTCCTTGCCTCTTGCATATCTTCAGGACTGAGAAATAGAACACCTCTTTTATTTGGAGTTGGCTTAGGAGTTGGTTCAGGAAGTGTCCAATTGTTTTCATTAGTCAACATATTATTCAATAGCAATTCAGCTTGATCGGCAGTTCTTTGCCTAAAAACACAACCAGCACAACTATCCAGCTGGTCTCTGGAAGCATCGGTTAGTCCATTATAAAAGATATCAAGTATTTCATTTTTCTTGAGAGGATGATCAGGCAAAGCATTAAGTAACCGGAGAAGCCTCCCCCAAGCTTGTGGGAGACTCTCTTCTTCAATTTGCACAAAATTAGATATTTCCCTTAAAGCAGCTTGTTTCTTATGAGCTGGGAAATATTTAGCAGAGAAGTAATAAATCAAATCCTGTGGACTATGCACACAACCAGGATCAAGAGAATTAAACCATGTTTTAGCATCACCCTTTAATGAGAACGGAAATAATTTAAGGATATAGTAGTAACGAGTTTTCTCATCATTAGTGAATAGGGTGGCTATATCATTTAACTTAGTAAGATGTGCCACAACAGTTTCAGATTCATAGCCATAAAAAGGATCAGATTCAACCAAAGTAATTATCTCAGGATCGACAGAGAAATCATAATCCTTATCAGTAACACAGATAGGTGAAGTAACAAAAGCAGGGTCATGTTTCATTCTAGCATTCAGAGACTTTTCTTTAAGCTTAGCTAATAATTTCTTAAGATCAGATCTATCATTGCAAGCAAGAAAATCTCTAGCAACTTCTTCATCCATAACATAACCCTCAGGCACAACAGGCAATTCATATATAGGGGGAGAACCTTCATCATCACTTTCATCAATATTATCAGTTTCAATAATTTCGTTCTCTCTAGCCATAGCAAGTTGTTCATCAAGAAATTCACCTAATGGCACAATAGTATCAAGCATAGAAGTAGTTTTATCATAAGCATCATGCATAGCAGAAGTGGCATCATCAATAACATGCGACATATCAGAACTAATAGCAGAGCAGGTTTAGGTGTCGCAAGCTTACTCAAAACAGATGGTGAATCAAGTGCAGAGCTAGATGGCAGTTCCTTACCTCCCCTCGTAGTTGAGGGAAAAATCTTAGTTCTTTCGTCTTTCAAGTTCCTCATAGTGATTAGCAGATATAAATCCCAAGTGACTCAAATAATAGAGCTATGCTCCCTGGCAACGGCGCCAGAAAATAGTCTTGATAACCCACAAGTATAGGGGATCGCAACAGTTTTCGAGGGTAGAGTATTCAACCCAAATTTATTGATTCGACACAAGGGGAGCCAAAGAATATTCTTAAGTATAGCTCAGGATCCTATTGCAATAGTTATAACATAGGGTGACACAGAACTAGCTCCAATTCATCAACGTAATGTAGGCATGTATTCGGAATCTAGTCATACGTGCTTATGGAAAAGAACTTGCATGACATCTTTTGTCCTACCCTCCCGTGGCAGCGGGGTCCTATTGGAAACTAAGGGATATTAAGGCCTCCTTTTAATAGAGTACTGGGCCAAAGCATTAACACTTAGTGAATACATGAACTCCTCAAACTACGGTCATCACCGGGAGTGGTCCCGATTATTGTCACTTCGGGGTTGTCGGATCATAACACATAGTAGGTGACTATAGACTTGTAAGATAGGATCAAGAACTCACATATATTCATGAAAACATAATAGGTTCAGATCTGAAATCATGGCACTCGGGACCTAGTGACAAGCATTAAGCATAGCAAAGTCATAGCAACATCAATCTCAGAACATAGTGGATACTAGGGATCAAAACCCTAACAAAACTAACTCGATTACATGGAAAATATCATCCAACTCATCACCGTCCAGCAAGCCTATGATGGAATTACTCACACACAATGGTGAGCATCATGAAATTGGTGATGGAGGATGGTTGATGATGACGACGACGATGGATTCCCCTCTCCGGAGCCCCGAACGGACTCCAGATCAACCCTCCCGAGAGAGATTAGGGATTGGCAGTGGCTCCGTATCATAAAATGCGATGAATCCTTCTCTCTGATTTTTTTCTCCCCGAATGTGAATATATGGAGTTGGAGTTGAGGTCGGTGGAGCATCAGGGGGCCCACGAGGCAGGGGGCGCGCCCCCACCCTCGTGGACAGGGTGTGGGCCCCCTGGCCTTGATCCTTTCGCCAATATCTTTTATTAATTCCAAAAATATTCTCCGTGGAGTTTCAGGTTATTCCGAGAACTTTTATTTCTGCACAAAAATAACACCATGGCAGTTCTGTTGAAAACAACGTCAATTCGGGTTAGTTCCATTCAAATCATGCAAGTTAGAGTCCAAACAAGGGCAAAAGTGTTTGGAAAAGTAGATACGATGGAGACGTATCATGGCCCGACGAGGCGACACAACGGCAGCCCGTTGCTCGATCGGTGGAGGGGCGCACTGAACTCGAGGATGATCTTCATGGGACCTACGGAGGCGCGCGTAACCGATAGGCCAGGTCGGTCACGCGGCTTAGATGAGGCGGATCGCAACGACGAGGGGGTAATCAAGCCGATCGCGTGCGAGGTCGGCGACGCCGCTCGGTAGAGGCGGGGTGGCATCGGAGTCCGAGATGTGGCCGGCGACGAAGGGCGTCATGGGACGTCGTGCGGACGAGCTTGTCAGCACCGGCACCCGGGCTGCCAAAGCAGCGCCGGCGCCCGCGCAGCGAGGCCCGAGCAACCAACGGAGCAGCGGTGCCCGAGTTGAGGCAGCCGACGAGCCTGACGCAGCCGTCCTGACGCATCTGAGGACAAGGCCGGCGAGGTAGACCGCCGGGCCACCTTGCAGACGCAGCGGAGGCGGGTGGCATGGACTGATTGGCGGGCCAACGCACGAGCGGCGGCTATGATTGGCCACCGCATGGCGTGAGGCCGCCGGGTGTAGGCGATGCAGGTGTCCCAGTCGGAGCAGGGCGGTGACGGCCGGCGCAGGGCGACGGGCGGGCCGGCGCGCGGACAACGACCTTGAGGGCTGCCTATCGCGCGAGGCCACCGGGTCGGTGAGTAGCCGACCGGTCGTGCCGATGTCGGAATAGAGGCACAGGGTGTTGACGGCGGCGGCGGGACCGATTAAGCATAGATCAAAAAACAAAAAGAAAAATGCTGATCAAAAACGACCGGCGAGAGAGCGAAAAACCCCGGAGCAAGGGCTCGAGAAAAAGACTCTCTAGGGAAGCCGACCAACACGGCCAGCGGACGAACCCTAGGTACGGGCGGCGCGGCCCCCGACGACGGTCATGGAGGCCGACCGTCCCGGGGGCGGCGCGAGGGTGCGGAAGCGGTGACCTAGGGTTTAGAACTGAGATAAGGCTGATACCATGTTAGAAGAGAGAGAGAGGGATTTGGTGGAATAGTTGTTATATTGCTTGAGCCTCGTGGGCATATATATATATAGGAGTACAATGATCTACTTGGAGTACAAGACAAGCCAGAACAAATCCTAGTCTATCTTGTCTTTCCTAATAATCACGATACTCAACAGCCATCATGAGTTATTTCAGAAGATTAGCAAGAAAAGGACACGTGTCAGCGTCTGTGTAGGCTACGTTCATACGGCTACCCGATTGAGTGTTTGCACGCGGCCTGGAGGCGTGTCCGCGACTCGCGTTCAGGCTTGCAAGCAAGCCACGTCACCGATTCTCGTCGAAAGATATGCCTTTGACCAGCAGACGCCGCGCCGCCGTGGTAGCCTGTGCGCACTAAAGGAGTGAGATGAGCTCGCGGCAACATTTGATTACCTCTTCGACCGCCTATCCAACCACCTCCCCACAATGGAGAGCTCCCCTGCGGCAGGCTATAAGATAGCTGTCGTCCCTTTTCTCGCACCATTCCCATCTCCAATCCAGCACTAACACTGCGTCCATGGCGCACCCTCTAGTCTTCTATTTTGGCTCCGTTGAGGAGGAGCGGGAAGAGGATCCTCTGGGCCCCTTGTGGGCAGAGATGGACAAGGTGTTGTAAGAGGATGAGCAGGTGGAAGCACCCGCGTCCGCGCTTAATGCGAACGATTTTTTGAAGGGTCGAGGCCGCCCAAGCTGCATTGTACGAAATTGACTTGGGCGGACGTGGCAGCGTGCATGGCATTGGTGGGTGCCTTGGCCGTGGCCGCAACTAGGTGATGACCACGGCCGTGGCCAGAACTAGGTGGTGACCATGGTCATGCCACAACTATGCGGTGACCATGATCGTGGCTAGAACTACGCGGTGACCTTGGCTAGAACTACGGTGACCGTGGCCATATGGCTATATTAGTTTGTTATAATACTTTGTATTATTTGGTGTTGTATCGGATGGTGTCTCAGTGTGAAAAGTTTGGGAGGAATTCAACTATGTTTGGCTTTATCTTCGAAATGCTTTTCAAATTATGTGACTGAAACGTTACTAAGTTTTTGTGTACTGCAATGTCTGGAATTCAAGCTAATTTCAGTGAAAGTGAAATTCATGCTGGTGTAGCACCAAAACTTTCCACTTATAAAGGGATATGTGTTGTCAGCATTTCCAATTCATGTATCATGATGGCCTACAAGTGCACAGGGTTTAGTTGTAGCCTTTTCAAAATAAGAGTATCGATCCCACAAGGAGCACATGAATCAGAATTTTGCCTCTCGTAAAGAGTTATGTATTTTCATGCCTGGAAATAATTGTAGACTTAAAACAGAATGTAGGCGGATAAAAATGATAATTGAGTAGTGCAATGACTTGTAACTAAATAACATAAAAGTAAATAAAGAGTAAGGATTGTAGTGACGGATGAAACAATAGAATAAAAAGGCGTTCTCGGGGAGTCCATAATCCCCATTGGTACGTTTCTAGTGCATCTATGCAGAAGCATAATATGGAATGTATACTTGAGCCACTATTGACAATTATGTTGGGCGGAGTCGGGTACGATACATGTTCTACTCGTGGTAGACTTTGTGCCACACACACCACCATGATAGTCTCCCTCTTAGGGTTACAACTCATGATAATTAAGGGTTACACCATGGACGCGGCCTCTCTAAGGGTTCTCCATAATTCCCTGGTCAATTGCAAAGGTTTGGAGTAGTAGGCTTCTACTGTCACCTCGAATTACCTCCACAATCTAGCCCTTTACAATGATAGTGATGTACTTCATGGCCATAAGGCACAAATGCTGACTGGGGGGCCTTCATAGCATTCACGAAGTTATTAAACTAAGCATTCAATAGAGGATCTCATATCCACAATAACATTTTAGATCCTAAACATACCAAGGTTCATCCATATCCCCCAGAACTAGGGGTTTACTCACACATGGTGTAGGATCGAAAGTATGTCTAGAGGGGGGGTGATTAGACTACTTGTCAATATAAAAATTCTGCCTTTTGACAAAGAACAGTTTTTGGCAGATTCACAATTATGATCAAGTCAAACATCACCCTACACATGCAATTCTAGAGTATAGGCAGCGGAAAGTAAATTGCACATGTAGTAAAGAGAGGTGGAGAAGAGCAAACGCAATTTTGGAGACGCGGTGATTTTTCTCGTGGTTCCGATAGGTGGTGCTATCGTACTTCCACGTTGATGGAGACTTCAACCCACGGAGGGTAACGGCTGCGCGAGTCCACGGAGGGCTCCACCCATGAAGGGTCCACGAAGAAGCAACCTTGTCTATTCCATCATGGCCTACGCCCACGGAGGACTAGCCTTACTCGGGGTAGATCTTCACGAAGTAGGCGATCTCCTTGCCCTTACAAACTTCTTGGTTCAACTCCACATCTCGACAACGGAGGCTCCCAAGCGACACCTAACCAATCTAGGAGGCACCACCCTCCAAGAGGTAATAGATGTTGTAGATGATGATGAACTCCTTGCTCTTGTGCTTCAAATGATAATCTCCCCAACACTCAACTCTCCTCACTGATTTGGCTGTGGTGGAAGAAAGGATTGAGTGAAAAGCAACTTGGGAAGGCTAGAGATCAAGCTTCATATGATGGGAGTGGAGCAACTTGATCTCAACACAAGGGTAGGTAGTTCTCTTCTCAGAAATGTAAGGTAGGAGTGGTAGTTCTTTCTGATGGCTCTCTCCATGAATGAAGAGGGGTGGAGGGTATAAATAGCCTCCACACAAAATCCAACCGTTACACACATTTGAACAATCTCGGTGGGACCGAAGTTGACAACTCGGTGAGACCGATAGTTCAAATAATGTGAGCGTTAGGATTTTCGTGGGACCGAAAATACAATCTCGGTTAGTCCGATTAGTGCAATGACAAGAGCATGCCGGTTTGATGGGACCGACTTCATCATCTTGGTGACACCGATTTGATGATGAAGGTTCTGAAGCTTGGCAACTCATGTTTCGGTGAGACCGAGTTCGTAATCGGAAAATCCGAGTTTATTAGGGTTTGGCTTATGGCTGAGGTGGTTCATCTTGGTGTGACTGAGTTTGGAATATCGGTGGGACCGAGACTACTTATGAGTGTATATGGCGGTGAAAGTTGTTGATAGTTTAGGAGATGTATCACTAAGCACTTGAGCAACCAGATCATCATCATAACCTCATCCCCTTTAATAGTATTGGCTTTTCCTATGGACTCAATGTGATCTTGGATCACTAAACCAAAAATGGAGTCTTGAGCTTTTGCCAATGCTTGTCTTAGCATTTTGAGGGTCCACTTCTTGATCCTTGCCATACCCATATCATTGAACTCTCTGAAATGATTCTCAAGTAACTATTAGTTCAATGATATATATGTTGTTATTAATTACCAAAACCACCCGGGATTAGTTGCACTTTCAATCTCCCCTTTTGGTAATTGATGACAACATATAGATCAAAGCTCGACAAAGGATATAATCAATGAATAATATAAATCGCTTTGAGAAGTATGTGATAAGCAAGAGCTCCCCCTAAATTTGTGCATTATTTAAGATTTGCGTTTGAATGCAAATGCACAATGATTAGGATCATGGGTCACTCTTCCATGTCACATACATCTTGGTGGAGCGCACAAAATGATAAGAATGAACAGCATGCACCCAATCACCAAGACATGTGTAAATGGTCATACGAGATAGGAATGTCATATGATAAGCATTAAGCACACATTAAAGCATAGTACGACCAAGCACTCATTAAGGTAGAATCAAACGGAGTATCAAACACACTGAATGTCTCGAAAACCAAAAGTATCTCAAAGAAACCGCAAAAGAACGAAAGAGCAAAAGCGCAAAGACAACAACACTCTCTCTCGAAGTCCTATGATCTATACAATTTCTCCCCTTTGGCAACAAGTTACCAAAAGTTCAAAAAGCATAGAGCTAAGCGTCCTTGTGGACTCTCTTTGGCGGCTCCCGTCAGGTTGATGTCGGAGTGGATATGACAACATCGGCGAAGACTTGGTGATGTCTGTCTTTGGAGGAGTGGACACCGGAGCTGGAGCTGGAGTAGGAGCAAGCTCGCTGAACTGTGGGAGGTCTTCAAGCTGTAGTCTGGTGTCGATCCATGGAATAGCGGTGATCGGGATCCTTTGGGAACCGGAGCGATCTGTCGATGAGACTCTGGACTAAGTCATCCCGCAACTCATGCATAAGCTCGCCTTCTCTGCTTTGCTTCCTCAATGTCGCCTCGAGCTTGTTGACGGTCACTTGTACTTGATCGACTTCATGTCCAGGCGTGGATCTTATCCTCAACAATCCTCTCTAAGCTCTCTGAGGCTGTTCAATCTTTGGACAGGCGTTGTTCAATCCTTTGAGTAGCTTCAAGAATTTGCTCTCCAAAACTCTTTGGTTTAGCTGCTGCTTCGCTTGCTTCCTTGTCAGCTTTGGCTTTCTTAGCAGCTGCGATCTTGGCTTGACCTTCAACAGATGTCGGATCCTCCTCATCCATCACAACAACATTGTCTTCATGCTCTCGCTTCAACGGTAAATGTTCTCTATCCAACAAGAATGTGCCCGTGCCAAACTTGGCATTGATAATTATCTGTGTCTTCATGGGCAAATCCACACGACCTTTTGTGGTCATTGCAGTCCTCTTAATGGTCTCTACCATCAAGTCCATCACCTTGAAAGGTGCTCTCTCATCAAGTATGTGCAGCATGTTGATAGAGTATCCTCGATCATGCGATCATCTCCAGATTTGGGCATCAAGGTATGCCTCAAAATGGTATTAGTGGTAGGTAAGCTTTGCTGGAGATAGTAGATCGAGCGAGCTTCCAGATTCCCAAATCCTCTGCTGGAATCTCTTTGTACATGTTTTTCATGGATTCATGATTCTTCTTTGGAATCCCATATACATCAATATCATCTTCTCGTTGCCTTTGGAGCATTCAGAATTTCTGCCCATTCTTCAACAGAAGAAGAATACCTTTACCTTCAGTCATCCACATAATCTTTCCATCGGGGTAGAAGTGAGTGTGGCATAAAATTGCATTATCATCTCATCGTTCCAACTGGTCAATTTCTAACCAACAAAATCTGCAACTCCACATGCAAAGTGAAACTTTCATGCACATGTGGAAAGAAATCTCTGTGCTCTTCATTTGTCAATGTACTTCCAAATAACATATCGGGTGTCTGCGACTATGGGCTTCTTGTCCATCAGCCACAGTCTCATAGAAGTCCTGCTGCTCTCACGGTGTGAAATCTGGGATCTCAAGCAGTTCTTCTCCTCACGGCATATGGGTCAGTTTGTCTCCATAGCCTCAGACCTTTATCTTTCCTTGCCTTCATATCCTCGGCTTGAGGATGAGCATCATTATGGAGTGGCAGTTTTGGACGAAGTTTCAAGCAAAACTGGTCCTTCATCGTCGACTCACTAGTGGCACATCATCCTTGTTCTTTTCAGATATTGGAATGTTTCGACGGTCTTCTTGGGCTTGGCAAGCAGGCTTTCTTTGGAGCTGCCTTAGCTGGAGCAGATTTCTTGGGCTTTGATGTGGCTCCGGCCTTAATGGCATCACCCATGAGCTTGACCGAGGAGGAGGCTGAGGTGCTTCCTCATCCTCATCCTCTCTTCGCTGCATCATGCACTATCCTCTTTCTCTTGGTGGTTTTCTTCACTTTGCTTGCGATTGCCTCTCCCAAATTCAGCTTCTTAGCAACAGTTGATTGCTTGACTTTCTTTGGTGCCCTTCTTAGATTGTTGATATTGTTGCTCTTTGGCAACAACCTTCCTTTAGGCTTTGAGGTCACCTCTTCCTCAACAACAAAATCTGAATCCTCATCATCTGAATTCCTCTTCTTTCTAGCTCTGGTGGCTGCAGGAGGCATGCCACTTGGTGTACTCCTCTCACCATCATCAGATGAGCTACTAGGATCAGGACTGGTGCCTGCCTCTGGAATGTTTGCAATGGGTGTCTCGACTGTTCTCACATCCACCGACATCGACATGGTGACAACCTGTGAATAGATAAGGTGTAGGCAGAGAAGAAGAGTCATCACAAAATGCGAAGTTTTTGCAAACAAAATGAGTTCAAACTCTAGTATTAAGTTTTCACGAAGACATTTGGTCGACCGAGTTTAAGGTTCGGTGAATCCAAGTGTTAAACAGAGCTTGGCACACCACTTTCGGTTTGACCGAAGTAGGTTTCGATCTGCCGAAAACACTAGGGTTTCACAGAATCTTTATTTGGTCACACCGATTTTGCACAACTCGGTTGGACCGAAGGGTGCGAGGTAAAGGCCATAGGCCAAATCGGTCATACCGAAAATATAAAATCGGTCTCACCGAGATGTGTTCCGCGGAAACCTAACCCTAAAACTTTTACTCGAATCTAGTTCAAACAAACCAATCTGGTGTACAGGAGAATTTCAATCGTGGCAAGATACTAGGCAATCCAAACGTGCATTGAATCGGAGATGGGAGCACAAGTGGGATCAAAACTCACCCTAACTTGGTGGAGTTTTTCTACGGCGGCAACGGCGCGGAGGAGATGTCCGCTGACGGCGACGGAGACTGCGGCGAGGGCTGGCGGCAACGGCGACGATCCGGAGACCAAGGCGACGGCAAAGAAGGTGTGGGGCTAAACGTTTGAAGGAGGAATCAGCGCTGCCCTCGAAATATATATACCCCTTCATTGTCGGTGGGACCGAGTTGTAAAACTTCGGTGGCACCGAGATGGATAACTGCTAAGCGATTATGCACTTCGATCACGCCGAAAATCACAACTCGGTTTCACCGAGATGAAAACCTAGATTAGTCCAAATGCTTTCGGTTCGACCGAGTTTGAGTGAGTTGGTCGACCGAAATCAATTAGAAGGTTTTGGAAATTAGCCCTTGACGGATCGGTGGCTCGAGTGCTCCTCACCCGGAGGGTCCGAAAATGACTTGTTCAAAATTTGTGATGTAAGCATGAATAGAATTTGAGACAAGAAAGCATAGATAGCTAGGGGAGGTACTTAGGCATTCTTGTCCATGCATTTGGTAAAAAAAAATCAAAACGACCAAAACAACAAATGGATGTCCTCGAATGGATAAAATCATGCATCCAACATGCTCACACAATAAGATAGCAAATGAAATATGTGTCAAACATGCACAACCAAAACTCTAGCAACTAACACACAATTTGTCGATGACTAGGTCATCTTTATATGAGTATATTGACTTAGGAGCCAAATGAGAACATTTGATCATAGGTCATACTCATCGCTTAAGCACAAGTGGGGTTACCACTTTTACATAAAGCATTGATGTGTTCACATCATTTGAAGATGCTTTAGCTCAATTTTTAGAGCAAAGCTCCCCTAGATGTGAGAACCCCTTTAAAGGGTCAAACTAACCTTGGGTTGTCGAGAAGACTTCATGTAGATGTTGAAGATGTGGATGCTCAATGTTGATGAAGATCATCAAGAGTTAGGAGCTATCCTTTGATTGGGCACTTTCAATACCTACATGGGTTAGTCCCACAAGGAACAAACAAGGATATCCATGGACATAGATTGAAGTTCACAATAGATGATGTCCATGAAAGCAATGATTACCTTGTCCCTTGACTTACCAACAAGAGGGTTTGTGACTCCATGAACTAGTGCACAATGTGGAAGTTGATTGCACAAGTTTTTGCCAAAATGAATGTGAGTGAAGTATGTTGGCGGAGTCACCCTCAAGAACTTTCTAGTTCTTCTTCTTGGGATCCACATCATCTTGATGGGAATCCTTGGGGTTGTAGTTGAGCTTGACGAAGTAGAACTTGACGTTTCCTTGGGAACCCACTTGACCATGGCTTGAGGTGCTTCAACAAATGCATCAATCTCCTCTTGAAGCTTGTCCTTGCCTTTTAGCTTGTGGTCTTGTGGTGGAAGGTCATCTTGAGCTTGTTCCACATTGGAAGAAGTAGGATCATACTTCTCCTTTTGAGGAACAAACTGTGGAGTAGGATATTGACCTTCTTCCCACTCAACACCTTTGGCGTTGAACTTTCGCTCAAAACCAATTCCTTGATTCTTCCGGTGCCTTCCTTGCTTGCGAACAATTTCCTCAAAGTTCTTGCTTCCGGCAAGGCTCTTGTAGACACCTTTCTCTATGATCCCTTTCAATAAACTATTCTCTTGCTCAAGTGTAACTTGGCTTGAAACATTGTTAGTGGAATCAAGAGAACTACTAGAAGCAACAACATTGGATTTAGCATGGTTATTGTTACTGCTAGAGGAAGAATTTTTCTTATGCTTGTCATGCTTAGTCTTAATGGGTGGCAAGAAATTAGACAAGAGAAGTCGTTTGGCAAGATATGAAGAACTCTTCTTTCAAGATCGTCATTGATTGCTTTTAGAAACTCATGTTCTTGCTCTAGAGTGAGCTTCTGAAGCGTAGCTTCTCATGAGATGTTAGGAGCTCTCTATGATCTTCTTGAGTTGTTTCATGAGCTAACTTAAGAGTGTTTAGTTCTTTAGTTAGACGCTCAATCTCCTTCATAGCATTGTCATTCGACTCTTCTCGACTATAAAGACTACTAGCATGTTCATCGTTACTAGGCTCCTTTGGATTTATCATGCAAGAGCTCATCTTCACCAAGCAAGTCATCCTCATCACTATTGAAGTCAATGAATTCAGGGTGTGATACCTTGGGGCCTTTAGCCATGAAGCATCTTCCAATTCCCTCATTTGGTGAATCAAATAAGTCGAGGAGTTGGAGTTGGAGGATACGAGAGCAAGACCGCAACACCTTCATCTTGGTTGTAGTCGGAGTCGGAGTGATAGCTTCCTTCGGATTGATTGTCGAGTCGGAGCCGGAGACCCATTCACCTACATGAGCTTGATGTTTTCTTCTTGTGTAGCTCCTTGATGACTTGTCTTTCCTCTCCGAATCCTTGCTTCTCCGAGAGGGTCTTCGCTCATAACGATCATCTCTGCTCCTTCTCTCTTCCGAGGTGACTCATCTCTTGAGCTTCTTCTTTTGGAGATTCTTCTCTTCTCTTGTGGGGATCCGTACACTCATTTGAGTAGTGTCCGGGTCTTCCACAATTGTAGCAGTTTCGATCACGACTAGAAGATCTCTTTTCATCATATGATCTAGACTTTGAGCTTCTCTCTTTGCCTCTATTCTTGTAGAATTTGTTGAAGTTCTTGACCATTAGGCTTATCTCTTCATTGGAAACTAACTTGTAACTTGAGGTTGTGGGAGCATCACTTGTAGCTTTGTAAGCACCACTTGACTTGTTGTGAAGCTCTTCCTTATCCTTAAGTGTCATCTCATGAGCAACAATTCTTCCAATGACTTCGGTTGGCTTGAGAGTCTTGTAGTTTGGCATCATTTGGATCAAAGTGCACACGGTGTCATACTTTCCATCCAAAGCTCTGAGAATCTTCTTGATGATGAATCGGTCGGTCATTTCTTCGCTTCCTAAGCCGGCAATCTCATTTGTGATGAGAGCAAGCCTAGAGTACATTTCAGCGACTCCTTCACCATCCTTCATCTTGAACTTGTCAAGTTGACCTTGAAGAATATCTAGCTTTGATTCCTTCACGGACTCGATACCTTCGTGCATTTCAACCAAAGTATCCCAAATCTCTTTTGCATTCTCAAGACGGCTGATTTTGTTGAACTCCTCGGGACACAAAGCATTGAAGAGAATGTCACAAGCTTGAGCATTGTTTTGCAACATCCGCAATTCTTCGGTGTAGCCGCGATCCGAACTTTTCCTTCCTCAAGAATTCACCTTGCATACCAACACAAATAATGCCCCATGCGGGTGGGTTATGACCAAGAATATGCATTTTCATTTTATGCTTCCAACTAGCAAAATTTGTACCATCAAAGTAAGGACCTCTACGAAAATTACCCTCACTAGACGCCATACTCTCCTAGGTTGTGAAACCAAGCTTATGGAGTCCAATGCAATGGAAACCAATACAATGGAGACCAAAGCTCTGATACCACTTGTAGGATCGAAAGTATGTCTAGAGGGGGGGGGGTTGATTAGGCTACTTGTCAATATAAAAATTCTGCCTTTTGACAAAGAACAGTTTTTGGCAGATTCACAATTATGATCAAGTCAAACATCACCCTACACATGCAATTCTAGAGTATAGGCAGCGGAAAGTAAATTGCACATGTAGTAAAGAGAGGTGGAGAAGAGCAAACGCAATTTTGGAGACGCGGTGATTTTTCTCGTGGTTCCGATAGGTGGTGCTATCGTACTTCCACGTTGATGGAGACTTCAACCCACGGAGGGTAACGCTGCCATGAGTCCACGGAGGGTTCCACCCACGAAGGGTCCACGAAGAAGCAACCTTGTCTATTCCATCATGGCCTACGCCCATGGAGGACTAGCCTTACTCGGGGTAGATCTTCACGAAGTAGGCGATCTCCTTGCCCTTACAAACTTCTTGGTTCAACTCCACATCTCGACAATGGAGGCTCCCAAGCGACACCTAACCAATCTAGGAGGCACCACCCTCCAAGAGGTAATAGATGTTGTAGATGATGATGAACTCCTTGCTCTTGTGCTTCAAATGATAATCTCCCCAACACTCAACTCTCCTCACTGATTTGGCTGTGGTGGAAGAAAGGATTGAGTGGAAAGCAACTTGGGAAGGCTAGAGATCAAGCTTCATATGGTGGGAGTGGAGCAACTTGATCTCAACACAAGGGTAGGTAGTTCTCTTCTCGAAATGTAAGGTAGGAGTGGTAGTTCTTTCGATGGCTCTCTCCACGAATGAAGAGGGGTGGAGGGGTATAAATAGCCTCCACACAAAATCCAACCGTTACACACATTTGAGCAATCTCGGTGGGACCGAAGTTGACAACTCGGTGAGACCGATAGTTCAAATAATGTGAAGCGTTGGGATTTTCGGTGGGACCAAAATACAATCTCGGTTAGTCCGATTAGTGCAATGACAAGAGCATGCCAGTTTGGTGGGACCGACTTCATCATCTCGGTGACACCGATTTGATGATGTATGTTCTGAAGCTTGGCAACTCATGTTTCGGTGAGACCGAGTTCGAATCGGAAAATCCGAGTTTATTAGGGTTTGGCTTATGGTGAGGTGGTTCATCTCGGTGTGACTGAGTTTGGAATATCGGTGGGACCGAGACTACTTATGAGTGTATATGGCGGTGAAAGTTCTTGATAGTTTAGGAGATGTATCACTAAGCACTTGAGCAACGGATCATCATCATAACCTCATCCCCTTTTAATAGTATTGGCTTTTCCTATGGACTCAATGTGATCTTGGATCACTAAACCAAAAATGGAGTCTTGAGCTTTTGCCAATGCTTGTCTTAGCATTTTGAGGGGTCCACTTCTTCAGTCCTTGCCATACCCATATCACTGAACTCTCTGAAATGATTCTCAAGTAACTATTAGTTCAATGATATATATGTTGTTATTAATTACCAAAACCACCCGGGGATTAGTTGCACTTTCACATGGGAACAACAATCATCATAGCAATGGTAATGTCATACATGGATGAACGGTGCAAATGATACACCAAAGGGTCCAATAGGGTTCTTGATGTTGTAGATGATAAGGATGTGGATGATGATGAGGATGATGGAGGGGATGATGATGACAGAGGCGATGATATTGCCCCCCTTCTTGCGGTGGGAAGGATCCCCTCCTTCTCCTTGCCAACCCCTCCTCCTGATGAACTCTGGAGGCTAAGGTTCCGCCTTTTGGATGAGTTTCTGGTGTCTCTGGGCGTCTGATCCATGATTCGATTGGACGGGGTGGAAATAGTTGATTTGGCAGTGGCAATGTGCCATACGACAACTCACACGGGAGCTCGGGATCATATGGAATGTCTTTTTTCTCTCGATGCGTGATGACACCTGTTTCTTTGGTCTTCTTGCTTGGTTCTTTTATGGTAGGGGAGTATCACCTTAAATATGTTATTCCACTACCATTTCTGAGGATTTTCTCCATTAAATGATAATTGACCCAAAATATGTTACCTGAGGGGTTATCAACCAAAAAGAAGTTCGTGAACGGGGTAAAATTCGACAAAGCCTACCATGTAGGCATAAAATACTTGTCAAAATCATCACATAAATTGGACTCATCAACTCCCCCAAGCTTAAGTCTTGCTCGTCCCCGAGCAAGTACAGTAGCTTGTAAGAAAAAGATCAACCTTGTTTTTATGACATACAAATATGAAAAAGGCATGAGTCCATCAATTTTAAAGGAACGATTTAGGATAAAAGATTTGTGACAAATAGTAGCTCATTCAGGCATAGCCACTTAGTTTTGTTGTGGACTGTTAACAACTTCATAGCCTAGTTCATCACTATTTCAACTAGGCAAACATATATTGTTTTCCTCTTTTTCTTTTGGAAATCCCATATTCTTTAAGTGATTTAGTCTCCCTTCTTTGATACATGTCGAAGGATCATTTCACCTTTTGTATGATATGCAAGCCAAACATGAATATCGAAAAAACTTATTTTATAAAAGCACTTTTTAGTCTTGAAGAGGATTAATTTTTGTGATTGTCATATTGTAAGTTGAACCTTCAATCAGGTAGCATATATAGTTATTTCATCTCCTTTGAAAACTTAACAACTGCAATGTGGAGTACTTATAATCATCATGCAAGTAATTATATGCTACTTTTTAGATCACAACAATCATCACGTACGTTCTCAAGTAAACGATAATGACTTCACACATCAAGATATCCATATACTCATTGGAAAGAGTTATCCCTTGTTCAAGAGGAAAAATGATAACCTTATTGAAAATAAAAGCTTATAGCCTAATATTGCAGAAAGATAATGCAGAAAAGATAAAGATACATAAGTGCAAGTGAATCTCCCCCAAGCTTACAATCAAGCTGGGGAGATCGATGCACTAACCGTTATATGCTCACTCCTAGGTATCTTGGCAGGCAGCGAAGATGTTCCTAAAATGCTTCCTCGTCTCCTCGATCATGTCCTGCTGATCATCTACGACCTGGGTCAAAAACTCGAGTTGTGCAGTGTTGTTGTCAGGAGTATCAATCATAAGCCCTATCTTATGAAGAAGACCATCGACTCTTGCCTCCAAATCTTTACTCATCAACTAGTAAGAATCAATAACATATCTTATCAAATTCACACAAGCCTTTGAACCTTCTGCAATTCCCTGATCTTTTCCTTCATCTCCTCTAGAGTAGGTGGCTCCTTTCCCCAGTCAACTTGAGGCCTCCAGAGGAAATAACGGAATAGATCCACGGATATTGAATTGGTAGGGATTAGGAGGATCCTCATCTAGAGTGGTGCTGTCATCTCCTTCTTTTGCTTCTTCCTCCTTGATTTCCACCATCTCGACTTTCTCATCGAGACCTTTCTTCCTCGGGCACGCTTCATTCTTCAAGCCTAGCTTCCTCAAGTCTTCTCACCCCGAAGGCACAACATCATCCAAGTTGCTTAAGGGGATGATGCGGGCATAGGTGGATGAGGTCTTGTTGCTCATGGCAGCGACCATGCTTGTTATGTGTAACTAAAAATTTTCTTTGTGGAGATGGAAAGCAAAGGAGATGTGAGATTAGATGGTTTATAGCTTAATGACATGCCTCTTCTGTCCTTAAGTTTATTGGTAACCACGAGATTAAAGATAAAAAACTAGTTAGAAAGAAATCAAAACAAAATCGGGAAAGAATCGCAAAAACAGACCAAAGGACGACCTTGCATACGGGCGCGCATGCTCGTATGGCCGTTAATTTGGCCTGCTGCCGAGATCCTCTCTCCTTTTGGCACCCATTACAGTGATAGATCCATATGACTGCTCAAATGGTGGCCATCGGTTGTTTAGAACGCCGTCATTTGTTCTGTTGTCAGCCTCCTGCCCGAGAACTCAAACGAGCGCGAGCGTCCATATGAAGCATCGTCTTTCACTCTGGACTCTCCATAACTTTCATTTGGCATCCGCATGACCACCCAAACGGGCGCGTCCAGTCATTTGGAACACCGTATTTTCCCTGTTGGCTGCTACATCAACTTCTTCCTTAGAAGTTTTTCATCTATCTGAAAGGTTAGTACAATGTCTCCAACTATAGATGAAAATTCCAAATTTTTTGATTCAATATTAACAGGTCTAACAAAACAAATATATAATTTCTACTTCTATATTTACATCCACTTTATGGAGGTGCTATTTCATACCTTCCATTCATTTTTGGAGGGCCTCAGCATGTTCCATTGTGAGAAAACTTACCTCCTCTACTTCCCGTTCTTCCTTTTGTTCATCTGTGAGGTACAACTTCAAGTGTTTTTCATTCACGATCCAGGGTCCATCTTTCCCTCCTTTTAGCTGAACAACTCCAGAGTTACATTCTTCTTATATCTCATTAGGTCCTTCCCAGCGGGATTTGAGTTTCCCTGGAAACAACTTGAGACAATAATTAAATAGGAGGACCTTGTCCCCCACAGTGAAAGTCTGTTTCAGTGTCTTATGATCATGCCACATCTTAGCTTTTTATTTAAATAGCTTGGAACTCCCGTAAACATTGTTGCAAAGTTCTCCTAGCGCATGTATATCTAGCAATCTTTTCTCTCCTGCTTCCTTAAGATTAAATTAATATTATTGACTGCCCAATAAGCCTTATATTCAAGATCTAAAGGTAAATGACTAGTGTTACCATATACCATCTTGTATGGTGATATTCCCATATGATTCTTGTAAGTGGTGCGGTAGGCCCATAGTGTTTTTTTAGTTTCCGTGCTCAGTCCTTCCTGGACTTTTGCACCATCTTCTGCAATATCGTCTTTATCTCCTGATTTGAGAGGTCCACTTGACCATTAGTCTGGGGGTGATATGGAGAAGCTATTTGGTGAGTTACTCCATACTTACGGAGTACTCTACCAAAAATTCCCTATATAAAATGAGATCCACTATCAGTAATAAGAACTTTAGGAACTCCAAACCTGGGTAATATTGTGTCCTTTATCATCTTCAATGAAGTAGTCATATCTGCATGTTTGGTTGGTAAGGCTTCAACCCACTTGGTAACATGATCTACGGCCACAAGAATGTGAGTACATCAGTCTGAAATCGGGAAAGGTCCCAAATAGTCCAATCCCCAAACATCAAAAGGTTAACATACTAGACTATAATTCATGGGCATTTTCCTGTCTTCTACCTATGTTACCTGTGCATTAACATGCATCACAATTTTTAACAAACCTGTGGGCATCTGTGAAGAGAGCGGGCAAGTAGCACTAAAAAAGACACATTCGTGACATTTTGGGTCGAACGATTTTTTTTCCTGTCATGCTTATGACACTTCTATGACAATAATTGTGACAAAACCCGGTATCATCATAGATGTGGTGGGCTCCTGCTTCTATGACAAAAATTCATGACATAAAATGGGCTTTTGTCCTGGGCGGGCCAGAGACGCAGCGGCTTGACATTCTTTGGGCCGTCCATGACGGGAAAAACCGTGGTAGAAGCGAGGGCGAAGAAAATATCGAGGAGTTCCCGGTTACGATGGGTGGTCGGGGCCGAGCGATGCATGGAGGTTTGCGCGTTTCTCTCATACACGTACGCACGTGTGTGCGAGGCGTTGCGCTCTAACTGAATCCGAGCGAGGCGTTGGACTCTAACTGAACCCGAGTGATTACACTAGCTACATTACTGAACCCTGATCGATACCTTGTTGTTAACTGAACCCGAGTGATTCCTTCGCTACTGCTGCTAACTGAAGCCGATCGAACCTGCTGCCTCTTGATGAACAGTGAACGTGGGGGTTGGTTGAACGAGTCAAGACATACGTGGTTGGGGTTGGATGAACAGCTCCAGGTGGGGGTTGGATGAACATGACCCCGTGGTGGTGGTAGTAGTAGTAGTAGTAGTAGTAGTAGTAGTAGTAGTAGTAGTAGTAGTAGTAGTAGTTGTTGTTGTTGTTGTTGTTGTTGTTGTAGTAGTAGTAGGACGTTGCCGCTGGATGAACAGGACCCAGAGAGGAGGCCTCCACAGTCGAGCAGCTAGTTGGGGGTGGATGAACAGGACCTTGTGGAGGGCTGGTTGAATAGTAGCCGGTGGAGGGCTAGACGAACAGTAGCCTGTGGATGAACAGTAGCAGGTGGAGCCAGGTGTAAGATGCGGTGGATGAACAATGCAGGTGGAGGCTAAAGGAAGTCGACGGTGGGTGAACAGTAGCCCCGTGGAGTCCTGTTTTGTGGTACGCCACACCCCTCCGATGAACATGATCCCCGTTTTGACCGTAGCCCTCCAACACAAGTCCGTTTCCTCCGTTTTGCGGTACGCCACACCCCTCCCGATGAACATGACCCACGTTTCGACCGTAGCGCTCCAAAACAAGTCTGTTTCCTCTGTTTTGCGGTACGCCACATCCCTCCCGATGAACAGGACCCCCGTTTCAACCGTAGCCGGTCGAACAGAAGGCCGTTTCCTCCGTTCTGCGGTAGGCCAGGCCTCGTTTCAGCTGTTCTGTCCAAGCCGGTTGGCTCCCGATGAACAGGACGCATTCCGTTGCCTCCCGATGAACATAACACAGTTTCTCCATTCCGAACCAGCCGGTTGGCTATCGATGAACAAGACGCCGTTGCTGCCCTCCGCTGCCTCTCTATGTATATGAGCCCTAGCCATACGTATGTGCGAGTAGGCGTTTGGGACTCCACCCGTACGTACGTACGTGGACATATTTACTTTCTTGCACCCTGGCTATACGTACGTGTACACGATATAGACAGGACTGCGTGACATGCTACGTCCCTACTACGACACGTGCCCTTCCTTACTCGGCCATGGTTCATCGCTGCAGCCTGCAGACAGACCGATCGACCAATATGGACGTAGAAGTTCGCGACCAGACAGACAACCCTATGTATAGTTCAACCGGGTGGGTCCCAACTATCAGGGAGGTAAGGAGTCACTTCCTTGCGTGCGAAGATATAGCTGGTGGGTCCCAACTGTGAGGGGGAAAATCATATTTTTGCCCGTAATATGGACACACTTCCTTGCGTGCGAAGATGTAGCTGATGGGTCCCAGCAGTCAGGGGGGAAACATTTTTTCACGAAATACAGTGGCCCGTCTGGTGGGTCCCTGCTGTTAGGTGGAGGAATCATTATTTTGCGCTAATAAGGAGGCACTTCCTTGCTGCGGCCGTGGACCCAGCTGCCAGCCTCTCCACGTACAATCCTCTTTCGATGGAAGTTGTTCCTTGACCACATTGACCACGGCATGCCGAGAGCACCAAGGCGGTGGATGACGGCGAGGCCTGGGAAGGGGCCGACGCGGAGCCGAGGAAGATGCGGTAGTGGATGCCCACGCGGAGAGCAATACGAGGGTTGACTGGTTTGGTTGCGGTGTGAGGCTACCGTCGCCGCAGAATAATAGGGGTTGTGGGTGAGTAGAGGGATGGCCTGGCCATAGGTTGGAGTAGGGTGGGGCGATCAGGCCTGCGGGAAAGCAGAGCCGGCCACGGGAGGCAGGAGCAGGCAGCACGACCGGCGCTGGTTTGGGCGGCTGGAGCAAGAAGATTAGAGTTTGAAGAAGCAGTACGACCGTTGGATGGACAACATACAATCAATGGAGAAAGAATCATTCATATTGACTAAGTTGACAAAGCCCTCCATCCGCGTCAATTTAGTAGGCCCAAAAGTCAGCCTCCCACTATGGTGGGTCCCAGCTAGTAGGGGGAGTATTCATTTTTGTGTGTGTAATAAGGAGGTGTTTCCTTGCGTGCGAAGATATAGCTGGTGGGTCTGAGCTGTCAGTGGGGCGAACATTTTTTCCGCGAAATAAAGAGGCCCTTCCGGCAGGTCCCAGCTGTCAGGTGGAGGAATCATTATTTTGCGCGTAATAAGGAGGCACTTCCTTGCGTGCGACCGTGGACCCAGCTGTCAGCCTCTCCACGTACAGTCCTCTTCCGATGGATGTCGTTCGTCACCCTCTCCAGCCTTTCACGCATTATTTCGCCAAATTTATGAACATTAGACAAGTCAGATGATGCAGCAGACACGGTTCACTCACACTAATCGTGTGCCATGCTGGTGCCCCTGTCACGCACATCAGCACGGTACATTGGGTTCCACAAGGCTTCCCCTCTTAAAAATATCTACCCGCCTGCAGAGTTTTTCTGTTTGATAACACATGGTTATTATGTTTCGACCATTTGTGATGTTTGTTGTTCCCGCTCCCGCCTGCGCCCCTCGAAAATATCTGCCCAGCTCAAGGGTTTTTCTATTTCATAACACATGTTTGTTATTTCGTGACCGTGTGCGTTGCATCATCCAAACTTTCAATAGCTCGGCATGTTATTCCCATGTGGTCAAATTTTCAGTAGTCGCGTCAATTCCTCAAACACCCCCTCCACACACACCCCAAAAACTCCTCGTGCGCGCACACACACACACACCCCACCACAACCCCTCCCTCACTCAAAACCCTAGCAAGGTCGTCGTCACCGCCGCCACTACAAGGCCTCCATTGTCAACATCTGCCGGTTTGCCCGTGCAGCTTACCCACCGATCTCCATACCCTAGCCGCCCTAAGTTTCTTAGATGATGCCTGCCAAACGTCGCCTTTCCCACAGATCCCCATCCCCCGATCCAGAGCGTCATAGCCTAAGCCCGGCTACGCTTCCCATGGAGCTCTAGGAGAGACTGACCCAAAAGAGGTGTATCGCGGCCTCTTCGCCCGACGTTGCCGAGGTGGCCGCCGAGGAAGCTGACGACCATTACTAGCCGCATGCTCTCAATCAGTGGACTAGAGTATCCAGGTATGTTGCGGACGCCGGCTACGACATCGAGGTCGTCGACAATGACGACCTGACGCGAGCTATGTCACAGGTTAAGTGGACCACCCCAACCCCTCGGTTTCAACCACAATCAATCTCATCCATGGCTCCGCCGCTGATCTCCTCTGGCTCACTATAAAGAATTTGCCATCGTACATCGACATCGAGCCCCTTTTGTCATTTCTGAAGGACATGTTCTGCGATGCTGGCTTGGGATCCACAACTGCCAAGTCAGACCTCATCGACGACGACCATGAGGAGGGCACGCTCTCCAGCTCTTCCAAGGGGAAAGAACCCATATGCGATATTAGGGAGGGCACCCTACAACAGTGCTCTTCCAAGGGGAAGGAGCCCATCTGCGACAACATGGAGCGCACCCAGGGTCCATGTTGTTCCCACGGGAACAGGCCCATCTGTGAAAAGTGAGGAAACCCATCATTTGTTTTGACGTGCCTCTTCACAGGGGGGAACCCATGATTTGTTTTGTCGAGTCCCTTTTGTAGTGTAGTGAGAATATGTCCACTTTTAATTGCTATAATTGGTTGTTTGCAGTATGCCTTGTTTATTTCAGTTGTTCACAATGTGATGCTCTATATTTGCAACTATTTACTATGCAATACATTTTCATCAATACCAATTTTAAACATACTGATAGAAATGCATATATTTGCTTGTTGTTAAGCTTGTTATAGCTAGCATATGCCTCTTTTAAAGTTTTTTGGTTTCTCGGTTGTTTGTAGTTAGCATATGTCTAGTTTCAAATGCTATCCTTGGTTGTTCGTAGTATGCCTTGTTTATTCCAGTTTTTCACAATGTGATGTTCTATATGTGCAAGTATGAACTGTGTAGTTCAATTTCATCAATACCAGTTTCAACAATACCACTATGAACGACTACATTTGGTTGTTGTTAAGCATGTTGTAGTTAACATGCCTTTCCATTTTTGTTTAACAATAACTAGTGTACTTAGACAAGCACAATACCAGTTTGAATGACTATATTTGCTTGTTGTTAAATGTTAGCCATGTTGCAGTTAACACACCTTTCCACTTCTTGCTTTGGTTAACTAGCGAGATTAAACCTGCACACTGAATCTATTGTTTGGAGATTATTTTGTCTGCATGGATATATTTGGTTGATGTTTATACTGTTATGCTTAACATGCCCCTAGATGTACTTACATAGTTTGGGAACGACTGCTATTTTAGTCCTTTCACAAGGACATATGTCATGACAAAACCAAGACAGTCGATGCCCCTTCACGAAATTTGCTTGGATTGATGAAGTGGTGCTCGCGCCATGTGGTATGACTGTTGATACAAGCGGGAGCACTCGTATTGTGCGTCTTCTTACCCTCTAGTTGCTCGATTGAATTTTCGTCTAGAAGATAAGTTGCTCCAAATGGCTTTATTTGACAAGATATTGGTTGGTTTTCTTCCAACTATATTTATTCCTGCACATCAATAGCAAAACTAAGTTGTCTTCTTTCTCAAAGTATTAGCGTTAGAAAGGTGTGAGAAATATCGAAAACTCTATGAAAACAAACTCAAAACCCTCTTACAAAAGTGATGAAATATCGAGTCATCAACTCCCCCGAGCTTAAGTTTTTCTCGTCATTGAGAAATTAAGAAATAAGAAGAATCAAAGGGATATGGACATATGATTAAAAGGGTCTATCACCTCATAATATGTCTGTACTCACAAATCATGCAGTCATAATTAATAGATATTTGCATTCAAATGATTGCACTTAAGCTCGCTACCCTGCCACACATAGTTTCATCGCACTAATTTTGTCCACAAGTTAGACATTGATAGTTAATTAGGTGCGGAGCAAGCGAAAAAAATATTCTGAATGAATTTTGCATTTTTGGAGAATTGTGAAACAGAACATATTGAGGGGATTTTGGGTAGAAGAAAAAATAGTACTAAAGTATCTCATCAACACCCACTAGCACCGCCAAATCATGCCTCTGCTACTTATGAGTTGCATTAGGATTTTCCCCGAAGAGGAAGGGTGAAGCAATATAGTAGCTGATAAGTATTCCCCTCAGTGAGAACCAAGGTTTATCGAACCAATAGGAGAACGACACAAATCCTAGTCAATATTACATGCACACACAAGAGCAAATACTTGCACCCAACACGGGCAAGAGGGTTGTCAATCCCCTTGAACTCGTTACTTGCAAGGATAAAATCTGGTAGTGGTAGATATATAAATTGCAAAAAAGATAATAAATTGCATCAAGGTATCTTTTGTTTTTATAATATGATAAAAGTAAACCTGGGGGCCATAGTTTTTACTATAGGCCTCTCTCTTGAATAAATAGCATCGGTGGGTAGACAAATTACTATTTGGCAATTGATAGAAATGCGCATTGTTCTGATGTTATTCATGAGAATGATCATGTATATAGGCATTACACCCGTGATAGGCAGACTGAAATGAGTCTGCATCTACTACTATTACTCCTCTTCGGGAGCGCTTCTATGCTTGCCTCTCTACGTATTAAGTTCATGACAAACAGAGTAATGCGTGAAGTATGATGACATAATGTAGACAGAATAAAACCAAGCAATATAATTGTACCCCCATGTTTTACCCTTAATGGCAACCATACTAATATGTGCCTCGCTACCCCTTCTGTCACAAGATGAGGACACCGTATGATTCAACCCATTACAAAGCACCTCTCCCATTAAAGATAAATCATTCTAGATGGCCAAACCAAATGGATAGATCAGAGAGAAATACAAAGCTATAACAATCATGCATAATAAAGTTCAGAAAAGACTCAGTTATTTTCAATGAATAATCTGAGCATAAACCAACAATTCATCGGATCCCAACAAACACACTGCAAAAGAAGATTACACCACACAAACTCCATGGTGAACTTTGTATTGAAGATCGGAGAAAAACAAGAAACCATCTAGCTACTAGCTATGGACCCGTAGGTTTGTGGTAAACTAGTCACACATCATTGGAGGTGCAGCAAGGATAATGTAGAAGCCCTCTGGGATCAATTCCCCCTCCGACAGAGTACCAGAAAGGCCTCCAGATGGGATCATGGAAGAACAGAAGCTTGCGGCAGCAGAAAAACTGTTTGGGGTGGCTCTCTGTTTGTTTGGGAATATTTGGGAATTTATAGAGTTGGAACTACGTCAAATGGAGCTGCATGGGACCCACTAGCTCAGAGTGCGTGCCCCCTGGGGCCCGCCGAGTGAGCTCGTCGCTCTCCGGTAGATCGTGTGGCCTCCTCTCGAATGTCCATAAAAAATCATCGTAAAATTCCATCGTGTTTGGACTTCGTTTTGTACTGATTTTCTGAATAGCCTAACACGCAAAAACAGCAACTGGCACTGGGCACTAAGTTAATAAGTTAGCCCCAAAGATGATATAAGATTGCATATAAAGTATCTAAGATTGGTAATATAATAGTATGAAACATTCGAAAATTATAGATACATTGGAGACGTATCAACCTCCCAAGTACTTTCTTCAATAGTCGACCGTGAGATTTTATCTTTAGTGACGGGATTATACCAAACAAATGATACATGCAAATGGATGGTTTTCGTTGTGGCTTAAGGTTGAATGCTATGGACTAAATGTTCTCTTTTTCGACTAGTATTCAGTTTTTAACATATATACACACGCTCAAGAGGAAGTCGAATAATATTCGCTACAGTGTTGCCACTGCGGACGTAAACAGGCTCATAACCAAAATCCGAATCAAAATTCTAGTGGGTCGTTCATTGACCAGCGTTGATCTCAATGTAACTCACGAGAGGTGAAGAAGTCACAGTTGCGCGGCGTAAAGCAACATACAGTGACAAGCCATGGAACCAACAACGGGAAATGGCAAGCTTAGGACAAACGATCCTTCCTTAGTTGCTTGTTAGGGATGGTCATCATGCTGAGCTTTTGTGCCTTATCTTGTCGTTTTAGCCTGTATTTAGCTTTGTTTTGTTGGGCTTATAGTAGTTGAACTGATTGTGTTTCCTTTCTTGCATGATTCTAGAAAAAGTGTACATTTCATGTGTATTTTTGTTGCAAAGGCTATACTCTTTTCGAATTAGTTTTTAGTGAGGCTTTCCAAATTAGTTGACATCCACACATGTTTTCACATCGGTGTTGAAGAACTTTCATACTCCCTCTGTCACAGAATAAGTGTCAAAGAGTTTGTACTAAATAACTGACGCTCATTTTTGGATGGAGGGAGTACAAGTTTCTTGACATCCATGTAAGAGATGGTTCATATACGTTTTACTGAAGAGAGTATTTCAAAACATCAGAGTAAGATTTAAACCACTATGAAATCCCACCGCCTTCACGAAACCTTTATAATTGAAGCCAAGATCTTTGAAAAAACGTAAGGACCCCACTAGGTGGTGATCGACTGCCAGTTATGGTGTCATTTACGAACGACCATGGTTGTATTTCTGGTGTATTGGGTGAGCTAGGGGGCATTTGGCAAAATTGCCATGTCAGTTCCTTCTTTTCGATGTAGGTTGATGGTTTTCTTTTCATGTTGTTGGATGCAATGTTGCATCCATTAGCAGTAGAAACTACTTGTTGGGGATATAACTACTAGGTATGACCCGCCCAGGAGGGGCCGGGTTATACCTATGACGATTCATAAATCCCAAGATGATACTTGAAGATGGCGGTTCAGTTAAGGGCCCAAGGCCCAAAGGCAACTTAAAGCTCGTAGAGATAAACCGCCATATATGTATGACTTGTATTGTAAGGCAGGAATAGATAGAGACCGAGCCAAACACTGTTTATGAGCCGGCCGGGACTCTGTGAGCCGCTGGGCGTCGACCTCTGTATATAAAGGGACGACCCGGCGGCGGTTCAGGACAAGTAACATCAAATGGAAAGCTAGGTCAAGCGGATTCGCTCCCTAGTAATCGAGACATAAGCAATCCCAACTCAAACTGGATTAAGACATTACCTTCACTGCAAGGGGCCAAACCAGTATAAACTCCCGTGTCCTTTGTCCCGTTTTAACCCTTTAAGCTTCCTAGTTGCGATGGCTCCACGACTAAGTCCTTTCACTAGGACATCTGTCGTGACAATTCCATGGCAGTTGGCACCCACCATAGGGCCAACGCATGGTGGATTTGAGTTCCTGAAGGGCAACTTCAAAGGGCTCAAGGGATACGCTATGGGTCGGATGACCAAGAGTCGTCGCTGCAAACTCTACATCGATGATGCAGGCTGGGGCCCCGATGCCGGCTCAGTTGAGTACGGGTACCGGGTCCCCTTCGGTGGAATCCACGTCTTCATCAACAAGATCGGCGAGCCCGGCCCTGAGCCGGACATCTGTACCGACATCATCAAGACGGCTCTGCTGCAAGACCCGCCCGAGCTCAGCCCACCGTGAAGCATGCCTTCGTGGGATGCATCCATGGAGGGGAATTTTCTGAAGGATCTGTGTCTGGTGGTGAGACAGCCATCTACTCTGATGGTGAATCATCAACGGGTGAGACGGATTCGTTGTATCAACTGTAAGATGGCGGGCTTGGGGGCTGTTCCGATGGCAGCAGTATTCCGGACCCCTTTGAGCCGCCGAGCAGAGTTGGGATCTTCATGGCTGGCACGCAACTAGGGCAAAACTCTACGGCTGCGGTAGCGATGACTTTTGGGTCAGCAGCGGTGACGGCAGCCGAGGCAGGAGGCCCTGCGCGCCCACCGGCTCAGGTTCTGATGGCTTTAATGGATAAGATGATAGCTCTGTTAACCGCCGTGGTCAATCCGGCGGATCAAGCTCAACATGATGCGGAAGTGGCACAACTACGTGAGGAGGTAGCACAAGCCAAGGAAAACTTAGCAGTAGAGGAGGTCAGGATGGCCGCAGAGCAGGCGGCTTTGGATGGTCGAGCCCAGCAGATTCAATCAGAGGCTCTCCAGCTTACGATGGATCTGAACGCATCAAATGAGGTCATGAGGAAAAGTCACCAGAAGGCTCAATCCTATCTGCCTCCGGTTTATGATCCTACTAACCTCTTCTGCACACTCGGTGTAGGCCCCAGTAACCCGCCGGAGGTAAACCAGGTTGCAACGCCCGGGGCTGGGATGCCGGTTCAGCCACGGGTGACGAAACCTCCTCGTCTGCACACTGCTCCACCTCACTATGTACCAACACCACCGGGTCACTATTCTAACCCTTTGGAGAACATGATCGCTGCGGCGGCACGATTAGCGGCTCTCCCGGTGGATGGAGACTCTCCGACAGCGGTCGAAACACGAAGGGTCAGAGAACTTCTTCAGACAGCTTTGGCACAGCAGGAAGCATATTCTTATAGTCGAGACATGATTCATTCGACCCCTCGCCCAAGCCGGAGCCCGAGCTATAGCAGGCACATGAATTCAGCAGCCATTTCAAGAAATGCCCGACACTGTGACCAGCCGTGCGGGCATGAATCGGTGCATGATGGAGTTCCTAATTTAGTTGATCAGGACAGGATATGTCAAGAGGCTGAGCGGGCGGCTCAACAGGCGGCTGAGCAGGCGGCTCAGCAGGCGGCTTACCAGTCTTTTCCGGTTTATCCGACAACTTCAATTCAAGCAGGCGTGACCACTAGGACTGGGGGCGTACCTTGTTTGGTACCGGCTCTGCATAATGAGCGTTTGCCCAAGGATTTCAAGGGACCTCGAAAGGTGCCTAATTACACGGCCGACTTACAACCTGGGGCATGGATCGAAAGCTACGAGATGGCCATGGAACTACTGGAAGTCAGTGATGCGGCAATGGCCAAGTACTTCACCATGATGCTGGATGTAACGACCCACACTTGGTTGAAGGGGCTGCCGCCTAATTCCATCGGTTCATGGGCAGAGTTAAAGGCTCGGTTTATTCAGAACTTTAAAGATACATGCAAGCAGCCCATGTTGATTGTGGACTTGACTAATTACAAGCAAGAGGAGGGTGAGTCCACGACCCATTGGGTGCGCCAGGTCAAGGCCATAATACATTCATCTGATAAGATGGATGCCGGCTCTGCAGTCTTAATGTTGGAGAAAAATTGTCGTTTTGAGCCTCTGAAACAGAAGCTTGGGCGGCTCAAGCGTGATTGTAATGACATGGGCCAGCTGATGGCGTCTCTAGTCAAATATGCCGACTCTGATGGTACCAAGGATGCCGAGTCTAACAATGAGAAGACAGGGAAGAGAAAGAAGAGCGGCAACGCCAAGGGTCCTCAGCATAACCCGACAAATCAAGGAGGCAGTAATAAACGTAAGGTTGATGGTAGCTCGGAGTTTGTGGCTAACACCAATGCACAGGGCAACAATCAACAACGTAAGGGAGACCACCTCCTCGGTCCGGCGGGTCAGGTCCCACTCTCGAGCAGTTGCTAAATGAGCCCTGTCCAAGGCATGGTACTCAGCAGAAACCGGCCACTCATCTATGGAAGGATTGTACGATCATGAAGGCTTTCAAGAACTCTAACATGTCTGATAGCAATCATGGGCCGGGCGGCGGCTCAGGCGGCGCGGTTTTCATGGCCCGGGTGGCGGTTCTAATTCCAACTTTCAAGGCCCTCAAGGTAATCGGGGTGGTTATAATCAGCAATCTGGCCAGGGAGGTCAGCATCAGCAGCAATCTGGATATCAGAGTAATCCAAAGCGGTTGAATAGTGGAGAGTGATACGTCTCCGTCGTATCTATAATTTTTTATTGTTCCATGCCAATATTCTACAACTTCCATATACTTTTGGCAACTTTTTATACTATTTTTGGGACTAACATATTGACCCAGTGCCCAGTGCCAGTTCCTGTTTGTTGCATGTTTTATGTTTCACAGAAACCCCATATCAAACAGTCCAAATGGGATAAAAACGGATGGAGAATATTTTTGGAATATTTGGCAAATATGGGAGGAAGAATCAACGCGAGATGGTGCCCGAGGTGGCCACGAGGCAGGGGCGCGCCTGCCTCCCCTGGGCGCGCCCTTGACCCTCGTGGGCACCTCGTAAGGCGGTTGTTGCTATTCTTTTGCCGCAAGAAAGCTAATTTTTGGAGAAAAATCTGGGCAAAAGTTTCAACCCAATCGGAGTTACGGATCTCCGGATACAAAAGAAACGGTGAAAGGGCAGAATCTGCGAACGCAGAAACAGAGAGAGACAGAGAGACAGATCCAATCTCAGAGGGGCTCTCGCCCCTCCCACGCCATGGGAGCCAAGGACCAGAGGGGAAACCCTTCTCCCATCTAGGTAGAAGGTCAAGGAGGAAGAATAAGAAGGGGGGCTCTCTCCCTCTTGCTTCCGGTGGCGCCGGAACGCTGCCGGGGGCCATCATCAGCACCGCGATCTACACCAACACCTCCGCCATCTTCACCAACATCTCCATCACCTTCCCCCATTGATGTCTACTACACAACCTTCTTCTTGTAGACATTGTTGGGCCTGCAAGTGCACAGGTTTGTAGGACAGTAGCAAATTTCCCTCAAGTGGATGACCTAAGGTTTATCAATCCTTGGGAGGCGTACGATGAAGATGGTCTCTCTCAAACAACCCTGCAACCAAATAACAAAGAGTCTCTTGTGTCCCCAACACACCCAATACAATGGTAAATTGTATAGGTGCAGTAGTTCGGCGAAGAGATGGTGATACAAGTGCAATATGGATGGTAGATATAGGTTTTTGTAATATGAAAATATAAAAACAGCAAGGTAACTAAAGATAAAAGTGAGCGTAAATGGTATTGCAATGATAGGAAACAAGGCCTAGGGTTCATACTTTCACTAGTGCAAGTTCTCTCAACAATAATAACATAGATAGATCATATAATAATCCCTCAACATGCAACAAAGAGTCACTCCAAAGCCACTAATAGCGGAGAACAAACATAGAGATTATGGTAGGGTACGAAACCACCTCAAAGTTATTCTTTCGGATCAATCTATAAAAGAGTTCATACTAGAATAACACCTTAAGACACAAATCAACCAAAACCCTAATGTCACCTAGATACTCCATTGTCACCTCACGTATCCGTGGGCATGATTATACGATATGCATCACACAATCTCAAATTCATCCAACCAACATAAAAGTACTTCAAAGAGTGCCCCAAAGTTTCTACCGGAGAGTCAAGAACGTGGGCCAACCCCTATGCATAGGTTCATGGGCGGAACCCGCAAGTTGGTCACCAAAACATACATCAAGTGGCACATGATATCCCATTGTCACCACAGATAAACACGGCAAGACATACATCAAGAGTTCTCATCATAAAGACCCAATCCAATAAAATAACTTCAAAGGGGAAACTCAATTCATCACAAGAGAGTAGAGGGGGAGAAACATCATAAGATCCAACTACAATAGCAAAGCTCGGGATACATCAAGATCGTGCCATAGATGGAACACGAGAGAGAACACGAGAGAGAGAGAGATCAAACACATAGCTACTGGTACATACCCTCAGCCCCGAGGGTGAACTACTCCCTCCTCGTCATGGATAGCGCCGGGATGATGAAGATGGCCACCGGTGATGGGTTCCCCTCTGGCAGGGTGCCGGAACGGGCTCCCGAGAGGTTTTTGGTGGCTACAGAGGCTTGCGGCAGCGGAACTACCGATCTATCTTGATATTCGATGGTTTTAGGGTACGTAGGGTTATATAGGCGAAAGAAGTCGGTCGGGGGGGGGGGGGGGTGCTCGAGGGTTCACGAGACAGGGGGCCGCGCCCTATAGGGGGGACGTCCCCCTATCTCCTGGGCTCCTCGAGTATCTTCTGACTTGATCCCCAAGCCTCCAGGATGATATTCTTCCAAAAAATCACGATGCCGAAGGTTTCATTCCGTTTGGACTCCGTTTGGTATAAATTTTCTTCGAAATACTGAAACATGCAATAAAACAGCAATATGGGCTGGGCCTCCGGCTAATAGGTTAGTCCCAAAAGTAATATAAAAGTGTATAATAAAGCCCATAATCATTCAAAACATATAGTAATATAGCATGAATGCTTCATAAATTATAGATACGTTGGAGACGTATCAGCATCCCCAAGCTTAATTCCTACTCATACTCGAGTAGGTAAATGATAAAGAAAGAACTTATGAAGTGTGAATGCTAGAAGGTGCACAAGTTTGATCAATGATTATTTCAATCACCTTTTCTAGCATGATAATATGTCATAACAGTAGTTCATCTCATAAAACTTCTCACGGTAAAGTAACAAGCAATTCACATGTCAAAGCATAGACCTTAAACATTCTTGAAAACTAGCAAACTTCATTCTCAGTCATTCAAACAATTGCAATTCATCTTATTTTCAGGAATAACAAACTCCACATACTCAACTATCATATAGTCTTCTACAATTGCTAACACTCACGCAATACTAATGGTTATGGAGTTTCAACCGAACACTAAGAAAGATAGGGGCTTATATTGTTGCCTCCCAACGTATTCACCTTTGGGTGATGTCAACAAACATCCAATTGGATATATATATCAGGATCACCCCAACACAAAGTGGTTGCCAAAGGATAAAATGAAAAAGGGAAAGGTGAAGATCACCTTGACTCTTGCATACAGGTAAAAGACATAAAGTAAAAGATAGGCCCTTCGCAGAGGGAAGCAGAGGTTGTCATGCGCTTTTAGGGTTGGATGCACAAAATCTTAATGCAAAAGAATGTCACTTTATATTGCCACTTGTATATGGACCTTTATTATGCAGTCCGTCGCTTTTATTGCTTCCATAACAAGATCCGTATAAAGCTATTTTCTTCACACCAAAATATCATACATATTTAGAGAGCAATTTTTATTGCTTGCACCGATGACAACTTACTTGAAGGATATTACTCAATCCACAGGTAGGTATGGTGGACTCTCATGGCAAAACTGGGTTTAAGGATATTTGGAAGCACAAGTAGTATCTCTACTTGGTGCAAGGAATTTTGGCTAGCATGAGGGGGAAAGGCAAGCTCAACATGTTTGAATGATCCATGACAATATACTTTAACTGAGATGTCAGAAAACATAACCCATTACGTTGTCTTCCTTGTCCAACATCAACTCTTTAGCATGTCATACTTAATGAGTGCCCCCAATTATAAAAGATGTCTACAATAGTATATTTATATATGAAATCTCTCTTCCTTCAATATTCTTTCATGAATTGTTCAAATGACAAATACAATGCTTGCTAACCTTCAATAAATTTACAACCTCTACTTCTTAGATGTGAAGTCATTACTCCCCATGGGATAAGCAAACGAGACATATATAATTTCAGATTTATGACAATCAACTCATTCAACAATTTACTCATAGGATATAAGTGAAGCACACGAGTAAATGAAAAACTACTCCAAAAAGATATAAGTGAAGATCAATAAGTAGCTAAATAATTATGTAACTATGTGAAGACTCTCTCTCATTAAAGAATTTCAGATCTTGGTATTTTATTCAAACAGCAAGCAAAGCAAAACAAAATGACATTGCAAGGATAGCACAACTCATGTGAAGAAGCAAAAACTTAGGCTCAAGCGATTCTAACCGATAGTTGTTGAAGAAGAAAGGTGGGATGCCTACCGGGGCATCCCTAAGCTTAGATGCTTGAGGCTTCTTTAAATATTATCTTGGGGTGCCTTGGGCATCCCCAAGCTTGAACTTTTATGTCTCCTTAATTCCTCTCATATCATGGTTTCTCTTTTTATCAAAAGCTTGATCCACACCAAACTCAACAAGAACTCGTGAGATAGGTTAGTATAAACCAATGCAAAACCTTATCATTTTCTACTGTAACAAATCACTAAAATTATTATTCAACATTTAATACTAAATTCCTCTGAATATTTAATACACCTATCCTCAAATAGAATCATTAAACAAGCAAACATATGCAAACAATGCAAACATAACAGCAATCTGTCAAAACAGTATAGTCTGTAAAGAACGCAAGAGTATCAATACTTCCCTAACTACAAAAATTATGAAATAAAATTCCCACTGTAGTAAATTTATCAGATCTCATTATGCAAAAAATTTCATCATTATATCATGCTCTGACTTTTGCAGGGAATTTTTGCAACAGCGGTAAACTTTCTGTTTTCAAACAGCAACATGTATACTAGCAAAATAAGCATGGCAAAGGCTATCCTTGCCTTCTTTATTGAAACTAAAGGTGCAAAACATTATTATAAATAACATCAAGCAAATAATAACAAAATAAAATGACACTCCAAGCAAAACACATATCATGTGGTGAATAAAAATATAGCTCCAAGTAAAGTTACCAATGAACGAAGACGAAAGAGGGGATGCCTTCCGGGGCATCCCCAAGCTTAGGCTCTTGGTTGTCCTTGAATATTACACTGGGGTGCCTTGGGCATCCCCAAGCTTAGGCTCTTGCCACTCCTTATTCCATAGTCCATCAAATCTTTACCCAAAACTTCAAAACTCCACAGCACAAAACTCAACATAAAACTCGTAAGCTCCGTTAGTATAAGAAAATAAAACCACCACTTAGGTACTGTAATGAACTCATTCTAAATTCATATTGGTGTAATACCTACTGTATTACAACTTATTTATGGTTCATACCACTTAATACTAGCCATAGATGCATAAAAATAAGCAAACAACACAAAGAAAACAGAATCTGTCAAAAACAGAACAGTCTGTAGTAATCTGTATCAAACGTATACTTCTGGAACTCCAAAAATCCTACCAAATTAGGAAGTCCTAAGCAATACGTGTACCAATCCAGAGCAAAAAGAATCAGATCAAAATCACGTTTCTGTGAATTAAACAAATTAATTTACGGGGTGCAAAAGTTTCTGATTTTCAGCAGGATCAACACAACTATCACCGTAAGCTATCCTAAAGGTCTTACTTGGCACTTTATTGAAACAAAAGCTATAAAGCATGATTACTACAGTAGAATAATCATGTGGACACACAAAAATAGTAAGGATAAATATTGTGTTGTCTCCCAACAAGCGCTTTTCTTTAAGGCCTTTCTAGCTAGGCATGATGATGACAATGTTGCTCACATAAAAGATAAGAATTGAAACATAACGGGGAGCATCATGAAGCATATGACTAGCACATTTAAGCCTAACCCTCTTCCTATGCATAGGGATTTTGTGAGCAAACAACTTATGGGAACAATAATTAACTAGCATAGGAAGGTAAAACAAGCATAGCTTCAAGATTTGAAGCACATAGAGAGGAAACTTGACATTATTGCAATTCCTACAAGCATATGTTCCTCTCTCATAATAATTTTCAGTAGCATCATGAACGAATTCAACAATATAACCAGCACCTAAAGCATTCTTTTCATGATCTACTTGCATAGAAATTTTACTACTCTCCACATAAGCAAAGTTCTTCTCATTCGGAATAGTGGAAGTATCATAAAAGACTTGAACACTAAAAATTGTTTCCACACTAAAAGATTAATGTTCAGAAAAAGGGTAATCATAATCATGACAAGTTTTGTAAATATAATCATCACTACTTTTTATAGCATAAGTTTCATCACAATAATCATCATAAGTAGCAACTTCGTTCTCATCATAATCGATTGAAACCTCTCCCAAGATAGTGGAATCACTAAATAAAGTTGACACTCTTCCAAATCCACTTTCACACTCATCACAATAAGATTCAACATCCTCCAAAATAGTGGGATAACTACTTCCTAAAGTTGACACTCTTTTCAACCCACTTTCATCAATATAATCATCATAAGTAGGAGGCATGCTATCATCATAACAACTTTGCATATCAAAACTTGGGATGCTAAAAATATCATCTTCATTAAACATAGCATACCCAAGCTTGGGACAAACATTAATTTCAGCAAATATATTCTCAAATATTTCATCCTCATCAAACATAGCTTCCCCAAGCTTGGGCTCTTTCGTATCATAAGCATAATCACTCTCATCATTAAAAATATGGATAGCACCAATAGTAAAGCAATTATCATCATCACAATGAGTAGTAGGAGCAACATCATTTGGGAGGGATACCTTTCTACCTTTGTTGCTCCTTCTTTTCTTTTTATTCTTCACATTATGTGTGGGTTCAACCTTCCTCTTTGAGCTCCTTATTGATGAGATTGGTTTAATAGAAAGCTCCTCCTCGTTACCTGAATCATCATAAGAAATAATAGGAGGAGATTGGGGAGTCTCTTCCCTTTCATTAGTGTTCTCATCATCTTCTATTTGCTTTCTTTTCTTTATGTAGTTGGCAATATAAGGATTTTCAATGCAATTCTCCACACAAAACACATAAATATCCTCTAAATCAAAATCAAGAAATCTATCAAGATTAAATTTTGGAATACCATCAGTTATACGTTTCATTTCTTCATATCCCAAAAGAAGACTAAGCTCTTTATGATGCCCAAGGGTAATCAAGCTATCACAATTTTTGGACACGATTCAATCATAAAACAATTTGCATTGGAGATTTAAATGACCACATTCATTGCAAAGTTCACAAGGAGCGTGAAAAATATTGAATCTTCTAGCACACTCATCAAGACTTTCTTGCAAACCTTTAGTTTTTAAATACTTATGGCTCTTACAGTATCTATTTTCTCTATTTGGTGTGTCCATGCAAATCCAATCTACTCCACAGAAATCAACATGCTTATAGGAGACATTTTCATCACAACTAGTGTAATCATCATTAGTACTATGGATATTCAAAGAGTTCATACTAACAACATTTCAATCATGCTCATCATTAAAAGATTTAGTACCAAGCATTTTAATGCACTCTTCTTCTAGCACTTGAGCACAATTTTCCTTTCCATCATACTCACGAAAGATATTAAAAAGACAAAGCGTATGAGTCTCAAATCCATTTTTTGGTAGTTTTCTTTTATAAACTAAACTAGTCATAAAACAAGAAACAAAAAGATTCGATTGCAAGATCTAAAGATATACCTTCAAGCACTCACCACCCCGGCAACGGTGCCAGAAAAGAGCTTGATGTCCACTACACAACCTTCTTCTTGTAGAAGTTGTTGGGCCTCCAAGTGCAGAGGTTTGTAGGACAGTAGCAAATTTCCCTCAAGTGGATGACCTAAGGTTTATCAATCCGTGGGAGGCGTAGGATGAAGATGGTCTCTCTCAAACAACCCTGCAACCAAATAACAAAGAGTCTCTTGTGTCCCCAACACACCCAATACAAGGGTAAATTGTATAGGTGCACTAGTTTGGCGAAGAGATGGTGATAC
Source organism: Aegilops speltoides (assembly GCA_021437245.1). Taxonomy (NCBI): domain Eukaryota; kingdom Viridiplantae; phylum Streptophyta; class Magnoliopsida; order Poales; family Poaceae; genus Aegilops; species Aegilops speltoides. The sequence goes on from CM038143.1 coordinate 379,826,982, forward strand.
AAGTGCAATATGGATGGTAGATATAGGTTTTTGTAATCTGAAAATATAAAAACAGCAAGGTAACTAAAGATAAAAGTGAGCGTAAACGGTATTGCAATGATAGGAAACAAGGCCTAGGGTTCATACTTTCACTAGTGCAAGTTCTCTCAACAATAATAACATAGATAGATCATATAATAATCCCTTAACATGCAACAAAGAGTCACTCCAAAGCCACTAATAGCGGAGAGCAAACGTAGAGATTATGGTAGGGTACGAAACCACCTCAAAGTTATTCTTTCGGATAGATCTATAAAAGAGTTCGTAGTAGAATAACACCTTAAGAAACAAATCAACCAAAATCCTAATGTCACCTAGATATTCCATTGTCACCTCAAGTATCCGTGGGCATGATTATACGATATGCGTCACACAATCTCAAATTCATCCAACCAACATAAAAGTACTTCAAAGAGTGCCCGAAAGTTTCTACCGGAGAGTCAAGAACGTGTGCCAACCCCTATGCATAGGTTCATGGGCGGAACCCGCAAGTTGGTCACCAAAACATACATCAAGTGGCACATGATATCCCATTGTCACCATAGATAAACACGGCAAGACATACATCAAGAGTTCTCATCATAAAGACTCAATCCAATAAGATAACTTCAAAGGGGAATCTCAATTCATCACAAGAGAGTAGAGGGGGAGAAACATCATAAGATCCAACTACAATAGCAAAGCTCGGGATACATCAAGATCGTGCCACAGAGGGAACACGAGAGAGAGAGAGAGAGAGAGAGAGAGAGAGAGAGAGAGATCAAACACATAGCTACTAGCACATACCCTCAGCCCCGAGGGTGAACTACTCCCTCCTCGTCATGGATAGCGCCGGGATGATGAAGATGGCCACCGGTGATGGGTTCCTCCTCCGGCAGGGTGCTGAAACGGGCTCCCGAGATGTTTTTGGTGGCTACAGAGGCTTGCGGCGGCGGAACTCCCGATCTATCTTGATATTCGATGGTTTTAGGGTACGTAGGGTTATATAGGCAAAATAAGTCGGTCAGGGGGTGCTCGAGGGTCCACGAGACAGGGGCCGCGCTCGTAGGGGGGCGCCCCCTATCTCTTGGGCTCCTCGAGTATCTTCTGACTTGATCTCCAAGCCTCCAGGATGATATTATTCCAAAAAATCACGATGCCGAAGGTTTCATTCCGTTTGGACTCCGTTTGATATTCCTTTTCTTTGAAATACTGAAACAGGCAATAAAACAGCAATATGGGTTGGGCCTCCGGCTAATAGGTTAGTCCCAAAAGTAATATAAAAGTGTATAATAAAGCCCATAATCATTTAAAACAGATAGTAATATAGCATGAATGCTTCATAAATTATAGATACGTTGGAGACGTATCACCCATCTATATTCAGCGGTCCACTCTCCCGCAAGCCGATGTATCCTCTACTTGAACATGGTGCTTGATGCTTCATATTATTATCCAATGATGTGTTGCCATCCTATGATGTCTGAGTAGATTTTCATTGCCCTATCGGTGATTGATGAATTGCTATGATTGGTTTAATTTGCTTGTGGTTATGTTTTTGTCCTATGGTGCCCTCCGTGTCACACAAGCATGAGTGATTCCCGCTGTAGGGTGTTGCAATATGTTCATGGTTCACTTATAGTGGGTTGCTTGAGTGACACAAGCATAAACCCGAGTAAGGGGGTTGTGGCGTATGGTATAAAGGGGACTTGATGCTTTAATGCTATGGTTGGGTTTTACCTTAATGATCTTTAGTAGTTGCAGATGCTTTCTAGAGTTCCAATCATAAGTGCATATGATCCAAGAAGAGAAAGTATGTTAGCTTATGCCTCTCCCACATAAACCTTGCTATCGGTCTAGTAAAGTAGTCAATTGCTTAGGGACAATCTAGTAACTCCTGCCACCACTTTTCCACACTCGCTATATTTACTTTATTGCGTCTTTATCTAAACAGCCCCTACTTTTTATTTATGTGCTCTATATATTCTTGCAAACCTATCCAACAACACCTACAAAGTCCTTCTAGTTTCATACTTGTTCTAGGAAAAGCGAACGCTAAGCGTGCATAGAGTTGTATCGGTGGTCGATAGAACTTGAGGGAATATTTGTTCTACCTTTAGCTCCTCGTTGGGTTCGACACTCTTACTTATCGAAAGATGCTACAATTGATCCCCTATACTTGTGGGTTATCAAGACCTTTTTCTGGCACCATTGCCGGTGAGTCATAGCGTGGGATGAATATTCTCGTGTGTGCTTGTTTGCTTTATCACTAAGTAATTTTTATTTGCTGTTCTAAGTTGTTCTCTATCTTTAATTATGGATATGGAACACGAAATACCAAAAAAATTAGGTTTACTTGCTACTCATGGAGATGGGGAACCTCCTATAACCCTCAATGCTCATTATGTGAAAGATATCATGTACTACTTTGATAATCCTAAGAAAACACCATTCAACTATGTTATGGGAGACACGTTGGATCAACGTGAATACTTTAGGGATTATCCCTTGACACAAAAATAGAAACTATTATGGGATCAAATTTATATGTTGCGTTGGTATGCTCGGGATCTATGCTTGAGACATGATTATACTTGTTGCTCTAGGATGATGGCTCCACACCTTCCCTTTTCATGCAAATTCAATGATGATAAAACCTTGGCTTCTTATGCTAATGCTATCTATGATTACTATGATGTGGAACAAATAGAATAATTCATTGCTTTTATGGGTGCTTATGAGATTGAATCTATGTTTAAAGGGTTTGAAGATTTTGATGATTCAATTCATAGACCTGAAAATTTTGCTATACTTAAATATTGTTATGAGAATTATGAATACAATTCCGATATTGATGCATTTATTGAGAAAGTCTCCGTTGTCCAAGAAGAGACTAATATTTTGCAGGAGTTTATGGAAGAAGAAATTGATGAAACTGTGAGCTCATAGGATGAAAAAGATGATGAGGAGAGTTAAGAATAAAAGGAGGAAGAGCGGATTAGCTACCCGTGCCCACCTTCTAATGAGAGTAACTCTTCAACTCATACATAGTTTAATTTCCCTTCGTGCTTACCGAAGGATGATTTCTATGATGATTGTTATGATCCCGTTGATTCTCTTGAAATATCCCTTTTTGATGATTCTTGCTATGTTTGTGGCCAAGATGCCAATATGAATTATGCTTATGGAGATGAACTTGCTATAGTTCCTTATGTTAAACATGAAATTGTTGCTATTGCACCCATGCATGATAGTCCTATTATCTTTTTGAATTCTCCAAACTACACTATATCAGAGAAGTTTGTGCTTATTAAGGATTATATTGATGGGTTGCCTTCTACCATTGCACATGATAATTTGATGAATGTGATATGCATGTGCTTGCTGCTCATACTTGCAATTATTATGAGAGAGGAACTATATCTCCACCTCTCTATGTTTCCAATATGTTTAAATTGCAAGAAACTGTTTATACTATGCATTGGCCTTTACTATGTGTGCATGAATTGTTCTTTTATGACATGCCGATGCATAGGAAGAGAGTTAGACTTCGTCATTGATTGATATATGTCACCTTGTGCTCACTACTAAATTACAAATCTTTGTTAATTAAAATTGGCTTTGATATACCTTGGGATCCGGGTGGATTCATTACTTGAGCACTATATGCCTAGCTTAATGGCTTTAAAGAAAGCGCTGACAGGGAGACAACCTAGAAGTTTTAGAGAGTCATTTATTTCTGTTGAGTGCTTTTATATAGTCTAAAAACAAAAAAATAAATAAAGAGGGGAACCCAAAACTTTTCAAAAAGGAAAGTGAAAGTGAGAGAGACAAGCATTGTTGAAGTGGGAGAGCTCCTTGAACTTTGTTCATGCTCACGGAAACTTTGTGAATCTTAATTACAGAAACTTTTCATCAAAAATAATTATCCCCCTTGTACAATTTCATTTTATTATAAAAATAATGTGCCAAGGTTTGCCTTTAGGATGTTTACAATGCTTGTTGGTTTGTGTGGTGCAGGACAGGAACTTTGGCTATAGTGCGCGGTTTACATTTTTTGCTGGAAGGTCAAATGGTTCTGATTCTTTTTGCACTGTCTTGATGTACAATTTTTTTATGTTTCCTAATTTTGGTAGAATTTTTGGGGTAACAGTATGGTGAATGTTCAGATTGATACAGACTGTTCTGTTTTAGACAGATTCTGTTTTTCATGCATAGTTTGCTTGTTTTGATGAAACTATCAATTTCTATCAGTGGATTAAGCCATGGAAAAGTTATATTACAGTAGACACAATGCAAAAACAAAATATGAATTGGTGTGCAATAGTACCTAGAGTAGTAATTTGCTTTATTATACTAACGGGTCTTACCGAGTTTTCTGTTGAAGTTTTGTGTGGATGAAGTGTTTGATCGAGGAGGTCTCGATATGAGGAAAAGGAGGAGAGGCAAGAGCTCAAGCTTGGGGATGCCCAAGGCACCCCAAGTAAATATTCAAGGAGACTCAAGCGTCTAAGCTTGGGGATGCCCCGGAAGGCATCCCCTCTTTCTTCAACAAGTATCAGTATGTTTTTGGATTCGTTTCGTTCATGCGATATGTGCAAGTCTTGGAGCGTCTTTTGAATTTAGTTTTCACTTTTCTTTTATGAACCATGCTAGTATGAGATAGTCCTTGGTTGATTTATAGAATGCTCATTGCACTTCACTTAAATCTTTTGAGTATGGCTTTATCGAATGCTTCATGTGCTTCACTTATATCATTTGAAGTTTGGATTGCCTGTTTCTCTTTACCTAGAAAACCGCCATTTGTAGAATGATCTTTTGCTTCACTTATATTTGTTAGAGCATGGGCATATCTTTTTTAGAAATAATTAAACTCTCTTGCTTCACTTATATCTATTTAGACAGATGACAGGAATTGGTCATTCACATGGTTAGTCATAAAATCCTACATAAACTTGTAGATCACTGAATATGATATGTTTGATTCCTTGCAATAGTTTTGCGATATAAAGATGGTGATATTAGAGTCATGCTAGTGAGTAGTTGTGGATTAGTAGAAATACTTGTGTTGAGGTTTGTGATTCCCGAAGCATGCACGTATGGTGAACCGTTATGTGATGAAGTCGAAGCATGATTTATTTATTGATTGTATTCCTTATGAGTGGCGGTCGGGGACGAGCGATGGTCTTTTCCTACCAATCTATCCCCCTAGGAGCATGCGCGTAGTACTTTGTTTCGATGACGAATAGATTTTTGCAATAAGCATGTAAGTTCTTTATGACTAATGTTGAGTCCATGGATTATACGCACTCTCACCCTTCCATCATTACTAGCCTCTTCGGTACCGTGCATTACCCTTTCTCACCTCAAGAGTTGGTGCAAACTTTGTCAGTGCATCCAAACCCTGTGATACGATATGCTCTATCACACATAAGCCTCCTTATATCCTCCTTAAAACAGCCACCATACCTACCTATCATGGCATTTCCATAGCCATTCCGAGATATATTGCCATGCAACTTCCATCATCATCATATACATGACTTGAGCATTCATTGTCATATTTCTTTGCATGATCGTAAGAAAGCTAGCATGTTTTCATGGCTTGTCCGTTTTTTGATGTCATTGCTACGCTAGATCATTGCACATCCTAGTACACCGTCAGAGGCATTCATATAGAGTCATAACTTTGTTCTAGATATCGAGTTGTAATATTGAGTTGTAAGTAAATAAAAGTGTGATGATCATCATTATTAGAGCATTGCCCCAGTGAGGAAAGGATGATGGAGACTATGATTCCCCCACAAGTCGGGATGAGACTCCGGAATTTATGAAAAATAAAAGAGGCCAAAGAAGCCCAAATAAAAAAAGAGGCCAAAGAAGCCCACCAAAAAAGAAAAAAAAAAGAAAAAAAGAAAATAAAAAATGAGAGAAAAAGAGAGAAGGGGCAATGTTACTATCCTATTAATTACCACACTTGTGCTTCAGAGTAGCACCATGTTCTTCATATAGAGAGTCTCCTATGTTATCACTTTCATATACTAGTGGGAATTTTCATTATAGAACTTGGCTTGTATATTTCGATGATGGGCTTCCTCAAATGCCTCGGGCAACATGAGCAAGCAAGTTGGATGCACACCCACTTAGTTTCAGTTTGAGCTTTCATACACTTATAGTTCTTAGTGCATCTGTTGCATGGCAATCCCTACTCCTCGCATTGACATCAATTGATGGGCATCTCCATAGCTCATTGATTAGCTGCGTCGATGTGAGACTTTCTCCCTTTTTGTCTTCTCCACACAACCTCCACCATCATACTCTATTCCACCTATAGTGCTATATCCATGGCTCACGCTCATGTATTGCGTGAAAGTTGAAAAGGTTTGAGAACGTCAAAAGTATGAAACAATTGCTTGGCTTGTCATCGGGGTTGTGCATGATTTGAATATTTTGTGTGGTGAAGATAGAGCATAGCCAGACTATATGATTTTGTAGGGATAACTTTCTTCGGCCATGTTGTTTCGAAAAGACATGATTGCTTTAGTATGCTTGAAGTATTATCGTTTTTATGCCAAATGATAGATTATTGCTTTGAATCACTCGTGTCTTAATATTCATGCCATGATTAGATATATGATCAAGATTATGCTAGGTAGCATTTCACATCAATTTTTTTTATCATTTACCTACTCGAGGACGAGCAGGAATTAAGCTTGGGATGCTGATACGTCTCCGTCGTATCTATAATTTTTGATTGTTCCATGCCAATATTCTACAACTTCCATATACTTTTGGCAACTTTTTATACTATTTTTGGGAGTAACATATTGATCCAGTGCCCAGTGCTAGTTCCTGTTTGTTGCATGTTTTACGTTTCGCAGAAACCCCATATCAAACGGAGTCCAAACAGGATAAAAACGGATTGAGAATATTTTTGGAATATTTGGGAAATATGGGAGGAAGAATCAACGCGAGACGGTGACCGAGGTGGCCACGAGGAAGGGGGGCGCCTACCTCCCCTGGGCGCGCCCCTGACCCTCGTGGGCACCTCGTAAGGCGGTTGCTGCTATTCTTTTGCCGCAAAAAAGCTAATTTTCGGAGAAAAATCTGGGCCAAAGTTTCAACCCAATCGGAGTTATGGATCTCCGGATATAAAAGAAATGGTGAAAGGGCAGAATCTGGGAACGCAGAAACAGAGAGAGACAGAGAGACAGATCCAATCTTGGAGGGGCTCTCGCCCCTCCCACGCCATGGGAGCCAAGGTCCAGAGGGGAAACCCTTCTCCCATCTAGGGAGAAGGTCAAGGAAGAAGAAGAAGAAGAATGGGGCTCTCTCCCCCTTGCTTCCGGTGGCGCCGGAACGCTACCGGGGGCCATCATCATCACCGCGATCTACACCAACACCTCCGCCATCTTCACCAACATCTCCATCACCTTCCCCCATCTATATTCAGCGGTCCACTCTCCTGCAAACCACTGTACCCTCTACTTGAACATGGTGCTTTATGCTTCATATTATTATCCAATGATGTGTTGCCATCCTATGATGTATGAGTAGATTTTCGTTGTCCTATCGGTGATTGATGAATTGCTATGATTGGTTTAATTTGCTTGTGGTTATGTTGCTGTCCTATGGTGCCCTCCGTGTCGCGCAAGCATGAGGGATTCCCGCTGTAGGGTGTTGCAATATGTTCATGATTCGCTTATAGTGGGTTGCTTGAGTGATAGAAGCATAAACCCGAGTAAGGGGGTTGTGGCATATGGGATGAAGGGGACTTGATGCTTTAATGCTATGGTTGGGTTTTACCTTAATGATCTTTAGTAGTTGAGGATGCTTGCTAGAGTTCCAATCATAAGTGCATATGATCCAAGAAGAGAAAGTATGTTAGCTTATGCCTCTCCCGCATAAAACTTGCTATCGGTCTAGTAAAGTTGTCAATTGCTTAGGGACAATTTAGCAACTCCTACCACCACTTTTCCACACTTGCTATATTTACTTTATTGCGTCTTTATCTAAACAGCCCCTACTTTTTATTTACGTGCTCTTTATATTCTTGCAAACCTACTCAACAACACCTACAAAGTCCTTCTAGTTTCATACTTGTTCTAGGTAAAGTGAACGCTAAGCGTGCGTAGAGTTGTATCGGTGGTCGATAGAACTTGAGGGAATATTTGTTCTACCTTTAGCTCCTCATTGGGTTCGACACTCTTACTTATCGAAAGAGGCTACAGTTGATCCCCTATACTTGTGGGTTATCAGAGAGTATCATGTGTTTACCACTAGTTTGTGCAAACGGGACTAGAAGCTTCATAAGAGGGTTGTGAACGTTGTTGAGCCGACAGTTCCTCGTTATTTGAGATGGTCTGAGCAGCCTATTCTGTTGAGTAGGGTGGATCACCCTCCTCGGGTTGACAATCGGTGTCACTTGGCCTTAGTGGTGGCTCCTCAAGTTGGAGGATATAAGTTCACTAAAGTGCTCATGGACGGAGGCGGTAGTATCAGTATCCTCTATTATGAGACTTTCCGTCGCATGGGGTTGACTGATAAAAATCTTAAGACGTCCAACATTGTTTTCCATGGAGTGGTGCCTGGTAAGTCGGCATACCCAGTGGGGAAGATTGAGCTGGAAGTGGCCTTTGGAGATGAGCATGATTCCAGGGCTGAGAAGTTAACTTTTGAGGTGGTCAAAATCAAAATCCCGTATCACGCTCTGTTTGGACGACTGGCTTATGCAAAGTTCATGGCACGACCGTGTTATGTTTATCTGTGGCTCAAGATGCCGGGTCATAAGGGAACCATCACAGTGCATGGGAGTCGGAAGATAGCCCTAGAATGTGAGGAAGGCGATGCTGCTTACGCTGAATCTGTTTGTGCAACAGAGGAGTTGAAGTTCTACAAGGACAATATTGACCTGGTGGACATGACATCTTTGAAGAAACTGACCACAGAGCATGAGACGGTGATGAAGTTTAAATTGGCCGACGACACCAAGCTAGTTGATTTTGTTCCTGGCGACTCATCTAAGTAGTTCAGTATCAGTGCTAATCTGGATCCTAAATAGGAAAGCACGCTCATCGAGTTCATCCGTGAGAACCGGGACATCCTTGCATGGAAACCTTCTGACATGCCGAGTGTACCGAGAGAACTCGCTGAGCACACTCTCAATATTGATCCAAAATTTAAGCCGGTCAAGCAGTTTCTTCGGCGGTTCAATGAGGAGAGGCGTAAGGCCATTGCTGAGGAATGGCCCGGCTCTTGGCGGCCGGGTTCATTGTTGAAGTTTTTCATCCAGAGTGGTTGGCTAACCCGGTGATAGTGCTTAAGAAGAACGGCACCTGGCGTATGTGTGTGGATTACACGGACTTAAATAAGGCTTGTCCGGCTGATCCTTTTGTTCTCCCTCGTATTGATCAAATCATTGATGCTATGGCGGTTTGTGAGCATTTGAGCTTTTTGGATGCTTATTCTGGTTATCATTAGATCAAGATGGCAGTTAAGGACCAGGAGAAGACGGCTTTTATTACTCCTTTTGGAGACTTCTGCTACATGTCCATGCCTTTTGGGCTCAAGAGTGCCTGGACGACTTATCAGCATATGTGCAGAACTGTCTTCACAATCAGATTGGGCGCAATGTTCATGTTTATGTGGACGACATTGTGGTGAAGTTCAGAGAGAAGGAGACCTTGATAGATGATTTGAAGGAAACCTTTGATAATCTCCGGGTCTACAAGATGATGCTTAACTCGGCCAAGTGCGTTTTTGGTGTGCCAGCTGGTAAGCTTTTGGGTTTTCTGGTTTCTAACAGAGGCATTGAGGCTAACCCGGAGAATATCAAGGCCATCACCTCTTTGGCTAAGCTGGCGTGTGTCAATGGTGTTCATCGTTTTGCGAGTCGTATTGCTGCCTTAAGCCGGTTCATAAGCTGGTTAGGTGAGAAGGCCATACCGCTGTATCAGATGATGAAGAAAACAGACGACTTTGTCTGGAGTGCTGCTGCCAACACTGACTTTGCAGATTTGAAGAGGCAGCTAGCTAAGCCGTCGGTCCTTGCTGCTCCCATTGATAAGGAGCCATTATTGTTATATGTGGCTTCTAACACACGTGCTGTCAGTGTTGCCATTGTGGTGGAGCGCTAGGAGGTTGGCAAAGAATATCCGGTTCAACGGCCGGTTTACTACATCAGTGAGGTGCTTATATGAGTCCAAGCAGAGATATCCGCATTGGCAGAAGCTTGTTTACGGGGTGTTCATGGCCAGCCGGAAGCTTAAGCGATATTTTTCGGTCATCCCATCATTGTGGTCGATTCGCTCCTTTAGGAGATATCATTCAAAACAGAGAAGCCACGTAATCTAGTCGCCAAGTGGGCAAATGAACTTGGGCCTCATGGTTTAAAGTATATGCCACACATCGCTATCAAGTCTCAAGCATCGTGGACTTCATCAATGATTTTGTGAGCTGTAGATGCTCAAGAGAAGCCGGACAACACATATTGGACTATTCACTTTGATGGGTCCAGGCAATTGGAGGGCTCGGGGGCTGGAGTTGTTTTAGCTTCCCCTCGAGGTGTCAAATTTTGTTATGTGCTAAGGTTGATGTTTCCTTGTACTAACAATGCAGCTGAGTATGAGGCCTTGCTCCATGGACTTCGGATGGCTAAGGAGATGTGCTTAAGCCGGGTAAGGTGCTTTGGCGACTCGAATTTGGTGGCTCAACAAGTCTCAGACAAGTGGGATTCCAAGGATCCCTTCATGGCGGCTTATCACCGTGAAGTTGATGCCATTGCTGGACACTTCAAGGGTTACCTAGTGGAGCACTTTGATCACGGAAAGAATGAGGCGGTTGACACTTCAATGGTTCAATTCATGAAAAAAGTGATCTTTCGTTTTGGCTTTCCACACAACATTATAACTGACAATGGTACTAATCTATCCAAGGGTGCCATGGAGGAGTTTTGTTAACATGAGCATATTCTACTTGACATTTCATCAGTACCTCACCCCCAATCCAATGGTCAAGCTGAAAGAGCCAATCAGGAAATCTTGAAAGGCATCAAGCCCCAGCTTGTGGTTCCTTTGCAATGGACGCCGGGTTGTTGGGTGGAGGAGTTACCTTCTGTGATATGGAGCATGAATACTACCCCTAACAGGTCTAAAGGTTACATGCCTTTCTTCATGGTTTACGGAGCAGAGGCGGTTCTCCCTAGTGACATCCGTCATGACTCGCCCCACGTGGCGGCTTACATTGAAGCTGATAATGAACAAGTGCGTCAGGATGCACTCGACCAGTTAGATGAAAAGCGTGACTTGGCAACGGCCCACTCGGCGATTTACCAGCAGGACCTGCACCGTTATCATAGCCGCCGGGTTAAGTCCAGAACCTTTCAAGAAGGTGATTTGGTGCTCCGGCTCATCCAGGATCAAATTGATGCACACAAGTTATCCCCACCTTGGGAAGGCCCCTTTGTGGTCAGCAAGAACTTGAACAATGGGTCATACTACCTTATCGATGTTCAAGAGCACAAAGACTCACGTATGTCGGAGGAAGGGACCCGCCGGCCGTGGAATATCGCTCATCTTCGGCCTCACTACACTTGAGCCACCGGCTCCTCATCATGTACATATTTTTGACGATGTACATATTATGATAAGTAATAAAGCAGGACCTCTGTCCTTTTCATCCTCAATGATCATATGTCTTCATCATCATAATCCCAAAGACCAATTGGGGGCTGATTGTATTCGAATCACAACTTTAACCCCTCTTGGTCCGGCTCATGATCATATTCGAATCATAGCCGTTAAAATTCATGATCAATTGGGGGCTTCCTATTCAAACATAGGTCGTATTCGAACCAAAGAGAACATAGCTGTCGGTACCCTCTTGATCAAAACAATGCCAAACCCACTGGGGGGCTTCTTGATCGTATTTGAATCATAGCTTAACCCCTTTTGGGTCCGACTTTGATCGTATTCGAATGAGAGTCGTTAAAAAACACTCAAGGTCATTTGGGGGCTTCCTGTTCAAACATAGGTCGTATTCGAACCAAAGAGAACATAGCTGTCAGTACCCTCTTGATCGACGCAACGCCAAAACCACTAGGGGGCTTCATGATCGTATTCAAATCCTAGCTTAACCCCTTTTGGTCCGATTTACTGGTCGTATTCGAATCAGAAGCCTTGGTTTTTTCTTTCTGTTTGGCTTAAGTTTTTTTAAAACAATCTTTGGTTTTGTTTTGAGACTTTTTTGTTCAGATCTAAGGCATATATATGTGTTTTCTATTTAACCCGGCTTGGCTTTGGACGATAAGTCGCCAGCATATGACAATCATCAAACATTTGGAAGTGTTGGCCTCTAAAGATTAGGTTATCACCCTGACTGTTCAGGTCACATAAACCGGCAGTGCAAATTCAATATCACAGGTATGTTATTATAGTTGTGTTTCAAAGTTATGATTCATAACAGACTTATCTATGACTCCTTTTTTCCATATTAGTGGTTATATGTAAGATATTATGACCAATCCTGTGGTAAACCGCCAAGGATTCTTGTGATCTATTTCTGTGTGCAGGATAGTTTAAGGACTTTCTTATGCATAAGGAAAACATATGATAAGTATAATAAGGGCGAATATAAGACGGCGGCTTAACAGTGTTGAGCACCAAAATGTGCACTATGGCACGACAGAGCAAAGTCATTTCTACCCTAGTACATGACTCCCCGAGTCAAAATGATTAAATTATTGCTTCAGAAGGCCACAAATATGAGCCGCCCGGCAGATCAGTTCTCTTGTTGGCCTGAAGCTTTTGGATCAACCCTCTCCGCTCTTTCGTCCTATTCCCTGTCCTGGAAGGTTGATGATGACCAGTCAATGCCACTCGAAGCCTCAAATTCAGCTTCATCATCAATTAGCCCGGCCGGGTCAACTTCAAGGGCGAAGGTATGCTTACGGATTGGGGGGATCAAGCTTGTCACTTTATAACATGGCGTCGACATCCTCTGATTTCCCGCGTCATAAGACGGATGGTACTTGGCGAGGTCCGTCTCATCGGCAATCAAACTAGCCACAGGGCATATTTCCTTCACACAAGCAGCGAAGTCCTCTTTTTCAAATGAAGTGGCATCCTCCTTAAGGCTTGGATACCCAATGGCGATGTCGGCTGGGTCTAATTTTGGTAGCCATGCCTTGGCCCGGCTTAAGGCAGCCACGATTCCGGCTCTCGTAGATGATCGCTTTAATTCATTGAACCGCTGGGGCAGCACAGAAAGTTTCTTCAGTACATCAACCAGGAGTGTGGGGTTTCGTTTGACAGGGCAACTGTGGCTAAGGCACGCTAAACTCCAGTGTAAAGTTGTTCCACGAGCGTGTAAACCGCCTTCAGCTTCACCAGTATGTCCTGATTGAGGTTGGTGCTCCTAGGGCCTGCATAGCAATAGCAGGTGAGTAAACGACAATTCATATGATCACCATAAAGATTCAACACTTGACACTGGTAGGGCGGCTTACCAAAGATTGCTGAGACCATCTGAGACACATGGCATTTTAAGCTGGACAATTCAGTGCTCACCTCTTCAAGAGTCACCTCGGCTTTCTCAGCTCGATGGGTGAAGGCAGTCTTTTCCTCACCCCAGGCTTTTTCTCAACTTCAAACTCGCTCTTCCGTTTCTCTTGTTCAGACACACTAAATTCAAATTTGGAGTTGGCCCTCTGGATATCAGTCTCCTGCAACTCCAAGCGGTTCTTTGTTTCAGACAGCTCAAATTGAAGTTGAGCTGTGGTGGTATGTGCAAATACTGGGTCAAAATCATGAATATTAGCATACAATATTAAGTCCCAAGCCTTTTGCAAGCAACAACACTTGGCACTTGGGGGCTAATGTCTACCAAAAGTTCTATCTAAGTGGCGGTTCATGAGAGTAAGTCCCAAGCACTTTGCAAGCAAGAGTACTTGGCACTTGGGGACTAATGCATATTGCTGTTTAAAGCAAGACAAGTATTATATTTTACACAAGCATGTGAAGGACCGGCTCATTCATGCTGATTAAACCGGCCCTTGGGGACTAGGATTAAGCCGGATTCTTTACAGGTTTCACTAAAGGATATTAGTGATGCTCATAAGTTCGTTCTAAGTCTATAACATATTCATCATAAGCAATAGACTTGGGGGCTGGCATAGTAAGGATAATTCAATGAAGGGAAGAATTTATACCTCAAATTTCTGGTGCATTTGTTTCACCATATCAACTTCAAGGTCACGACTGTTGTGTACTTGGCTAAGATAGCCAGAAAAAACTTCGCCAATGCTCATTTGAGTATAGTCAGCAACATAAAATCTAACTTTACGTCGCTCGATGTGCTCCTCCTTGGCAGAACACTTGGCTAGCACAGTGGGTCTCCCCGGTGTTGGGGAACATAGTAATTTCAAAATTTTCCTACGCACACCCAAGATCATGGTGATCCGTAGCAACGAGAGGGGAGAGTGTTGTCCACGTACCCTCGTAGACCGAAAGCGGAAGCGTTAGAACAACGCTGTTGATGTGGTAAATGACGCCTTCACGGCCCGACCAATCAAGCATCAAACCACGGCACCTCCGAAGTTCTAGCACACGCCCATCTCGATGACGCCTCCCGCACTCGATCCAGCAGAATGTCGGGAAGAGTTTCGCTCGCACGATGGCGTGGTGACGATCTTGATGTTCTACTCGCCGCAGGCTTCGCCTAAGCACCGCTACAATATTATCGAGGACTATGGTGGAGGGGGCACAACACACGGCTAAGAGATCAAGAGATCAATTGTTGTGTCTATGGGGTGCCCCTCCCCGTGATATAAAGGAGTGGAGGAGGGACCGCCAAGGGGTGGCGCGCCGGGCGAGTCCAACCCCAACGGGAGTAGGACTCCCCTTTCCTATTAGGAGAGGGAGAGGGAAGGAAGAGGGGGGAGGGAAGAAGGAAAGGGGGGCGGCCCCCCTCCCAATTCGGATTGGGCTTGGGGGGGGGCGCCCCCCACCCTCCTTTGCTTCTTCTCTGTCCTTTCCACTAAGGCCCAATAAGCCCATATACCTCCCGGGGGGTTCCGATAACCTCCCGGAGCTCCGATATTGTCCCAATCTCACCCGGAACCTTTCCGGTGTCAAAATATAGTCGTCCAATATATCGTTCTTTATGTCTCGACCATTTCGAGACTCCTCGTCAAATCCGTGATCACATCCGGGACTCCGAACAACCTTCGGTACATCAAAACTCATAAACTCATAATAAAATTGTCAACGAAACCTTAAGCGTGCGGACCCTACGGGTTCGAAAACTATGTAGACATGACCGAGACTCGTTTCCGGTCAATAACCAATAGCGGAACATGGATGCTCATATTGACTCCTACATATTCTACGATGATCCTTATCGGTCAAACCGCATAACAACATACGTTGTTCCCTTTGTCATCGGTATGTTACTTGCCCGAGATTCGATCGTCGGTATCCAATACCTAGTTCAATCTCGTTACCGGCAAGTCTCTTTACTTGTTACGTAATGCATCATTCCGTAACTAACTCATTAGCTACATTGCTTGCAAGGCTTGTAGTTATGTGCATTACCGAGAGGGCCCAGAGATACCTCTCCGGCAATCGGAGTGACAAAACCTAATCTCGAAATACGCCAACTCAACATGTACCTTTGGAGACACCTGTAGAGCTCCTTTATAATCACCTAGTTACATTGTGACGTTTGGTAGCACACAAAGTGCTCCTCCGGTAAACGGGAGTTGCAAAATCTCATAGTTGTAGGAACATGTATAAGTCATGAAGAAAGCAATAGCAGCATACTAAACGATCAAGTGCTAAGCTAAGGGAATGGGTCTTGTCAATCACATCATTCTCCTAATGATGTGATCCCGTTAATCAAATGACAACTCATGTCTATGGTTAGGAAACATAACCATCTTTGATTAATGAGCTAGTCAAGTAGAGGCATACTAGTGACATTAAGTTTGTCTATGTATACACACATGTATTATGTTTCCTGTTAATACAATTCTAGCATGAATAATAAACATTAATCACGATATTATGAAATAAATAATAACTTTATTATTGCCTATAGGGCATATTTCCTTCAGTCTCCCACTTGCACTAGAGTCAATAATCTAGATTACACAGTAATGATTCTAACACCCATGGAGTCTTGGTGCTGATCATGTTTTGCTCGTGGAAGAGGCTTAGTCAATGGGTCTGCAACATTCAGATCCGTATGTATCTTGCATATCTCTATGTCTCCCACCTAGACTTGGTCCTGGATGGAATTGAAGCGTCTGTTGATGTGCTTGGTCCTCTGGTGAAATCTGGATTCCTTTGCCAAGGCAATTGCACCAGTATTGTGATAAAAGATCTTCATTGGTCCCAATGCACTAGGTATGACACCTAGATCGGAAATGAACTCCTTCATCCGAGATTCTTCATTTGTCGCTTCAAGCAGCTATGTACTCCGCTTCGCATGTAGATCCCGCCACGACGCTTTGTTTAGAACTGCACCAACTAACAGCTCCACCGTTTAATATAGACACATATCCGGTTTGTGATTTAGAATCATCCGGATCAGTGTCAAAGCTTGCATCGACGTAACCATTTACGACTAGCTCTTTGTCACCTCCATAAACGAGAAACATATCCTTAGTCCTTTTCGTATTTCAGATATTCTTGACCGCTGTCCAAAGGATCCACCTCGATTACTTTGGTACCTCCTCGCTAAACTTAGTGCTAAGCATACATCGTGTCAGTACACAAGATTGCATACATGATAGAGCCTATGGTCAAGCATAGGGAAGCTCACATGCCTGGGAACGGCGGTCCCTCAGACTTGCTCGCTCTGGCCTGCAGCGTGGCTCAAGTGGGGCCCAATGCAGCCCACTTCATCAACTCAAGCTCAAGACCTCGCGAGGGGCAAGCCTCTGGGCGGACGACGGAAGCTTCTCAGCATAGCCTCCTCAGGCAGGCTCGCGAGGAGGTGGAGAGATCAAGGCAGGGCACCTCCCGAGGGGCCCGTGACGCAAGCCATGACGATCGAGGACCAGGCGGGCGCCAGGCGGGCGCCGGCCTGCGCTGTGTCCTTGTTTTCCTTTCGGTGCAAAGGGGGCAAGCACAGGTCAAGGCATCAGGCAAAGGTTACCGTTTTGGTGCATCAAGACCAAGACTAGTAGAATGGTAGGATGGAGGTCATCGTGGAGCCCAGGGCGGCGTCACCGTCAGAGCCTTTGGTAGCCGAAGACCAACTTTAGTCAGGATAAGTGTACCATATGTTCCCTTCAAAATGGCCAATTGTTGGCGCCCTTCCCGCTCATTATTTGGGGAGAGGCCCAGGTCCTCCGCCTATAAATAGGGCTAGCCACCCACAAGGTAGAGGCATCTAGATCACCGAGAGATCGACCAGAGAGAGAGAGAGAGAGAGAGAGGGAGAGAGAGAGAGAGAGAGAGAGAGAGAGAGAGAGAGAAGCGAGTGAACTCACCCAAGCAGTTCATCGCACCAGCTCAAGAATAGTACCTCGTGAGGCTGTTCTCCCTTTGTACTGTTCATCATCAGCCCCTGAGGCAATCCACCACACCACACACTGGAGTAGGGTATTACACCACGATGGTGGCCTGAACCAGTATAAATCTCGTGTCCCTTGTGTGTTCATCTTTCTTGCTTAGATCTTTGCGAGACTTCGAGACATGAGCCGGTAGGGGAGAGATCTTCGTGCGCACCCCAGTGTTCGAACCTCAAGGGTCTGCCGGAACCCGAAATCCGATATTTGGCGCGCCAGGTAGGGGTGTGCCGAAATCTTTCTTTCGCCGGTCGTGTCTGAACTTCTGCCGTGACCATGGCTGACGCTTGCCGAGCCCGCACCGAGCGTCGGGCTGCTCTCACCACCCGCGTCACCCAGACGGCGCCTGTCGGTGTCAAAACCGGCGGATGTCGGGTAGGGGGTCCCGAACTGTGCGTCTAGGCGGATGGTAACAGGAGACAAGGGACACGATGTTTTTACCCAGGTTCGGGCCCTCTCAATTGAGGTAAAACCCTACTCTCGCTTGATTGATATTGATGATATGGGTAGTACAAGAGTGGATCTACCACGAGATCAAGGAGGCTAAACCCTAGAAGCTAGCCTATGGTATGATTGTTGTAATGGTTGTTCGTCCTATGGACTAAAACCCTCCAGCTTTATATAGACACCGGAGAGGGCTAGGGTTACACAGTAGTCGGTTACAATGGTAGGACATCTACATATCCAGATTGCCAAGCTTGCCTTCCACGCCAAGGAAAGCCCCATCCGGACACGGACGAAGTCTTCAATCTTGTATCTTCATAGTCTTGGAGTCCGCCGACGATGATAGTCCGCTATCCGGACACCCCTAGTCCAGACTCCTCGGTGCCCGCCGGCGGACGCCTGTCGTTCTCCGTCGCTTTGCCGCTAACGCCGCCATCGCCCGGCGGGGAACGAGCAGCAGGCCTCGCCCTCAAGATCCTTCGGCGACGCGATGGTCGCACCGCCACCGCGTCGCTGACTCCAGCCGGTTCGTCGCCCCACGCCCGTCACACCCCATGGACGCCAAGACGCGCCGCGCTGCTCGGGCGCGTGAGCTCTGACTACCGCCTGGCCGACGACCTCACGAGTAATCGCTCGCCAAGATCACCAAGCTCGCCAAGACCGCAGGGGCTCTCCCATGTCGTCCCTCTCGCTGCCTCGCCCTCCATCCTACGTAGGAGGCAAGGAGCAGGAGGTGCCTCCTCCACCTCCTTCCCAAGAAGGCGCCCTTGCTCCAAGGCGCGGCCCTGTGTCGAGACCCGCCAAGGTCCGGCGCCGCAGGCGACAAGAAAGGAGCTGCCAAGAGATCCCTCGCCCCCAAGAAGGTGCTCGCGTGCTCCCAGCACCGGCGCGCCAAGACCGCATCCCTGCACCGCCACGTCAAGACCCAGCGTTGCTCCAAGCAGCGGCGCACGGGAACCCCCAGGAGCAAGCCCCACCTCAGCAGAGAGCTCCGGTGGCCACTACAGGCTGCCGCGCTTTCACCTCCGAGCTGTGTAGCATCGCATGGCCCGGCAAGTTCAAGCCAGACCTGCCTCCGCGCTACGAAAGCACCGTGGACCCCGCAGAGTTCCTCCAGCTCTACGAGTTGGGCATCGAGGCCGCCAACAGGGACGAGAAGGTCATGGCGAATTGGTTTCCCATGGCACTCAAGGACGCACGCACCTGGCTCCTGAACCTGCCCCCAGGCACGATCTCCTCCTGGGATGAGATGCGCACCCACTTCATCGCCAACTTCCAAGGCACCCGCGACCGGCCCCCGGCTATGAGCGACTGCGCCAAGATCAAGCAACAGGAGAGACCTGCAGAGTACATCCAGTGCTTCAACAACGCCTACCAAGATTCCCAAGGTGACTAAGGAGGCCATCATTTCAGCCTTCTCCGACGGCATGCGTGACACCAAGATGAAAGAGGAGCTAGCAATCCATGAACACCTGTGCACATCGCTGGAGCTGTTTAACCTAGCTACCAAGTGTGCCAGGGCTGAGGAAGGGCGCCTCTCCCTCCTCGAGCTCCCGGCTGCCAACCTAGAAGAGAAGAAGCCCAAGGTCAAGGACGTGAAGCGCTAGGGGGCTGTTGTGCTCGCAGCAGAGCCAGACACCAAGCGAGGCAGGGATCAGCCTGAGTCATCTAAGGGCAGCCGGTACTGTGTGTACCACGACCTCCACACACACAACACCAATGAATGTCAGGAGCTCAGGGCCGTGCGAGATGGACGTATCGGCCGACGCCCCGACCACAACGACCAGGGCTATGGCTGACGAGGAGGAAGAGGTGGAGGACTATGGGAAGACCGTGGCCCTCGCCAAGGGTGGCGTGACCGGCCTCACGAGGACCGCTGGCAGGACCAGCCTCGCGAGGGAGGTTGGAGGGATCAGCCTCATGAGGACCACCCTCAAGGCAACGCAGGCCTCCCTCCTCTGCCACCACCACCAAGGAGGAATGAAGACCATCACCAGGACGAGGGGGCTGGGGCTTCCAGGAGCGCTGCAATCGCCAGATCCTGGCGGCGCCAGCCCCACCCTCTCAACAGATCTTCAAGCAGCTTTGTCGGGCAAGGTGAATGCAGTCCTCCCTGCTTGAGGCCACGCCTCTCAGTGGTCTGCGTGCGCTATCACGTTCAGCTCAGCGGATCAGCTCAAGTGTGCGGCAACGGCCGGGGTCCTCCCGATGCTTTGTTCCCCAGTCATCAGCAATGTGCAAGTCACCAGGACCCTCATCGACGGTGGGGCTGGGCTCAACGTCCTGTCCGTCGAGACGTTCAACAATCTCCAAGTGCCATACGATCAGCTTCAGCCAACCAAACCTTTCTCAGGAGTCACTGATGGTTCAACTGTTTTGATAGGACAAGTTCGTCTCCCCGTCACCTTTGGGCAGTGCAACAATTACCGCACCAAGCTCATTGACTTCGACGTCGCTCACATCCGCTTGCCATACAATACCATCCTCGCGTACCCAGCTCTGGCAAGTTCATGACAGTGACTCACCATGGCTACAATGTCCTCAAGATGCCAGGAAGTAGTGGAATCATCACAGTGCCTTGCGAGGAAAGGGATGCAGCAGGTTCTCTCGGCGGCCTTCCAGCCGCTGCAATCAAGACCCAGATCACAGGAGCGGAGGCTCCCCGAGGAAGTTCCTAAGAAGAAGAAGGCTTCACCGCCCAAAACTCATGAGGCAGCCCTCCGAGCCGCTGCGCCAGATCTGCGCCATTCAAGGGCGCCACCTCTGTCGCATAGGAAGGCGCGCCCGGCGCCCTCCTCGGGCAGGGCTTGGGGGCTCTCTCCTGGAGGGCCACCGACCTCGCCAAGGTCGCGAGGGAGGCGCTCGGGCACCACTTGGAGGCGTGCTTCAAGGCATGTTTGGCTCAGGAAGGTATAAGGCAAGGAAGGCAAAACCCCCAGGAGTTCATCGCGAGGAACATTCAGGAGCTACAGGAGTCAAGAGTCATGCGTGGCAGTCGCCGCCTACCCGCTGTAGCCCCACATCCCAGCGAGGATGGTGGGCTGCATGTCTACATCGACATACCGGGGCTCAACCGAGCTGCCTCAGAGCGCCCTGCCTTCACGCTGGGGCGTGGAGAGTCCACTCATAGCTACGCTCGCATGCCCTTCGCCTACCGAACGTGGCTGCCCACCACCGGCGCGATGAGGAGCACCTGAAGCTCGGTGGCTGTGCACCACGATTCTCGGAGGAGATGGAGACGGGCCTTGAGGAGCCGCTGACCCTCGTAACCTCCCGAGGCTCGTGGCCCGAGGGCTCGTGAGGGTTGGCTGCTTCACGCGCCGATAGCTACTCCGACACTCGCCTCGCAATGGTATCGTGACATCTTTTCAACTTTTATCTTCATTTGGGAGCGCCAGCAGGTCGTGATCACCCCTGTGTCGCGTGGGTCCGCCCCGCGGCATGTATCCGTTTGCTTATGCTTTTCATCTGCTTTGTTGGGGCGCCTCGGGCTTCATTATCCCCAGCTGCTCGGGCGCACCCATGGCGTTTACTTCAAGATCTACCTATATGAATTCGCTCCTCCGAGCCTAACCTGGTCCTCATGATTATCATCTGCTGCTTATCACGGACCTCTCCGCTCGCATGCAAAGCGCTTGCGCATTAAAAGGGGGGCACCTGAGCATCGCGACTCACGAGCTCTTACTGGCTCTCCAGCCCTCACCCTGGCCTTGACCCACGGCATCGCGACCTGTCATACCAATGGCGGCTGAGCTCGCTCGAGGGCCGGGACCTGAGGACATAGAGCATTAGCATTCTAACCACCCTGCAGGAACACACCATCGATAAAGGCCCAGAGCCAGGCACAACCCACCTCGAGGTAGGGCCTCATGAGTCCCGCGCTGGCTCACGGGTGCTCAGATACACCTCTCCTAGCCCTACCATGCCGGCCACGTGTCAGGGCGGGGATGTACACTCCTCGGGGGCTCCTCCCGGAGGGGAGCCCCCTCCCACGTACCAGTGGAAGCACCATGCCCCGCGCTGGCTAACGACACTGCCGAGGAGCGGCTATGCCCGTACACATATGGAAGCGCTATGCTCCGCGCTGGTGATAAACAACTGAGGGCGGCCCACGGCCGTATCAACCTCAGGGAGCCCAGAGCTCAGTGTATGGTAGCATCGCAATGCCTCCCCTCAGGAGTGCCCCGCGAGGGGGCTGGACACGGGCTGCGCCTGCCACGCCCAAATGCACGCACTCCACCAGTCCCTGACTGGTCGTCGCGCGCCTCCCCCCGAGTGGAGCCAAGGTACGAAGACTCGTTTGCGCGTCAAGGGGGACTCCTGAGCATCGCGACTCAGGAGCCTAACTGGTCACGTAGCCCCTCACTCCTTAGTCTCGTCCTGGTTTCTGGTCGGGGCTAACAGCGGCTGAGGTATACACGGGGCCGGGCCCTGCCAACGTAGAACGACAAATCCACTCCTATGCCCCTTCCCTATTTGCTGTTTGCGCGTCAAGGGGGACTCCTGAGCATCGCGACTCAGGAGCCTAACTTGCCACGTAGCCCCTCACTCCTTAGTCCCGTCCTGGTTTCCGGTCGGGGCTAACGACGGCTGAGGTATGCGCGGGGCCGGGTCCTGCCGACGTAGAACACAGGCAAATAGGAGGGAAAGATGCAAATTCTAAGGAATTCAAAAGAAAATATTACAAGCCATAGAGTGTTTTCACAACACCAAACACAAGTTTAAACGCCTCCACGAGGCATGGTGCATGTTGCAGGAATTAAAACATGACAAAGGATGCAAGGGGATCACTTTCCACTGCTGCTGCCGCCTGCGGTGGAGCCATGCTGGGCGGCTCCGCCTCCTAAAGCCGCAGAACTGGTGGCGTCGCGTCTAGGCCAGATGCTGAAGGCACAGAATTTCCCCAGCAAAACCTCGGCTCGGCCCTTCACAGCCTCAGCGGCGGCGGCGGCAAGGTCACCGCTCACGGGTTCCATCAGGCTGTCGAGGTCGACGTTGGGGTCGCGAAGGTAGATGTGGCTGAGGACGCGCGTCAGTGCTGCAGACGACAGGGCACGCGCCTCGGCCTCGGCTATGGGACCCAGGCCGTCCATGGCGTCTTCAAGCGCACAGACCAGGAAGGGAAGCAGCTCGGCAGGGCCGTCCTCTTCGCCAGCCAACGAGTCCTCTAAGCCGCTCTCATAGAGCGTCTTCAGCACGGCGCGAGCCTTCTCCTCCAGCTCGGCAAAGGCCACCCGGTCCTCGGCCAGGACCTTCACCTTGCGGTCTAGCTCGACCCTCTCCACCTTTAGCGCCTGCTCCAGCGTCTCCAACCGGCCACGACGGTCAACAAGCTCGGCATCCCGATCTTTGATGGCAGCCTCTCGAGCCTTCATACCCTCCTCCTTCTCCTGGTGGATGCGGACCTCCTTCGCGAGCTCCTCGCGCAGGTCTTGCAGCTCGACCTCCAACGCCTTGCAGCGGCCCTGGGCATCCGAAGCTTCACCTTGGGCAGCATCGCGAGCAGCCTTAGCCTGGCGGGCAGCTTGCTTCCCCTCGTCGGAGGCAGACGCAGCCTGCCTCAGCGCCGCTCGAATGGAGGCAGCAGAGCGGGCCAAGCCGGATGCTAACTCCAGGCGCCCGACCACCAGGCGGGGGTCCGTGCTCTGGAGATCCTCCCAAAGCCGGCTCAGTTTGCTAGCGGTCTGGTCCAAGACAGCGGAGGGATCAGGAGATACGGGAGCTGGTGGAGCAGGCGGAGAGGACTGCAGCGTTTTCACGGCTTGGGAGGAAGGAGCCTCCCGGGCCTTGGGCATCTCAGCAGTAGCACCAAGCCTAGGCCCCTCCAAGGTCAGCGTGGCCCCGGGGGCTGACTCCTCTCCGGAGTGCCCCTGCTGGGCTCGCGAGGACGACCGGGCAGGGGAAGCGTGGGCCTCGGTACCTCCTTTCCCCGTGAAAGAAGGTGCTGCCTTGGCAGGCGAACTCGCCTCAAGCGGGGCCGCAGAAGCCCCCCTCAACCTCTTCACCTCAGGTGCCGGCCTGGTCAAGGAGTGCAGACGTCAAGTCTCGGCTGCAGAAACAAAGCAGAGCACGGATCGAGTACTTACAGGTCATCGCTCGCGGGTTCAAGCAGCCTCCGGCCAAACTTGAAGCCCGAGAGCCTGCAGCTGGAGTCAGCCTTGGGAGGCATGGAAGCAGAGGACGCGTCGGGAAGGCCGGAGCTGGCCTCAAACCGCCTCGGAGCCAGAGCAGATCCTGGGGGCACCAGCCCCGACCTGTCTTTCCTCAGGACCGGGGGAGAATCCACTCCTCCTCGCCCGCCACTGGCCTCGTCGTCGTCTGACATGGGGCGGAGGGTGCGAGACCTGCGCCGAGGGAAGGACTCCTCCGACTCCTCGCGAATCGCCCCGGAGTCGAACTCCTCTTCCTCCTCCTCCTCCTCTTCTTCTTCCTCCTCACTCCGGCTAGAGTCGCTGGAGGACACATTCACCGTCGGCAACACCGTCAGATCCCCGTGAGCCACTGCGGGCACTAGCCCCTCACCGTTGAGGGTGGGCATGGTGTCCACCGCCTGCTCCCAGTCGTCGTGAAGAAACAGGGGGACAGGAGCACCGTCCGGCCTCGCCACGTCTCCCCCGACCAAGGAGTGGAGGGTCGCGACCAGATCTTCATCGGCCAGGGCTGCAGAGCTCAAGCGAATGGCAGCATCTGCTTCCCCGAGCCTCCACAACGGGAGCGAGTGCTCCCAGAGTGGAGCCACCCGGTGCTCCAGAAACTCCCTCAGAAGTGAGGCCCGGTCGGCCGCGCCCCAGGTTCGACTCAGTCCACGCCCGGCCTCTCCAAAGACCGGCCAAGACGGGTCGACAAGCTCTGCGCGAGACCACTCATCAACGGCCTTGGGCTGCTCCGTGGGCAGCACAAGTCGGGGGTGGATGCGCCCGGCGTCCACCATGACCCGCCTGCTCCGGAAGCCTTCATTCCTCTTCCCGGGCTTCGAGACGGCGTTGGAGCCGGAGTACGCGACAAAACTCGCGCATGCGGAGATAGGGCCACGAGAAACCCGGAGATAAATGTAATGGCGCAACAAGGCCACCGAGGGCTTTATCCCAACGTGAGCCTCGCAATAGTAGGCGAAGATCGCCAGAAGAAGAACAGAGTTGGGGTGGAGGTGCAGAGCTTGCAAGTTGTACAGGCGAAGAACAACAAGGAAGAACTCGGAAAAAGGAGGCACCAGACCGGCGACGATGGCGCTCATGAAGAGCGGGTAAAATGTGCTCCCCTTGCCTTCAGGCTGGCTGGAGCCGGCCTTGAACGCAGTCGCTCCCGTGTTGCCCTGCGCCACCGTCCTCTGGCGCACGAGGTCAAGATTCCTCTCCGGCACATTTGGGGGATCCAGAGCCGGGGAGTACCAGGCCTCAGTCGGAGTCTTGCGGGGCGCCATAGCTCGCCGAACAGGAAGGATTGAGGCAGATCTGGAGGATTTCGAAAGCAGGAAGGAGAAGGGGGAGAAAGGGGATCTGGAGCAAGGCAAGCGAGAACAAAGCAGGTCAGTCTGGCCCGGGCACCCCTTTTTGTAAAATCGTGCGGTTGCGAAGGCATCATGGGGAAGCGGAGACGCCCACGTCCAATCAACCGCCACGCGGCACCCAAGGCCGCAGCCTATTGGGGCCCGCGGCGCTTCACACTTGCCCCTTCGCTTCTCTGCTAAACCAAGTCCGGGCGCGCTTTGGGCCGGGGCTCTGTCGGCGCTCGGGAACGGGGTCCCTGTGACTTGCTCGCCTGTGGCTCGTGGCGTGGCTCAAGTGGGGCCCAATGCAGCCCAGCTTCATCAGCTCAAGCTCAAGACCCTCGCGAGGGGCCAAGCCTCGCGGGGCGGACGACAAGAAGCTTCCTCAGGCGCAGCCTCCTCAGGCAGGCTCGCGAGGAGGCGGAGAGATCAAGGCAGGACACCTCCCGAGGGGCCCGTGATGCAAGCCATGACGATCGAGGACCAGGCGGGCGCTGGCCTGCGCAGTGTCCTTGTTTCCCTTTCGGTGCAAAGGGGGCAAGCACAGGACAAGGCATCAGGCAAAGGTTACCGTTTCGGTGCAACAAGACCAAGACCAGCATAACGGCAGGATGGAGGTCATCGTGGAGCCCAGGGCGGCGTCACCGTCAGAGCCTTTGGCAGCCGAAGTGTAACGCCCCGGATTCGATGTGCCAGGTGTCTGCCAGTTATTCGCCGTCGTTGCCATGTCATTTGCTTGCGTGTTGCACTTTGCCATGTCATCATATGCATTTCATATCATGTCATCATGTGCATCTCTTTTTGCATACGTGTTCGTCTCATGCATCTGAGCTTTTTCCCCGTTGTCCGTTTTGCAATCTGCACTCCTATGTCCTCTGGCACCCCCTTTTGCCTCTTTTCATGTCCGAGTGTTAAACTTTCTTGGAATGGCCCGAGGTTTGCCAAGCGGCCTTGGTATAGCACCGATAGACCGCCTGTCAAGTTTCGTGCCATTTGGAGGTTGTTTGGTACTCCAACGGTTAACCGGGTAACCGTAAAAGCCTCTTTTGTCTTGCAGCCCAACAACCCTCCATATTAGCCCACTAACCGAGCAAACTCCCCTCCATGCTCTCGGTCGTTCGATCACGATCATGTGGGCGAAAACCATGCTCCATTTGGACTCTCCTAGCTCCCAGAATCTATAAATAAGTCCTCCCCTCCATTTTTCACGGATGAATCCCCAAACCCTAGTCATCTTCCTCGTCGCGCCGCCGGACATGTCCATCCGCGCCGGACATGTCCAGCCTCCACGCCGTCCGACCAATCGGGTCACGCCAACTCAGCCTCCGCCGCCCCGCGCCCAATCCCCGCCGCACGCGGTGGGCAAGGCCGCCGGCGCCACAGAACGGGCCCCCACGGCCAAGCGCTTCTCCGCGCCCGTCGCCTCCGCCGCCGGGCCGCTTTGCCTCCGCCACCGGTCGCCCTCATTGTCGACCTCCCCGCCGTCGGCCGCTCCACCTGCGGGCGCCTCCGCTGTCGTGAAAGCCGCTTCAGCAGCGCCGTGCGCCCGCCGCCGTCGCATTCGCCGACCTCCGCCGCCGCCAAGCTTCGCCGTCGGCGAATCCCGGCGAGGAAGATCCCGTCGGCGGATCCCGCGCCTCCTCGGCGTCCGGGCCAGATCCCGCCGCCGTCCGGGTCCTGCGCGCGGATCCGCTGCGCCCGACCCGCCCGATCCGCTCCGCCGACCCGATCCACTCCCCCCGTTGAATTTTTCCCTCGGGTGAGAAAATTTGACCAAGTACCTGATTTTGGACATTATCATGCCCTGTTCATCATGCCATAATTCTCGGCATACTGCACTGTTTCGTGCGTGTAATATGTCATATTGTTCGCCTCAACGAGTACTTCATTTTGTTCCATTGTGCCATGTTTGTTTGAGGTCATCTGGATGCCCAAATCATCGTTGCAAGAGTGCTATATGATGTTGTCTGCTGTCTGATAACAGAACATGCTCATTTGTCATTTTTGTCATGTTTGATGTGTGCATCCTATGAACATGAAATCTACATGTGTTTTGTACTACATCATTCCATCTTTACAGAGGTGCAATCCATGTATTTTTGTGAGTCTTGTACTGAGTGCATCGAGCTCGTGAAGTAGTGTACTTGCTGTTACTGTTTTGCTAGGCTGAATCTGTTATTTTGTGATGCTATGTAAACCTGCTTCTACAAGTCATTCTATGCATAATCTGGAGATGTTCACTAAGGATGTTTTGTTATACATGTCATGCTCTATCCATTCATGCCCCTGGTTGCATTTATAGCCTGCTGTAACCTGTTGTAATCTTGCTCTCAACTTGCTAAATAATGTTGCTGTAAGCCTGGTTAATTTTAAGTTCAGTTTTGCCATGTGTGTTGCTAGTGATACATGCACCCTATGAACTCGCTCTTGCCATGTTTAGCTTCATAAACATGTCTTCTTACTGTTGGTTGCCTTTCCATGCCATGTATTGCTCTGTGGTGAGTGGTTCAAGCTCACCAACATGCCTACTTATTGTTGTTCCTGCCATGTATGAATCTGTCATATCTTTTGCCATGTTTACATGGGTGCCATCATATTTTCTGTGCCCTTTTGGCTCATGGTCAGTAAGGTTTGTTATATGCAATTAGTAGATTCATGCCATGCCTTTGTTTGATATGATAAGTTCTTGTAACATGTTGTTTAATATCTCTTAACATTGCAACCTGATGTTATTTCTGCAAATTCTGAAACTGTTAATATATGCAATCTTGTCATGTGTGTTTGAGCATGTTCTAGTGATTTCTGGAGATACCTCAGTGTTCATGTTTTGTCATGCATTACCTGTACATCATGTCCATGCCTCTTTTTTCATATTGTGGTACTGTAGCATGTTGTTTTGATGCTTGCAATATGCCTAGTTGCTGTTATGGACAGATTGTTGTCATATCTTGTATACTGTGTGTGTGTTGAACCGTTGCTCCGTTTTGAGTGTGCTCTATATGAAACTTGCTTGATTTTGCATGTAGTTTCATATTCTCATGTTGCATCCATGTTTGGGAGTGTTTGCTTGATGTTTGTATGCATTTTGCATCAATGCCATGTTTAACTTATTTTGCTCATATCTTCTAGGCCGTAGCTCCGAATTAAATGAACTTTATATGTAACTTGACTAGAATTTCGTGTAGATCCTCTTGGTGCCCTTTAACTTGCTGTTCAACAACTTCAACTTAATGTTTGTTCAGATCTGGACCAACTTTGAAACTTGTATTTGAGGACCTACCGGATTTGTTATATGTTGTTTCCGACCTCATTTAAACTTGCCTTGATGTGTTGCTCTTGGTTGCATCAGCTCTTGCCATGAGTAGCTTCATGTAGTCCTGTCTTGCATCATGCTTGGTCGAGCATCATGTCTTGTTCATGTGTGGTTTGTTTACTATGTTGTGTGCTTCTTCTCGATAGTTCCCGTTTTCGTTGCGATCGTGAGGATTCGTTCATCTACGCTTGGTTCGTCTTCGTGGCTTCATCTTCTTCATGGACTCGTTCTTCTTCCTAGCGGGATTTTAGGAAAGATGACCGCTACCCTGGATCTCACTACTATCATTGCTATGCTAGTTGCTTCGTTCTATCGCTTTGCTGCGCTACGTATCTCTTGTTGATCAAGCCTTCCAAATTGCCATGTCAGCCTCTAACCTTTTCACCCTTCCTAGCAAACCGTTGCTTGGCTATGTTACCGCTTTTGCTCAGCCCCTCTTATAGCGTTGTTAGTTGCAGGTGAAGTTGAAGATTGCTCCATGGTGGACAGGGTTATGTTGGGGATATCACAATATCTCTTATTTAATTAATGCATCTATATACTTGGTAAAGGGTGGAAGGCTCGGCCTTATGCCTGGTGTTTTGTTCCACTCTTGCCGCCCTAGTTTCCGTCATACTGGTGTTATGTACCCAGATTTTGCGTTCCTAACACGGTCGGGTGATTTATGGGACCCCCTCGACAGTTCACTTTGAATAAAACTCCTCCAGCAAGGCCCAACCTTGGTTTTACCATTTGCCTCACCACCACCTACCTTTCCCTTGGGAGTAATGAACCCAAGGGTCATCTTTATTATAGCCCCACCCCGGGCCAGTGCTTCTCTAAGTGTTGGTCCGAAATGAGCAACCTGCAGGGCCACCTCGGGGCAACTCGAGGTCTGGTTTTACTCGTAGCTTGACTTATCCGGTGTTGCCCTGAGAACGAGATATATGGAGCTCCTATCGGGATTGTCGGTGCACCGGGCAGCTTTGCTGGTCTTGTTTTACCATTGTCGAAATGTCTTGCAAACCGGGATTCCGAGACTGATCAGGTCTTCCTGAGAGAAGGAATAGCCTTCGTTGATCGCAAGAGCTTATCATGGGCTAAGTTGGGACACCCCTGCAGGGTTTAAACTTTCGAGAGCCGTGCCCGCAGTTATGTGGCAGATGTGAATTTGTTAATGTCCGGTTGTAGATAACTTGACACCATTTCCGAATTAAAACGCATCAACCGCGTGTGTAACCGTGATGGTCTCTTCTCGACGGAGTCCGGGAAGTGAACACGGTATTTGGGTTATGTTTGACGTAAGTAGGAGTTCAGGATCACTTCTTGATCATTGCTAGTTGACGACCGTTCCTTTGCTTCTCTTCTCGCTCTTATTTGCGTATGTTAGCCACCATATATGCTTAGTCGCTGCTGCAACCTCACCACTTTACTCCTTCCTTTCCCATTAAGCTTTGCTAGTCTTGATACCCATGGTAATGGGATTGCCTGAGTCCTCGTGGTTTCTGATTACTACAACAATAGTTGTAGGTACAGGTTTTGCGATGATCATGACGCGAGAGTGATGTTTGCTTGTTTTGGAGTTCTTCTTCTGCTTCTTCGATCAGGGGATAGGTTCCAGGTCGGCAGCCTGGGCTAGCAGGGTGGATATCGTTTGAGCTTCTGTTTGTGTTTCATCCGTAGTCGGATGTTGATCTTATGTATGATGATGTCGTATTCGTGTGGCATTGTTTGCCTTATGTATGTATCCCCATCTATAATGTTATGTTGATGTAATGATATCCACATTGCAAAAGCGTCTTTAAGATGCGCTTCTATCCTTGGTGGGACCTTCGAGTTCCTTTAGGATAGGGCTGCATCTTGGGCGTGACAAGTTGGTATCAGAGCCTCGACCGACCCTAGGAGCCCCCTTGTTTGATCGTGTAGGCCGTTGTTGAGTCTAGAAAAGAAAACTGTTTTCTGAGTCTAGTTATATCGGAGAGTAGGAATTCTTTTTACTCCTCAGCCCCTTCGTCGCTCTGGTGAGGAATCCTGACGTAGGTGTTTTGAGTTACTCCTCTTCCCCTTCAAATTTTTCTTTAGGATCACGTAGTTGGTTTTCTGATCGTGGGTTCTCAACTCTTTTCATCCGGTGCATTTCTCGTCAAGTTGACTCGAGTCTCTTCTTCCTTGCCAAGTTCAATCCTCAGTTGTTTTCTTTTCCCACCCGCCCTCCCCTTTTTCTCCTCGGAACCGGAGTCTGTAATCGAGTATCCATCCTACTCGTGTGAAGTCTTTGTTTTCTTTCCTCAATGATTTCAATCGGTGTTTCTTCTTGAAGTTATTCATCGATTTCTCGTTCCAAGTTACCCTTGTTTTCCCGCCCTCCCACCCTATTCTTCCCGGAGTCTGAGTCTGTTTTGACCATCAATTTCATTCGTGTGGAGCCTCTTCAGTCTTTTGTCAACTGTTTCAACCGGTGAATTCTCATCTTGTTCGTCATTCTTCATCTCTTTTTCTTTTTCGGTGGTTTCAATTCAAGTTTTTTGGGTTGATCATATTCTTTTCCTCAACTCAAGTGTTCTCCTTGCTCGTTTGCCTCTCGCCATTCAATCATTCTGGAGTTCGGAAGACATCTCAGGAGATTCATCTATGTTCCAATTAATTCGAGGTTGTCACCTCATTCAAATATTTCATTTGTTCCGGTGCATCATCTATCTGTTCAACAATCCTTTCCAACGGTGTTTTTCTTTTAGTGGGCCCTAACCCACAGGTCTTTTCCCAGGATCTTACCTGACTCTTCTAATTCCCCCAGAGCGATTCTCAATTCTTTTCAAGTGTGATGTAAGAATGGATTCCATCAGTCACATGCCTTCTCCAAGAACAATTTCAAATAATTTCATTGCTGCCTCAACCTCTTCGCTTTTCGTTCCCCTGGAGTACCTTAACAATTTTGTTGGTGTTTCTCGTCGTCATTTTAAGACCGAAGAAGAGTTTTTCCTCTAAATCTTGTCCATTCTCTCGAAGTTTCGTGGTTCTAGCTTCATATTATCCTCTCAAATTATTCCATTTGTCAGATATTCTTTTCTTAACCATCCGGAGTATGTCAGGAGTTGTTTTCCCGTTTCTTTTCACCGGAGGCCATCGTTCCAGAAGAATTCTTCGTCCTCACTTTTCAGCTACCGTTATCCAATTATCCCGGTGCTTCGTTCAAGTGTTCTTTAATCGGCTCATGATCTTTTTGTTCTTTTGCATCTAAATCCCTTCAAGCATATTGGTTCTTCTAATTCTTCCCGGTGATTCAGTCTCTTTCGTCATTCAATTTTGAATTCTTATGGTGGTTCATTCAAGATTCTTTTTCCTTGATTATCATTTAAATTCATTAGTTTCTTTCCAATCCTACCGGTGGTTCATGAAGACTTTCTCAAGTTTTGTGCTATACCCCTTAATCCTTTTCAAGAAGAATAAGTAGTATGCAAAATCCATTGCTTGTCATCAATTTAATTTGATGAAGGATAAGCATACAATAAATCTTATTCTTATTTCCTCGTAGTGATTAATCCCTTCCTTCGGAGTTTGTTCTTGGTGAATAAATTCTAGTTCTAAGTGTTTTCATCTTTTCTTTTCCGGAGTTCAAATTTTTCCTTGACCATTTCGTCGAAACCCCCATCTAAATCACCGCAAGGCTCATCTTATTCTTTCAACCTTCATTCTATCTCATCATCCTTTTATTACCGGAGTTCTTCATGGTGGTTCTTCATGATTCAATTCATTCTTCAAGAGTTCATCAAGATTCTTGTTCAAGGAGTTCTAGTATCTTCCTTCTTGCATCTCAAAGTGCAATTAATTCTCCATATTCTTTTGAACTGGAGTTTTGCATTTCTTCGTTCTCCTCAGCTATCCAATCATTTTTGTTTGTGGCCGGTTATCACCTTATGATCTTGAGATGTTACCTAAGTCCACAACAAGCTTATTCTTTTCGTTGTTGATTGTCTCAACAACTCCGTTTAAACCTTCCTTCTAAAGGTGCTTTCAATTTCATTTGTGGCACAAGTTGTCATTTTCTTCTCCGTTCTTTTCTTTCAACTTTTTCAATTCTTTCAGAGGCATTGTGTTGTTCTTCTCGTCAACTATCGTTCCATCTTGTCAAGCTCGTGTTCTATTCCTTCCATTTTTAGCCAGAGTGCTGCCTAATTCCTTTCAGTCTTATTCGTTTCTTATCTCGTTCTAACCGGAGTGGTTTCATAGTCTATATGATTTCGTGAGTTTTCGATTCTCGTCATTCTCGTCGTTCCTCTCTTCTTCTCGAGTGCTCTCGATTCTTTGCTTCTTCTCTTGAGTTCTTGTTTCACCTCATCCATTTTTCCCTTCCGTCTCGGTCCTAAGATCTCGGGACGAGATCTCTTGTTAGTGGAGGAGTGTTGTAACGCCCCGGATTCGATGTGCCAGGTGTCCGCCAGTTATTCGCCGTCGTTGCCATGTCATTTGCTTGCGTGTTGCACTTTGCCATGTCATCATATGCATTTCATATCATGTCATCATGTGCATCTCTTTTTGCATACGTGTTCGTCTCATGCATTCGAGCTTTTTCCCCGTTGTCCGTTTTGCAATCCGGCACTCCTATGTCCTCCGGCGCCCCCTTTTGCCTCTTTTCATGTGCGAGTGTTAAACTTTCTTGGAATGGCCCGAGGTTTGCCAAGCGGCCTTGGTATAGCACCGGTAGACCGCCTGTCAAGTTTCGTGCCATTTGGAGGTTGTTTGGTACTCCAACGGTTAACCGGGTAACCGTAAAAGCCTCTTTTGTCTTGCAGCCCAACACCCCTCCATATCAGCCCACTAACCCAGCAAACTCCCCTCCATGCTCTCGGTCGTTCGATCACGATCGTGTGGGCAAAAACCGTGATCCATTTGGACTCTCCTACCTCCCAGAATCTATAAATAAGTCCTCCCCTCCATTTTTCATGGATGAATCCCCAAACCCTAGTCATCTTCCTCCTCGCGCCGCCGGACATGTCCATCCGCGCCGAACATGTCCAGCCTCCACGCCGCTCCAACCAATCGGGTCGCGCCACCTCAGCCTCCGCCGCCCCGCGCCCAATCCCCGCCGCACACGTGGCCACGCCGCCGCCAGCGCCGGCCGCCCGGCCATGCGGCCAGCTGGCCCTCAGGACCAAGACCTCCCAAAGACCAGTCGCCTCCGCCGCCGTCGCCTTGCCCTCCGCCACCGGCGGCCCCTCGCCGTCGACCTCCCTCCGCCGTCGGCCGCGCCACCTGGCGCCTCGCGTTGCGGCTGCGGCAGCCAGGCGCTGTCGCGCCCGCCGCCCGTCCGGGCCGGCCTCGCCGCCGCCAGCCAGCTTCGCCGGCGAGATCCCGGCCGAAAGGTCCCGCCGCCGGATCTCAGACCTCCTCGGCGTCCGGGCTAGATCCCGCCGCCGCCCGGGTCTGTAGCATGGATCCGCTGCGCCCGACCCGCCCGATCCGCTCGGCCGACCCGATCCACTCCGCCCATTGACTTTTTCCCCGGGGTGAGAAAATTTGACCAAGTACCTGATTTTGGACATTATCATGCCCTGTTCATCATGCCATAATTCTCTGCATACTGCACTGTTTCGTGCGTGTAATATGTCATATTGTTCGCCTCAACGAGTACTTCATTTTGTTTCATTGTGCCATGTTTGTTTGAGGTCATCTAGATGCCCAAATCATCGTTGCAAGAGTGCTATATGATGTTGTCTGCTGTCTGATAACAGAACATGCTCATTTGTCATTTTTGCCATGTTTGATGTGTGCATCCTATGAACATGAACTCTACATGTGTTTTGTACTACATCATTCCATCTTTACAGAGGTGCAATCCATGTATTTTTGTGATTCTTGTACTGAGTGCATCGAGCTAGTGAAGTAGTGTACTTGCTGTTACTGTTTTGCTAGGCTGAATCTGTTATTTTGTGATGCTATGTAAACCTGCTTCTACAAGTCATTCTATGCATAATCTGGAGATGTTCACTAAGGATGTTTTGTTATAAATGTCATTCTCTATCCATTCATGCCCCTGGTTGCATTTATAGCCTGCTGTAACCTGTTGTAATCTTGCTCTCAACTTGCTAAATAATGTTGCTGTCAGGCTGATTAACTTTAAGTTCAGTTTTTCCATGTGTGTTGCTAGTGATACATGCACCCTATGAGCTTGCTCTTGCCATGTTTAGCTTCATAAACATGTCTTCTTACTGTTGGTTGCCTTGCCATGCCATGTATTACTCTGTGGTGAGTGGTTCAAGCTCACCAACATGCCTACTTATTGTTGTTCCTGCCATGTATGAATCTGTCATATCTTTTGCCATGTTTACATGGGTGCCATCATATTTTCTGTGCCCTTTTGGCTCATGGTCAGTAAGGGACTTTTGTTATATGCAATTAGTAGATTCATGCCATACCTTTGTTGGACATGATAATTTCCTGTAACATGTTGTTTGATAGCTCTAAACATTGCAACCTGATGTTATTTCTGCAAAGTCTGAAACTGTTAATATATTTAATCTAGCCATGTGTGTTTGAGCATGTTCTAGTGATTTCTGGAGATACCTCAGTGTTCATGTTTTGTCATGAATTACCTTTACATCATGTTCATGCCTCTTGTTTTCATATTGTGGTACTGTAGCATCTTGTTTTGATGCTTGCAATATGCCTAGTTGCTGTTATGGACGGATTGTTGTCATATCTTGTATAGTGTGTGTGTGTTGAACCGTTGCTCCGTTTTGAGTGTGCTCTATATGAAACTTGCTTGATTTTGCATGTAGTTTCATATTATCATGTTGCATCCATGTTTGGGAGTGTTTGCTTGATGTTTGTACGCATTTTGCATCAATGCCATGTTTAACTTGTTTTGCTCATATCTTCTAGGCTGTAGCTCCGAATTAAATGAACTTTATATGTAACTTGACTAGAATTTCATGTAGATCCTCTTGGTGCCCTTTAACTTGCTATTTAACAACTTCAACTTAATGTTTGTTCAGATCTGGACCAACTTTAAAACTTGCATATGAGGACCTACCGGATTTGTTATATGTTGTTTCCGGCCTGATTTAAACTTGCCTTGATGTGTTCCTCTTGGTTGCATCATCTCTTGCCATGAGTAGCTTCATGTAGTCATGTCTTGCATCATGCTTGGTCGAGCATCATGTCTTGTTCATGTGTGGTTTTTTTACTATGTTGTGTGCTTCTTCTCGATAGTTCCCGTTTTCGTTGCGATCGTGAGGATTCGTTCGTCTATGCTTGGTTCGTCTTCGTGGCTTCATCTTCTTCATGGACTCGTTTTTCTTCCTAGCAGCATTTTAGGAAAGATGACCGCTACCCTGGATCTCACTACTATCATTGCTATGCTAGTTGCTTCGTTCTATCGCTTTGCTGCGCTACCTATCTCTTGTTGATCAAGCCTTCCAAATTGCCATGTCAGCCTCTAACCTTTTCACCCTTCCTAGCAAACCGTTGCTTGGCTATGTTACCGCTTTTGCTCAGCCTCTCTTATAGTGTTGTTAGTTGCAGGTGAAGTTGAAGATTGCTCCATGGTGGACAGTTATGTTGGGGATATCACAATATCTCTTATTTAATTAATGCATCTATATACTTGGTAAAGGGTGGAAGGCTCGGCCTTATGCCTGGTGTTTTGTTCCACTCTTGCCGCCCTAGTTTCCGTCATACCGGTGTTATGTTCCCGGATTTTGCGTTCCTAACGCGGTCGGGTGATTTATGGGACCCCTCGACAGTTCGCTTTGAATAAAACTCCTCCATCAAGGCCCAACCTTGGTTTTACCATTTGCCTCACCACCACCTACCTTTCCCTTGGGAGTAATTAACCCAAGGGTCATCTTTATTATAGCCCCCCCTGGGGCCAGTGCTTCTGTAAGTGTTGGTCCGAAACGAGCAACCTGCGGGGCCACCTCGGGGCAACTCGAGGTCTGGTTTTACTCGTAGCTTGACTTATCCGATGTTGCCCTGAGAACGAGATATGTGCAGCTCCTATCGGGATTGTCGGCGCATCGGGCGGCTTTGCTGGTCTTGTTTTACCATTGTCGAAATGTCTTGTAAACCGGATTCCGAGATCGATCGGGTCTTCGGGAGAAGGAATATCCTTCGTTGATCGCGAGAGCTTATCATGGGCTAAGTTGGGACACCCCTGCAGGGTTTAAACTTTCGAGAGCCGTGCCCGCGGTTATGTGGCAGATGGGAATTTGTTAATGTCCGGTTGTAGATAACTTGACACCAGATCCGAATTAAAATGCATCAACCGTGTGTGTAATCGTGATGGTCTCTTCTCGGCGGAGTCCGGGAAGTGAACACGGTCTTTGGGTTATGTTTGACATAAGTAGGAGTTCAGGATCACTTCTTGATCATTGCTAGTTGACGACCGTTCCTTTGCTTCTCTTCTCGCTCTTATTTGCGTATGTTAGCCACCATACATGCTTAGTCGCTGCTGCAACCTCACCACTTTACCCCTTCCTTTCCCATTAAGCTTTGCTAGTCTTGATACCCATGGTAATGGGATTGCTGAGTCCTCGTGGCTCATAGATTACTACAACAACAGTTGCAGGTACAGCTTTGGCGATGATCATGACGCGAGAGTGATGTTTGCTTGTTTTGGAGTTCTTCTTCTGCTTCTTCGATCAGGGGATAGGTTCCAGGTCGGCAGCCTGGGCTAGCAGGGTGGATGTCATTTGAGCTTATGTTTGTGTTTCATCCGTAGTCGGATGTTGATCTTATGTATGATGATGTTTTATTCGTGTGGCATTGTTTGCCTTATGTATGTATCCCCATCTATAATGTAATGCTGATGTAATGATATCCACCTTGCAAAAGCGACTTCAAGATGCGCTTCTATCCTTGGTGGGACCTTCGAGTTCCTTTTGGATAGGGCTGCATCTTGGGCGTGACACGAAGACCAACTTTAGTCAGGATAAGTGTACCAGATGTTCCCCTTCAAAATGGCCAATTGTTGGCGCCCTTCCCGCTCATTATTTGGGGAGAGGCCCAGGGCCTCCGCCTATAAATAGGGCTAGCCACCCACAAGGTAGAGGCATCTAGATCACCGAGAGATCGACCACAGAGAGAGAAGCGAGTGAACTCACCCAAGCAGTTCATCGCACCAGCTCAAGAACAGCCCCTCGCGAGGCTGTTCTCCCTTTGTATCGTTCATCATCAGCCCCTGAGGCAATCCACCACACCACACACTGGAGTAGGATATTACACCACAATGGTGGCCTGAACCAGTATAAATCTCGTGTCCCTTGTGTGTTCATCTTTCTTGCTTAGATCTTTGCGAGACTTCGAGACGTGAGCCGGTAGGGGAGAGATCTTAGTGCGCACCCCAGTGTTCGAACCTCAAGGGTCTGCCGGAACCCGAAATCCGACAGGAACATCTTTCATTTTCTCTCTATTTTCTGCTGTGGTCGGGCATTGAGTCTCACTCAACTTCACACCGTGTAATACAGGCAATAACCCTTTCTTTGCCTGATACATTTTGAACTTTTTCAAAACTTTATCAGGGTATGTGCTTTGTGAAAGTCCAATTAAGCGTCTTGATCTATCTCTATAGATCTTGATGCCCAATATGTAAGCAGCTTCACCGAGGCCTTTCATTGAAAAACTTTTATTCAAGTATCCCTTTATGCTATCTAGAAATTCTATATCATTTCCAATTAACAATATGTCGTCTACATATAATATCAGAAATGCTAAAGAGCTCCCACTCACTTTCTTGTAAATACAGGCTTCTCCAAAAGTCTGTATAAAACCGTATGCTTTGATCACACTATCAAAGCGTTTGTTCCAACTCCGAGAGGCTTGCACCAGTCCATAAATGGATCGCTGGAGCTTGCACACTTTGTTAGCATCTTTTGAATCGACAAAACCTTCTGGTTGCATCATATACAACTCTTCTTCCAGAAATCCATTCAAGAATGCAGTTTTGACATCCATTTGCCATATTTCATAATCATAATGCAGCAATTGCTAACATGATTCGGACAGACTTAAGCATCGCTACGGGTGAGAAAGTCTCATCGTAGTCAACCCCTTGAACTTGTCGAAAACCTTTCACAACAAGTCGAGCTTTGTAGACAGTTACATTACCATCAGCGTCAGTCTTCTTCTTGAAGATCCATTTATTCTCGATGGCTTGCCGATCATCGGGCAAGTCAACCAAAGTCCATACTTTGTTCTCATACATGGATCCCATCTCAGATTTCATGGACTATAGCCATTTTGCGGAATCTGGGCTCATCATCGCTTCCTCATAGTTCGTAGGTTCGTCATGGTCAAGTAACATGACTTCCAGAATAGGATTACCATACCACTCTGGTGCGGATCTTACTCTAGTTGACCTACGAGGTTTGGTAGTAACTTGATTTGAAGTTTCATGATCAATATCATTAGCTTCCTCACTGACTGGTGTAGTTCTCACTGGAACCAGTTCTTTTGATGAACTACTTTCCAATAAGGGAGCAAGTGCAGTTACCTCATCAAGTTCTACTTTCCTCCCACTCACTTCTTTCGAGAGAAAGTCCTTCTCTAGAAAGGATCCGAATTTAGCAACAAAAATCTTGCCCTCAGATCTGTGATAGAAGGTGTGCCCAATAGTCTCTTTTGGGTATCCTATGAAGACACATTTCCTATTTGGGTTCGAGCTTATCTGGTTGAAGTTTCTTCACATAAGCATCGCAGCCCCAAACTTTAAGAAATGACAACTTTGGTTTCTTGCCAAACCACAGTTCATAAGGTGTCGTCTCAACGGATTTTG
The DNA here is from genome assembly GCA_021437245.1 of Aegilops speltoides. Lineage (NCBI taxonomy): Eukaryota > Viridiplantae > Streptophyta > Magnoliopsida > Poales > Poaceae > Aegilops > Aegilops speltoides. The sequence continues at coordinate 379,866,565 of CM038143.1, forward strand.
ATGGTGCCCTACTTAACGTGAATGCGGCCGTCTCTAAAGCATAACCCCAAAACGATAGCGGTAAATCAGTAAGAGACATCATAGATCGCACCATATCTAGTAAAGTACGATTACGACGTTCGAACACACCATTTCTTTGTGGTGTTCCGGGTGGCGTGAGTTGCAAAACTATTCCGCATTTCTTCAAATGTAAACCAAACTCGTAACTCAAATATTCTCCTCCACGATCAGATCGTAGAAACTTTATTTTCTTGTTACGATGGTTTTCAAATGTTTCAGACTTGTGTTTCATTAAGTAGATATACCCATATCTGCTCAAATCATCTGTGAAGGTGAGAAAATAACGATACCCGCCGCGAGCCTCAATATCCATTGGACCACATACATTAGTATGTATGATTTCCAACAAGTCAGTTGCTCGCTCCATAGTTCTGGAGAACGGCGTTTTAGTCATCTTTCCCATGAGGCACGGTTCGCAAGTACCAAGTGATTCATAATCAAGTGATTCCAGAAGTCCATCAATATGGAGTTTCTTCATGCGCTTTACACCGATATGACCCAAACGGCAGTGCCACAAATAATTTGCACTATCATTATCAACTCTGCATCTTTTGGCTTCAACATTATGAATATGTGTATCACTACTATCGAGTTTTAATAAAAATAGACCACTCTTCAAGGGTGCATGACCATAAAAGATATTACTCATATAAATGGAACAACAATTATTCTCAGATTTAAATGAATAACTGTCTCGCATCAAACAAGATCCAGATATAATGTTTATGCTCAACGCTGGCACCAAATAACAATTATTCAGGTCTAAAACTAATCCCGAAGGTAGATGTAGAGGTAGCGTGCCGACCGCGATCACATCGACTTTGGAACCATTTCCCACGCGCATCGTCACCTCGTCCTTAGCCAATCTTTGCTTAATTCGTAGTCCCTGTTTCAAGTTGCAAATATTAGCAATGAACCATATCAAATACCAGTGCTATCTGAAAGCGAGCATTAGTAAGGTACACATCAATAACATGTATATCACATATACCTTTGTTCACCTTGCCATCCTTCTTATCCGCCAAATACTTGGGCAGTTCCGCTTCCAAATGACGACCGCTTGTAGTAGAAGCACTCGGCCAGCTTAGGTCCAGACTTGGGTTTCTTCTCTTGAGCAGCAACTTGTTTGCTGTTCTTCTTGAAGTTCCTTCTTCTTCCCTTTACCCTTTTCTTGAAACTAGTGGTCTTATTGACCATCAATACTTGATGCTCCTTCTTGATTTCTACCTCCGCAGCCTTTAGCATTGCGAAGAACTCGGAATAGTCTTGTCCATCCCTTGCATATTATAGTTCATCACGAAGCTCTTGTAGCTTGGTGGCGTGATTGAAGAATTACATCAATGACACTATCATTAGGAAGATTAACTCCGGTTGAATCAAGTGATTATTATACCCCGGACATTTTGAGTATATGTTCACCGATGTAACTATTCTCTTCCATCTTATAGCTATAGAACTTATTGGAGACTTCATATCTCTCAATCCGGCATTTGCTTGAAATATTAACTTCAACTCTGGAACATCTCATATGCTCCATGACGCTCAAAACATCGTTGAAGACCCGGTTCTAAACCGTAAAGCATGGCACATCGAACTATCGAGTAGTCATCGCTTTGCTCGCCAGACGTTCTTAACATCGTCGCCAGATCTGCAGCAGGTTCGAACCCAGCGGTGCTTCCGGGACGTAATTCTTTCAGGCAGCAATGGGGATAATCCTCAAGTTACGGACCCAGTCCGTGTAATTGCTACCATCATCTTTCAACTTAGCTTCTCAAGGAACGCATTAAAATTCAAGGAAACAACAGCACAAGCCATCTATCTACAACAAACATAGACAAGCAAAATACTATTAGGTACTAAGTTCATGATAAATTTAAGTTCAATTAATCATATTACTAAAGAACTCCCACTTAGATAGACATCTCTCTAGTCATCTAAGTGATCACGTGATCCAAATCAACTAAACCATGTCCGATCATTACGTGAGATGGAGTAGTTTCAATGGTGAACATCACTATGTTGATCATATCTACTATATGATTCACGTTCGACCTTTCGGTCTCCGTGTTCCGAGGCCATATCCGTATATGCTAGGCTCGTCAAGTTTAACCTGAGTATTCCGCGTGTGCAACTGTTTTGCACCCGTTGTATTTGAACGTAGGGCCTATCACACCCGATCATCACGTGGTGTCTTAGCACGAAGAACTTTCGCAACGGTGCATACTCAGGGACAGCACTTCTTGATAATTAGTGAGAGATCATCTTAAAATGGTACCGTCAATCAAAGCAAGATAAGATGCATAAAGGATAAACATCACATGCAATCAATATAAGTGATATGATATGACCATCATCATCTTGTGCTTGTGATCTCCATCTCCGAAGCACCGTCATGATCACCATCGTCACCGGCGCGACACCTTGATCTCCATCGTAGCATCGTTTTGTACGCCATCTATTGCTTCTCGACTATCGCTACCGCTTAGTGATAAAGTAAAGCAATTACTGTATGCGTTGCATTTCATACAATAAAGCGACAACCATATGGCTCGCGCGATTGCCGATAACTCGGTTACAAAACATGATCATCTCATACAATAAAATATAGCATCACATCTTGACCATATCACATCACAACATGCCCTGCAAAAACAAGTTAGACGTCCTCTACTTTGTTGTTGCAAATTTTACGTGGCTGCTACGGGCTGAGCAAGAACCGTTCTTACCCACCCATCAAAACCACAACGATAGTTCGTCAAGTTAGTGCTATTTTAACCTTCGCAAGGACCGGGCGTAGCCACACTCGGTTCAACTAAAGTTGGACAAACAGACACCCGCTAGTCACCTGTGTGCAAAGCACGGCGGTAAAACCAGTCTCGCGTAAGCGTACGCGTAATGTCAGTCTGGGCCGCTTCATCCAACAATACCGCTGAACCAAAGTATGACATGCTGGTAAGCAGTATGACTTGTATCGCCCACAACTCACTTGTGTTCTACTCGTGCATATAACATCTACGCATAAAACCAGACTCGGATGCCACTGTTGGGGAACGTAGTAATTTCAAAATTTTCCTACACACACGCAAGATCATGGTGATGCATAGCAACGAGAGGGGAGAGTGTTGTCCACGTACCCTCGTAGACCGAAAGCGGAAGCATTAGAACAACGCGGTTGATGTAGTCATACGTCTTCACGACCCGACCGATCAAGCACCAAAACTACGGCACCTCCGAGTTCTAGCACACGTTCAGCTCGATGACGTTCCCCGTACTCCGATCCAGCAGAATGTCGCGGAAGAGTTTCGTCAGCACGACGATGTGGTGACGATCTTGATGTTCTACCATCGCAGGGCTTCGCCTAAGCACCGCTACAATATTATCGAGGACTATGGTGGAGGGGGCACCGCACACGACTAAGAGATCAAGAGATCAATTGTTGTGTCTATGGGGTGCCCCCCTCCCCCGTATATAAAGGAGTGGAGGAGGGGGCCGGCCAAGGGGTGAGCATACTGGGGAGTCCAACACCAACCGGAGTAGGACTCCCCTTTCCTATTAGGAGAGGGAGAGGAAGGAAGGGGAGGAAGAAGGAAAGAGGGGTGGCCCCCTCCCATTCGGATTGGGCTGGGGCGCCCCTTGCTTCTTCTCCCTCCTTTCCACTAAGGCCCAATAAGGCCCATATACCTCCCGGGGGGTTCCGATAACCTCCCGGAGCTCTGGTATTGTCTCAATCTCACCCGGAACCTTTCTGGTGTCCAAATATAGTCGTCCAATATATCGCTCTTTATGTCTCGACCATTTCAAGACTCCTCATCAAGTCCGTGATCACATCCGGGACTCCGAACAACCTTTGGTACATCAAAACTCATAAACTCATAATAAAACTGTCAACGAAACCTTAAGCGTGCGGACCCTACGGGTTCGAGAACTATGTAGACATGATCGAGACTCGTTTCCGGTCAATAACCAATAGCGGAACCTGGATGCTTATATTGGCTCCTACATATTCTACGAAGATCTTTATCGGTTAAACCGCATAACAACATACGTTGTTCCTTTGGCATCAAGATCGTTACTTGCCCGAGATTCGATCGTCGGTATCCAATACCTAGTTCAATCTCGTTACCGCCAAGTCTCTTTACTCGTTACATAATGCATCATTCCGTAACTAACTCATTAGCTACATTGCTTGCAAGGCTTGTAGTGATGTGCATTACCGAGAGGGCCCAGAGATACCTCTCCGACAATCGGAGTGACAAAACCTAATCTCGAAATACGCCAACTCAACATGTACCTTTGGAGACACCTGTAGAGCTCCTTTATAATCACACAGTTACGTTGTGATGTTTGGTAGCACACAAAGTGTTCCTCCGGTAAACGGGAGTTACATAATCTCATAGTTGTAGGAACATGTATATGTCATGAAGAAAGCAATAGCAACATATTAAATGATCAAGTGCTAAGCTAAGGGAATGGGTCATGTTAATCACATCATTCTCCTAATGATGTGATCCCATTAATCAGATGACAACTCATGTCTATGGTTAGGAAACATAACCATCTTTGATTAATGAGCTAGTCAAGTAGAGGCATACTAGTGACATTAAGTTTGTCTATGTATTCACACATGTATTATGTTTCCGGTTAATACAATTCTAGCATGAATAATAAACATTTATCATGATATGAGGAAATATATAATAACTTTATTATTGCCTCTGGGGCATATTTCCTTCAGTCTCCCACTTGCACTAGAGTCAATAATCTAGATTACGCAGTAATGATTCTAACACCCATGGAGTCTTGGTGCTGATCATGTTTTGCTCGTGGAAGAGGCTTAGTCAATGGGTCTGCAACATTCAGATCCGTATGTATCTTGCATATCTCTATGTCTCCCACTCGGACTTGGTCCCGGATGGAATTTAAGCGTCTCTTGATATGCTTGGTCCTCTTGTGAAATCTGGATTCCTTTGCCAAGGCAATTGCACCAGTATTGTCACAGAAGATCTTCATTGGTCCCGATGCACTAGGTATGACACCTAGATCGTAAATGAACTCCTTCATCTAGACTCCTTCATTTGCTGCTTCTAAAGCAGCTATGTACTCCGCTTCGCATGTAGATCCCGCCACGACGCTTTGTTTAGAACTGCACCAACTGACAGCTCCACCGTTTAATATAAACACGTATCCGGTTTGTGATTTAGAATCATCCGGATCAGTGTCAAAGCTTGCATCGACGTAACCATTTACGACTAGCTCTTTGTCACCTCCATAAACGAGAAACATATCCTTAGTCCTTTTCAGGTATTTCAGGATATTCTTGATCGCTGTCCAGTGATCCTGTCACGCCCAAGATGCGACCCTATCCTAAAGGAACTCGAAGGTCCCACCAAGGATAGAAGCGCATCTTGAAGACGCTTTTGCAAGGTGGATATCATTACATCAACATTACATAATAGAAAGGGATACATACATAAGGCATACAATGCCACACGAAAACAACATCATCTTACATAAGATCACCATCCGACTACGGATGAAACACAAACAGAAACTCAAACGATATCCACCACGCTAGCCTAGGCTGCCGACCGAACCTATCCCCGATCGAAGAAGAAGCAGAAGAAGAACTCCAAAACAAGCAAACATCGCTCTCGTGTCATGATCATCACAAAACCTGTACCTGCAACTGTTGTTGTAGTAATCTGTGAGCCACGAGGACTCAGCAATCCCATTACCATGGGTATCAAGACTAGCAGAGTTTAATGGGAAAGGAAGGGGTAAAGGGGTGAGGTTGCAGCAGTGACTAAGCATATATGGTGGCTAACATACGCAAATAAGAGCGAGAAAAGAAGCAAAGGAACGTCATGAAGCTAGCAATGATCAAGAGGTGATCCTGAACTCCTACTTACGTCAAACATAACCCAAAACCGTTTTCACTTCCCGGACTCCGCCGAAAAGAGACCATCACGGCTACACATGCGGTTGATGCGTCTTAATCCGGATCTGGTGTCAAGTTATCTACAACCGGACATTAACAAATTCCCATCTGCCACATAACCGTGGGCACGGCTCTCGAAAGTTTATACCCTGCAGGGGTGTCCCAACTTAGCCCATGATAATCTCTCGCGATCAACGAAGGATATACCTTCTCCCAGGAAGACCTGATCAGTCTCGGAATCCCGGTTTACAAGACATTTCGACAATGGTAAAACAAGTCCAGCAAGACCGCCCAATGCGTCGACATCCCGATAGGAGCTGCACATATCTCATTCTCAGGGCAACACCGGATGAACACTACGTACAACTAAAACCAGACCTCAAGTTTCCCCGAGGTGGCACTGTAAGTGGCTCTAGTTCGGACCAACACTCGGAGGAGCACTGGCCCGGGGGGGTAACTAAAGATGACCCTCGGGCTCCGGAAACCCAAGGTAAAAAGGCTTAGGTGAGGCAAATGGTAAAACCAAGGTTGGGCCTTGCTGGAGGAGTTTTATTCAAAGCGATCTGTCAAGGGGGTCCCATAAATCACCCAACCGCGTAAGGAACGCAAAATCAAGGAACATAACACCGGTATGACGGAAACTAGGGCGGCAAGAGTGGAACAAAACACCAGGCATAAGGCCGAGTCTTCCACCCTTTTACCAAGTATATAGATGCATTAATTAAATAAGAGATATTGTGATATCCCAACATAATCATGTCCATCATGGAACAATCTTCAACTTCACCTGCAACTAACAATGCTATAAGAGGGGCTGAGCAAAGCGGTAACATAGCCAAGCAACGGTTTGCTAGGAAGGGTGAAGAAGGTTAGGGACTGACATGGCAAATTGGGAGGCTTGAAGAACAAGTGATAGGAAGCGCAGCATAGCGATAGAACGAAGCAACTAGCATAGCAATGATAGTAATGAGATCCAAGGTGACGGTTATATTGCCTGAAATCCCGCTAGGAAGAAGAACGAGTCCACGAAGAAGATGAAGCAACGAAGACGAACCAAGAGTAGACGAACGAATCCTCACGATCGCAACGAAACGGGAACTATCGAAAAGAAGCACACAACATGGTAAACACACCACACATATACATGACGTGATGCACAACCAAGCATGATGCATGAAAAAGCTACATGAAGCTACGCATGGCAAGAGATGATGCAAACAAGAGCAACACATCAAAGCAAGTTTAAACGAGGCCAGAAACAACATATAACAATTCCGGTAAGTCCTCATATGCAAATTTAGAAATTGGTCCAGAACTGAATAAACCTTATGTTCAAGTTGTTAAATAGCAAGTTAAGATGCACCAAGATGATCTACACAAAATTCTAGTCAAGTTACATATAAAGTTCATTTAATTCGGAGCTACGGCCTAGAAGATATGAGCAAAACAAGTTAACCATGGCATTGATGCTAAATGCATCCAAACATCAAGCAAACACCTCAAAACAAGGATGCAACATGATAATATGAAACTACATGCAATTCTAAGCAAGTTTCATATAGAGCACACTCAAAACGGAGCAACGGTTCAACACATACACTCTATACAAGATTAAAGGACAAGCTGTCCAAAACAGCAACTAGGCAACTTGCAAGCATCAAAACAATATGCTACAGCACCTCAACATAAGAACAAAAGGCATGGGCATGATGTAAAGGTAAAGCATGACAAAAGATGAACACTGAGCCATCTCCAGAAAACACCATAACATGCTCAAAAGGACATGGCAAGATTGCAAATAATAACAGTTTCAGACTTGGCAGAAATAACATCAGGTTGCAATGTTTGAAGCTATCAAACAACATGTTACAGGAACTTAACATGGCAACCAAAGGCATGGCATGCTAATACTAAAGACAAAGAAAAAAAACTCCCTTACTGAACTAATTCCAAAGATCAACAGACAACATGGTAGCATCCATGCAAACAAGGCAAATGATATGACAGATTCATGCATGGCAGGAACAACAATAAGTAGGCATGTTGGTGAGCTTGTACCACTCACCATAGAGCAATACATAGCATGGCAGAGTAACCAACAGTAAAAAGACATGTTTGTGAAGCTAAGTATGGAAAGAGAAGTTCATAGGGTGCATGGATCACTAGCAAAGCTCATGGCAAAACTGAACGTAATGTTAACAGGCTGACAGCAACATTATTTAGCAAGTTTGGAGCAAGATTACAATAAGCTAAAGCAGGCTATAAATACAACCAGGGGCATGTATGGAAAGAACATGACATGTATAACAAAACATCCTTAGTGAACATCTCCAGATTATGCATAGAATGACTTGTAGCAGCAGGTTTACATAGCATCATGATATAGCAGATTCAGACTAGCAAAACAGCAACAGCAAGTACCCTACTTCACGAGCTCAAAGCACTCAGTACAAGACTCGCAAAAATACATGGATTGCACCACTCTAACGATGGCATGATGTAGCTCAAAACTCATGTAGACATCAAGCTCATAGGATGCACACACAAAATGCAACGGAAAAGACAAAACAGCAAGTTATGTTAACAGACAGCAGAAAACATCATATAGCACTCTTACAACGATGATTCGGGCATCAATATGATCTCAAACAAGCATGGCACAATGGAATGAAATGAAGATCATCTCATAACGAACATTTTGGTATATCATATGCATGAAGCGGAGCTATGGATGATGAGATATGATGCGACGAACAGGGGACCAGAATGCAAAAATCTCAAGGACAGTGAAATTTATACCCTCCGAAAGTCAACGGGACGAGGATATCCGGGACGGAGGGATCCGGGGCGTGGGTGCTGTTTGGCTCGTCTCCCGGTGAATCTCATCCACCGAGGGTAGATCCGGCCGGAGTGGAGCTCCGGCGAGCTTCCGCGAACTCCGACGATGACGGGGACCACGGGGAGGCTCCGGACCACGACGTGGAGGTGGCGGGACCAGCCACGGGCGGCGGAGGCGCGTGGAACGGCGAGCTTGGGCGGCGAGGAGGCGACGGGAGGGCGCGGTCGGCGGCTGGCGGGCGCCCGATGGCGGAGCTTGCCGGTGGGAGGCGGCGACGGCCCGGCGAGCTCGAGAAGCGGGCGGTGGCGTGACCGGACGACTCGGCGAGGCACCGCGGTGGAGCTGGCGGCGGAGCGGGCTAGGAAGCGCGAGGGCGGCGGGCGCGGCTTCGGGCCCGGGCGGGCCTCTTGTGGGCTTCACGGACGGGCATGGCCTGACGGGCGGAGGCCACGTGGCAGGAGGCGATTGGTCGAGGGCGGCGGCGCAGACGTGTCCGGGCGGCGGGGTGGGCGTCCGTGCAAGGAGGAGGAAGAGGCTAGGGTTAGACCCGAAAATGGAGGGGAAGGGGCGTTTTTATAGGTAGAGGGAGCTAGGAGTCTCCAAATGAGGTGCGGTTTTCGCCCACACGATCGTGATCGAACGACCGAGAGCATGGAGGGGGTTTGGATGGGTTATTGGGACACTTTGGAGGGGTGTTGGGCTGCACACAAAAGAGGGCTTTGCGGTTACCCGGTTAACCGTTGGAGTATCAAACGACCTCCAAATGGCACGAAACTTGACAGGCGGTCTACTGGTGCTATACCAAGGCCGCTTGGCAAATCACATACCATTCCGAGAATGTTTAACACCCGCTCACAACAGAAGACAAAAGGTGAACGCCGGAGGGCGTAGGAGTGTCGGATTGCAAAACGGACAATGGGGAAAATGCTCGGATGCATGAGATGAACGCGTATGCAAAAAGAGATGCACATGATGACATGATAAAATGCAACACGCAAGCAAATGACATGGTAACGACGGCGAAATATCTGGCGGACACCTGGCGCATCGAATCCGGGGCGTTACAGATCCACTTCTGGATTACTTTGGTACCTCCCTGCTAAACTTATTGCTAAGCATACATCAGGTCTGGTACACAGCATTGCATACATGATAGAGCCTATGGCTGAAGCATAGGGAACATCTTTCATTTCTCTCTATCTTACGCTCTGGTCGGGCATTGAGTCCGACTCAACTTCACACCGTGTAATGCAGGCAAGAACCCTTTCTTTGCCTGATCCATTTTGAACTTTTTCAAAACTTTATCAAGGTATGTGCTTTGTGAAAGTCCAATTAAGCGTCTTGATCTATCTCTATAGATCTTGATGCCCAATATGTAAGCAGCTTCATCGAGGTCTTTCATTGAAAAACTTTTATTCAAGTGTCCCTTCATGCTATCCAGAAATTCTATATCATTTCCAATTAACAATATGTCGTCTACAAGTATAAAGGATTGTAATGAGTACATGATAAGTGAATTATCATTAGCCTAGAGCGGTCTTAAAAGCCGGCATGTTCGACTGGATTGAGTCGCCGGAAGAATGTGAAGTGTCCTGATAATTTGAATCAGAAGAGTTGAGTGGTTGACGAGTGAGACCCGCCAAAGGATAAAAAGGATTTAAGTCGAAGGTGACCTTGTTCCGGCGCTTCCTTGGTGTATTTGGTAAGCCGGAGGAGATTTCCGCATCCTTGCTAGTCCGGGTATGCCTCCGACTCTCATGAATCTGTCGCTTCAAAAGAAATAGAAGATCTTGATAAGCTAAGGGATGAGAAAATCTTACTTTCCGGGTTACTCTTCGGATTTTTTGTCTTGGCAAAGGCTCGATGTCGGAGGAAATAATACTTACCTCTTCTTCCATTCCCTGACTTGTTCCCTGTCAGCCTGATGATAATCAGTGTCAATAAGGTGATTGAAAAAGGAGCCAAGAGAGTCGAGGGCTACCTCCGACTCAGAGGAGTCCGCCAATTGAAGCAATTCAGAAGCGCTGGACTTTTTTCCTCTTTTCTTGGCGGCGGCTTTCCTGGCGGCTTTCTTGGCCTTCCTGGCTCTCTTTGCAGCCTCATGATCATACTTTTTCTTCCAAAAATTGTCGCCAGCCTGTGAAAATCAGCAAAGGTTTTGAGTAAAGACAAAACATCAAGGATGAAGGTAAATTTACTCAGATTGGCGGCTTACCGCTGGAGCCGGGTTAGCTTTGCAGAAAGGGCTTAAGCCCACCTTGCCACAATCTGTTAGGCTCTCGTTCAAGAGCGACTTTGTCATATCATCGATGACGTCGTCAGGTAAGTCGTCAGGGTTGTGCCGCAGAGGATCATTCTTCTCGCCCGTGTTGGTGCACATCAAAATGGAGCGGTGGCTCAATGGAATGATCCGCCAGGCAACCCAAACTCGGACCAAGTCAATACCATTTAAACCCCCCAAAAGAGCCTTGACTTTAGCCATGATGGGGGTGAGCTTCTGGCGATCAGCAGTTGACAACTTGTCTGGAAGAGGATGATTGGACTCGAGGCGCAGGGCACGAAAGCCGGGCAGAGGGTTCTCATCAGCTGGAGATGTGTCTTGACAGTAGAACCATGTCTGGTTCCAGTCTTTGGGATGACTCAGTGGTTGTGCATAAGGGAAAATGGCGTCTCTCCGTCGTTGGATTGAGACCCCGCCGAGCTCCAAACTAGGTCCGTTGGCACATTCATTCTGGCGGTTCAAATAAAACAACTCTCTGAAAAGTAGCAAGCTGGGCTCTTCTTCAAGATACACCACACAGAACACTTGAAAGTTGCAAATATTAGACACGGAGTTGGGTCCGATGTCTTGAGGACGGATGTAAAAAAATGCAGAACATCTCTGAAGAATTTTGAGCCGGGTGGTGAAAATCCTCGGTTCATATGATCAATGAACACAATGACTTCCCCTTCTTTGGGCTGAGGTTTTTCTTCTGTTCGGTCAGGAGCATGGTACGACATGACTTCATTTTTTGGCAGATAGCCGGTTTTCACAAAGTCATCAAGTGTACTCTCTATTACGATGGACTTGACCCAGTTGCATGAAGTGGTTGTTTTGGGCGGCATTGTGAAGAAGGAAGCCTAATAAAGAGTAAAAATGCCGGTTCAAATTTAAGCCGGAGGGAAAGCATTACAACACATATTCAAGATGGCGGCTTATAAAGGGGCCTAATGGTATATGGCTAATTACGTAAGGTTATTTAAACCGCCATTAGCAGTCAAGTTACTTAAGCCGCCATGAGTGGTTAATGTTATTTTTTGAGCATTGCAATTTAAGCCGGTGATTTGAGCCGCCATGGCTAGGTGGATCTATCAAAACGCAGATGTTTGGCTAAGGGTCACCACAAACAAGTTTCACAGATTGCAATCATTATTTTGGATCAATGGATGCTCAGAAAAAGGAAATTAATCTAGACCTAAAAAACCAGTACAGATGAGTTCGTAAGTTCTAACGAGATCTCTTTCCAGAGAAAGGGGATCCGCTGGTATCAAAAATGGAGGGAAAATAACCACCGCATAAGTTCTATATTGCTTTTGGATCAAAAGAGGCTACGGTGGAGGAACTAGGGAAAAACCGTGAAGAACACGACGAACAGTCAGGAACCCTAATGCGATCTAAACGCGCTAAGGAAGAAGCGCTTACAGGTGCAGATTCAACTGCGGTGGGGCACCGGCGTATTCTGTTCCAACTCAGGTTGATGCAGCGGCCGAGGTTGAGGAGGACGAGGTGCTCTGCGGCGGCGGCGGAGCTCGAGCGGCAGAAGGTTGCGAGAGGAAGAAGACGCTGGAAAGGGGGAGAATGAGGAAAGACCGGTCATGCCTATTTATAAGGAAAGACTCTTAAGTGGGAGCGAAAAATGAGGAGACCGAAGACATGGTTATCCAATTGCTCCGGCGCCTCGATTTTTGGACGATTATTAAAAGATAAAGATCCATTGAGATACGTTGGACAAAGTGTGAATTAATGACAGATGATGTCATGGCGGTTTATCACAGATCCAGAAGATGACTTCATGGCGGGTTATAAACTCTCGCGCAATGAAGAGCAGAAGATTTTTTCTAAGTGTTGAAGATTGACATGAACCAGTTCAAGTCAATCTGGGGCCCAATGTTGGGGATATAACAACTAGGTATGACCCGCCCAGGAGGGGTTGGGTTATACCTATGACGACTCATAAAGCCTAAGACGATACTTGAAGATGGCGGTTCAGTTAAGGGCCCAAGGCCCAAAGGCAACTTAAAGCCCATAGAGATAAACCACCATATATATATATATGACTTGTATTGTAAGGCAGGAATAAATAGAGACCGGGCCGGACACTGTTTATGAGCCGGCCGGGACTCTGTGAGCCGCTGGGCGTCGACCTCTGTATATAAAGGGATGACCGGGCGGCAGTTCAGGACAAGTAACATCAGATCGAAAGCTAGGTCAAGCGGATTCGCTCCCTAGTAATCGAGACATAAGCAATCCCACCTCAAACTGGATTAAGCCATTACCTTCACCGCAAGGCGCCAAACCAGTATAAACTCCCGTGTCATTTGTCCCGTTTTAACCCCTTTAAGCTTTCTAGTTGTGATGGCTCCACGACTAAGTCCTTTCACTAGGACATCTGTCGTGACAATTCTACGACACTACTAGTTATAATTTTGTGGTTTGGTGTATCCTTGACTCCATTTTCTTCAAGGAAAATGGGGCCATGTGGCCCCTTTCTTCGGAAAAAGAGTTCCTTCTTTAGAGGGTTTTTTGTGAAAATGTTTGCCAGCGGATATAGGTCGAGTTCCTGGCTGAGGTTCACCGAAGGAAAACGTTTAAAATCAACCGGCTAATAACACTCGTCGTAAGTCACCTGTGACGCGCGACGCCTTCGGCATCCGGTGTGCCCCATGAGCCGCTTATATCTCTTCCTCCCTTGTCCTTTCCTTCCCTTATCTCTTTCATGCAGTTGAGCCACTTGTTCTTCTACTGTTTCTTCTTCCTACAACCATGGCAGCGCCATCGCCCGTCGCCATAGACCAGTGCCGCCACCGGTCGCGTTGCTGCAACGCCTGCCCCTACATGCCTCTGCATCGTTGCTGCAAACTGCCGCTGCCTCGCGTCGCTGCAGAAGTGCTCCACTGCAGCTCCGGCGAAGCAGCTTGCGCCGTCGTCGTCGCGTGTTGCGTGGCAGCTTCCGCCGTCATCGCTGTCGTTGCAACGGAGCACACCCGGGGCTACAATGGAGTGTCACCGGGATCATTGGAGCTCCGCTGTGGCTGCGTTGGAGCTTTGTCGGCGGCTTGATGCATCATCGTTGGCGGTTCTCGGGGGAAGCTTTGGTGTTGCATTAGAGCGCTCGCGGGTGGCTCCATTGCAACTTTGGGTGGGTGCTGCATCGCAGCCCTCGTTGGCTGCTAGGCGTAGTGTTTCTAGCGTTGGGATGGATAGGCGCCGGTGACTTGCGGTGCAACGAGATCGAAGCTGGGGGGCTCGTTGATCGCGATGCGAGAGAGAAGGGTCAGCGATTCAGCGTGTGTTGACGTATCTATGGGCCGGAAAGAATGAATTGAACGGCTGTTGACCCGACTGATTTCGTCAGATGATTCGTAGCAGTCGCGTTCACCAAATAATAATTCTGAAATGTAATTACTGGCGCAAAACAAATCAGTTTAGCTATATACTCCTTCCGTCCGAAAATACTTGCCATCAAAATGGATAAAAAGAGATGTATTTTTTAACAGAGGGAGTATATATTCTAACAAATCCTTGGCTGTTTCGACGTCACTCGACACGAACCAATGTTGCGAGGTCATTTTTTACCAAGACCCCGTGAGCTCACGCGTCAACCTTAGACGTGTGGTCCCGGTCCAAGCGAACATTCCTCGCTACTTTTTTTTCCCTGAGGAAATTCCTCGCTGCTGCTGCTGCTCGGTCCATCGGCTCCCCTCCTCCCCTCCCCCCCTTCCGTTTCTACTCCGGACCCGTGCGACCTCTGTTTAAACGCCCTCAACCCTATTTTATAACGCACCCCCTCGCGTCCGCGTCCGCTTCCGCCCGCCCGCGACAGTCACGCGCGCACTCCATTCCACGTCTGCTCCGCTGCGCCGCCTGCGCCCCGTGGCCAGCGTCAGGCATCAGCCCGTCCTCCTCCCTCCCCTCCCCTCTCTTCCTCCCCTCCACTCCACTCCGCTCAACTGTCACACGCCCCGCCCGCGTAGCCAGCACAGGAGCGCGGGCGGCAAGAGCAAGTTCTTGTCAGCGCAGACGAGGCACAGCTCGGGGCTGGGACGCCAATGGCGCGGCGGCATTCGGCGGCGGTTTCCGCGTTCCTCTTCTTGCTGCTCGTGGGTGAGTCCTTGAACCACATGCTCCTTCAGTTCGTCTTCTGGTACTACTCTACTTGATAGTAGTGGTTGCCCTTTTGGAATGTGAAATCTTAGTTCAGTGGACGGCGAGTGCTAGATGCCTTGCTTCCCGCTGGGTGCTAGCTACCCGCAATGCGTATGGTACCGTGATGGTGTCCGACGAATATGTTCTTTTGGGGGAAATCCAATGAGTAATCCCCATGTCCATGACCTTTATCTACCCAGCCTTCAGATTGTTTATTTTCCTGGCATGGAATTAAAATATCAAATGGACGCATCAATGGTGGCTAAAATAAAGAGCGATTGCGCGCCCCTGAATCCTGATGTGGGGCTTTTGCAGGGTACTGCCACGGCGGCAAGACCGGCATCTGCTACGGCCGCAACGCCGACGACCTGCCGGGGCCCGACAAGGTGGCGCAGCTCATCCAGCAGCAGTCCATCAAGTACGTGCGCATCTACGACAGCAACGCCGACGTCATCAAGGCCTTCGCCAACACCAGCGTCGAGCTCATGGTCGGCGTCCCCAACGCCGACCTCCTCGCCTTCTCGCAGTACCAGTCCAACGTCGACACCTGGCTCAAGAACAGCATCCTCCCCTACTACCCGGCCACCCTCATCACCTACATCACCGTCGGCGCCGAGATCACCGAGAGCCCCATCAACGTCTCCGCCCTCGTCGTGCCGGCCATGCGCAATGTCCACGCCGCCCTCAAGAAGGCCGGCCTGCACAAGAAGATCACCATCTCCAGCACGCACTCGCTCGGGGTGCTCTCCCGCTCCTTCCCGCCGTCCGCGGGGGCGTTCAACAGCAGCTACGCGCACTTCCTGAAGCCCATGCTAGAGTTCCTTGTGGAGAACCAGGCGCCCTTCATGGTCGATCTGTACCCCTACTACGCCTACCAGAACTCGCCCAGCAATGTCTCGCTGAACTACGCCCTCTTCTCGCCGCAGTCTGAGGGCGTGATTGATCCCAACACGGGATTGGTCTACACAAACATGTTTGATGCGCAGGTCGATTCCATCTTCTTCGCGCTCATGGCTCTGAACTTCAAGACACTCAAGATCATGATCACCGAGACGGGGTGGCCGCACAAGGGAGCTGCCAAGGAGACCGGGGCGACCCCGGACAATGCTCAGACTTACAACACCAATCTGATTCGTCATGTTGTCAATGACAGCGGCACGCCTGCCAAGCCCGGAGAAGAAATAGATGTCTACATCTTCTCCTTGTTCAATGAGAACAGGAAGCCGGGCATCGAGTCGGAGAGGAACTGGGGACTCTTCTCTCCAGACCAAAGCTCCATCTACAGCATAGATTGGACTGGCCGAGGAAATGTGGACATCATGACCGGAGGAAACCGATCAAATGGCACTTGGTGTGTTGCTTCAACCAATGTCTCAGAGACGGCTCTGCAGAATGGCCTGAATTGGGCATGCGGTCCAGGCAATGTCGATTGCTCTGCTATTCAGCCAAGCCAACCCTGCTACCAGCCCGACACATTGGTTTCACATGCTTCATATGCGTTCAACAGCTATTATCAGCAAAATGGAGCTACTGATGTGGCTTGTGGATTTGGTGGTGCTGGAATGCGGACGACGAAAGATCCAAGTAAGTATCCTGTGCTTAAAACAATTACATTGATGATGTAAGGAATGCTTGCACCGAATAATATCTCTGCTTCATTACTGGCTTTGGATGTAGTCTGAATATTGAAAACTAGCCAATTGTAAGTCTACGCTCGCAGATAATATGTGCTGACTACAGTGTTTATGATAGTAGTTGTCCAACCGGTTTGGATGGCGATCATGTAATAGGATAGGCATCTAGTTTACCTACCTCATATTATGCCAGCCGGTTTGTGGCTTATCCCGTTTGTGTATTTTCGCTGCTCTGTGTGAGCTCTGCGCTACCTTTTCTCATTTGTTTGTAAGACTTTTGTTCTGGACCACTTTATTTATTAATAAGAGAGGCCGTATGCATCGATCTGATGCAGAGGCCGGGGTAAAACCCCTTCTCCAAAAAAAAAGGTCCTTGACCGAAATTGCAACAGTAACTCCATTGATATAATGCTAGCTGTATTTCTGGACATGTAGCTGGGTATTTCTTTCGATGAATATATATACAGTTATCAGGTGTTGACTTGAGTTTCTTTTTGTCTAGAGACTGCAGAGAAGATAGTGCATTACTGAATTTACTGTGATAACATAGCCTTTTGACTTTTGAATGCCTAATCATGAATTTAATAATTTTATTACGTTTTCTCCCCTGTGCCGCTTCTAGCTAAAATCTGTTAGGTTAGACAAATGGCATGAGCATCATCAGTTTTGAGATATGATCGATTCATTTTGTATACCAATTATACTGTAACATTTCATAGGATTCACAGGCGTAATCTTCTTATTTGCTACTTTGCTAGTTCTGCATGAATCGACTTATGCTCTGATACGAAGAAAAAAAAACATGCATTGACATTTTTATAATATAAATGGTACTTTGCATGAATCATATGGGAACAATTTGTATGAAAATTTCATCATGGAGTTACAATTTAATATATAGCTTACTGATGGGTGCTGTCGCATGCTGCTTCACGCAATCCTGGATGAAATGAATTAGTACAGATATGACTAAACCAGTTGTGATCCTCATGTGTTGCCTCTGCATCACTACCCTGGTGTTCTCCTATGAGCTGTGAAGTGTGACCAGTTTTTGCTTGTACTTGTTGGTTTAATGTTACTGTCGATGTTGCTTTTAGTGTCAGCTGGATAATCTTCTCAATGATTTTGTGTTGCTTTGCTTGCAGGTTATGACACTTGTGTTTACATGGCAGCCGGGTACGAAAAAACTGTCCGATTTCTCTTTGCAAATGTGATGAACATGCCCACCTACTGGTCTGATCAACAGTTTGCACTAACTATTGTTTTTCTTCTTTCTTACAGCAGCAAGATTAGCACCAAAAATTCAACCGCCACTCCAGCTCCAAGCGGCTCCAGTCCGTCACTGCTGGCCCAATGCCGCACCCTGCTGCTCCCTGTGCTTCCCATTGTTATTGCCGTAGGCTTTCTGTGATTTTTCGGAGCACGCTCTAGTTAGTACGTTCGGATCGAAGGTGGGAGGCTAATTGCCTAATACTAGGAACCAGTAATGTTCTAATGTGTGGTGAAAGGTGGCAGTAGGAACCTATTATGCAGTATGTTATTCTCTATGGATGTGCATCGCTGCGCGAACAATATATGTTAGTTGCCATTGAGAACTAGAAATGTGTTCTGCCGATGTGGTCTCTAACTGTGCTCATCTTTACTGCATTTTGCATCATACTATTAACTTGGAATCTCTTCGTTGTTATTTGAAGGTCGTATCAGTATTCATGCCGCGCTGGTGATTAAGGGGCACACGTTGGTTGCCTTTTTTTGGGATTGGTTATTAGTAGGCGAGTATTTTAGCAAACCCTTGGGAGGCAGATGGATTATCACATGGGTTGTAACCTCATCGTTTCATTCACCAGAGGTCCTAGGATTCAGAATTATTAAGCTGTCTATATCTGAATTATGTGTGCTTCGACTTTCTAGTAAACTACTCTCCGCCTGTACAATTTCTTGAAGTTAAACTGTTGAGTTTTGCTAGTACCCTCTTAAAAGTTACACAAATATTAAAGTTAAAAAGGTTATCGTCATATTAGCCTGCAGATCACATGTATTGAATAGATTGATTTAGATATAAAAGACTACATTACCCTTTTTTATTGAAGGGTTAACTTCTAATCTTCACATTTAATCTGTATCTTCTCAACTGTTATGTTAGTTCTCCACTATGCGGATGATATTCTCACTTTTTTTGAGATAAATTCTCATTTCTCATGTATCAGGCTACAACCACAACGTGGTTGTAGCCTGTGTAAAAGATGTACTTGTAAGTATGGGTTTGTACTCAAAATTTATGGGCTTGGAAGCCCAAGAACAACTTGGCGACTGCTTTCGGCCAGAGTGCTGGAAAGTAAGATTCGGCTGACCCACACCGTCCATCGGCGGTACGAATTGCAGGCCCAGTGTACATCCAACGTTGCTGACTCTCAACTCACTGGCTTGGGTCCACACCTTACTCATCACGTAATTACTAGTACCCTAAAGAAAAATCTCTCCCTAATAATAAGGTAAATGTTTGCATACGGTCGACCGGCCGAGTTTCGGCCGGTCGCCTCGCACGCGCGTCTGTCTTGATTGGACGAGCACGCTTTACATGGGCCCGCACCACCAACGACCTTATCTCATCGTCCTCCTTCGCTTTCTTTTTTTCACCCGACACCACGCGTTGTCCTGGACTTCGAGCTGCGCCCCGGCGGACATGGATACGAGCTTTTCCACACCGGCAAGCAGACAGCGCTCGCCACGGCGACGCCATGGCCATGCACCATCCATTCCCGTTGCCTTCCTCGGCACGTGACGCCATTGCCAGGGCCCCCTCCCCCTCCCCCTCCCTCCCCAGGCCGTCCAGCTCACCATGGTGATGCCATGGCCTTGCTGCAAGCTCAAGCCGCCATGGTGGAACGGGCGACGCCGTGGAGACGAGACGAGACGCTCTTTTTTTGTTGCAAGTCCAGAGGTGTCGCAAAAAGCTTCAACCGGCATCGCAAAAGGCTTCAACCGACGTCACAAAAAGCTTCAACCACAACTAGGGGAAAGCTACGACTCGACGACGAAGCTCCGGCCAGGGCGTCGACAAAAGCTTCAAGCAGCAACGAGAAAAGCTTCAACCGACGAGCGAGGGTGTTGGAACCAGTGTTTTTTGGAATGTTGGAACAAGCAATTAATGGTTACCATGGTGAAGCTACAACGGCGAGGATTGCTACCGTGCTGAGAGCTACAACGACACTGCAGGGAGCTGCAACCAGCTTCGCGAAGAGCTCCAACCAGCAGCGCATGGTGCTACGACCAACAGACGGTGGCGGGGAGAGATGTATTATAGCTGGAACCATGCGCCAGTATTGCTTCAACCAGCAACGTTTTTTGCTGGAAACGGCGATGGGACCAGCACGATGGGGGAGTTGCATCGGCGGGTTTTGCTGGAACCGGCAATGCCGGTGGTTACATCCAACATTTTTTCTGCTACAACCGTTGATTTGACCAGAACGACAGAAGATTGCTGCGACTACCCTGAAGGCGATGGGGGAGACACCAGCGACGATGCTGGGGACCGCCCGGCGACTGCGTTTGCTTGAATCGGCGGTCCTTGCCGGCGACCATGGCGGGGGTGATTTTTGCTCCGACCAGATTTCGCGGAGAGGCGACATGCGACAGCAGGGAGGCGGCCACTGGAGGAGATGAGTACGCGTGGCGTTGTTGGCCGGCAAGCGCAGGCCGCCGAGGACGAGCGCAGGCGGCTGAAAGCGCAGTCCGCCATGGACGTGACCTGTTGGTCAACGAAAGAGGGAAGGCACAAGGACGAAGCGCTACGGCGGGGAGGATGCGAATCTAACGGTTGAACTAAATAGATCGGGTGGCTGCGCGCTGACCGGCCCAAGTTTGGGCCGGCGCGCCGGCGCCTATTACTGGCCTAATAATAAAGACGGGCCTCGGGTTCACCGTCACGTACGCTTTCTTCGCGTAATTTACGCTTTCGGTTTTCAAGCCGCTAACGAGGTGGTACTAAATTAATGTACATGTCCGATTTTTCTTTCCGGCACGTTCATGGGCCAGATGGGTCAAGCTGGGCCTGCCTTTCTTTTCCCTTGTTCGTTGGAAGAATTGATCTACGAAACAAAATTTATCTCAATTGGAGTTCGATCCCAAGAAGCTCCGATCAGCTTTGCAACTCAACTGGGTTCGCCGTGGAATAGTCCCACCTCGATTCTTTACTCCAAGTTTCATTGGTTTATATACGTTTTGAAATTGACTATCAGCAAGCCTCGAGGACCCCAAAAGCAAAGGGAAGGAAGGAATAAATCGAGAAAAGGGAGGGGCATGCAACGGGTGCACAACTGTGATTGCGGGGCAGCAGATGAACGAAGTGGCGGTGCGGCGCTGAGCAGGGCGCTGCAAGGCCTCCAAAGGAGAGAAGAAGATGGGCGGCGCGAGCGGGGCGAGGGTTAGTTGGGGAGGAGTGGGGAGAGAGAGCCGAGCCACTGTGCCTGCTCGCCGAGGCCGGCGGCGATGAAAGCCCACACCAGCAAGCCCCGGCACCGGCCCTTCCTCTCGACCCTGGTGCTGCCCGGCGGGTCAGCGGCGAGCGAGGTGCTAGCAAAGGGTGTTGTTTCTCCCGTTTACGCACACATCCGGTCAGCGTCAGCGGCAGAGACGGCAAAGAAGCGGTCACGTGAATGCAGCATCATCCGCATAAGAACGGCGATTGGTTTCGTCTAAACCGGAGACGGCAAAGAAGTGCTCCGAGGAAACGTTCATTCTGTTGGCCTAAGTGCAATTTTGACCGTGTCTTTTGCAGCATCGTCTTCTTCCAGTATGCATGGCAATAATGTAACACAGACCTCCCAAATCACGACAACTAGCTGATACTTTTTTATAAAGTCATGAAGCTATTACTATACAACGCAAATGTTATATTGGTTAACCTCTTTTGATGCAAAGCATGCCCTGCTTAATAAATTATGTAGCTGCAGGCACAAGTTTGCCGCATTGTCATTCATCGCGGAGACCATTATGTTTCTTATCATGGGATGGGTGAGGTGAGCAACAATGCATGCATGTTTCCTCTAAAAAAACATTATATTTCCTCTACAAAAACAATGCATGCATGTTGCCACATTTTCTGTTCTTTTTTCGTTACAAGAAAACGGTCACAATAATTTAATCTGCTATTTAGTACAATATCTGTAATTAAAAGAAAACACAGTTTTACATTATTGTGCAGAGTTTTGGTATCTAAGTTAAGAATGAATAATGAGAATAGCTTCACTGTAATAGTTCTCCCTAGATTTTTTGGTAATTCAACTCATCCAGTAGCATGATAGTTTTGTCATTTTAATCGTTTACCTGTGTAATTTGATTATTAGGAGATTTATATTCACGATCTTGGCAAAGGGGTAGACATTAGGCGAAGAAGATAGAAGGTACTATGTAAAGGATAAAGAACTAATATCTTAATTTTTAAGAGGACCTAACGAGTTAGTTTCGACTAAATGACTTTACATTAGCTACTATTTTCAAAAAAGGATGCCATGTTGAAATAGAGGTTGTAGACCCGTGAGAAGGTGTGTGATATTTTTTTCTCTGGTTGCAATGCATTGGCATGTTTTCTAGGCGGAAGAAGATATAAGGTACTATTCAAAGGATGAAGAATTAATATCTTTCATTTTTTAAGAGGAACTAATGAGTTAGTATCTGACTAAATGACTTTAGATTAGCTACTATTTTTAAAAAAGATGTCATTTTGAAATAGTGGTTGTAGACCCATGGGAAGGTGTGTGATATTTTTTCCCCGTTGCAATGCACGGGCATGTTTCCTAGTAATTATCATATGTTTTACTTACAAAGATTTACGACTATTCCCATGCTTATTGTAACCCCTTTTTCTTTCAAGGGTTCGGGCTAGTTCGTTTGATGGCTTAAAAAATAAGTCGTCTTCGTTCCAGTTTATTTCATAAGTCGTCTCTCTCATTCGTTACAACTACACTAATTATGGGATAATTAATTTTAAAAACTCAACAAATTTAAAGGATGATTTATTTTTTAAGCTAGAGAGAGACGGCTTATTTTTTAATCTCCGCCGAAAAAACTATTTTTTAATCTGCACGGAGAAAACTGGCCCAACAAACCAATGGCAAAGCCGGAATTGCGGCCGAATCCAGGGGTGTGTGCGACGTACGGCCGTGGGTGGGGCTCATGGGCATGGCGCATGGCAGCGCACCAAAGGAGGCGCGAAGTTGAAGGGCGAGCTCAAGATGGACGGGTGGTTGGGACGAAGCAGCAGTGGGGATCCAGACCTTTTTCCCCGTCCTCCACTCCCACCCTATTTATACCGGCTTCCGCCCCCCGCGATTGCACACCCACCGCCGGTTACGCGCGCCTCGATCGCCACCGCAACAAGCCGCAGCAGCAGCGAGACACCGATCGACCCCGTTCCCTTGCCGGAGCACCGCCGGGGAAGGCGAAGATGTCGTGGCAGACTTACGTGGACGAGCACCTGATGTGCGACATCGAGGGCCACCACCTCGCCTCCGCCGCCATCCTCGGCCACGACGGCACCGTCTGGGCCCAGAGCGCCGACTTCCCGTCGGTACGTCGAACCCACTCGTTGCTATTTGGCGCCGGCATGAGCCATGCGCCGACGATCTCTGACATGTTTGCATGCGTGATCCAGTTCAAGCCGGAGGAGATGACCAACATCATGAAGGACTTCGACGAGCCGGGGACCCTCGCCCCGACCGGGCTGCTACTCGGAGCCGCCAAGTACATGGTCATCCAGGGTGAACCTGGCGCCGTCATCCGCGGCAAGAAGGTAACCATGCATGCATGCACGTCGGCCTCTTCTCATCTCTGCCCTGACTGGCCCAACCAAACGTAAAATCGCCGTTGGATCGGATCCGTTCCATTCCGTCTGTGATCGCAGGGCGCGGGAGGCATCACCCTGAAGAAGACCGGGCAGGCGCTGGTGGTCGGCATCTACGACGAGCCCATGACCCCGGGGCAGTGCAACCTGGTGGTGGAGAGGCTGGGCGACTACCTGGTAGAGCAGGGCATGTAGACGACGACCACCACGCCACGCCGCAGCAACAACAATACTAAAGACACAGTAGATCTCCACGCGTTTTTTCTAGCCGCCGCCGCCGCGCACGCATATGGGATTGTGGTTCAATTTCTCTCGCATCCTCCTCTAATTAAGCCTCTCTCCCTGTCCCGGCAACTACTCCGCCGATTACCACCCCTCTTGATTCATCCGCGATATTTTTTTCCCCTTGTTTCATGATGATGAAGCCGTTTCGTTTCGGCTAATAATTTTGATTTTCCTCCTATACGTATCGTTTTGGTCATTTGGGTTGCCGTTTGAGTTGTGGATCCGGAACAATATATATATGTGATTGCCATTGGTTTTGCAATATACGAGAATATTTATGTGTATTCCATCGTGTGGTCTGCTTTTTTTTTTTTTGGAACTGATCGTGTGGTCTGCTTCAACTCCATATACATCGTTCCTACTCTGCTCCTGCAGATTCATTTGAAGAAAAAAGCAAATACAATTTTTTTGCGGTTAAGGAAGAAAAGAAAAATGACATGCACCAAAGAATCCACTCAAATTTGATGCGCATAAATTCTTTATTGGGCTTAAAAAGCCATAGCCATTTTAATTGGACCCCAATACCGAACTGATGATGTTCGGCGGGGGTAGAAACCAGATCGAATATTCTGCTATAGAGAGGAGAGCGAACAACACGATTTAGTTCGCCCCGCACGAGCAACCATATGCTGCTCGATGGCCTCCAGCGGACCAGCCCAAAAACACAATTCCCTTGAAGAATGTAAAAAACAAACATGAATTGCAATGTTGTGGGCCCAAAAACTGCTCCTGCCTCTCCCAACAAATAGAGAAAAAGACATAAAAAAGCACTAGACTGAAAAAAACTCCCCAAAAATAATCTAGGACATATTAAAAAAACTTTAGTTGTCATGATATTATGAACACAAAAAACCACAAAAATGTATGTATAGAATAGAATAAAAAGATTTTCACAAAGTTTGACATTGGTGATGTACAACAAAATTCTGAAAAATACCATATCAATAGATCGAATTTTCTTAAATTTGCCATCTTCAATACACCAATTTACCTGCATTTTTCTTACACACAACCAGCAAAGGTAAAAACATAGAGAAAATTGTCATCGCAAAATTAAAATTTTGCCATGGTAAACTCGATGGATTTTCCGTAGAATACAATATAAATTTGCAATAGTCAAATATAGCAAAACAACGTGCACAGGAAAAACTGCCATGGTATTAAACGAGAAAACATGGCAACCTTTGATGCAAAATGTTATATATATCATGGTTACTTAGCAAACAAGTTTATACTTGTAATTAACGATTTTTTTTAAGAAAAGGTTTTGTTTCAAAATGATTTTGTGTTTTTGCGGTTTTATGTACATGGCAAAAATCAGGAGGTGTTGAACATTATACTTGGGTAGCATGGCAAAAAGTTACTCCCTCCATCCCAAATTACTCGTCGCTGAAATAGATGTATCTAAAACTAAAATACATCTACATACATCCATACGTGCGACAAGTAATTCGAAACGGAGGGAATATAAGATTTTTGCCATGGAAAAAATCATTTTAGTGACATAGCAAAATGTATAGAATTTTGGCATGGCAAAAATTGTGTTGGTGAAATGGAAAAATTGTATTGGTAACAAGGCAAATATTATAAGATTTTTGCCATGGCAAACTTTTGTGTTGGTGAAATGGCAAAAATCCTTTGCTATGGAAAAAATTGTGTTGGTGAAATGAATTTTATATTGGTATCATGGCAAAATAGTAGTGACATTCTTGCCTTGGCAAAATTTGTGTTGGTTGCATGGCAAAAAAAATTGGATTCAAAATACATTACAAAGAGTTTAAAAGTTTTTTTGCCATGGTAAGTTTTTTGCCATGTGCAAAACATCTTAGAAATTTATGGCGGTTATAGAAAAAAAGAATCTAAGATTTGCCATCTAAGTAGTACACATGATGGCAACTGTAAAATATCATTGCACATTCACATGACATAAAAAGATTCATTTATTGTCATGTAAATGAACTGAAAATGTCTAAATTTGCCATGTTGTAAGAATGCTTAACCTAAAAAAATTACATATCATTGCTGGACAACATGTTCAAAAAGTGCCATATATTGTAATTGCATGGCAAAGTACATAATTTGAAAAATGCTCACACGGACAACTCTAGAAAAATGTTGTTACCGTAAAGTTGCCATGGCAATTGTAGAGAGACAAATAATTCTATGTTTTACCATTCGAGTAGCATGCATGATGGCAATATTTTCCCCCCAAAATCATGTCAAAACATCAAAAGGGAACACATGATATTCTCCATTGATAATCTAGCAATTTCCATTTCAATGCAATTGACTTATGGCAATTTAATTCAAACGAAAAGAACAAGGGGAAGGGCAAAACAGTAGTCCTGGTATTGATCCTCTCCATCAGTAGTCTAGAATCTCCTGAATCAAAAAAAATTCTCAACTAGTTGAGCCTTGTTGAGAAATCAAGAGCAGTAAATACTTGCGGACAATGGACGAATATGATGGTACAACCAACCTTGAGAAATTACATGCATGCACCAACAGTTGTTATGCTCTTTAGGTTTCCACTCCCTCCGTTCCATAATATAAGAGCATTTTATGCGCTCTTAAATTATGGGATGGAGGGAGTAGTTGGTTTTCTCATTATCTCAAAGAAAATAGTTTTTCTATTAATTTTTTTTGTTGATTTAACTTTGACATATTATAGAAATTCAAGATTAAAATGCTTAAAAATAGAAACATATTTGTGACTTTTTTAAAAAACTATTCATTTTTTATAAAGTACACACAATAATAAAAAATAGTCTCGAAAACACTTATTATTATTTTTTCTTATTTAGTTTTTAAGAAATGTTCGAACGTATCTAGTTTTTTTCCTCAGTTTTGGAATTATCCATCATTTTCAAAAAATAATCGTGAATTCCAAAAAAATAAGTACTCCTAGAAAATATGCTAGTTAATTAAAAAATCATGAATTGTTAAAAATTAAATAAAATACTAGAATAAAAGTTAAAAGAGAAAACCTGTAGAACCAAAAAACAATTAGAAAGAAAACCGGAAATAAGCAATAAATAGAATAAAAAGGGGGAAAAGAAACAGCGGAAGACAACCAGAAAATCGCTCGAGAAAGAGTCTAGCGTAAAGAAAATTGTCCGCTCGCTTCCTACTGGGACTGGCACGTCTTTTGTTTATGAACCAAGACCTTGGCCATTTTATTCGAAATCACTAATTAAGGAGCACTCTTTGCAACATGTAAGTTTTTCTTTTTTCGTAAATCTGTTTATTCGAAGCGTTTTATTTCTTAAACCGTTCGTCCAAATCTTGATCCGTTTTTACCGTTGGATTTCTCGTGTCGAGATCTTCAAAACTAAATCCCATGTTGATAGTTTTTGACGAACTAAAAACCAGATGTAAAAAACAGTCTGGGAGCACTTTTTCCCCTTTCTGAAAAGGCATGACTATGCCTCTTGCGGAAACAAATTCGTGCCTCTCGTGAAAAGGAAAAAGTAGAAAACGCATTTTTTTTCTATTTCTGAGAGACATGACCGTTCGTCTCATGGAAGAAAAAAAAGAAAAAAATTTCCGTTTCCGAGAGGCACGCCCGTGCCTCTTAGGGAAGCAAATCCGTGCCTTGCACGGAAGGAAAAAAATAAAAACATGTTTTTTTTGTTTCCGATAGACACGGTCGTGCTCTCGCGAAAGCAAATTCGTGTCTATCGTGGAAGGAAAACGGAAATGCATTTTTTTCACACAGTTTTTTTCTGAATTTTTTTGTCCAAAACCTAAGAAACCGGTGAAAGACCGAAAAACCAACCAAAAAAATCATCTAAAAGCCGAAAACGCGTGCAAAATGATAGAAAATAAAAATCGAAGGAAACACCAGAAATGTGACACGTGACGGCGGCTGAGAGCACGCCAAATGACGCGATCTCAACCCACCTCAAGTGACCCTTTGAAAGGCTCCCGAAAGAGCCCTCGTCAAATAGACACTCCTCGTTTTTTGTAGGCAAGGCTTTGGCCCGTCTAGCATCGTATCCTTGTTTCGGCAGCCATTCCTATGAACTGTTTTGGGCTTTCACAAGGGCCTTATGGAAACAAATGTCTGGCCCAGTTACGTGTCTATTCTTTTTGTGCAACTGTGCTATGACATAATCCACATAGTATTACTCCCTCCGTCCCAAAATTCTTGTCTTAAATTTATCTAAATACGGATGTATCAAGTCACGTTTTAGTATTAGGTACATCCGTATTTAGACAAATCTAAGACAAGAATTTTGGGACGGAGGGAGTATATGATAATCGAAATTCTGCCACGATTTTTAGTTTTTGAATTGAAGTGCGCTAAGATTTGAGCTTCAAGAATCTAGCCGACATGAAGTAACCGTCGCGTCCCCCGCGCGTCGCCCCTGCTAGGGCGACTCGGGGGGCCCGTACCCTAGCTCCGCCGTCTCCCCTTTCTTCTTCCCCTCGCCGCCGCGTGAGGCCGCCGCCGAGCAAGCCCGGGGCGTCGCCGAGGAAGGTGGCGGCGGGGCCCTGGTGTCCCTGCCTCTGCTGCGGGGGCCATGTTCCCCAGGGCGGCGACCCTAGTCGGAGAGGCGTCACCGGCCCGGCGGCAGGCGGTGGCACGGGCGTGGGCCGGCGATCCTGGACGTGTGGATGGCGGGTGCCCCGGTGGACGGGAGCCATGGTGCAACGGCTGCTGTGGCTCGCGGTGGCGCCAGATCTGGCCGCCCCTGCCCCCTGCTTCGAGAGCTCCGGCCCGGCCGGATCTGTCCGGCTTGTTTCCGGGCCGCCGGATCTTGCGTCATTGGGGTGGTGGAGGCGGGGATTCAAAGACCGGGAGAACTTCCAGGCCGGCCTCGTCGGTCTTGGCGGCGGCGACGCTCGTGGCGCCGTTCCCCTCCCTGGAGGCGTCGTTCAGGTCAGATCCCCCCCCCATCCCTAGTCTCCCAGGTGAAAACCTCAACTCAGTTGGGCGGCGGCGGCGCCCTTTCCGTTGCGTCCTTCCTGAAGGCGTCGTTTTTGGGAGCTAGGTGGGCAATGGGCTTCTCGGCGATGTGGTGGGTGTGCAGCGGCGGCAGTAGCGGGTCTTCTTTGTTGGGGAACGTAGTAATTTCAAAAAAAATTCTACGCACACGCAAGATCATGGTGATGCATAGCAACGAGAGGGGAGAGTGTTGTCTACGTACCCTCGTAGACCCGAAGCGAAGCGATCTGGCGTAGAGGAAGTAGTCGACGTTCTCCTGCGATCCGACCGATCCGGCGCCGTTACTCGGCGCCCGAGTTCTTGACACACGTACAGCTCGATGGCGTCCCTCGTACTCCGACCCAGCCGAGTGTCGAGGAGAGTTTCGTCGGCCGACGGCGTGGCGGCGATCTTGATGTTTCACCGGCGCAGGCTTCGCCTAAGCTTGCGAGTATGACCGAGGTGGAATATGGTGGAGGGGGCGCACACAGCTAAGGAACGATCCGTAGATCAAACTTGTGTGTCCTAGGGTGCCCCCTGCCCCAGTATATAAAGGAGGGAGGGGGAGGCCGGCCGGCCTAGAGGAGGCGGCGGGAGGAGTCCTACTCCCAGGGAGTAGGACTCCCCTTCCTAGTTGGAATAGGATTGGGGGAGGGAAGAGGAAAGGCGCGCCCCCCTCCTTGTCCTATTCGGACTGGGGGAAGAGGCGCTGACCACCTGGCCGGCCCTCCTCTTCTCCCTCGAGGCCCACCGAGGCCCATTTACCCCGGGGTTCCGTAACCTCCGGTACTCGGTAAATTCTGTTTTCGCCGGAACCATTCCGAACTCCAAACATAGGCTTCAATATATCAATCTTTATGTCTCGACCATTTCGAGACTCCTCGTCATGTCCGTGATCTCATCCGGGACTCGAACTCCTTGGTACATCAAAACTCATAAACTCATAATATAAGCATCATCGAAACCTTAAGCGTGCGGACCCTACGGTTCGAGAACAATGTGAGACATGACCGAGACACGTCTCCGGTCAATAACCAATAGCGGGACCTGGATGCCCATATTGGTTCCTACATATTCTCGTAGATCTTTATCGGTCAGACCGCATAACAACATCGTTGTTCCTTTGTCATCGGTATGTTACTTGCCGAGATTCGATCGTCGGTATCCAATACCTAGTTCAATCTCGTTACGGCAAGTCTCTTTACTCGCTCGTAATACATCATCTCACAGCTAACTCATTAGTTGTAATGCTTGCAAGGCTTAAGTGATGTGTATTACCGAGAGGGCCCAGAGATACCTCTCCGACTATCGGAGTGACAAAACCTAATCTCGAAATCGCCAACCCAACATACGCCTTTGGAGACACTGTAGTACTCCTTTATAATCACCCAGTTACATTGTGACGTTTGGTAGCACCAAAGTGTTCCTCCGTAAGCGGAGTTGCATAATCTCATAGTTATAGGAACATGTATAAGTCATGGATAAAAGCAGTAGCAACATACTAAGCGATCGTGTGCTAAGCTAATGGAATGGGTCATGTCAATCAGATCATTCAACTAATGATGTGACCTTGTTAATCAAATAACAACTCTTTGTTCATGGTTAGGAAACATAACCATCTTTGATTAACAAGCTAGTCAAGTAGAGGCATACTAGTGACACTCTGTTTGTCTATATATTCACACATGTATTATGTTTCCGGTTAATACAATTCTAGCATGAATAATAAACATTTATCATGATATAAGGAAATAAATAATAACTTTATTATTGCCTCTAGGGCATATTTCCTTTAGTCTCCCACTTGCACTAGAGTCAATAATCTAGATCACATCACCATGTGATTAACATCGATAGTTCACATCATCATGTGATTAACACCCAAAGGGTTTACTAGATTCAGTAATCTAGTTCACATCGCTTATGTGATTAACACCCAAAGAGTACTAAGGTGTGATCATGTTTTGCTTGTGAGAGAGTCTTAGTCAACGGGTCTTTCACATTCGGATCCGTTATGTATTTTGCAATTTTTCTATGTCTACAATGCTCTTGCAAGCTACTCTAGCTGATTGCTCCCACTTTCAATATGTATCTAGATCGAGACTTAGAGTCATCGGATCGGTGTCAAAACTTGCATCGGCGTAACTCTTTCGACGAACCTTTTGTCACTTCCATTATCGAGAAACATATCCTTATTCCACTAAGGATAATTTTGACCATTGTCCGATGATCTACTCCTAGATCACTATTGTACTCCTGCGAAACTCGGTGCGGGGTATACAATAGATCCGGTACACAAGATGGCATACTTTATAGAAACTATGGCCAAGGCATAGTGAATGACTTTCATTCTCTTTCTATCTTACGTCGTGGTCGGGTTTTGAGTCTTACTCAATTTCACACCTTGTAACACAGGCAAGAACTCTTTCTTTGACTGTTTCATTTTGAACTACTTCAAAATCTTGTCAAGGTATGTACTCATTGAAAAAACTTATCAAGCATCTTGATCTATCTCTATAGATCTTGATGCTCAATATGTAAGTTGCTTTACCGAGGTCTTTCTTTGAAAAACTCCTTTCAAACACTTCTTTATGCTTTGCAGAATAATTCTACATTATTTCCGATCTACAATATGTCATTCACATATACTTATCGAAATCTTGTAGTGCTCCCACTCACTTTTTAGTAAATACGAGGCTTCACCGTAAGTGCAGTATAAAACTATATGCTTTGATCAACTCATCAAAGCGTATATTCCAACTCGAGATGCTTGCACCAGTCCATAGATGGATTCTGGAGCTTGCACACTTTGTTAGCTCCCTTTGGATCGATAAAACCTTCGGTTGCATCATATACAACTCTTCCTCCTAAAACCCATTCAGAATGCAGTTTTACATCCATTTGCCAAATTTCATAAATTGTGGCAATTGCTAACATGATTCGGACAGACTTAAGCATCGCTACAGTTGAGAAAATCTCATTGTAGTCAACACCTTGAACTTGTCAAAAACCTTTTTGCGACAAGTCGAGCTTTGTAGATAGTAACACTACTATCAACGTCCGTCTTCCTCTTGAAGATCCATTTATTTTCTATGGCTTGCCGATCATCGGGCAACGCCACCAAAGTCCACACTTTGTTCTCATACATGGATCTCATCTCAGATTTCATGGCCTCAAGCCATTTTGCGGAATCTGGGCTCACCATCGCTTCTTCATAGTTCGTAGGTTCATCATGATCTAGTAGCATGAATTCGAGCAGGATTACCGTACCACTCAGTGCGGATCTTACTCTGGTTGATCTACGCGGTTCTGCGGTAACTTGATCGAAGTTTCATGATCAACATCATCAACTTCCTCACTACTTGGTGTAGATGTCTCAGAAACCGGTTTCTGCGACGAACTACTTTCAAGTAAGGGAGAAGGTACTATTACCTCATCAAGTTCCACTTTCCTCCCACTCACTTCTTTCGAGAGAAACTCCTTCTCTAGAAAGGATCCATTAATTAGCAACGAATGTTTTTGCCTTCGGATCTGTGATAGAAGGTGTACCCAACAATTTCCTTTGGGTATTCTATGAAGACGCACTTCTCCGATTTGGGTTTGAGCTTATCAGGATGAAACTTTTTCACATAAGCATCGCAGCCCCAAACTTTAAGAAACGACAACTTTGGTTTCTTGCTAAACCACAGTTCATATAGTGTTGTCTCAATGGATTTAGATGGTGCCCTATTTAACGTGAATGCAGCTGTCTCTAATGCATGATCCCAAAACGATATTGGTAAATCAAGAAGAAACATCATAGATTGTACTATATCCAATAAAGTACGGTTATGACATTCGGACACACCATTATGATGTGGTGTTCCAGGTGGCATGAATTTGTGAAACTATTCCACATTGTTTTAATTGAAGACCAAACTCGTAACTCAAATATTTGTCTCTGCAATCAGATCGTAGAAACCTTATTTTCTTATCACGATGATTTTTCCACTTCACTCTGAAATTCTTTGAACCTTTCAACTATTTCAGACTTATGTTTCATCAAGTAGATATACCCATATCTGCTCAAATCATCTGTGAAGGTCAGAAAATAACGATACCCGCCGCGAGCCTTAACACTCATTGGATTGCATACATCAGTATGTATTATTTCCAACAAGTCAGTTGCTCGCTCCACTGTTCCGGAGAACGGAGTTTTAGTCATCTTGCCCAAAAGGCATGGTTCGCAAGCATCAAGTGATTCATAATCAAGTGATTTCAAAATCCCATCAGCATGGAGTTTCTTCATGCGCTTTACACCATTATGACCTAAACGGCAGTGCCACAAATAAGTTGCACTATCATTATTAACTATGCATCTTTTGGTTTCAATATTATGAATATGTGTATCACTACGATCGAGATTCAATGAACCATTTTCATTGGGTGTGTAACCATATAAGGTTTTATTCATGTAAACAGAACAACAATTTATTCTCTTACTTAAATGAATAATTGTATTGCAATAAACACGATCAAATCATATTCATGCTCAACGTAAACGCCAAATAACATTTATTTAGGTTTAACACTAATCCCGAAAGTATAGGGAGTGTGTGATGATGATCATATCAATCTTGAAACTACTTTCAACACACATCATCACTTTACCCTTAACTAGTTTCTATTTATTCTACAACTCCGTTTGAGTTACTACTCTTAGCAAGCGAACCAGTACCAAATACCGGGGTTGCTATAAACACTAGTAAAGCACACATCAAACACTGTATATCAAATATACCCTTTTTCACTTTGCCATCCTTCTTATCCACCAAATATTTAGGGCAGTTTCGCTTCCAGTGACCATTTCCTTTGCAGTGTAAGCACTCAGTTTCAGGCTTTGGTTCAGCTTTGGGTTTCTTCGTGGGAGTGACAACTTGCTTGTCAATCTACTTGAAGTTCCCCTTTCTTTCCCTTTACCCTTTTCTTGAAACTAGTGATCTTGTCAACCATCAACACTTGATGCTCTTTCTTGATTTCTACCTTCGTCGATTTCAACATCATGAAAAACTCGGGAATTATTTTCATCATCCCTTGCATACTATATTTCATCACGAAGTTCTAGTAACTTAGTGATGGTGACTAGAGAATTCTGTCAATCACTATCTTATCTGGAAGATTAACTCCCACTTGATTCAAGCGATTGAAGTACCCAGACAGTCTGAGCACATGCTTACTAGTTGAGCGATTCTCCTCCATCTTTTAGCTATAGAACTTTGTTGAAGACTTCATATCTCTCAACTCGGGTATTTGCTTGAAATATTAACTTCAATTCCTGGAACATCTCATATGGTCCATGATGTTCAAAACATCTTTGAAGTCCCGATTCTAAGCCATAAAGCATGGTGCACAAAACTATCAAGTAGTCATCATATTGAGCTAGCCAAACGTTCATAACGTATGCATCTGCTCCTGCAATAGGTCTGTCACCTAGCGGTGCATTAAGGACATAATTTTTCTGTGCAGCAATGAGGATAAACCTCATATCACGGATCAAATCCGCATCATTGCTACTAACATTTTTCAACACAGTTTTCTCTAGGAACATATCAAAAATAAACATATGAAAGCAACAACGCGAGCTATTGATCAACATAATTTGCAAAATACTACCAGGACTAAGTTCATGATAAATTTAAGTTCAATTAATCATATTACTTAAGAACTCCCACTTAGATAGACATCCCTCTAGTCATCTTAAGTGATCACGTGATCCAAATCAACTAAACCATAACCGATCATCACGTGAAATGGAGTAGTTTTCAATGGTGAACATCTTATGTTGATCATATCTACTATATGATTCACGCTCGACCTTTCGGTCTCCGTGTTCGAGGCCATATCTGCATATGCTAGGCTCGTCAAGTATAACCCGAGTATTCTGCGTGTGCAAAACGGCTTGCACCCGTTGTAGATGGACGAGAGCTTATCACACCCGATCATCACATGGTGTGCAGGCACGACGAACTTTGGCAGCGGTGCATACTCGGAAGAACACTTCTTGATAATTTAGTGAGAGATCATCTTATAATGCTACCGTCGATCAAAGCAAGATAAGATGCATAAAGGATAAACATCACATGCAAATCAATATAAGTGATATGATATGGCCATCATCATCTTGTGCTTCATGATCTCCATCTTGCAGCACCACCATGATCACCATCGTCACCGCACGACACCTTGATCTCCATCGTAGCATCGTTGTCGTCTCGCCAAACTTATGCTTCTCGACTATCGCTACCGCTTAGTGATAAAGTAAAGCATTACGAAGCGATGCATTGCATACAATAAAGCGACAACCATATGGCTCCAGCCGATTGCCGATAACCGGTTACAAAACATGATCATCTCATACAATAAAATATAACATCACGTCTTGACCATATCACATCACAACATGCCTGCAAAAACAAGTTAGGCGTCCTCTACTTTGTTGTTGCAAATTTTACGTGGCTGCTACGGGCTTAAGCAAGAACCAGTCTCACCTACGCATCAAAACCACAACGATACTTCGTCAAATAGACTCCGTTTTAACCTTCTCAAGGACGGGCGTAGCCACACTTTTCAGTTCAACTAAAGTGAGAGAGCAGACACCCACCGGTCACCTTTAAGCAATGAGTGCTCGTGGCGGTGAAACCAGTCTCGCGTAAGCGTCACGCGTAATGTCGGTCTGGGCGCTTCATCTCACAATACCGCTGAACCAAAGTATGACATCTTTGGTAGGTAGTATGACTTGTATCGCCCACAACTCACTTGTGTTCTACTCGTGCAAAACATCAAACCATAAAAACTGGCTCGGATGCCCTTTGTTGGGGAACGTAGTAATTTCAAAAATTTCCTACGCACACGCAAGATCATGGTGATGCATAGCAACGAGAGGGAGAGTGTTGTCTACGTACCCTCGTGAACCGGCGGAAGCGATCTGGCGTAGAGGAAGTAGTCGACGTTCTCCTCGCGATCCGACCGATCCGGCGCCGTTACTCGGCGCCCGAGTTCTTGACACACGTACAGCTCGATGGCGTCCCTCGTACTCGATCCAGCCGAGTGTCGAGGAGAGTTTCGTCGAGACGACGGCGTGGCGGCGATCTTGATGTTTCACGGCGCAGGCTTCGCCTAAGCTTTGACAGTATGACCGAGGTGGAATATGGTGGAGGGGCACCGACACGGCTAAGGAACGATCCGTAGATCAAACTTGTGTGTCCTAGGGTGCCCCCTGCCCCGTATATAAAGGAGGAGGGGGAGGCCGGCCGGCCTAGAGGAGGCGGGGAGGAGTCCTACTCCCACGGGAGTAGGACTCCCCCCTTCCTAGTTGGAATAGGATTGGGGGGGAGGGAAGAGGAAAGGCGCCGCCTCCTCCTGTCCTATTCGGACTGGGGGAAGAGGGCGCTGACCACCCCTGGCCGCCCTCCTCTTCTCCCTCGAGGCCCACCGAGGCCCATTTACCCCGGGGTTCCAGTAACCTCCGGTACTCAGTAAATTCTGTTTTCTTCGAACCATTCGAACTCCAAACATAGGCTTCAATATATCAATCTTTATGTCTCGACCATTTGAGACTCCTCGTCATGTCCGTGATCTCATCCGGGACTCCGAACTCCTTGGTACATCAAAACTCATAAACTCATAATATAAGCATCATCGAAACCTTAAGCGTGCGGACCCTACGGTTCGAGAACAATGTAGACATGACCGAGACACGTCTCGGTCAATAACCAATAGCGGGACCTGGATGCCCATATTGGTTCCTACATATTCTCTGAAGATCTTTATCGGTCAGACCGCATAACAACATCGTTGTTCCCTTTGTCATCGGTATGTTACTTGCCGAGATTCGATCGTCGGTATCCAATACCTAGTTCAATCTCGTTACGGCAAGTCTCTTTACTCGCTCAGTAATACATCATCTCACAGCTAACTCATTAGTTGTAATGCTTGCAAGGCTTAAGTGATGTGTATTACCGAGAGGGCCAAAGATACCTCTCCGACTATCGGAGTGACAAAACCTAATCTCGAAATCGCCAACCCAACATACGCCTTTGGAGACACCTGTAGTACTCCTTTATAATCACCCGATTCACGTTGTGACGTTTGGTAGCACCAAAGTGTTCCTCCGTAAGCGGAGTTGCATAATCTCATAGTTATAGGAACATGTATAAGTCATGGATAAAAGCAGAGCAACATACTAAGCGATCGTGTGCTAAGCTAATGGAATGGGTCATGTCAATCAGATCATTCAACTAATGATGTGACCTTGTTAATCAAATAACAACTCTTTGTTCATGGTTAGGAAACATAACCATCTTTGATTAACAAGCTAGTCAAGTAGAGGCATACTAGTGACACTCTGTTTGTCTATATATTCACACATGTATTATGTTTCCGGTTAATACAATTCTAGCATGAATAATAAACATTTATCATGATATAAGGAAATAAATAATAACTTTATTATTGCCTCTAGGGCATATTTCCTTCATTCTTTGTCTGCGGCGAGATCTTTAGTGGCTCAACGCCTACAGGGACACTATGCTACCGCTCCTCACTCCGTTCCGTTCCGGCAGCTCTTTCTCATTCGTGTCCAGCCTGTGGGTGTGGGGTGGTGCTCTGCTCCATGAGTTCATTCCGTGGCTAGTCGGGTGAGCTAGATTCCTTTCCAGATGCAGCCTGCCGGTGTCTTTCCTCCCAGGTTCTAGGGTGAACTGCTACACTGTCAACGGTTCGGCGCCTTCGAGCCTGGCGAGGAGACAGGGGTCTTCTTTGACAGTGGAGCTGGGAGGACATGGCAATCCGGGGTCGTTAATTTGGCGACGGCGTGCCCTTCCTCGCCATCAGAAATGTTGCTCCTGTGCTGACATTCTCCTTCTCCCTGGTGATTTGTATGCGTATGAGGACCTACACATCCCCGAGCTGCGTGTCTCCTTGTTCGATCTTTTGGCTCGGTGTGTGTGAGGCTTGTGTGTTGTTGTCCAGCGCCTCTGTATCTTGTCGTTTTTTCGATTTCTTGTGTTGGTTTTGAGTTTGTAATCCTGGCCGGTTGATGGCTTTGTTAATTCAAAGCCGGCCTCTTCTGGAGCCTTCGTTCTAAAAAAAAGAATCTAGCCGACATTATTAGCTACACTTGTTGGCGGGGTTGGGCCTATGACCTATCCTCGTGACTTTTATGTTTCTCTAGGGTGCATTTGACAATAAAAGTGGATAATTATAATTTTGCTTGTCCAACCAATGTTTTCATATTTTATTATTTTCCATGAACGTTGAAATGCAGTGGTCCAGTGGCATCCCTATGAGATGCTTCCGGATGGTGGGAAAAATGGGTGCATAAATGAATAAATGATGGAATGCGGTACATCAAGATGGAACAATAATTGAGTTCATTTATAATGGATCTTTGTGGTTTCATAGATTCATCATTCAGCTTTGAATGCATTTTTTTAAAATGTTGGAAATAACCAGCGGGAATTATCTGGTGGGTGAAAGAGCGATAGCATGGCCTCAACTTTAAAAAAAATGTGAGTGAAAGTAAGCCTCCCCTCCATTTTTTATTGAAAAATACACAACATTCATCTAATTCCTCGACTTAAATAACCGACAACAACTATGTACTATCCCACAAAAAAAGACAGCAACTAGTACATGTACTAGTACCTTGCAAAATCGTCTTATATTTTGATATGAAGGTAATATTTTGGTTGCCTCGAATTTTCCATAGGGTTGTTGCATTATGTATCAGCAACACATTATCCACTGGACAAGTGTGGTCTGACAGCAAACACACTATCAGCGATGTGCTGGTGTTGGACACACTGCTAAATTGCAGATACGTGTACAAGCACACTTGTTTCCTTTTGTCTGTTGATGAGAAGATCTTACAGATTTGTGCGCCCTGTAAAGAGCACAGGCACGCTTGTTTCTATGCTATCCGGTGAAGATTATGATTCGTTTTTGTTAATCTTGGGTTATCTTGGAATCTCGGTTGCCGTGATACTGTGAATTTGTGATGATCTGCACCGGTTCAGAAGATGCTTATTTATTCAGTGTCTAATTCTCGGTAAGTGCTGCAACCAGGTACCAAGTTGTGTCTTGTTTGTGATGATCTCCACCGGTTCAGAAGATGCTTATTCAGTTTCTAATTCTCGGTAAATGCTGCAATCAGGCACCAAGTTGTTTCTTGTTTACAGCTGTGCATGAGGCAAGTTGGTGTTACTCTACTTTTTACGGCGATTTGCCGACTCATTAACAACTGCACGCCGAGCTGTAGAACTTGTGCACATGCATGTAAGTAGGCAGCAGGCGAAGCTAGCAGTGAGGCAAACTGCATCGAAGTTTTGATCAGCTGCCGGCCGGTGGTTGCTGCCTGCTATAGCGCCTAGTGGGCAGGTGGTAGTACGTACCGACCTCCGATCCCTTCGGCCTCTGGTTACCACAACATGAATATATCTAAAATCTGTGGTAGTTAACAGCGGAGGTTATCGATGCGACGATTCCATGGCACCTCCATCATCCAGAAAGTTACAGAACAATCTGCTGAACTTACTGTCGTCCTATTGTTGAGATGAATCATCAAACTATTGAGAAGCGTAGCCGTCCAAGGAGCGGCAGGATCTGATTACCCGAACCCTGGGTGGGCCCTGGTGAGAGCATCGGATATATGCATGGATCGCGACGATCCCCAACTGCAACGACCATGCGCCACCCGCCGTATCTCCATGCCCGAAGCCCCGAACCACCAGCCGCAGGTCCCGACGGGTCAAGACGGCAGCCAGCCCACGCACATGCGATGCGTATATGTGCGCGCCGCGGCGGCACGCACCTAACGAACACGGCCACATGCAGGCGCAGAGGTCCCCTCCCGGCCGAGGCGGATGGACGGACATGCGTATCTCGCTGGGGATCTCGGCGCCCCAGCCCTGGCGCACGAGCTCCACGCCATTGCCAATGCCATTGCCATGCATGCATATCCTCCGTCCATTGGATCCTGCGGAAAACCAATGGGATTCGTGATGCATGCCGCCGCGCCGCGCAGGATTGGCAGGGCGCGTGCATGGGGTGGCTCGCGGGCGGTCGCGCCTGTGTTGGCCGGCCGTTAAAACCGTTGCAACTTGCCTGTAAACTGAGTGAGGAGTAGCGGTGATTCGTATAGGATTCTAATAATCTGGGGCAGAGCTGCAGGGCCGCTCTCTTGTGTGATTCTGGCCGACTAGGTCGCTGTCAGCTTAATCTGCTGATCGAGGGTGATTTGGCGCCTTAGTTTACTGATCCCTGGTGATTTGAGGGCTTAATTTACTTATTACTGATGGCTAGTGATTTGACCTTGATCTACAGCACCAGCCACCCGCATTTTATCGAGTATATATAATACTTCCTCTATTCGCTTTTATAAGACGTTACAGACATTTCAGACAACATGCAAAACAACTCAATTTTAGTTGTCTGAAACGACTTATAAAAGTGAACGGAGGGAGTAGTTCTTTTTTAAGGGCGAAAAATAGTACTTAATCTGCTGTAATACTAAACAATAGTGATCTAAAACATCTTACTATTTCTGTAGAAATGTCTGTTGTATGGAATAGATGCACGTTGACGAGGATTCGGTTTCGGAAATGTTAACGCCCACACGTGTGGGCGTTTGCACATCGCCCACACGCCTCCATCACCACTTATTTTGCCACGTATGAATAGATGACATCAGCAGATTTTTTTTGGTTTTCGGCTTAAAAATGTTGTATCTTCTAAATAAAAAAGCGAACTAAAAATCCGTTTCCACCATTAAATCCGTCTCGACGAGATCTTCAAAACTAGACCCCATGTTGATATGTTTCGATGAATTTTTTTTGCCAGAAGTTGCCATGATGTTTACACTGCAGTTGCCATAGGGCTTAAACTAAAGTTGCCATGTGGCAATTTTAGTTTGTAGATCATGGCAATTTCAGTATTTTGATGATGGCAACTCCAGTACTTTGACCATGAAAATTATTTTTTTTATGAACCATGGCAATTTTACGTGCATGTATCATGACAATTTTAGTTTATGATTCATGGCAAGTCTAGTTTCTTAATTCCTCGTTTTATAAATGTCAAAATTTACTTTTAAATGTAGAAGAAAATAGCTGAAACATATCATGGCAATTTCAGTGTAAACATCATGGCAATTCATATGTAATAGACATGGCAACTTTTAATCCAACATTTTTTTCATCAAAACATATCAACATGGGATCTAGTTTCGAAGATCTCATCGCGAGGGATTTAATGGTGAAAACGGATTTTCAATCGGATTTTTCGTTTAAGAGATAAAACATTTTATGAAAATCCAAAAAGATTCCTGCATGCATGCATGCGATGACGTGGCAATCTGTTTACATTAGAGCAAGTACAATAAAGCTGAGTCAGCGGGCTATAAGGAATAAACTAGTATATTTATGCTTAGTTGGAGGAAAGAGAAGAGGAGAGAGAAGGTAAGCGGGCTCTTCGTGAAGAGCCACTCTAAAGACGCGTCTCCTAGGCACTTTGTGAGAATGAAAGGTGGGCCACATAATAAAAAAATAATACACTCTTTTGATCTACTATTGTACATGTTGTCTATAAGATGGGCTGTAGATGACATGACACTGGCTTATAGCCAGCAGCTGGCTATACTATTAACCATGCTCTTAGAGACGTGTGGTGCGTCTCCTTTTCTGCCACACGTGTGGCAGTTAGCGCGACCCTTTGGTTTTCTGGTGTTTGATCTTGTGCGATCTTAATTCACCATACAATATTCGTCCTCGCGTTATGCAATATTTTGTTCATATGTAACAACTCAAGGACAAGGTTCTCGACTAAACATGCATAAATTGACCCAACTTATAATCCTATGTGGCGACTTCAATATGTTCCTGCTTTGGCGATCAGCGGGTGCTCTAAAGTCTCACATGCAGTGGCCGACCGAGCTAAAGTTATACGTAGGACGATTTGATGGGCAGATCGAGAATGATGTACCGATCAGACACGATCAGATCAGTCCAAGAGCTGCCAGATCAAGAATACGTCTCCCTCCAAGGAGGACCGGTAGCTTTGCTTCCAGACAAAAGACAGAGATCAGATTAGGTTCCTCATAGCGATACTCCCATGTGATCGACATGTCACACTGTCACCTGGCCACATTATGCATACCGCTTGCCACAACAAAGCACAAACCTAGCTTAGCTTAGGAATCAGCAAGACCAAAACTAGAGTTGCAAATTGGCACCTCCCAGCGTGCCAGGAAATCCACACCCACAGAGCGCATGGCGCGCGCGATATACCACCAAATCGATACGGATCCACCATACATACTCGCGCTAATCGGAATGGTATCTCTCGATCCGCGTCATCTTGGAACACGGCGTGCGTATATTCCGCCAAGGGGTCGACCACGTGGTGCGAACTGCTTACGTTTTGAGTGTTTATACTCCATCCTGATATATACTCCCTCCGTTCCTAAATATAAGTCTTTGTAGAGATTCCATTTGATGGACTACATACGGAGCAAAATGAATGAATCTAAACTTAAAATGTGTTTGCATACATCCGTATGTGATTTATAGTGAAATCTCTACAAAGACTTACAATTAGGAACGGAGGGAGTATGATCCAGGGAGACAGATCCTCTCAAAGTCTTGAATGGTCACGTACGCAGACGGCCCACAGATATGTAGCGCGCCACACGGGCGATTGGTGAAACGTTTGCGTCACGGCGGATGCATGCATGTAGCGTATCGGGGGCCGGGGCCCGCCGCCCGGACACGCCCAGGCCGCGATCCGAGGCCAAACCGCTCGTCAACCCGCGGCGGCCGTACGTGCCCACCGACCGACTGATTGATGCCCATGCAATGCATGCAGGCGGGGCCGGGGCACGCGCGCGGAGCGTAACTGGGGTACGCCCCGGTCGCGCGCGCGGCACGGAGACGTGCACGTACGTACACTGGAGACACGGTGCACACCGGGAGCCGTGTACTGTGGTGCTTGTTTGGCCGCGAACACTGTGGCGCACCCCGGCGCGTGCATGCCCAGCCTTGTGTTGAAGCCATCTTCCGCTCGATCGAATCAGGCAGCGACAGGCACACGTGTACGTGTTTGCTCGCGGGAGTTACGTACGCGTTTGTGTGGACGTGCAAGTACGTGAAAGAAACGAGCAAATCACGCATGCGTTTAACAAAACTCGTGCGTATGGGTTGCGCACCGTGTTGGCATTGCCAAGTAGAGGCGGCTGCCGGATGACAACTTAGCTGGCCGAAAAAAAATCCTCGGCCCCCTTCGGCGAGCGACCGGGAGGAACCCTACCCGCCACCAGGTCCCCCATCCTCCTTGCCGCGCTGCCGAAGGGTGCTGCAATCTCGGTCGGTGTTGGTGGTGGCAGGGCGTCATCTCCTCTGCGCGCGGTGGTGCGCAACGCAGGCCGGTGCTGTCGGGCGAAGGCACGACACTTGGTGTGGGGCAGCGCGGCGGGGCTTTGCGTGTCTGCGGTGGTTGCGTGAAGGCATGACGACGGTGCAGCAGCTGTGTGGTGCCTTGCTCCCTCCCCCCCCCCCTCCTTTTTCTTCACCTGTCGTCGGCCAGGCTACCTTATCTGCGGTTTTGGT
The DNA here is from genome assembly GCA_021437245.1 of Aegilops speltoides. Lineage (NCBI taxonomy): Eukaryota > Viridiplantae > Streptophyta > Magnoliopsida > Poales > Poaceae > Aegilops > Aegilops speltoides. Next base: position 379,910,137 of record CM038143.1, read on the forward strand.
TGGCTGGACGGTAGATCCAACCGTGCCGTTGGCAAACACCACCGAATAGATGGGGTCGGTACTTTGTGGATCTCATGTGCTACAAGAGCTAACCGTCTTGGAAGGTCGTGGCCGTGGCCAGAGCGGTCGCGGTCGCCCATTTCTCCTTGCCCGGTGGTGTCTACCATCGGGTTGGCTGCCCTTGCATAGTCAATGTAGGGTGAGGGGTTTGCCACTCCCCATCCAAACTCAGCCTTTGCAGTTGGCACAAACAGATATGGTTGCCTATTGCTACCGCAGGTGGCGGCAGCACCGATGCAGGGTGCGCCTTAATACTCGGAGTGCGATGGGATCGTAAAGAAGGTGCCTTTTTCATCACGCCTTCGATGAGTGGTGCAAGCATGGTTTAGTTGTTTGGTGTCGGCGTTCGCGAGCGGGGTTGGGGCAGTGGCGTAGCCAGCGGGTGTGCCGGGTGTGCCATGGCACACCCAGTATCTTAAGGCATTTTTTTACCATATATGAATTCGGCCAAATTAATCCTTTTAAATAGCCCCAAGCATAATAGGCAATAGGGATAATTGGCTTCCTAGGGAATCTGGCCTAAAAATTACTGCGAAGAAAGCCAGGACCAGGATCAAATGGGTGGCTGATTTATTGATGAGCGGCACCAGGAGATGGGATGAGAATCTGATCGGGCATCTGTTTTACTCTCATGGTGCCGAGGAAATTTCAAAACTGTTCTAAATTTGGGCGAGAGAGATCTTATCGACTGGCACCACGAGAAAAATGGCTTGTTCTCGGTGAAGAGTGCGTATAGGTTAGCCCTCAATCTTAAGGACGCGGAGATTGATTCGGGGAATTCCAGTTTGGCCGTAAATGGAGGGAGGAGGCTCTGGAATATTATTTGAAAGACTAATGTTCCTTAAAAAATTAGAATTTTTGTTTGGCGAGTTGCCTCTAACAGTCTAGCTGCACAAGTTAACCGAGTAAAACACCGCCAACCTATCCTAGGTACGTGCTCGATCTGTGGTGTTGAAGATGAGTCTATTTTCCATGCTTTGGTATGTTTCCCTAAGGCTTATGTGTTGTGCATGGCATTGAGGGAGGTTTGGTATTTACCGGCTGAAGAGATCTTAAAATACTCGGGGCCGGACTGGTTTCTTATTTTATTGGATCAGTTAAGTTCGCATGTGCGCGAGCAAACTATATTCATGTTCTGGAGAGCTTGTCACTTGAGGAATGACTTGATCTTTGATAAAGGAAAGAAATCTATCTCCGTCTCAGTGAGTTTTGTTCAGAATTATTGGGCGTCATTCTCGTCTTGTCATGCAAACATGTTGGTTGTGGTGAGTAAGAAAGGTAAGGAAGTGGTCGATGGAGTACAACCAATTAATGATGAGAGAAGTTGTGTTCCTTGGCAGCCTTCCACCTCAGAATTCTTCAGGATTAATGTTGATGCAAATTTTGTGGAGGCCCTTAACTCTGCGAGCGTGGGTGTAGTTGTGAGAAATCATACTGGAGAAGTTATCATTTTCTCTTGGGATTATATCGGTGCTTGTTTCAGCATTGAGGAAGCGGAACTTAGAGCGATCCTCTCTGGCCATTATATCGATATCACTCTTGAAAAACCCATTATTTTGGAAACTCACTATTCTTTTCTGGCTTCCTTTCTTGCACATCATATTATAGATAGGTCAAGCTTGGTTGATCTAAAGAAAGAAGCACCGAGTATCTCCAAGATGATGATGAATTTAAAAATACCCAAGATTAACAGGAAGGCTAATATGGTGGCGCATGAGATCGCGAAGTTTAGTTTTGATAGTAGGTCTAATGGTATTCTTATAAATAGTATCCCGCCCTCTGTGGCAAATACTATAGCGAACGATTGTATGAATGTTTTAATTATTTTATATATGGGTGAGTTTTTCTTTAAAAAAAGGCAATAGCCCAATCAATCATTTTGGAGTGTGCACACCCACCATTTTATTTTTGACTACGCCAGTGGTTGGGGGCCTAGACGCCGAGGCAGCGGCCCTGGGTGGCGGACCGCATGGTTGGCTCTCCGACTAGCATTGTGGCGGCGGCGGTGGCTGCATCACATGGTTGTGTGGGTGGCGAGGGGTGTAGGGTCGGGTGTCCCTGGTTCGCTCTCTTTCGGCGGTAGTGGTGGTGCCCATATCTGGATCTGGAGGTCTAGACTTAATCTCGAGTGACCATGGTGCCTCATCGTGGCACGGGTGAGATACCGAGCAAATGCCCCACGCTTTATTGCCGATGGCGGCGACTCCCGTGGGTGCTGCTTCCCTCTTGAGGAAGCCGTCGCGGTTCTCCTCCCGGTGCTAGGGTTCCGGGTGAAAATCCATGTCCGTCCCTTCGGACTCGACGACGGCGACGCTTTGCTCCGTTACCCTCCTGGGAGCGCTATCGTGGAGCCCACGTGGATTAGATCGTGGCTTCACGTTGTTTCCGGGCCTTCCTATGCTAATGCTCGGCAATGTAGTCGTGTTGTCTTTCGCCCTTAGGCTTTTTTTGTGTGGTTTATATTGTTAGGTTATCGTTGAATTTGCTTTGTAAAAGGATTTTGTATCGTTTGGTCGTTAGCATTAGCAAGTACTCACTCCGTCTCAAAATAAGTATTTCAACTTTATACTAGCTCTAGTATAAAGTTATACTAAGTTTGAGACAGTTGGAGGGAGTATAACGAGATTCAGTGCTTGTCTCTCTCTTTTAGTGAGTGATCGGCCAAATTGGTTGGAAGACATCAGAGGCGGTTATTAGTGCCGGGTCTTCATGCATGGCTAACAGCTGCTGGTACGTGGTACCACAATCTTTTATGCGCCTGACACGCCCTAGTCAATTCCAATTATGCACAGACAACCCTCTTAATTCAGCTCGCAACATACACCAATACTACATACCATCAGCCAGCACATTCTGCTACTGTAACACACTGTACATCTTTTCAAAAAGTGTCACTCAAGCACAGGTCAAATTACAGTGTCTTCGCAAAAATGGTCAAATTACAGTGGCCGCGGGAGTGAGCCGAATCCAGAAGCTGTTCTCTCCGACCGATCGTGTCGACAAGATCATGAAGATACCGAGCCAAGGATCAGCATCAGGTGGCCACTGCGCGCGATACATTTATATTCGGGCTATACGTAAACAATCTAGTGGCGCCCACGGCATAGTCGCATGTGCGTACAGGTCGGCACCAGCTGCTAGGTGCCCACGGGTGGGTCCCTGACAGGGACAGGTCACGCCGAATACGGGCTATACTCCATGCTTGGCTTGTGGAAGCAACAGCAACCCAAAATTGAAATTAAGAAACGACACCATCGTCTTAAATTATGAATCATTAGGACTCGTAATCTAGCCCCCCCTCCTTCCGTACCGATTGATCAATTGATGTTACTGCACCTGGCATTTCTATGCAATATTGCTATCCTTTTGGTGTATTAATCTGATACTCTTGGTCCTAACTTTTGTTTTGCAAATATTTTTTTTTCGAAATGGGCTACCCTCTTTCCATTAAATTTCATAATGAAAATACAAAGTATCAGTAACTAGAGAGAACAGGGGACAAAGAGAATATGGGATGAGAAAAAAGACAAACGAATTCGGGCAACCACCAGAAAACCCACCACGTGTGTCCTACAATTACAACACCGGACATGAGAAAAAAACCTGACGCCATCAAGACTTACTAAACAGTTCCAAACTGCAAGGCACAGATATTACATGGACTGATGATAACACATCAAAACCGACAAGCAACTCGCAACAAAAAGAGCTCAACTATCCAATAACAAGCAGTATCGACATCTCTAGCATCAGGGGTCCCTGCGTCCACCGCACTAACTTGAGGCGGCACACAAAGCATCATCATCTGTGTACCATTATTTTCAGCATCTTAGCTCACTGCATCAACCATCTTTGACTTCTGGACACCTGCACAATATAACAAAAAAGAGCAAGATGTAAACACCATCTCAAAAGAAGTCTTGATCCATTTGTACTCAAACGTGGTACGATTACGAGCCAACCAAATACTCGAGCAAGCAACAACTTTTTTTTTGAGCATCTGTAAAACTTATTAAGTATCAAGTTTTGACGGAATACAGATGATATTGGGCAAAACATCTAGCCACACGTGGCGCCCAGGAGGGAGAGAGGAGGCCGCTTTAGCCAACGAATGAGCCTCAGCATTATGAATCCTCCTCTCATGAACTACTCGAATAAAATCAAAAGAAACTCTTTGTGCTCTGAACTCCTCAAGAATCATAGAGTAGCGGCACGGACCTCCAGTCTCCAGATTTGCGACCACCTCAGCACAGTCAAACGCCACACAGATAGACTGGAGGTTTAGGTCTGATGCTAGCGTCAGTGCTTCACTGCACGCTCGGGCTTCAAGAGATGCTGGGTCGACAAGACCGTCAAAAACCATCGCCGAAGCCCCCAAGTACTGGCCAGTCTTGTCTCGGCATATAACAGCTGCAGCCCCTCGATCTCCCCTCCTAGATATGCCGCCATCGACATTCAGTTTTGCATTGCTCTCTAGTGGAGGGAGCCAACTAGCAGCGGAAGGTGCAGGATTAGCACACGCACTAGTTCTAACCCCTTGTGCTTCTTGGGGATTCACATGCAAGTCCCTAGCGTATCCTTGGGCGTTGGGGCGCTGATCTGCTACCATCTCCAGCTCCTCCAAAAATTTATTGAAAAAAACAGTGAGTACTCATAGGACTCTGGAATTGATCATCATGTATGGCTCGCCTCCGGGCCCACCAAATAGCCCACATAGTCACCAGAACTCGGGTAAGTTCCACCATAGGTAGGGTATCCATTAGCCAAAACAGCCATAGCTTAGCATCTTCCGACCTGTTTGAAATGATCACTTCTGTTACCTCCTCGTCCGCAAGCGCCCACACACACTTGGCCATATGACATTCGAATAGTGAGTGTCTCTAGTTATCAACGGCCGCATGGCAAATCGAGCACTCGGCCGTGTCCGCCATGGATCTCTCCTTCCAGACGTCCCCTGTTGGCAATGACGTCTTTGCTAGGCGCCAAGCAAAAACGCGGATTTTAGATGGTACTTGTGCCTTCCAAATCTTGGCCCATGACTTGTGAACAGCCCCCACATCAGAGTGTCCTATATTATGCTCTAACCAGTCAGTACGTTGCTGTTTTTTTGCTGCTAATAAGCGGTACGCTGACCTCACCGTAAACACCCCTTTCTTCTCATAGTGCCACGCCCAGAAATCAGCTTGCGCCCTCGAACTGATAGGTATATTCTGAATTGCTTCCTTGTCCATCGCATAGAAGTGAATATCCAGCAAGTTGTTGTTCCACACTAGTGTAGTTTGATCGATTAGCTCAGACACCTTAATCGGCGGGTTGTTTGTCTTGGCACACACTGGCCGGAGCTTGAAGTCCCGGGGGATCCAGTTGTCGTGCCAAATCTCTGTATCTTCTCCTGTTCCAATTCTCTTTATTATACCAAGCTTCAAGGTGTCCCTGCCTTCAATAATTGACCGCCAAACTTGGGATGGGGACTTGCCCACTTCCGCCTCCAGAACCGTGCAAGTAGGATAGTACACAGCCTTCAAAATCCGGGTGCTCAAGGACTCAGGTTCTTGCAGGAGTCGCCACGCCTGACGAGCCAAGAGCGCAAGGTTAAAAAGCTTAATATCGTGGAAGCCCATCCCGCCCATAAACTTCGGCAAGCAACAACTAAACCAATAGTATTGAGCTTGTTGGAATTTGCTAGTAGGCATTTGGCCCAAAGCCCAACTAAAATTCTGAAATTCTCTTGGCCCATTAATGCACACATGTGAGTGGAGTGAGTGAGAATAAAGTTTAGTCCCACCCCGGAAGTTGAGAGAGTTGCACCTCTTTATAAGGTGAGCTCTTCAACCACTTGTATGAGCATGAGAAGAGGAGACCTACACGCGCGCTCCTCCTCGCTCGCCTCGTCACGAAGCGCCGCGCCGCGGGTTGCGGGATTGAGCCGAGCCGAGGACAGAGCTATGCACATTGTCTATATTTTTGCTGCTCGGAAAAAATTAATGAGTCATTAATTAATAATTAATGGATGCGTTAATTACTGAACCGTTTCCGATTCTTTTGGATCGTGACGACTCGGACGTGGGCTTTACTTCCACGACCTACCCGGTCCGCACTATATAGTCAGGCAGACGTCTACCCTAGCTGCCGCCGCTTCGTATGGTTTCTCACCACCGTTCCAGATCATTGCGCCGCCAAGCAAGTCTTCTCCATCCCTCCTTTCAGCGTGCACCGGGAGAAAGGACAGCAGGCCTTCGGAACCCGGCCTCTCATGATCCTGTACGGGAGAGGGGCTGATAACCCACAAGTGTAGGGGATCGCAACAGTTTTCGATAAGTAAGAGTGTCGAACCCAACGAGGAGCTAAAGGTAGAATAAATATTCCCTCAAATTCTATCGACCACCGATACAACTCTACGCACGCTTGACGTTCGCTTTACCTAGAACAAGTATGAAACTAGAAGTACTTTGTAGGTGTTGTTGGATAGGTTTGCAAGATAATAAAGAACACGTAAATATAAACTAGGGGCTGTTTAAATAAAGATGCAGTAAAGTAAGTATTAGTAGAGAGCTTTTTGTTACGAGAAAGTTATTTGTCCAAGGCAATCGATAACTAGACCGATAATCACTATTGCAATTCTATTTGAGGGAGAGTCATAAGCTAACATACTTTCTCTACTTGGATCATATGTACTTATGATTGGAACTCTAGCAAGCATCCGCAAATACTAAAGATTCATTAAGGTAAAACCCAACCATAGCATTAAAGCATCAAGTCCCCTTTTATCCCATACGCAACAATCCCCTTACTCGGGTTTGTGTTTCAGTCACTCACGCAACCCACTATAAGCGAATCATGAACGCATTGCAACACCCTACAGCGGGAATCCCTCACGCTTGCGCGACACGGAGGGCACCATAGGACAGCACCAATAATAAAACATGCAACTCAAACCAATCATGATCATCAATTAACCCATACGACAAAACGGATCTACTCAAACATCATAAGATAGCCATACATCATTGGGAAATAATATATAGCGTTGAGCACCATGTTTAAGTAGAGATTACAGTGGGTAAGAGAGAGGTTACACCGCTGCATAGAGGGAGGAAGAGTTGGTGATGAAGGCGGTGAAGTTGTTGGTGAAGATCGCAGTGATGATGATGGCCCCCGGCAGCGCTCTGGCGCCACCGGAAGCAAGGGGGAGAGAGCCCCCCTTCTTCTTCTTCTTCCTTGACCTCCTCCCTAGATGGGAGAAGGGTTTCCCCTCTGCTCCTTGGCTCCCATGGCTTGGGAGAGGCGAGAGCCCCTCCGAGACTGGATCTATCTCTCTATTTCTGCGTTCTCAGATTCTACCCCTTCACCGTTTCTTAAATATCCGGAGATCCGTAACTCCGATTGGGGTGAATCTTTTGCCCAGATTTTTTCGTAAAGCTTTCTTGCGGCAAAAGAAGGGCATCAACCGCCTTACGGGTGGCCCACGAGAGTCCAGGGCACGCCCAGGGGGGAGGGCGTGCCCCCTATCTCATGGCCACCCCGGACACCGTTTCGCGTTGATTCTTTCTCCGAAAAATCCCAAATATTCCAAAATAATTCTTCGTCCGTTTTTATCCCGTTTGGATTCCGTTTGATATGGGTTTCCTGCGAAATATAAAACATGCAACAGACTGGAACTGGCACTGGGCACTGGATCAATATGTTAGTCCCAAAAATAATATAAAATTTTGCCAAAAGTATATGAAAGTTGGAGAATATTGGCATGAAACAATCAAAATAGATACGACGGAGACGTATCAGCATCCCCAAGCTTAATTCCTGCTCGTCCTCGAGTAGGTAAATGATAAAAAAGATAATTTTTGATGTGGAATGCTACCTAGCATAATCTTGATCATATGTCTAATCATGGCATGAATATTAAGATACGAGTGATTCAAGGCAATAGTCTATCATTTGACATAAAAACAATAATACATCGAGCGCACCAATAAAGCAATCATGTCTTTTCAAAACAACAAGGCCAAAGCAAGCTTATCCCTACAAAATCGTATAGTTTGGCTATGCTTCATTTTCGTCACACAAAATGCCCCCATCGTGCACAACCCCGATGACAAGCCGAGCAATTGGTTCATACTTTTTAACGCGCTTCAGCTTTTTCAACCCTCACACAATACATGAGCGCAAGCCATGGATATAGCACTATAGGTGGAATAGAATATAATGATGGAGGTTATGTGGAGATGACAAAAAAAATTCTCACGTCGACGCGGTTAATCAATGGGCTATGGAGATGCCCATCAATTGATGTCAATGCGAGGAGTAGGGATTGCCATGCAACGGATGCACTAAGAGCTATAAGTGTATGAAAGCTCAACAAAAGAAACTAAGTGGGTGTGCATCCAACTTGCTTGCTCATGAAGACCTAGGGCATTTGAGGAAGCCCATCGTTGGAATATACAAGCCAAGTTCTATAATGAAAATTCCCACTAGTATATGAAAGTGACAACATAGGAGACAATCTATATGAAGAACATGGTGGTACTCTGAAGCACAAGTGTGGAAAAAGGATAGTAACATTGCCCCTTTTCTTTTTCTTTTTTTTTCTTTTTTTTTCTTTTTTTCTTTTTTCTTTCGGTGGGCTTCTTTGGCCCCCTTTTTTTATTTAGGCTTCTTTGGCCTTTCCTTTTTTTCTTTTTTTTCTTTTTCTTTTTTTATGGGGCAATGCTCTATAATGATGATCATCACACTTTTATTTACTTACAACCCAATATTACAACTCGATACTAGAACAAAGATATGACTCTATATGAATGCTTCTGGCGGTGTACCGGGATGTGCAATGATCTAGCGTAGCAATGACATCAAAAAACGGACAAGCCATGAAAACATCATGCTAGCAATCTTACGATCATGCAAAGCAATATGACAATGAATGCTCAAGTCATGTATATGATGATGATGAAAGTTGCATGGCAATATATCTCGGAATGGCTATGGAAATGCCATGATAGGTTGGTATGGTGGCTGTTTTGAGGAAGATATAATGAGGCTTACGTGTGATAGAGCGTATCGTATCACGGGGTTTGGATGCACCGGCGAAGTTTGCACCAACTCTCGAGGTGAGAAAGGGCAATGCACGGTACCGAAGAGGCTAGCAATGATGGAAAGGTAAAAGTGCGTATAATCCATGGACTCACATTAGTCATAAAGAACTCATATACTTATTGCAAAAGTTTATTAGCCCTCAAAGCAAAGTACTACTACACATGCCCCTAGGGGGATAGATTGGTAGGAAAAGACCATCGCTCGTCCCCGACCGCCACTCATAAGGAAGACAATCAAAGAAACACCCCATGCTTCAAATTTGTCACACAACGGTTACCATACGTGCATGCTACGGGACTTGCAAACCTCAACACAAGTGTCTCTACAATCCACAACCACCCACTAGCATGACTCTAATATCACCATCTTTATATCACAAAACTATTACAAGGAATCAAACATATCATATTCAGCGATCTACAAGTTTACGTAGGATTTTATGACTAACCATGTGAATGACCAATTCCTGTCATCTCTCTAAATAGATATAAGTGAAGCAAGAGAGTTTAATTCTTTCCACAAAAGATATGCCCACACTCTAACAAATATAAGTGAAGCAAAAGAGCATTCTACAAATGACGGTTTTCTATGTGAAGAGAAACAGGCAACCCAAACTTCAAATGATATAAGTGAAGCACATGAAGCATTCTATAAAGCCACACTCAAAAGATTTAAGTGAAGTGCAATGAGCATTCTATAAATCAACCAAGGACTATCTCATACCAGCATGGTGCATAAAAGAAAAGTGAAAACTAAATGCAAAAGACGCTCCAAGACTTGCACATAATGCATGAACGAAACGAATTCGAAAACATACCGATACCCGGGGCATCCCCAAGCTTAGATGCTTGAGTCTCCTTGAATATTTACTTGGGGTGCCTCGGGCATCCCCAAGCTTGAACTTTTGCCTCTCTTCCTTTTCCTCATATCGAGACATCCTCGATTAGACACTACATCCACACAAAACTTCAACAGAAAACTTGGTAAGATCCGTTAGTATAATAAAGCAAATCACCACTCTAAGTACTGTAGCAAACCAATTCATATTTTTTTTGCATTGTGTATACTGTAATTAACTTTTTCATGGCTTAATCCACTAGTATAAATTGATAGATTCGTCAAAACAAGAAAACTATGCATCAAAAACAGAATCTGTCAAAAACAGAACAGTCTGTAGCAATCTGAACATCCACCATACTTATGGTACCCCAAAAATTCTACCAAAACTAGGAAAAATAAAAAACTTGTATAGAAAGACAGTGCAAAAGGAATCAGAACCATTTGACATTCCAGTTAAAAATGTAAAATCGCGCACTACAGCCAAAGTTTCTGTCCTGCACCGTCCAAACCAACAAGCATTGTAAACATCCTAAAGGCAAACCTTGGCACATTATTTATATAATACAATGTAATTATACAAGGGGATAATTATTTTTGTTGAAAAGTTTCTGTAATCAAGATTCACAAAGTTTCCGTGAGCATGAACAAAGTTCAAGGCTAGCTCCCACTTGAACAATGCTTGTCTTTCTCACTTTCACTTTCCTTTTTGAAAAGTTTTTAGGTTCCCATCTTTATTTTTTTTTGTTTTTAAACTATATAAAAGCACTCAACAGAAATAAATGACTCTCTAAAACTTCTGGGTTGTCTCCCTGGCAGCGCTTTCTTTAAAGCCATTAAGCTAGTCATATAGTGCTCAAGTAATGAATCCACCCGGATCCCAAGGTATATCAAAGCCAATTTTAATTAACATGATTTGTAATTTAGTAGTGAGCACAAAGTAACATATATCATGCAACAACGAAGTCTAACTCTCTTCCTATGCATCGGCATGTGATAAAAGAACAATTCATGCACACCAAGTAAAGGCCAATGCATAGTATAAGCAGTTTCTTGCAATTCTATCGTGTTGGAAACATAAAGAGGTGGAGATGTAGTTCCTCTCTCATAATAATTGCAAGTAGGAGCAGCAAGCACATGCATATTATATTCATCAAAATTATCATGTGTAATGGTAAAAGGCAACCCATCAATATAATCCTTACTAAGCGCAAACTTCTCCGATATAGTGTAGTCGGGAGAATTCAAGAAGATAATAGGACTATCATGCGTGGGTGCGATAGCAACAATTTCATGTTTAAGATAAGGAACTATAGCAAGTTCATCTCCATAAACATAATTCATATTGGCATCTTGGTCACAAGCATAGCAAGCATCATCAAAAAGGGATATTTCAAACAAATTCAATGGATCATAGCAATCATCCTTCGGTAAGCACGAAGGAGAATTAAACAATGTATGAGTTGGAGGGTTACTCTCATTAGAAGGTGGGCACGGGTAGCTAATCCGCTCTTCATCCTTTTGTTCTTCGCCCTCCTCATCATCTTTTTCATCCAATGAGCTCACTGTTTCATCAATTTCTTCTTCCATAGCTTCCTGCAAAATATTAATCTCTTCTTGGATAGCGGAGACTTTCTCAATAAATACATTAATATAGTAATTGTATTCATAATTTTCATAGCAATATCTAAATATAGCAAGATTTTCAGGCCTACAAACTGAATCATCAAAATTGTCAAACGCTTTAAACATAGATTCAATCTCATAAGCACCCATAAAAGCAACAAATTCTTCTATTTGTTCCACATCATAGTAATCATATCTACCATTAGCATAAGAAGCCAAGGTTTCATTATCATTGAATTTGCATGAAAAGGGAAGGTGTGGATCCTTCATCCTAGAGCAACAAGTATAATCATGCATCACACATAGTTGATGAGCATACCAACGCAAAATAATAAATTGATCCCATAATAGTTTCCCTTTTTGTGTCGAGCGATAATCCCTAAAGTATTCACGTTGATCCAACGTGTCTCACCTTATAAAGTTGAATGGGGCTTTCTCAGGATTATCAAAGTAGTACTTAATATCTTTCACATAATGAGAATCAAGAGTTTTAGGAGTTACCCATCTACATGAGTAGCAAGTACATCTAATTTTTTTGGTTTTTTGTGTTCCATATCCATAACTAAAGATAGAGAACAACTTAGAACAGCAAATAAAAATTACTTAGTGATAAAGCAAACAAGCACAAACGAGAATATTCACCCCACGCTATGACTCCCCGGCAACGGCGCCAGAAAAAGGTCTTGATAACCCACAAGAGTAGGGGATTGCAACAGTTTTCAATAAGTAAGAGTGTCGAACCCAACGAGGAGCTAAAGTTAGAATAAATATTCCCTCAAGTTCTATCGACCACCGATACAACTCTACGCACGCTTGACGTTCGCTTTACCTAGAACAAGTATGAAACTAGAAGTACTTTGTAGGTGTTGTTGGATATGTTTGCAAGATAATAAAGAACACGTAAATATAAACTAGGGGCTGTTTAAATAAAGATGCAATAAAGTAAGTATTAGTAGAGAGCCTTTTGTTACGAGAAAGTTATTTGTCTAAGGCAATCGATAACTAGACCGGTAATCACTATTGCAATTCTATTTGAGAGAGAGGCATAAGCTAACATACTTTCTCTACTTGGATCATATGTACTTATGATTGGAACTCTAGCAAGCATCCGCAAATACTAAAGATTCATTAAGGTAAAACCCAACCATAGCATTAAAGCATCAAGTCCCCTTTTATCCCATACGCAACAATCCCCTTACTCGGGTTTGTGTTTCAGTCACTCACGCAACCCACTATAAGCGAATCATGAACACATTGCAACACCCTACAGCGGGAATCCCTCACGCTTGCGCGACACGGAGGGCACCATAGGACAGCACCAATAATAGAACATGCAACTCAAACCAATCACGATCATCAATTAACCCATAGGGCAAAACGGATCTACTCAAACATCATAAGATAGCCATACATCATTGGGAAATAATATATAGCGTTGAGCACCATGTTTAAGTAGAGATTACAGTGGGTAAGAGAGAGGTTACACCGCTGCATAGAGGGAGGAAGAGTTGGTGATGAAGGCGGTGAAGTTGTTGGTGAAGATCGCGGTGATGATGATGGCCCCCGGCAGCGCTCTAGCGCCACCGGAAGCAAGGGGGAGAGAGCCCCCCTTCTTCTTCTTCTTCCTTGACCTCCTCCCTAGATGGGAGAAGGGTGCCCCCTCTGGTCCTTGGCTCCCATGGCTTGGGAGGGGCCAGAGCCCCTCCGAGATTGGATCTATCTCTCTGTTTATGCGTTCTCAGATTCTACCCCTTCATCGTTTCTTAAATATCTGGAGATCCGTAACTCCGATTGGGGTGAAATTAGATTTCTTGCGGCAAAAGAAGGGCATCAACCGCCTTACGGGTGGCCCACGAGAGTCCAGGGCGCGCCCAGGGGGGAGGGCACGCCCCCCTGTCTCGTGGCCACCCCGGACACCGTTTCGTGTTGATTCTTCCTCCGGAAAATCCCAAATATTCCAAAATATTTATTCGTCCATTTTTATCCCGTTTGGATTCCATTTGATATGGGTTTCCTGCGAAACATAAAACATGCAACAGACAGGAACTGGCACTAGGCACTGGATCAATATGTTAGTCCCAAAAATAATATAAAAATTTGCGAAAAGTATATGAAAGTTGATGAATATTGGCATGGAACAATCAAAAATTATATATACGATGGAGACATATCAGGGGCGATCAGGTTTTCGGGGAGCGCACTCGTGCGACTGCTGGCAGCGACGACTTCGTGAACGACGACTTCTTCCCCGACCTCGGCAACCTCATCCTCGACGACATGGGCGACAATGTCAACGTGGTCGGTGCCGCTCCCGCTGCACCGTATGTGATTCTATCCTTCCTCTTCGAGATCGTGGTAGAATTCATGTTTCTAGTATGTGCCCTAGGTGTGATCCGTTCATCTACTATGCTAGTTCGCATGATTAGTTTAATCTCTGCTATTGCTGTCATGAATTATCTTTTGTTCATTCGGATTAAATCTCGTAGTAATTTGCTCATATTTCCAACAATCCAAAAACCTGATTATAGGCAATTTGCTCCGAGTGGTTTTGCTGCGCATCTGGAGCCGTCTGCCTTTAAGGGGGCGCAATATAAGAGGTGGCGCACGAGAGTAGTCTCTGGTTTTGAGACCATGGGCTGCTATAGCGCCACCAAGGGCAAGCTTGAGGCGATCTTAATCAATGAGAATGGAAGCTTTTGAGAAGATCGATACTCTCTTTAAAGGCGCTCTTCTGAGTGTTCTTGGTGACTCCATTGTGGATTCGTATATGTCGTTTGACAACGGCAAGGACATGTGGGCTACGCTCGAGGCCAAGTTTGGTGCCTCGGACGCCGGCAATGAGTTGTACGTCATGGAGCAATTCTATGACTAAAAGATGACTGGTGAGCACTCTGTTGTACAGCAGGCTCATGAGATACAGTCGTTCGCAAAAGAACTTGAGTACTTCAGGTGTGTGTTGCCGGATAAATTTGTTGCCGGAGGCATCATTGCCAAGCTTCCACCTTCGTGGAACAATTTTGCTACTTTCCTGAAACACAAGAGACAAGAGTTTTTCGTTGCGGATCTCATTGGTACTCTTGATGTTGAAGAGAAGGCGAGAGCAAAGGACACACGTGCTCGAGTTGCCGAGGGAGCTTCTGGTGCCCACATGTACAGAAGAAGAACTTCCAGCCCAACAAGTTCAAAAACAACAAGAACAAAACTCAGGGCAAAGGCAAGTTTGATACAAAGAACAAGCCATCACATTCTACCAACTTCAAGAAGAATTCTCACAAGAAGGGGAATGGACTTTGCCATGTCCGTGGTGATCTTAATCACTGGGCTCCAAAGTGTCCTAACTGCTTTCAGGAGCGCGAACATGAGAAGAGCGGCAAGTCCGCTAATGTTGTCATCGGTGATACTGATATGAAGGAATCTGGGTACGGTATTCTTCCTACCATCCTTTCAGTATTTCAATCTCCTGATTGGTTAATTGACACCGGTGCCAATGTACATGTTTGTGATGACGCCTCTATGTTTTCTTCTTACCAGTTCACATGGACTTCTCCTGTGCTGATGGGGAACGGGTCACATTCCATCGTTCGAGGTGTCGGTATGGTCGATCTGAAGTTTACTTCGGGGAAGACCGTGCGTCTGAAGAACGTTCATCATGTGCCTTCCATCAATAAAAATCTCGTTAGCGGTTCCTGTTCATGTCGAGATGGTTTTAAGTTGGTTTTTGAGTCCAATAAAGTTGTAATTTCCAAGTGTGGACAATTTTTTGGAAAAGGCTATGAGTGCGGAGGCTTGTTCCGCCTATCTTTGTCAGATTTTTGCACTAAAGTTATTAATAATGTTTGCCACAATAATGAGTCGGATATTTGGCATTCACGACTTTGTCATATTAACTTTGGTTGCATGACGCGGCTAGCCAATATGAATTTTCCGAAAATCCCTACTGTCAAAGGCTCCAAGTGCCAAGTATGTGTGCAAGCTAAGCAACCTCGCCAGTCCCATAAGACTGCAGAGGCAAGAGACTTGGCGCCACTAGAGCTTATACATTCTGATCTTTGTGAGATGAATAGCGTGTTGACGAAAGGTGGAAAGAGATATTTCATGACGTTGATTGACGACTCCACTAGATATTGTTACGTGTATCTTCTGAAATCAAAAGATGACGCGCTGAAGTGGAGAACCAACTTGACCGGAAAATTAGGCTAAGGTCCGATCGTGGTGGATAGTATTTTTCCAATGAATTTGATTTGTTTTGTGCGGAACATGGTATAATCCATGAGAGGACGCCTCCCTACTCACCTCAGTCTAATGAGGTGGCCGAAAGAAAGAACCGAACTCTAACTGATTTGGTTAACGCCATGTTAGGCACATCGGACCTTTCCAAGGAATGGTGGGGGGAGGCGCTAATGACTGCGTGTCATGTCCTAAACTGAGTTCCCACAAAGCATAAGACATGACTCCATTTGAGGAATGGGAAAGGAAAAGGTTGAAACTCTCTTACCTACGTTCTTGGGATTTTTTGGCGAAAGTCAATATACCAATTCCCAAGAAGCGCAAGCTTGGACCAAAAACCGTGGATTGTGTTCTTCTGGGCTATGCTTTTCATAACATTGGCTATAGATTTTTGATAATAAAATCTGAGGTATCCGACATGCATGTTGGTACGATTATGGAGTCTAATGATGCAAACTTCTTTGAGGACATATTTCCTATGAAGGATATGTCGAGTTCATCAAATCAGGAGATACCTACTCCATCTAGTGAGGAACTCACTATAATTCCTGAACCCACCATTGCGATGGAACACGTTGAGAATCCTGTTGAGGGTGACAATGAAACTCCTGTAAAGAGTAAGAGACAGAGGACTGCAAAGTCCTTTGGTGATGATTTCATTGTGTATCTTGTGGATGACACACCCAGGACTATTTCAGAAGCCTATGCATCTCCTGATGCTGACTACTGGAAGGAAGCTATTCGTAGCAAGATGGATTCCATCTTAGCTAACGGAACCTGGGAGATCACTGACCGTCCTTATGGGTGCAAACCTGTAGGATGTAAGTGGGTGTTCAAGCAGAAGCTTAGACCTGATGGTAGGATTGAAAACTGCAAGGCACGACTTGTGGCTAAGGGTTATACCCAGGAAGAAGGTGAAGACTTCTTTGATACTTACTCACCTGTGGCTAGACTAACCACAATTCAGGTGCTACTATCACTGGCTACTTCACATGGTCTTCTCGTTCATCAAATGGACGTTAAGACGGCTTTCCTCAATGGAGAGTTGAAGGAGGAAATTTACATGGATCAGCCAGATGGTTTTGTAGTACCTCGTCAAGAAGGAAAGGTGTGCAAGTTATTAAAGTCATTATATGGCCTTAAACAAGATCCTAAGGAGTGGCATGAGAAGTTCGAAAGAACATTAACTGTTGCTGGCTTTGTAGTAAATGATGGTGACAAGTGTGTGTACTATCGCCAAAGGAGTTATTCTTTGTCTGTATGTCGATGACATACTGATCTTTGGAACCAAACTTGATCTAATCAAGGAGGTTAAGGATTTCCTATCTCGTTTTTTTGAGATGAAGGATCTAGGAGTAGCTGATGTTATCTTGAACATCAAGCTGTTGAGAGGTGAGAATGGTGGGATCACACTGCTTCAGTCTCACTATGTGGAAAAGGTCTTGAGTCGTCTTGGGTACAACGACTGCACAAAGGGTTTACCTATGGTTGAAAAACTGTGATCGTGAAGATAAACAGTTCTAAGGACAATATGAAGTCCTCAAGGCAAGTGAAGAGGAGACTAAAACCTGTCAGAAAATTGAGGAACTCCGGAGTTATTACGTTGGATTATATCCAAACAACGAAAAACTTGGCAGATCCCTTCACAAAGGGTTTATCACGTAATGTGATAGATAATGCATCAATGGAGATGGGCTTGAGACCCACTGCATGAGTGGTCCATACCACTTAACCCACTCTATGTGATCGGAGATCCCGTGAAGTAGAAGTGGGAGACAAGCTGTTGGTTAGCTGAGAGGAGAGTATCCCTATTTTATTATCCCACTCCATGAAGATGCAATACTCTCCTGATCTGCATGTCAGGTTGATATTTATCTTAATGTGTTCCAAGTGGCTTATTTGAGTAAGAAGAGATGTCCTGCAGAGCATCTTCTAAGGAACACACCTATATGAATTTGACTGTTAACGTCGCATTCTGTGAGAATTGGGTGTTCTCCAATAAATTCATGAAAGGCCCTGGAGTATGACGTATACGCTCCACCCGCGGGGAAGCCTTGCGCCAGCCCAGTATCGGTCAAGAATTTGTGTGAAACTAGTTTCACAGAAAACTTGTAGTTCAAGGCACAGTCCACTATTCAAGTTGTGATCTAGTGTAGCATAAAACTCTAAGTGGAAGTTCAACTTCATAGTCTCCACTAAGCATCGGTATATAAACAATGTTGAACTAAATGATGTGCCAATGAGACTTTGTGGGGGATTGTTGGAATTTTGCTAGTAGGCCGTTGGCCCAAATCCCAACTAAAATTCTGAAATTCTCTTGGCCCATTCATGCACACATGTGAGTGGAGTGAGTGAGACTAAAGTTTAGTCCCACCCCGGAAGTTGAGAGAGAGTTGCACCTTTTTATAAGGTGAGCTCTTCTACCACTTGTATGAGCATGAGAAGAGGATACCTACACGCACGCTCCTCCTCGCTCGCCTTGTCACGATGCGCCGCGGGCTGCGGGATTGAGCCGAGCCGAGGACAGAGCTATGCACATTGTCTATATTTTTGCTGCTCGGGAAAAAATAATGAGTCATTAATTAATAATTAACGGACGCGTTAATTACTAAACCTTTTCCGATTCTTTTGGATCGTGATGACTCGGATGTGGGGTTTACTCCCACGACCTACCTGGCCCGCACTATATAGTCAGGCAAACGTCTACCCTAGCCGCCGTCGCTTCGTATGGTTTCTCACCACCGTTCCAGATCATTGCGCCGCCAAGCAAGTCTTCTCCATCCCTCCTTTCGGCGCGCACTGGGAGAAGGGGCAGCAGGCCTCCGGAACCCCGCCTCTCGTGATCCTGTATGGGAGAGGGGCGATCAGGTTTTTGGGGAGCACACTCGGGCGACTGCTGGCAGCGACGACTTCACGAACGACGACTTCTTCCCCGACCTCGGCAACCTTATCCTCGACGACATGGGCGACAACATCAACGCCGGCGGTGCTGCTCCCGCTGCACCATATGTGATTCTATCCTTCCTGTTCGAGATCGTGGTAGAATTCATGTTTCTAGTATGTGCCCTAGATGTGATCTGTTCATCTACTGTGCTAGTTCGCATGATTATTTTAATCTCTGCTATTGCTGCCATGAATTATCTTTTGTTCATTCGGATTAAACCTCCTAGTAATTTGCTCATATTTCCAACAGAGCTTGCCATTTCTAGGAAGAAAAGTAAATCACCACACATAGTATTGCTAAAGAGAGTTGGACACAAGTCAGTCCCCAACACCACATCAATCGTTCTCCAAACCACTCTATGAACTCAACACAAGATAAATAAGTGTTGGTATGTCTCAACCAGATCATAGAAAGTGTTGGTTGCCTTTTTAGGCTAATGCCTTTTTCTTATAACTTCCCTAGTGAGCACAACATCCTAAAAAAGTTACCACATGAATATTTGAATCTTAAGGGGAATTCTCGAGCTCCAAATCCATTTGAAGTTAGCACCAGCAGGATCTTTTCCTAGCCAGAAATACATAGATTTAGTAGTGTGTCGATTTGTATTATTGAGTTTCCAAATTATGTTATCAGACAACACAAACACCTTTAGTTTCTCCTATTGTTTTGTTTGAAAGAAAACATCCACTTTATTAATTGGAAATGATAGTTGCATCGTCTATAAGAAGAGGTACAATATTCTCCATAGGCTCCTCAAACCAATCTCTAGTTACAGAAGCTTTTGCTAGCCTAGCAAGTTCATGAGCAACCTTATTAGCTACCCTATTACAATGTTCAAATCTAGTCAACGGAAAATTGCATGCCATGAAGTAGCAATCCTCGAATACTGCCACCGCAACTCCCACCGATTGTCCTCCATTCTTCATTGTGTCAATGACTTCCATATTATCAAAGTTAATAATAAGACGATTGCATCCCACCTTTTGTGCAATAATTAAACCAAACCTAAGAGTCATCGCTTCTGCTGTTAGTACATCAACACACCAATCGATCTTCCAATTTCCTTGACAATGAAGTTTCCTTTGTCATCTCTCGAGCACCTTTTGTCAGGTTGAAAGAACATGCGGTGCCCCATGTTTGGTTTTGGTAATTGATGACAGTCTCTATGGACTAATGGTTGCCTTGAGTTATATTTGAAGGGTTTGTCCATAGGCTTTTCTTGAAGTCCATTTGTTGGTTTCAAGGAGAGTTTGTGATGACCACGGTGCTATTAAGGAATTATCCAAAGATTGGTCATGTCGATGTTGAGCTTATTGCAAGCATGTCTTGAAGAAAAGATTGTGTGATCATTCATGTCTACCTTCAAGACATCATTGAATGAAGAGAGTTGGAAAGATTCAACACACAAAGCGCACAAGATGTATTGAGGGATCAAGTGATCCCATGGTATGGTAAGCATTGTCCATTACGCTTTGTGTGCTAACCCATGGTCTTTGTGAGAGTTCTTTGTGGGGTTAGGTTGCGGTGTGCAAGTTCAAGTGATGCATCATGAAGAGATCAAGTGCTTGAAGCTTGCCGTCCATTGTGGTGACAATGGACTTGTGAAGATAATGGAAGAGTGTCTCACCCATAGTGGAGTATGGGGGAGCAATCAACTAGTCTTCATCGAGCCAACGCAATCAAGAAAGGTGGTCCATCTTGAGGAGGAGTAGATCGTCATCATCTAGCTCAAGTGGACTTTGTGCAAGGCAAAGGTTTGCCCTTGATAGGTTTTCTATTTTACCGGTGTCATGGTAGTTGTGGGAGACCGGGTTATAGGATCGATTGCCGTACTATCAAGGGGGGCTCTCGATGAGTTGCTTGATCGTATCGTTCGTAGAGAGCTCAAACCATTGCATCCTTGCATCATCTTTATTGGTTCTTGTTTGGTTCTTCTCCTTGTGAGATTTGGAGCTTTTGGTCATTTTCATGACAAGCTCGAGTTCATCGAAAACGGAGTTTACATGTTTCTTCTATGATGTTTTCGATGTTGGAGGCTCTGCCGGTTCTTCTCTGTTGGAGGTTTCTCTCCTCTCTTGTTAGGCATACCTCCCCTGCCTCTTCTTAAGTCGATGTTTTGATGCTACTCGTCTTCCTCTATCCAACAAGCTTGAGTTTGCTCAATTCGGAGCTCATTTGCAGAAGTTATGGCAGTTCTGTTTTTAGTGTTTCCCTCTGTTGTCTTCTCTGCAAAATGAAGGACTCCTAGTGTTGCTGATTTGGGGCATGCGGTAGTCTTGTTCCCGAGCGGTAGTACCGCAGAGCCCTTCTTGATAGTACCGCTCTGTGGGGAGCGGTAGTACCGTGGCCTCCGGCCAGCGCCTTGTTGCGAAGCGGTAGTAAGGCGGATGTAATTTTACATCCGCGCCCTACGTGGTAATACCGCGCCACGAGCGCCGTAGTACCGTGGGCTCGCCAGCTTAGCAAAGATGGCGGAGTAAGGCGGATGTAATTTTTACATCCGCGCCCTCGCTGTAGTACCGCTCTTCGTGTGCGGTAGTACCGCGTCGGAGTTTTTGCAGTCCTCCCTCGTGAAGTAGGTACGGAAGTAATTTTTACGTCCGTGCCTTCTCTGCGCCTAGTGTTACTGCCTTACGGTAGTATCAGTGAGAGGCGCAGTGGTAGTACCGCTCCGGCGGTTCTATCGCTCGTTGCCTGTGCAATGAGCCTTCATCCGGCAGAGCTGCACATGCGGTAGTACCGCGACCTGCAGCGGAAGTACCGCGGCCAACCGCGGTAGTACCGCAGCTCCCTGCGGTAGTACCGCGCCGTGCGGGCTGAGTGGGGGGATAACGGTTGGATTTTCTACCCACCTATAAAAGGGGGTCTTCTTCCCCATTGGGAATTATCATTTTGAGCTCGTTCTTGCCCCCATTGTTGACCTTCTCCGAGCTTGCTAAGTCTCAATCCCTCCATGGATTCTTGCTAGTTTTTGAGGGAAAAGAGAGAGGAGATCTAGATCCACGTTTCCACCAATCACTTTCTCCTCTTAGTGAGGGGAACCCCTTGGATCTAGATCTTGGAGTTCTTCGTGTTCTTCTTTCGTTCTTCCTCTCATTTTCCTCCCTAGCATTAGTTGCTTCGGTGGGATTTGGGAGAGAAGGACTTGGGCACTCCGTGTGCCCTTGCCATTGCATTTGGTGCATCGGTTTGAGTTCTCCACGTGATACGTGGAAGTTACAAGTTGAGAAGCTTATTACTCTTGGGTGCTTGGTACTCTTGAGCTTGTTCATCTTGGGTGCTTGGGCGCCCTAGTCGGTTGGTGGTGTTGAAGCTCGGTCATTGTGGTGTAAAGCTCGAGCAGCGTCGGGGTCTCCAATTAGGTTGTGGAGATCGCCCGAGCATTTTGACGTGCACCGTGACCGCCCCAAGGGTTGCCAAAGTGTCTGGGTTGGTGACCGCCCCAAGGGTCGCCATTTGTGCGGGTTCGGTGACCGCCTCAAGGGTCCCTTAGTGGAATCACGGCATCTTGCATTGTCGAGGGCGTGAGGAGATTCTGTGGCCCTAGTGGCTTCTTGGGAGCATTGTGCCTCCACACCGCTCCAAGCGGAGATTAGCATCCGCAAGGGTGTGAACCGGGATACATCGTCGTCTCCGCGTGCCTCGGTTATCTCTTACCCGAGCCCTTTACTTATGCACTTTACTTTGTGATAGTCATATTGTTCTTTGTCATATATCTTGCTATCACATAGTTGCTTATCTTGCTTAGCATAAGTTGTTGGTGCACATAGGTGAGCCTAGTTGTTTTAGGTTTTGTGCTTGACAAATTAACCGTTAGGTTTATTCCGCATTTGTTCAAGCCTAAACCGTAATTATTTTAAAGCGCCTATTCACCCCCCCCCCCTCTAGGCGACATCCTCGATCTTTCACGTGCCCCTGAGCAGATCATGGTCAAAAGAAGCATCAACATTTAGTTTAACAAAACCCATAGGAGGTCGGCTCCATCCTTCTTTTTTACTAGTCGCACTAGGGGAGTGGGCATTCACATGGTTTGCAGTTATAGCACGAATCCCCATCGAAATCTGATTCACTTCTTGAGATTTCCCTTCATGAACCAACATGCGTCTCTCCCACCATAAATACCAGGCGGTTATCGCGATTAATTCACTTGTATTTTGGCAACCTAATATTGATAGTTCCTGGTGCGGCATAAGAAGTAAAAATTCAAGAACCGCCTCACCCGCATGATCAATAACACAATCTTTCTTAATTACCTCGTACATCCCCAGCTTTCCCCAAACCTCTTTTGCCTTCTAACACAGAAACAAGATGTGATTTGTATCTTCTTGCCCATTCGAGCAAGATGGACAAAGGGGCGAAACTTTCATATGTCCATTGGCAAGTGTAACACGACACGGTAGAGTTCCATGCAACGTTCACCAAATAAATATCTTTACCTTTGCCGGAAACGATAATTTCCAAATCTTACCCCAAATAGGATTGACATTGGTACGATGATACGTCTCCAACGTATCTATAATTTTTGATTGTTCCATGCTATTATATTACCCTTTTTGGATGTTTATGGGCTTTATTTTATACATTTGTATCATTTTGGGACTAACCTACTAACAGGAGGCCCGGCCCGTATTCTTGTTTTTTTGCCTATTTCAATATTTCAAGAAAAGGAATATCAAACGGAGTCCAAATGGGATGAAACCTTCGGGGCGTGATTTTTGGAGCGAACGTGATCCAGAGGACTTGGAGTGCAAGCCAAGAAGCCGAGGCGGTCACGAGGGTGGAGGGCCCGCCCCTCTGAGCGCGCCCCTATCTCGTGGGCCCCTCGGTGCCACCGACCTACTTCTTCCTCCTATATATACCCACGCACCCGAAAACATCCAGGAGCCAACGAAAAACAATTTCCACCGCCGTAACCTTACAGATCGCGAGATCCCATCTTGGAGCATTCGCCGGCGCTCCGCCGGAGGGGGAATCAACCACGGAGGGCTTCTACATCAACACCATAGCCCCTCCGATGAGTTGTGAGTAGTTTACCACAGACCTTCGGCTCCATAGTTATTAGCTAGATGGCTTCTTCTCTCTTTTTGGATCTCAATACCATGTTCTCCCCCTCTCTTGTGGAGATCTATTTGATGTAACTCTTTTTCTGGTGTGTTTGTCGAGATCCGATCAATTGTGGGTTTATGATCAAGTTTATCTATGAGAAATATTTGAATCTCCTCTGAATTCTTTTATGTATGATTGAGTTATCTTTGCAAGTCTCTTTGAATTATCAGTTTGGTTTGGCCTACTAGATTGATCTTTCTTGCAATGGGAGAAGTGCTTAGCTTTGGATTCAATCTTGTGGTGTCCTTACCCAGTGACAATAGGGGTAGCAAGGCACATATTGTATTGTTGTCATCGAGGATAAAAAGATGGGGTTTATATCATATTGCATGAGTTTATCCCTCTACATCATGTCATCTTTCTTAATGTGTTACTCTGTTCTTATGAACTTAATACTCTAGATGCATGCTGGATAGCGGTCGATGTGTGGAGTAATAGTAGTAGATGCAGGTGAGTCGGTCTACTTGTCACGAACGTGATGCCTATATACATGATCATGCCTAGATAATCTCATAATTATTCACTTTTCTATCAATTGCTCGACAGTAATTTGTTCACCCACCGTAATACTTATGCTATCGTGAGAGAAGCCACTAGTGAAACCTATGGCCCCCAGGTCTATCTTTTATCATATAAGCTTTCAATCTACTTTTATTTGCATCTTTACTTTTCCAATCTATATTATAAAATACCAAAAATATATGGGCCATTTGCATTTCTGCCCCTAACTCGAACCACCTACTTAGATTTGCCCCTAATTTCAAAGCATGCTCAAATTTTCCCCTCTGTCGTTAAGTCACTACTCAGAAATGCCCTTCCGTCCAGTCAAAGGCCTTTGACCGTCAAAGGCCCATGTGTCTTTATGTGACGGAAAGTGCTACTGAGATTGGACGGAAAGTGCTACAAGATCTTGTATGGAAGGGCATTTTTGAGTAGTGACTTAACGGCGGAGGGGCAAATTTGAGCATGCTTAAAAATTAGAGGCAAATCTGAGTAGTGGGTTCGAGTTAGGGACACAGATGTAAATATCCCAAAATATATTTATCTTATCATACTATCTCTATCAGATCTCACTTTTGCAAGTGGCCGTGAAGGATTGACAACCCTTTATTGCGTTGGTTGCGAGTTCTTTGTTTGTTTGTGTAGGTGCGTGGGACTTTTGAGGAGCCTCCTCTTTGGATTGATACCTTGGTTCTCAAAAAGCGAGGGAAATACTTACGCTACTATTGCTGCATCACCCTTTCCTCTTCAAGGAAAACCAATGCAAGCTCAAGACGTAGCAAGAAGGATTCTGGCGCCGTTGTCGGGAGGTCTTCGCTCAGTCAAGACATACCAAGTACCCATCACAAACTCATCTCCTCGCATTTACATTATTTGCCATTTGCCTCTCGTTTTCCTCTCCCCACTTCACCCTTGCCGTTTTATTCGCCCTCTCTTTCCCAATCTTCTCCTCTCTTTTTTGCTTGCCTTTTTCTGTTTGCTTGTGTGTTGGATTACTTGTTGCCATGGCGCAAAATAATACCAAATTGTGTGATTTCTCCAATACCAATAATAATGATTTCCTTAGTACTCTGATTGCTCCTCTTAATGATGTTGAGTCTTGTGAAATCAATACTGCTTTGCAGAATCTTGTTATGAAATATCAATTCGCCGGCCTTCCTAGTGAAGATGCCACTACCCATCTAAAAAACTTTGTTGATTTGTGTGATATGCAAAAGAAGAAAGATACGGATAATGATATTGTTAAATTGAAGTTATTTCCGTTTTCGCTTAGAGATCGTGCTAAAGTTTGGTTTTCGTCTTTGCCTAAAAGTAGTATTGATTCTTGGAATAAGTGCAAAGATGCTTTTATCTCTAAATATTTTCCTCCCGCTAAGATCATCACTCTTAGGAACGATATTATGAATTTTAAATAGCTTGATCATGAGCATGTTGCCCAATCTTGGGAAAGAATGAAATTGATGATTCGCAATTGCCCTACTCATGGTTTGAATTTATGGATGATCATACAAAATTTTTATGCCGGTTTGAACTTTGCTTCTAGAAATCTTTTAGATTCGGCCGCGGGAGACACGTTTATAGAAATCACTTTAGGAGATGCTACAAAACTCCTTGATAATATTATGGCTAACTATTCTCAATGGCACACCGAAAGGTCTACTAGTAAAAAAGTGCATGCTATAGAAGAAATTAATGTTTTGAGTGGAAAGATGGATGAACTTATGAAATTATTTGCTACTAAGAGTGCTCCTTTTGATCCCAATGATATGCCTTTGTCTACTTTGATTGAGAATAATAATGAATCTATGGATATGAATTTTGTTGGTAGGAATAGTTTTGGAAACAATGCTTATAGAGGAAACTTTAATCCTAGACCGTTCCCTAGTAATTACTCTAATAATTATGGAAATTCCTACAATAACTCTTATGGTAATTTTAATAAGATGCCCTCTGATTTTGAGAATAGTGTGAAAGAATTTGTGATCTCTCAAAAGAATTTTAATGCCTTGCTTGAAGAAAAATTGCTCAAAGTTGATGATTTGGCTAGGAACGTTGATAGACTTTCGCTTGATGTTGATTCTCTTAAACTTAGATCTACTCCTCCTAAGCATGACATCAATGAGTCTCTCAAATCAATGAGAATTTCCATTGATGAGTGCAAGGAAAGAACCGCTAGATTGCGTGCTAAGAAATATTGCTTTGTAAAGGCGTGTTCTTCTAGTTTCAATGAAAATAATGATGAATATCTTAAAGTTATTGATGTGTCCCCTATTAGATCTTTGTTTTGCAATATGAATCTTAATAATAATGGGACTGGATATGAGTCAACTTTAGTTAGAAGGCGTCCCAATAATTCGGAGTTTTTAGATCTTGATGCTAAATTTTGTAAAAGTGGGATTGGAGAGGTCATGACTTTAAATAGCATTGAACCCACTATCTCAGATTTCAAGGAATTTGATTATGATAATTGTTCTTTAGAAGGTTGTATTTCTTTGTTGCAATCCGTTGTTAATTCTCCTCATGCTTATAGTCAAAATAAAACTTTTACAAAACATATCTTTCATGCCTTGATGCAATCTTATGATGAAAAACTTAATTTGGAAGTTTCTATACCTAGAAAACTTAATGATGAGTGGGAACCTACTATAAAGATTAAAATTAAAGATCATGAGTGTTATGCTTTGTCTGATTTGGGTGCTAGTGTTTTCACAATTCCAAAAACTTTATGTGATATTCTAGGTTTCCATGATCTTGATGATTGCTCTTTAAATTTGCACCTTGCGGATTCCACCATTAAAAAGCCAATGGGAAGGATCAATGATGTTCTCATTGTTGCAAATAGAAATTTGGTGCCCGTAGATTTTATCGTTCTTGATATAGATTGCAATCTTTCTTGCCCTATTATTCTTGGTAGACCTTTCCTTAGAACGATTGGTGCGATTATTGATATGAAGGAAGGGAATATTAGATTCCAATTTCCATTAAGGAAGGGCATGGAGCTCCAAGAAAGAAAATTAAATTACCTTATGAATCTATCATGTGAGCTACTTATGAATTGAGTGCCTTAGATGGCACTACTTAGATCTATCTTCGCTTTTATGCCTAGCTAGGGGCGTTAAACGATAGCGCTAGTTGGGAGGCAACCCAATTTTATTTGTGTTTTTTGTTTTTGTTTCTGTTTAGTAATAAATTTTGCATCTACCTTCTGTTTAGATGTGTTTTTTATGTTTTAATTAGTGTTTGTGCCAAGTAGAACCTATAGGATAACCTACGGTGATAGTTAATTTGATTCTGCTGAAAAACAAAAACTTTGCACGCACGAAATTAGTTTTGTTAAATCACAAAAACTTTATTTTGTATTTATTATTTTTTCTGTAGATCAATAGACAAATTTTACAGGACTTCCTATTTTGGTAGGATTTTTAGAGTTCCAGAAGTTTGCATTAGTTACAGATTGTTACAGACTGTTATGTTTTTGACAGATTCTGTTTTTCGTGTGTTGTTTGCTTATTTTGATGCATCTATGGCTAGTATTAAGTGGTATGAACCATAGAGAACTTTAAATACAGTAGGTTTAACACCACTATAAATAAAGAATGAGTTCATTACAGTACCTTATGTGGTGGTTTTGCTTTCTTTCACTAACGGAGCTTATGAGATTTCCTGTTGAGTTATGTGTTGTGAAGTTTTCAAGTTCTGGGTAAAGATTTGATGGACTATGGAATAAGGAGTGGCAAAAGCCTAAGCTTGGGGATGCCCATGGCACCCCAAGATATTCAAGAATAACCAAAAGTCTAAGCTTGGGGATGCCCCTGGAAGGCATCCCCTCTTTCGTCTTCGTTCATTGGTAACTTTACTTGGAGCTATATTTTTATTCGTCACATAATATGTGTTTTGCTTGGAGCGTCGTGTATGATATTAATATTTGCTTTTTAGTTTACCACAATCATCCTTGCTTTACACACCTTTTGGGAGAAGCCCACTTGATTGAAATTTATTAGAATACTCTATGTGCTTCACTTATATCTTTTGAGCTGGATAGTTTTTGCTCTAGTGCTTCACTTATGTCTTTTAGAGCACGGCGGTGGCTTAATTTTGTAGAAATTGCTAGTCTCTAATGCTTCACTTATATTATTTTGAGAGTCTCTTAGAACATCATGGTATTTGCTATGGTTATAAAATTGGTCCTAGAATGGTAGGCATCCAGGTTGGGTATAATAAAAACTATCATAGGAAGTGAATTGGATGCTATGATCAATTTGATACTTGATAATTGTTTTGAGATATGGATGCAGTGATATTAAACTCATGCTAGTTGGGTGATTATGAATTTAAAGAATGCTTGTGTTGAAGTTAGCAAGTCCCGTAGCATGCACGTATGGTTAAAGTTGTGTAACAAGTTTGAAACATGAGGTATCCTTGAATTGTGCATCCTTATGAGTGGCGGTCGGGGACGAGCGATGGTCTTTTCCTACCAATATATCCCTCTAGGAGCATGCGCGTAGTGCTTGGTTTTTGATGACTTCTAAATTTTTGCAATAAGTATATGAGTTCTTTTGACTAATGTTGAGTCCATGGATTATACGCACTTTTACCTTTCCATCATTGCTAGCCTCTTCGGTACCGTGCATTGCCCTTTCTCACCTTGAGAGTTGGTGCAAACTTCGCTGGTGCATCCAAACCCCGTGATATGATACACTCTATGACACATAAACCTCCTTATATCTTCCTCAAAACAGCCACCATACCTACCTATTATGGCATTTCCATAGCCATTCCGAGATATATTGCCATGCAACTTTCCACCTTTCCGTTTATCATCATGACACGCGTTACTTTTGTCAGATTGCCATTGCATGATCATGTAGTTGACATCGTATTTGTGGCAAAGCCACCATGCATAATTTTTCATACATGTCACTCTTGATGCATTGAACCATCCCGGTACACCACCGGCGGCATTCATATAGAGTCATATCTTGTTCTAGTTTCGAGTTGTAATTCATAAGTTGTAAATCAATAAAAGTGTGATGATCATCATTATTAGAGCATTGCCCCCCCCCCCCCAAAAAAGAAAGGCCAAAAGAAAAAAAAGAAAGGCCAAAGAAAAAAGAAGAAGAAAGGCTAAAATAAAAAAAGAAAGGCCCCAAAAAAAGGGAAAAGAAAAAAAAGAAAATAAATAAAAAGGGGCAATGTTACTATCTCTTTTTCCACACTTGTGCTTCAAAGTAGCACCATGTTCTTCATGTAGAGAGTCTTATATGTTGTCACTTTCATTTACTAGTGGGAATTTTTCATTATAGAACTTGGCTTGTATATTCCTACGATGGGCTTCCTCAAAATGCCCTAGGTCTTCATGAGCAAGCAAGTTGGATGCACACCCACTTAGTTTTCTTTTGTTGAGCTTTCATACATTTATAACTCTAGTGCATCCATTGCATGGCAATCCCTACTCCTCATGTTGACATCAATTGATGGGCATCTCCATAGCCCGTTGATTATCCTCGTCAATATGAGAATTTCTCCTTCTTTGTCTTCTCCACATAATCCCCATCATCATATTCTATTCCACCCATACTGCTATATCCATGGCTCACGCTCATGTATTGCGTGAAGATTGAAAAAGTTTGAGATTATTTAAGTATGAAACAATTGCTTGGCTTGTCATCGGGGGTGTAGAATTTGGGAGCATTTTTGTGTGACGAAAATGAAGCATAGCCTAACTATATGATTTTGTAGGGATGAACTTTCTTTAGCCATGTTATTTTGAGAAGACATGATTGCTTTGATTAGTATGCTTGAAGTATTACTATTTCTTATGTCAATATAAACTTTTATTTTGAATCATTTGGATCTGAACATTCATGCCACAATAAAGAAAATTACATTGAGAATTATGCTAGGTAGCATTCCACATCAAAAATTCTATTTTTTATCATTTACCTACTCGAGGACGAGCAGGAATTAAGCTTGGGGATGCTTGATACGTCTCAAACGTATCTATAATTTTTGATTGTTCCATGCTATTATATTACCCTTCTTGGATGTTTATGGGCTTTATTCTACACATTATATCATTTTTGGGACTAACCTACTAACCGGAGGCCCAGCCCGTATTGCTGTTTTTTTGCCTATTTCAGTATTTCGAAGAAAAGGAATATCAAACGGAGTCCAAATGGAATGAAACCTTAGGGAGCGTGATTTTTGGAACGAACGTGATCCAGAGGACTTGGAGTGCAAGCCAAGAAGCAGCCGAGGCGGCCACGAGGGTGGAGGGCGCGCCCACCCCTACAGGGCGCGCCCCCTATCTCGTGGGCCCCTCGGGTGGCCACCGACTACTTCTTCCTCCTATATATACCCACATACCCCGAAAACATCCAGGGAGCCAACGAAAAACAATTTCCACCGCTGTAACCTTATGTATCCGTGAGATCCCATCTTAGAGCCTTCGCCGGCGCTCCGCCGGAGGGGGAATCGACCATGGAGGGCTTCTACATCAACACCATAGCCCCTCCGATGAGTTGTGAGTAGTTTACCACAGACCTTCGGGTCCATAGTTATTAGCTAGATGGCTTCTTCTCTCTTTTTGGATCTCAATACCATGTTCTCCCCCTCTCTTGTGGAGATCTATTTGATGTAACTCTTTTTGCGGTGTGTTTGTCGAGATCCGATGAATTGTGGGTTTATGATCAAGTTTATCTATGAGAAATATTTGAATCTCCTCTGAATTCTTTTATGTATGATTGAGTTATCTTTGCAAGTCTCTTCGAATTATCAGTTTGGTTTGGCCTACTAGATTGATCTTTCTTGCAATGGGAGAAGTGCTTAGATTTGGGTTCAATCTTGTGGTGTCCTTACCCAGTGACAATAGGGGTAGCAAGGCACGTATTGTATTGTTGCCATTAAGGATAAAAAGATGGGGTTTATATCATATTGCACGAGTTTATCCCTCTACATCATGTCATCTTTCTTAATGCGTTACTCTGTTCTTATGAACTTAATACTCTAGATGCATGCTGGATAGCGGTCGATATGTGGAGTAATAGTAGTAGATGTAGGCAGGAGTCGGTCTACTTGTCACGAACGTGATGCCTATATACATGATCATGCCTAGATAATCTCATAATTATTCACTTTTCTATCAATTGCTCGACAGTAATTTGTTCACCCACCATAATACTTATGCTATCTTGAGAGAAGCCACTAGTGAGACCTATGGCCCCCGGGTCTATCTTTTATCATATAAGCTTTCAATCGACTTTTATTTGCATCTTTACTTTTCCAATCTATATTATAAAATACCAAAAATATATTTATCTTATCATACTATCTCTATCAGATCTCACTTTTGCATGTGGCCGTGATGGGATTGACAACCCCTTTATTGCGTTGGTTGCGAGTTCTTTGTTTGTTTGTGTAGGTGCGTGGGACTTTTGAGGAGGCTCCTACTGGATTGATACCTTGGTTCTTAAAAACTGAGGGAAATACTTACGCTACTATTGTTGCATCACCCTTTCCTCTTTAAGGAAAACCAACGCAAGCTCAAGACGTAGCATACGACCCATACCATTAGTATATTGCAATTTATTCCCGTGTTGTTGGTTCCCTTCCTCCAAATAAGCTGATCAAACAGTGAATACACCATTTTGTGTATAGCTCCAGGCGATGAAATCCGACATATTCTGCATAGGGAGGGGAATCGCGAGGACCCTTTGCACATCAATTGGCCACAAAGTTTGTCTCACCAAATCTTCATCCCAGAAATTCGTGATTGGATCAATAAGATTAACCACCTTTGACAGAAGTTGCCCACCTCTAGGAGTAATAATTTTCCTATTCGCACAATTTGGAATCCACACATCTCTCAAAATATCGATGTTTTTTCCATTTCCTACTCATCGGATATAACCATTTCTCAAAGAATTCACTCCCGCCATAATGCTTTGCCAAGTAAAGGAGGATTCCTTCTTTAAACTTGCATTCATCAAATCTCCCTCAGGGAAATATTTATCTCTCAAGATGGTTGCACATAAAGATTCCGGATTATCGAGAAGACACCATGCTTGTTTAGCTAATAGCGCCAGGTTGAAACAATATATATCTCGGAAGCCCATACCTCCTTGATCTTTTGGAACACACATTTTCCACCATGCCATCCAATGCATCCTCTTCTGATTGTCCTCGTCACCCCACCAAAACTGCGACATCGCGTCAATAATTCCTTTGCAATTTTTTTAGGAACTTTAAAGACGCACATGGCGTAAGTGGGGATGGCTTGTACAACAGATTTGAGCAGAATTTCCTTCCCTCCAGAAGATAACAATTTTTCCTTCCATCCACTAATTTTCATAATGATTTGATCGATCAGGAACTGGAAATAATCACTTTTGTCCATGCCCACATTTGCAGGGCATTTGGAGCACTTTTACAGGGCATTTGGAGCACTTTTATTTTCGGGATATTTTTTAATGCACGGATAATTTAGAAAACAGACGGATAATACTATTTTTGCTTTATTTATTCTAAATAATAGAAATTAAAAAGAGGGCACAGAACGTTGTGCCTTCTAGTTTCATCCATCTCGTGATCATCAAAATGAATCCACTAACAAGGTTGATCAAGTCTTGTTAATAAACTCATTCCGAATAACACGAAACTGGAGAAATTTTGAATAACACTAAGTAATCTCAACGGGGATATGAAAATCCCCAACAATAAGAATATCATACTTTTTCTTGACAGTAGGGAGAGGAAATTCAAAACCTCCAATAATAATAGTTGGAACTTTTCCAATAGAATTGATGCTATGAACTTGAGATTGTTTCCTCGGAAAGTGTACCGTATGCTCATTACCATTAACATGAAAAGTGACATTTCCTTTGTTGCAGTCAATAACAACCCCTGCAGAATTAAGAAAAGGTCTACCAAGGATAATAGACATACTATCATCCTCGGGAATATCAAGAATAACAAAGTCCGTTAAGATAGTGACATTTGCAACCACAACACGCACATCCTCACAAATACCGACAGGTATAGCAACTGATTTATCAGCCATTTGCAAAGATATTTCAGTAGGTGTCAACTTATTCAATTCAAGTCTACGATATAAAGAGAGAGGCATAACACTAACACCGGCTCCAAGATCACATAAAGCAGTTCTAACATAATTTCTTTTAATGGAGCATGGTATCGTTGGTACCCCTGGATCTCCAAGTTTCTTTGGTATTCCACCCTTAAAAGTGTAATTAGCAAGCATGGTGAAAATTTCAGCTTCCGGTATCTTTCTTTTGTTTGTAATGATATCCTTCATATACTTAGCATAAGGATTTACTTTAAGCATATCAGTTAAGCGCATACGTAAAAAGATAGGTCTAATCATTTCAGCAAAGCGCTCAAAATCCTCATCATCCTTTGTCTTGGATGGTTTAGGAGGAAAAGGCATGAGTTTCTGAACCCATGGTTCTATTTATTTACCATGCTTCCTAGCAACAAAATATCTTTTATCATAACGTTGATTCTTTGATTGTGGGTTATCAAGATCAACAGCAGGTTCAATCTCTACATCATTATTATTTCTAGGTTGAGCATCAACATGAACATTATCATTAACATTATCACTAGGTTCATGTTCATCACCGATTGTGTTTCAAAGATCGAAATAGAAATATCATTGGGATTCTCAGGTGTGTCTACAACAGGTTCACTAGAAGCATGCAAAGTCCTATCATTTTTCTTTTTCTTCTTTTTAGAAGGACTAGGTGCATCTAAATTATTTCTCTGAGAATCTTGCTCAATTCTCTTAGGGTGGCCTTCAGGATACAAAGGTTCCTGAGTCATTCTACCGGTTCTAGTAGCCACTCTAACAACAAAATCATGTTTATTATGTAATTCATCGAGCAAATCACTTTGAGCTTTAAGTACTTGTTCTGCTTGAGTGGTAACCATAGAAGCATATTTGCTGATGAGTTTAAGTTCACCTTTAACTCTAGCCATATAATCACTCAAGCGTCCTATCATGAAAGCATTACTCTTTAATTCTCTACCAACATAGGCATTAAAACTTTATTGTCTAGCCATAAATTCATCAAATTCATCTAAGCATGGGCTATGAAATTTAGTAGACGGGATTTCAACTTTATCATGTCTATAAAGAGAATTTACCTTTACCACCTGTGTCGGGTTATCAAGGCAATGTGTTTCTTCAACAGGCGGTATATTAAGACCATGTATTTCTTCAATAGGAGGTAAATTCTTAACATCTTCAGCTTTAATACCTTTTTCTTTTAGTGATTTCTTTGCCTCTTGCATATATTCAGGACTGAGAAATAGAACACCTCTCTTCTTCGGAGTTGGTTTAGGAATACGCTCAGGAGTTGGCTCAATTGGCTCAGGAATTGGCTCAGGAAGAGTCCAATTATTTTCGTAAGTTAACATATTATTCAATAACAAT
Source organism: Aegilops speltoides (assembly GCA_021437245.1). Lineage (NCBI taxonomy): Eukaryota > Viridiplantae > Streptophyta > Magnoliopsida > Poales > Poaceae > Aegilops > Aegilops speltoides. Next base: position 379,944,978 of record CM038143.1, read on the forward strand.
TCAGCTTGGTCGACTGTTCTTTCCCTGAAAACACAACCAGCACAACTATCCAAGTGGTCCTTGGAAGCATCGGTTAGTCCATTATAAAAGATATCTAGTATTTCATTTTTCTTAAGAGGATGATCAGGCAAAGCATAAAGTAATCGGAGAAGCCTCCCCCAAGCTTGTGGAGACTCTCTTCTTCGATTTGCACAAAATTATATATTTCCCGCAAGGCAGCTTGTTTCTTATGAGCAGGGAAATATTTAGCAGAGAAGTAATAAATCATATCCTGGGGACTACGCACACAACCAGGAGCAAGAGAATTATACCAAGTCTTAGCATCACCCTATAATGAGAACAGAAATATCTTAAGGATATAATAATAGCAAGACTTCTCATCATTAGTAAACAGGGTAGCTATATCATTCAACTTGGCAAGATGTGCCACAACAGTTTAAGATTCAAGGCTGTAAAAAGGATCAGATTCAACTGAAGTAATAATCTCAAGATCAACAGAGAATTCATAACCCTTATCAGTAACACAGATAGGTGAAGTAGCAAAAGCAGGGTCAGGTTTCATTCTAGCATTAAGAGACTGCCGCTTCCATTTAGCTAATAATTTCTTAAGATCATATCTATCATTGCAAGCAAAGATTTCCCTAGCAGCTTCTTCATTCATAACATAACCCTTAGGAACAACAGGCAATACATAATCATTGGGAGAACCTTTATCATCACTATCATCAATAATAGGTTCTTCAGTAATTTCATTCCCCCTAACTCTAGCAAGTTGTTCATCAAGAAATTCACCTAATGGCAAAGTAGTATCAAGCATAGAAGTAGTTTCATCATGCATAGCAGAAGTGGCATCATCAATAACATGCGACATGTCAGAATTCATAGCAGTAGCAGGTTTAGGTGTCGCAAGCCTACTAATAACGGAAGGAGAATCTAGTGCAGAGCTAGATGGCAGTTCCTTACCTCCCCTCGTAGTGGAGGGCAAAAATAGTAGTTCTGCCATCTTTTGAGTTCTTCATAGTGATCAACAGATATAAATCCCAAGTGACTCAGAGAATAGAGCTATGTTCCCCGGCAACGGTGCCAGAAATTAGTCTTGATAACCCACAAGTGTAGGGGATCGCAATAGCTTTCGAGGGTAAAGTATTCAACCCAAATTTATTGATTCGACACAAGGGGAGCCAAAGAATATTCTTGAGTATTAGCAGTTGAGTTGTCAATTCAACCACACCTGGATAACTTAGTATCTACAGCAAAGTATTTAGTAGCAAAAGTGGTATGATAATAAAGGTAACGGTAGCAAAAGTAAAGATAATTGTTTTTGGGTTTTTGTAGTAGTTGTAACAGTAGCAACGGAAAAGTAAAGAAGCGAAGAACAATATGTGAAAAGCTCGTAGGCAATGGATCAGTGATGGATTATTATGCCGGATGCGATTCCTCATGTAATAGCTATAACATAGGGTGACACAGAACTAGCTCCAGTTCATCAATGTAATGTAGGCATGTATTCCGTAAATAGTCATACGTGCTTATGGAAAAGAACTTGCATGACATCTTTTGTCCTACCCTTTCGTGGCAGTGGGGTCCTAGCGGAAACTAAGGGATATTAAGGTCTCCTTTTAATAGAGAACCGGAACAAAGCATTAGCACATAGTGAATACATGAACTCCTCAAACTACAGTCATCACCGAGAAGTATCCCGATTATTGTCACTTCCGGGTTGTCGGATCATAACACATAATAGGTGACTATAGACTTGCAAGATAGGATCATTAACACACATATATTCATGAAAACATAATAGGTTCAGATCTGAAATCATGGCACTCAGGCCCTAGTGACAAGCATTAAGCATAGCAAAGTCATAGCAACATCAATCTCAGAACATAGTGGATACTATGGATGAAACCGTAACAAAACTAACTTGATTACATGGTAAATTTCATCCAACCCATCACCGTCCAGCAAGCCTACGATGGAATTACTCACGCACGGCGGTGAGCATCATGAAATTGGTGATGGAGGATGGTTGATGATGACGACGGCGACGAATCCCCCTCTCCGGAGCCCCGAATAGACTCCAGATCAGCCCACCCGAGAGAGATTAGGGCTTGGTGGCGGCTCCGTATCGTAAAACGCGATGAAACTTTCTCTCTAATTTTTCTCTCCCTGAAAGTGAATATATGGAGTTGGAGTTGAGGTCGGTGGAGGTCCAGGGGGCCCACGAGATAGGGGGCGCGCCCTACAGGGGGGCGCCCCCCTGTCTCGTGGACAGGCCCTGGGCCCCCTGGTGTATTTCTTTCGCCCAGAAATTCTTATTAATTCCAAAAAGTGCCTCCGTGGATTTTCAGGACATTCCGAGAACTTTTCTTTTCTACAAATAAAACAACATCATGGCAGTTCTGCTGAAAATAGCGTCAGTCCGGGTTAGTTTCATTCAAATCATGCAAGTTAGAGTCCAAAACAAGGGCAAAAGTGTTTGGAAAGGTAGATACGTTGGAGACGTATCATTGATCACCTCTCACCTCTCTCTCTCTCCCACTTAGACACACACACACACACACAGAGAGAGAGAGACAAGAAGTCTTTCTCTCCCATAAGACCGTAAAAGCTTATGCGGTCATGCCATGCCTTTTCTTTTTCTATCTATACCCTCTCAAGTGAAGGCCTGATCCCGAAGCACCCACATCTCCGTTACTCTTTTCTTTTCGGATCTTATGAGCACCTTCACACTGATAACCCACAAGTATAGGGGATCGCAACAGTTTTCGAGGGTAGAGTATTCAACCCAAATTTATTGATTCGACACAAGGGGAACCAAAGAATATTCTCAAGTATTAGCAGTTGAGTTGTCAATTCAACCACACCTGGATAACTTAGTATCTACAACAAAGTATTTAGTAGCAAAATAGTATGGAAGTAACGGTAACAGTTTTGTAGTAATTGTAACAGTAGCAACGGAAAAGTAAATAAGCGAAGCACAATATGTGAAAAGCTCGTAAGCATTGGATAAGTGATGGATAATTATGTCGGATGCGATTCCTCATGTAATAGTTATAACATAGGGTGACACAGAACTAGCTCCAATTCATCAATGTAATGTAGGCATGTATTCCGAATATAGTCATACATGCTTATGGAAAAGAAATTGCATGACATCTTTTGTCCTACCCTCCCGTGGCAGCGGGGTCCTAGTGGAAACTAAGGGATATTAAGGCCTCCTTTTAATAGAGTACCGGACGAAAGCATTAACACATAGTGAATACATGAACTCCTCAAACTACGGTCATCACCGAGAAGTATCCTGATTATTGTCACTTCGGGGTTGTCGGATCATAACACACAATAGGTGACTATAGACTTGCAAGATAGGATCAAGAACTCACATATATTCATGAAAACATAATAGGTTCAGATCTGAAATCATGGCACTCGGGCCCTAGCGACAAGCATTAAGCATAGCAAAGTCATAGCAACATCAATCTCAGAACATAGTGGATACTAGGGATCAAACCCTAACAAAACTAACTTGATTACATGTTAAATCTCATCCAACCCAGCACCGTCCTGCAAGCCTACGATGGAATTACTCATGCACGGCGGTGAGCATCATGAAATTGGTGATGGAGGATGGTTGATGATGACGACGGCGACGAATCCCCCTCTCCGGAGCCTCAAACGGACTCCAGATCAGCCCTCCCGAGAGAGATTAGGGCTTGGCGGCGGCTCCGTATCGTAAAACGTGATGAAACTTTCTCTTTGATTTTTTTCTCCGCGAAACGGAATATATGGAGTTGGAGTTGAGGTCGGCGGAGCAGCAGGGGGCCCACGAGACAGGGGGGCGCCCAGGGGGAGGGGGCGCGCCCCCCACCCTCATGGACAGGGTGTGGGTCCCCTGGCCTTGATTGTTTCGCCAGTATTTTTTATATTTTCCAAAAGTTATCTCTGTGGATTTTCAGGTCACTTTGAGAACTTTTATTTTTTGCACAATAAACAACACCATGGCAGTTCTACTGAAAACAACGTCAGTCCGGGTTAGTTTCATTCAAATCATGCAAGTTAGAGTCCAAAACAAGGGAAAAAGTGTTTGGAAAAGTAGATATGTTGGAGACGTATCAACTCCCCCAAGCTTAAACCTTTGCTTGTCCTCAAGCAATTCAGTTGATAAACTGAAAGTGATAAAGAAAACCTTTTACAAACTCTATTTTCTCTTGTTGTTGTAAATATGTAAACCCAACATTCAAGTTTTCGGCAAAGATTATGAACTAACCATATTCATAATAACACTTAGGTTTCATGTTTACTCATATCAATGGCATAATTAGCTAGCGAGCAATAATAATAAAACTCGGATGACAACACTTTCTCAAAACAATCATAGTATGATATAACAAATTGGCATCTCACTAGCCCTTTCTGAGACCGCAAAACACAAATGCAGAGCACCTTTAAAGATCAAGGACTGACTAAACATTGTAATTCATGGTAAAAGAGATCCAGTTAAGTCATACCCAATATAAACTAATAGTAATGCATGCAAATGACAGAGGTGCTCTCCAGCGGGTGATTTTTAATAAGAGGGTGATGACTCAACATAAAAGTAAATAGATAGGCCCTTCGCAGAGGGAAGTAGGGATTTGTAGAGGTGCCAGAGCTCGATTTTAAAATAGGGCTCGATTTTAAAATAGGGATGAATAACATTTTGAGCGGCATACTTTCACTGTCAACCCAACAACTATGAGATGGCGATATCTTCCATGCTACACACATTATAGGCGGTTACCAAACAGAATGGTAAAGTTTATACTCCCCCACCACCAACAAGCACACTCCACGGCCATCCGAAACAATGGGGTACCGTCCATACCAACAACAGTCCTGGGGGAGTTTTGTTTTAATTATTTTGATTTGCTTTGATCTTTTTGATCATTGAACTGGGCATCCCGGTTACCAGCCATTTTCTCGTGAATGAGGAGCGGAGTCCACTCCTCTTGAGAATAATCCACCTTGCATGGAAGATATCGACAGCCCTAGTTGAAACATGAGCTACTCGAGCACACAAGACAGAATTTCATTTGAAGGTTTGGAGTTTGGCACATACAAATTTACTTGGAACGGCAGGTAAATACCGCATATAGGAAGGTATGGTGGACTCATATGGAATAACTTTGGGGTTTATGGAGTTTGGATGCACAAGCAGTATTCCCTCTTAGTACAGGTGAAGCCTAGCAAAAGACTGGGAAGCGACCAACTGAGAGAGCGACAAAAGTCATGAACATGCATTAAAATTAATCAACACCGAGTGCAAGCATGAGTAGGATATAATCCACCATGAACATAAATATCATGAAGGATATGTTGATTTGTTTCAACTGCATGCGTGAAAATGTGCCAAGTCAAGTCACTCGAATCATTCAAAGGAGGATACCATCCCATCATACCACATCATAACCATTTTAATAGCATGTTGGCACGCAAGGTAAACCATTATAAGCTCCTAGTTAATTAAGCATGGCACAAGCAACTATAATCTCTAAATGTCATTGCAAACATGTTTACTCATAATAGGTTGAATCAGGAACGATGAACTCATCATATTTACAAAAACAAAAGAGGTCGAGTTCATACCAGCTTTTCTCATCTCAATCAGTCCATCATATATCGTCATTATTGCCTTTCACTTGCACGACCGAACGGTGTGTATAATAATAATAGTGCACGCGCATTGGACTAAGCTGGAATCTGCAGGCATTCAATTCAAGAGAGAAGACAAAGTAATATGGGCTCTAAGTTAAATCAACAATCATGCATATGAGAGCCACTAAACATTTTTCATTATGGTCTTCTACTCTTGACCCCCATAGGAAAGAAAAGAAATAAAACTATTTACACGGGAAAGCTCCCCACAAGCAAAAGAAGAACAAGAAATATTTTTGGGTTTTCATTTTAATTACTACTACAAGCATGGAAAGTAAACTAACTATTTTTTTTGGTTTTCTTAAGGTTTATCAAACACACAAGAAGAAAGCTAGAGAAAGAAATTAAACTAGCATGGATAATACAATGAAAGAGTATGAGCACCGACAACTAGAATAGTGTGTGAACATGAATGTAAAGTCGGTGTGAAATACGTACTCCCCCAAGCTTAGGCTTTTGGCCTAAGTTGGTCTAATGCCAAGGATAGCTTTGGCTGATATCCGGGTTATAAGCTGGGTCGTCTTGAGATGCAGCAGCCAATGCATCCTGAGCTGCGGCATGTTGGCGAGCTGCCTCCGCTCGCCCCTCGTGTCCGGCTGCCTCCTCCCTGGTGACAACATATCATTGTTTTGCCTGGATATTAAAAAGGGAAGGAGCAAGGAGAGTAACATGGACAGCGCGGCATCTGTCAAAGATTAGTCGATACTGGAGGAATTGTTCATTCCTCACAAGAAAACGGTGCCTGACCATAGCGTTAAAATCTAAATAAACGGAAGGCAACTCTATATCACCCTCACGTGGAGATATACCAAGATAATTAGCAACACGTGTCGCATAAATTCCTCCAAATAAATCTCCAGATATACCATTATTATGCAACCTACGTGCAACTATTGCCCCCAAGTTGTAATCTTTATTACCTAATACAGCACTCTTGAGGACACAAAGATCAAGGACACACATGTGACATGCTTCATCTTTACCGTTAATGCATCTACCAATAAAGAGAGCAAAATAATGTATAGCAGGAAAATGAATGCTCCCTATGGTAGCTTGTGCTATATCCCTAGATTCTCCCACAGTGATGCTAGCAAGGAAGTCTTTATATTCAGATTTCTGGGGTTCATTAACATTACCCCACTGTGGGAGTTTGCAAGCAGTTGTAAAATCTTCTAAGTCCATGGTATAAGATTGATCATAAATATCAAACAGGACATTCTGAGAATTACGCGAAGATGTATATTTAAACCTTCTCATGAATGAATCAATCAATTGGTAGTACTGAGGACACTTATCTTGTATGAAGTCCTCAAGCTCGGCATTACGCACATATGCGTCAAATTCATCCTTGATGCCTGCATTGACCATAAAATCCTCTGACGGCCATTCACCAAACCGCACTTCAGCTTCCCTTGGTGGTTCATTGTCTTGCTCACGCATAGCACGCCTAGGTCCTCTCTTTGTTGAGGAACCACCTTGGTACATTCTCTTAGACATATTTCTTCCCCTAAAAAAATTCTGAAATTTTTAGTAACTTCAAACTAAAAGTGAATCAAATTAAACAAGATTGATAGCAACTACTCCCACAAGTGCCTAGAGCCCGTATCATGCATTAAAACTACTTGGGACCTCATAAATTTGACATGCAAGCTCAAGAACAGGGTCACCTATGCAGCAAAAAATTTCAATGAATAAAGCACTAGAACAAAAACTAATTGGACCAATGGAGGAGTCACATACCAAGCAACAATCTCCCAAAGCAGTTTTGCGAATGGAGCTTTGAGCAAGGAGATCGAAAATCGCAGCAAAATGAGCTAGAACTCGTGCTTGAGCTGGATGGGGATTTTTTTGGGAGGAAGATGGAGTGTGTGGGTGCAGGAATAAGTGGAGGGGGCCACCATGGGCCCACGAGACAGGGGGCGCGCCCAGGGGGAGTGGGCGCGCCCTCCACCCTCGTGGCTAGGTGCTCGCCCCCCTTGTTGTGTTCTCAGTGCCTAAAATCCTCAAATATTCCCTAAAAAATCATTCTAAATTTGCAGGGCATTTGGAGCACTTTTATTTTCGGGATATTTTTTATTGCACGGATAATTCAGAAAACAGACAGATAATACTATTTTTTTCTTTATTTATTCTAAATAACAGAAAGTAAAAAGAGGGTACAGAAGGTTGTGCCTTCTAGTTTCATACATCTCATGTTCATCAAAATGAATCCACTAACAAGGTTGATCAAGTCTTGTTAACAACTCATTCCGAATAACATGGAACCGGAGAAATTTTGAATAACACTAAGTTACCTCAACAGGGATATGAACATCCCCAACAATAAGAATATCATACTTTTTCTTGACAGTAGGAGGAGGAAATTCAAAACATCCAATAATGATAGTTGGAATTTTTCCAATAGAATTGATACTATGAACTTGGGGTTGTTTCCTCGGAAAGTGTACCGTATTCTCATTACCATTAACATGAAAAGTGACATTGCATTTGTTGCAATCGATAACAGCCCTTGCAGTATTCAAAAAGGGTCTACCAAGGATAATCGACATACTATCGTCCTAGGGAATATCAAGAATAACAAAGTCCGTTAAGATAGTGACATTTGCAACCACAACAGGCACATCCTCACAAATACCGATAGGTATAGAAGTTGATTTATCAGCCATTTGCAAAGATATTTTAGTAGGTGTCAACTTATTCAATTCAAGTCTACGATATAAAGAGAGAGGCATAACACTAGCACCGTCTCCAAGATCACATAAAGCAGTTTTAACATAGTTTCGTTTAATGGAGCACGGTATAGTTGGTACTCCTGGATCTCCAAGTTTCTTTGGTACTCCACCCTTAAATGTGTAATTAGCAAGCATGGTGGAAATTTCAGCTTCCGGTATCTTTCTTTTATTTGTCATGATATCCTTCATATATTTAGCATAAGGATTTACTTTAAGCATATCAGTTAAGCGCATACGTAAAAAGATAGGTCTAATCATTTCGGCAAAGCGCTCAAAATCCTGATCATCCTTTGTCTTGGATGGTTTAGGAGGAAAAGGCATGAGTTTCTGAACCCATGGTTCTCTTTCTTTACCATGCTTCCTAGCAACAAAATCTCTTTTATCATAACATTGATTCTTTGATTGTGGGTTATCAAGACCAACAGCAGGTTCAATCTCTACATCATTATTATTTCTAGGTTGGGCATCAACATGAACATTATCATTAACATTATCACTAGGTTCATGTTCATCACCAGATTGTGTTTCAGCATCAGAAATAGAAATATCATTGGGATTCTCGGGTGTGTCTACAACAGGTTCACTAGAAGCATGCAAAGTCCTATCATTTTTCTTTTTCTTATTTTTAGAAGGACTAGGTGCATCTAAATTATTTCTCTGAGAATCTTGCTCAATTCTCTTAGGGTGGCCTTCAGGATACAACAGTTCCTGAGTCATTCTACCAGTTCTAGTAGCCACTCTAACAACAAAATCATGTTTATTATTTAATTCATCGAGCAAATCACTTTGAGCTTTAAGTACTTGTTCTGCTTGAGTGTTAACCATAGAAGCATATTTGCTGATGAGTTTAAGTTCACCTTTAACTCTAGCCATATAATCACTCAAGCGTCCTATCATGAAAGCATTACTCTTTAATTCTCTACCAACATAAGCATTAAAACTTTATTGTCTAGCCATAAAGTCATCAAATTCATCTAAGCATGGGCTATGAAATTTAGTAGACGGGATTTCAACTTTATCATGTCTATAGAGAGAATTTACCTTTACCACCTGTGTCGGGTTATCAAGGCAATGTGTTTCTTCAACAGGCGGTATATTAAGACCATGTATTTCTTCAATAGGAGGTAAATTCTTAACATCTTCAGCTTTAATACCTTTTTCTTTCAGTGATTTCTTTGCCTCTTGCATATCTTCAGGACTGAGAAATAGAACACCTCTCTTCTTCGGAGTTGGTTTAGGAATACGCTCAGGAGTTGGCTCAATTGGCTCAGGAATTGGCTCAGGAAGAGTCCAATTATTTTCGTAAGTCAACATATTATTCAATAACAATTCAGCTTGGTTGACTATTCTTTCCCTGAAAACACAACCAGCACAACAATCCAAGTGGTCCTTGGAAGCATCGGTTAGTCCATTATAAAAGATATCAAGTATTTCATTTTTCTTAAGAGGATGATTAGGCAAAGCATTAAGTAATCGGAGAAGCCTCCCCCAAGCTTGTGGGAGACTCTCTTCTTCGATTTGCACAAAATTATATATTTCCCGCAAGGCAGCTTGTTTCTTATGAGCAGGGAAATATTTAGCAGAGAAGTAATAAATCATATCTTGGGGACTACGCACACAACCAGGATCAAGAGAATTAAACCAAGTTTTAGCATCATCCTTTAATGAGAACGGAAATATCTTAAGGATATAGTAATAGCGGGACTTCTCATCATTAGTAAACAGGGTGGCTATATCATTTAACTTGGTAAGATGTGCCACAACAGTTTCAGATTCATAGCCATAAAAAGGATCAGATTCAACCAAAGTAATTATCTCAGGATGAACAGAGAATTAGTAATCCTTATCAGTAACAAAGATAGGTGAAGTAGCAAAAGCAGGGTCATAATTTCATTCTAGCATTCAGAGTTTTCTGTTTAAGTTTAGCTACTAATTTCTTAAGATCAGATCTATCATTGCAAGCAAAAAGATCTCTAGCAGTTTCTTCATACATAACATAACCCTCAGGAACAACAGGCAATTCATACTTAGGGGGAGAACCTTCATCATCACTATCTTCAATAATTTCATCATCAATAATTTCGTTCTCTCTAACCCTAGCAAGTTGTTCATCAAGAAATTCACCTAATGGCAAAGTAGTATCAAGCATAGAAGTAGTATCATCATAAGTATCATGCATAGCAGAAGTGGCATCATCAATAACATGCGACATATTAGAATTCATAGCGGTAGCAGGTTTAGGTGTCACAAGCTTACTCAAAACAGAAGGAGAATCTAGTGCAGAGCTAGATGGCAGTTCCTTACCTCCCCTCGTAGTTGAGGGAAAAATCTTAGTTCTTTCGTCTTTCAAGTTCTTCATAGTGATCAGCAGATATAAATCCCAAGTGACTCAAAGAATAGAGCTATGCTCCCCGGCAACGGCGCCAGAAAATAGTCTTGATAACCCACAAGTATAGGGGATCGCAACAGTTTTTGAGGGTAGAGTATTCAACCCAAATTTATTGATTCAACATAAGGGGAGCCAAAGAATATTCTCAAGTATTAGCAGTTGAGTTGTCAATTCAACCACACCTGGATAACTTAGTATCTGCAGCAAAGTATTTAGTAGCAAAGTAGTATGGAAGTAACGGTAACAGTTTTGTAGTAATTGTAACAATAGCAACGGAAAAGTAAATAAGCGAAGCACAATATGTGAAAAGCTCGTAGGCTTTGGATCATTGATGGATAATTATGTCGGATGCGATTCCTCGTGTAATAGTTATAACATAGGGTGACACAGAACTAGCTCCAATTCATCAATGTAATGTAGGCATGTATTCCGAATATAGTCATACGTGCTTATGGAAAAGAACTTGCATGACATCTTTTGTCCTACCCTCCCGTGGCAGCGGGGTCCTAGTGGAAACTAAGGGATATTAAGGCCTCCTTTTAATAGAGTACCGGACCAAAGCATTAACACATAGTGAATACATGAACTCCTCAAACTACGGTCATCACCGAGAAGTATCCCGATTACTGTCACTTCGTGGTTGTCGGATCATAACACATAATAGGTGACTATAGACTTGCAAGATAGGATCAAGAACTCACATATATTCATGAAAACATAACAGGTTCAGATCTGAAATCATGGGACTCAGGCCCTAGTGACAAGCATTAAGCATAGCAAAGTCATAGCAACATCAATCTCAGAACATAGTGGATACTAGGGATCAAACCCTAACAAAACTAACTTGATTACATGGTAAATCCCATCCAACCCATCACCGTCCAGCAAGCCTACGATGGAATTACTCACATACGACGGTGAGCATCATGAAATTGGTGATGGAGGATGGTTGATGATGATGACGACGACGAATCCCCCTCTTCGGAGCCTCGAACGGACTCCAAATCAGCCCTCCTGAGAGATATTAGGGCTTGGCGGCGGCTCCATATCGTAGAACGCGATGAAACTTTCTCTCTGATTTTTTTCTTCGTGAAACGGAGTATATGGAGTTGGAGTTGAGGTCGGCGGAGCAGCAGGGGCCCACGAGACAGGGGACACGCCCAGGGGGAGGGGGCGTGCACCCACCCTCATGGACAGGGTGTGGGCCCCCTGGCCTTGATTCTTTCACCAGTATTTTTTATATTTTCCAAAAGTTATCTCCGTGGATTTTCAAGTCATTCTGAGAACTTCTGTTTTCTACACAATAAACAACACCATGGAAGTTCTGCTGAAAACAGCGTCAGTCCGGGTTAGTTTCATTCAAATCATGCAAGTTAGAGTCCAAAGCAAGGGCAAAAGTGTTTGGAAAAGTAGATACGTTGGAGACGTGTCACACACCTACTCCTTTCCGCTCTCCTTAGGGCATCTCCAGCTCCGACCCTCTGAAACAGACACACTATTTGTCTACGGAGCCATCCAGTCTAGTCCATGGACACGAATATGGAAGCTGGCAATCCAACCATGTCCCCTAAACGTCCACCCTATTTTTTCTTTTAAGTCTGCAATACTCAAAATATTTATAGTAAAATAGCACAAATCATCCTAAAGAAGTTACATGATTAAGCAATTCAAGTTTGTGCACAATGTATTCTTGCTCCGAATACACATCATACAACACGACAGAGGGATTGCTTTTTTTGCAAATAGGTACCGATACATGGGAAAATGGCAAGAGAACATGGGCCTAAAGCTCATTGGAACATCACGAGAGCATTATCGCACCTATAACTACGATAATAGTGATCATACCACAAAATAAGAGAGTTGATCACCTCTCACCTCTCTCTCTCTCTCTCGCTCTCTCTCTCCCACTTAGACACACACACACACACACAAGAAGTCTTTCTCTCCCATGAGACCGTAAAAGCTTATGCGTTCATGCCATGCCTTTTCTTTTTCTATCTATACCCTCTCAAGTGAAGGCCTGATCCCGAAGCACCACATCCCCGTTACTCATTTCTTTTCGGATCTTACGAGCAGCTTCACACCTACTCCTTTCCGCTCTCCTTAGGGCATCTCCACCTCCGACCCTCTGAAATAGACACACTATTTGTCTCTGGAGCCATCCAGCCTAGTCCATGGACACGAATATGGAAGCTGGCAACCCAACCATGTCCCCTTAACATCCACCCCTGTTTTTTCTTTTAAGTCTGCAATACTCAAAATAATTATAGTAAAATAGCACAAATCATCCTAAATAACTTGCAAATATTCCTAGTACAACAATAGTTGAAATGTAAATATTACACCCGAGATAACCAGATGATCAATAAGTTTCAAATTCATTAATTTAAAATTCAACGATACTCGAGTAAGAATCAGCACAAGTCCTGCCACTCACTGTTGCCCTTTACCTTCATCCAACAATGTATGAATGTAAATGGTCTCCCTTCGGTCTTGTGCTACAACACAATAGCACTTTTGGTCCAGGGTATACAATGTGATGTTTTTCAAGTTGCAACATTGAGTGAGTCAATGAATTGACCAGCATGTAGAGTAATAAGAAGCAAACCTTACGATATCCATGGTTGACGAGCCCGGTGACCACATTGTCGTCACCCATGCAATTGCATCGCAAAACTCCATGACAAAGTTAGAGATAGTGTACCAATGATGGGCTAGTGACCTAGGATTGCGATCATGGATCACATGCAAGTCGTAAGGCGCAAAGTGCTTTTACTCAAGAGAGGAAGCACACACATCTTGCCAAAATAGTGAGTCCCCTTGCCTCATGCCTACGAAGTCCGCAAATACGACCTTCCATGCATCACAAAAAAAATCATCCTCCATCACCAAGTACCCGCCATCGTGCTTACTCTAGAAAACAACGTGAAGATCAACAAAAAAGCTCTATGGCATTTGACCAAACACTTGCTGTGTGTGGTGTCCACCATGGATGGCATCAGCAGGGGGCGAAGGGTACCAGGCTACGGACGAATCTTGGGTGGATGACAACATATTCAAAGTCGGGTAGGCTCGTGGGTGGATGCAACAGACATTCGAGGATGCCTGGGTGGCGGCCGGAGAGGTACAATGGTGGCGGCAGATGAAGAGGGTGTGGATGCAAAGCAAGGGTGTACAATGGCGGGGTGGAAGAAAAGTGGACTGGGATGGGGATTTGAGTGGGCTAGTGGGTGCCAAAGTCCTACATGGCGGTGGTTAGGACTCCCACAAACCTCCTCTCAGTTTGTTCTGGTTTCCGGGAATTGGGACAACCGAACTTGTCTACAGACTGACGAGGTACTTTGTTGGAGGGTAAATTGCTTCCAGACAGCACAGTCTAGATGGTTGCGGGCATTTTGTGGATCCGTGTTGGAGATCCCCTCCCCCTTCCACTGTCTACCCCCTCAGTGCGGCCACATTCCCTAATGACCCGTTAGAGCTATTTGAAGTAGGGATGGCCTGATTTGGGCGTCTTTTCCTTTTTTTTAAATTATGTGAAAATTGATGTTATTAGCTCGATGTTTGTACAAGATTTTTAGTAGAATTTAATTCAATATTTATGTTGTAATTTTGAAAGTTTGTCTGAAATATTCTAAATTGTTTCCTGTAATTTCCAAGATCTTGTATGAACATTTTGAAAATCTACAAAAAATAGAAAATGAAGCTAGTTTACAGTATGTCTGCATGGAACTCATATCAAGGTCCATTGTGGTTGTTGCATATGAGCAAATATGAAGTTATGGATCAACTTTTTGGAATTCCACTCACAAGAATCCCCACTTAGGACTTTTTGAAACTAAAAATAGTTGTTGCATACGAATCCGATATCTGAAAGTCTCGCTAGTTTTTTAGTATTCTCTTATCAATAAATCAAGGTAAGAAACCTTTTTACACTAAGTGGAATTCCATCCGTGAAGCCTCAGCAAACCACATCTGATCGACAACATCCATAAGATATAGAAGTATTGGAGCATGGCTAGCCAGCTTCCATGCAACTAAGTTTTCCCTTATCGCGAGAAAGACACCAACGATGGGCTCTACTGCTTCTTCACTAGAGTGTCATCGGCGGTCCTACTTTTCTTCCTATGGTAGCGGTCCTCTGGACCTCAATGTTAATGACTATTTACATTAGCCAACAACAACTTCTTCCCCCTCACTGTGACATGTTCAACGTGTATAATCTTAAGAGAAACCCTTGGTCAATGGATGTAGCTGCAATTAGGTGACTCAAATAACCACTTTTGAAGAATCGAGAAAACATTTTCACCTTCTCTTCGTACGTCCAATTATGATCCATCGATGCGTATTCCACGAAAACATATACTTAAATAAAAAACACAATATTAGCCTTCCAATTATTCACTCTGACAACAACATGAGTATTGAGTAAAAACCAAAGTTATACCCAAGGACCCACCTTAAACCAACATGGCACTCCACATAGATTGTCAGTACAAGTCAAGGAGATCAACAATAGTCCAAGAAGCAAGCTCATGTGGGTCCAAGCAAGCAACCTCGGTAAACAAAGTCTAAGATAGATTTCATGGTCAACAAGTCAAAGGAAGAAGAACTCATAAAAGAATAAGTCAAAGATGAAGGCAAAGGATCAAAGAGGTACAAGCCCAAGAAACAAAGTGTTCATATGGTGGAGGGAATCTCTCCCTAACTAGGACTCCACTCCCTCCAAGCCCAACTAGAGGCATATGAGCCAAAGGACACAAAATTAGCTAGTTCTACCCTCCCACCTCCCCTTGTAAAGGCAACCTTGGTCACTTGTCAATGACCCCTAGACTATAGATGGCCCCCATGGGCATGTAACTCATTCACTCCCACTTGAATAAACTTAAGAGAATGACTCACTCTCACCTCCCTAGAGAAAGGCCCGACCAGAGGATGGGAATCAGAGTTTGAGGGCCTAGTGAGGCTCGGACTAGTTGAGAGTTGTGTGACATTGGAAGCGGCAACACCCCTAGTTTTTCGTGTGTGAAGCACCACTCTCAACGAGTCTCCTCATAGGACATACATCACTCCAACGAGGCGACTGAACCTAATCAAAAAATATTGACGTGTCACTTTGTCGAGTGTACAATGACCTTCACTATAAGATCGTTGCACACTCCCCCGCATACTCATCACTAACCACGTCACTAGGAATTACTCTCGTCAAAAGATGCTTCCTAAACAACAACAATGAGTAAATTGACAATTCGGTTGGCAAGGATCACGTACCTTTGATGGAAGGAGTTATGAAGACAAGGGTCAAAGGACTTGCCCTGAGGTTGATCAATCTTGGTGGGAGGGGAAGTTTGATCTACATCTAAATAGCTTGGGTGAGGGAGAAGACCAACCATGCAGTGGGGGCAGAGGAAGATAGCTTCCGGGATAGGGAGGCCACACCTGGGAGAGGATTCGGTCTGCATCACTAACATCTATGCCCACATGAAGTGACAATGCTCCAATGAAGATACATAAGTTAACTTTGCACGGGGGGCATGTAGATCTAGATGTCTTCATGTTGCTTAATAGACTAGTCACTACCGATGGGCGCTTTAGAAGGGTTGTCAGTATTGACTAACCACATGTCACTATGACCAAAAGTTCATCACTGAAAGGTCACCCATATGCATCCATTAGCTGTATCTGAGAACCCAAAGTATCATATGTTAGGCTGTATCCACTAATAGACAACTTAGTGGCATGTGTATTGATGCACATCAAACGTGCGAACATTTGTTGCCACGAGTAAGTGGAATCGCCATGTTAGTGGTGTGCCATCCAAATTTAGTTTCTTCACAGACGATTGGCGGTGCTTGGACGTCCCGTAGAGGAAAATTGATATGGTGCTCATTTAACAGTCACTGCTGACAATATTTCAATGGCCCGCGAGTGCTAAGGAAGCCTTATTAGTGGTGACTAATAAACTTTAAACATATATTGTGGTAGTGAACTCTGATATAGAGATAACCCCTAATCGATATTATATACGTGCCTGTCGACTAGCTAGCGCATGTTGATGGAAAGCTCATATGCAAGGTGTCGCACACACACACACACACACACACACACACACACACACACAGAGAGAGAGAGAGAGAGAGAGAGAGAGAGAGAGAGAGAGAGAGAGAGAGAGAGAGAGAGAGGAATCAAACATGACCAAAACAACAAGCTAGTTCTTGGCGAGATTTCAACAAACATCTTATGTGCATGTAAGAAGTTTGAGCTATGTCATAAAATCCACAAGTATCAAGTTGTCTGATTTTAACACGATAACGTGCTTGAAAGAGCAATTCACTGACAAGCGGTTTTCAGCAAATTATTTTCTGCATGCACTGAAATATTCAGTAATAGATAGTTTTCTGATAAGATAATTCGTAACGGGTAACAAGTAACAAGTGTAGCAAAGGTGCAGCAAGGTGGCCCAATCCTTTCTATAGCAAAGGATAAGCCTGGACGAACTCTTATATAAAGCAAAGCGCTCTCGAGGACACATGAGAATTACTGTTAAGATAGTTTTCATCATGCTCATATGATTTGCTTTCGTTACTTTAATAATTTGATATGTGGGTGGACCGGTGCTTGGGTGTTGTACTTACTTGGACAAGCCTCCCACTTATGATTAACCCCTCTCGCAAGCATCCGCTGAAGGAAATATGCCCTAGAGGCAATAATAAAGTTATTATTTATTTCCTTATTTCATGATAAATGTTTATCATTCATGCTAGAATTGTATTAACCGGAAACATGATACATGTGTGAATGCATAGACAAACAAGATGTCACTAGTATGCCTCTACTAGACTAGCTTGTTAATCAAAGATGGTTATGTTTCCTAACCATGAACAAAGAGTTGTTATTTGATTAACAAGGTCACATCATTAGTAGAATGATCTGATTGACATGACCCATTCCATTAGCTTAGCACACGATCGTTTAGTATGTTGCTACTGCTTTATCCATGACATATACATGTTCCTGTAACTATGAGATTATGCAACTCCCGTTTTCCAGAGGAACACTTTGGGTGCTACCAAACGTCACAACGTAACTGGGTGATTATAAAGGAGTACTACAGGTGTCTCCAAAGGCAGATGTTGGGTTGGCGTATTTCAAGATTAGGTTTTGTCACTCCGATTGTCGGAGAGGTATCTCTGGGCCCTCTCGGTAATGCACATCACTGAAGCCTTGCAAGCACTACAACTAATGAGTTAGTTGTGAGATGATGTATTACGAACGAGTAAAGAGACTTGCCGTAACGAGATTGAACTAGGTATTGGATACCGACGATCGAATCTCGGGCAAGTAACATACCGATGACAAAGGAACAACGATGTTGTTATGCGGTCGACCGATAAAGATCTTCGTAGAATATGTAGGAACCAATATGGGAATCCAGGTCCCGCTGTTGGTTATTGACCGAGACGTGTCTCGGTCATGTCTACATTGTGCTCGAACCGTAGGGTCCGCACGCTTAAGGTTTCGATGCGAGTTATTATGAGTTTATGTATTTTGATGTACCGAAGAAGTTCGGAGTCCGGATGTGATCACGGACATGACGAGGAGTCTCGAAATGGTCGAGACATAAAGATTGATATATTGGAAGCCTATGTTTGGAGTTCGGAATGGTTCCGGGTGAAAACAGGAATTTACCGGAGTACCGGGAGGTTACCGGAACCCCCCGGGGGGTAAATGGGCCTCGGTGGGCCTCGAGGGAGAAGAGGAGGGGCCGGCCAGGGGTGGCCGCGCGCCCTCTCCCCCAGTCCGAATAGGACAAGGAGGGGGGGCCCCTTTCCTCTTCCCCCTCCCCCCAATCCTATTCCAACTAGGAAAGGGGGGGAGTCCTACTCCCGGTGGGAGTAGGACTCCTCCCGGCGCGCCTCCTCTAGGCCGGCCGGCCTCCCCCCTCCCTCCTTTATATACGGGGGCAGGGGGCACCCTAGAACACACAAGTTTGATCTACGGATCGTTCCTTAGCCGTGTCGGTGCCCCCTCCACCATATTCCACCTCGGTCATACCGTCGAAGCTTAGGCGAAGCCTGCGCAGTGAAACATCAAGATCGCCGCCACGCCATCGTGCTGACGAAACTCTCCCTCGACACTCGGCTGGATCGGAGTACGAGGGACGTCATCGAGCTGTACGTGTGTCAAGAACTCGGGGGCGCCGGAGTAACGGCGCCGGGATCGGTCGGATCGCGAGGAGAACGACGACTACTTCCTCTACGTTGTGATCGCTTCGCCGGGTCTCACGAGTGCGTAGACAACACTCTCCCTCTTGTTGCTATGCATCACCATGATCTTGCGTGTGCGTAGGAATTTTTTGAAATTACTACGTTCCCCAACGATGGCATCCGAGCCAGGTTTTTATGGTTTGATGTTTTGCACGAGTAGAACACAAGTGAGTTGTGGGCGATACAAGTCATACTACCTACCAAAGATGTCATACTTTGGTTCAGCGGTATTGTGAGATGAAGCGGCCTGACCGACATTACGCCAGACGCTTACGCGAGACTGGTTTCACCGCCACGAGCACTCGTTGCTTAAAGGTGACTGGTGGGTGTCTGTCTCTCTCACTTTAGTTGAACTGAGTGTGGCTACGCCCGGTCCTTGAGAAGGTTAAAACGGAGTCTATTTGTGAAATATCGTTGTGGTTTTGATGCGAGGTGAGACTGGTTCTTGCTTAAGCCCGTAGCAGCCACGTAAAATTTGCAACAACAAAGTAGAGGACGTCTAACTTGTTTTTGCAGGGCATGTTGTGATGTGATATGGTCAAGACGTGATGTTATATTTTATTGTATGAGATGATCATGTTTTGTAACCGAAGTTATCGGCAATCGGCTGGAGCCATATGGTTGTCGCTTATTGTATGCAATGCAATCGCTTCGTAATGCTTTACTTTATCACTAAGCGGTAGCGATAGTCGTAGAAGCATAAGTTTGGCGAGACGACAACGATGCTACGATGGAGATCAAGGTGTCGCGCCGGTGGCGATGGTGATCATGGTGGTGCTGCAAGATGGAGATCATGAAGCACAAGATGATGATGGCCATATCATATCACTTATATTGATTTGCATGTGATGTTTATCCTTTATGCATCTTATCTTGCTTTGATTGACGGTAGCATTATAAGATGATCTCTCACTAAATTATCAAGAAGTGTTCTCCCCGAGTATGCACCGTTGCCAAAGTTCGTCGTGCCCGGACACCACGTGATGATCGGTGTGATAAGCTCTCGTCCATCTACAACGGGTGCAAGCCAGTTTTGCACACGCGAATACTCAAAGTTATACTTGACGAGCCTAGCATATGCAGATATGGCCTCGAACACGGAGACCGAAAGGTCGGCGTGAATCATATAGTAGATATGATCAACATAAGATGTTCACCATTGAAAACTACTCCATCTCACGTGATGATCGGTTATGGTTTAGTTGATTTGGATCACGTGATCACTTAGATGACTAGAGAGATGTCTGTCTAAGTGGGAGTTCTTAAGTAATATGATTAATTAAACTTAAATTTATCATGAACTTAGTCCTGGTAGTATTTTGCAAATTATGTTGTAAGATCAATAGCTTGCGTTGTTGCTTTCATATGTTTATTTTGATATGTTCCTAGAGAAAATTGTGTTGAAAAATGTTAGTAGCAATGATGCGGATTTGATCTGTGATCCGAGGTTTATCCTCATTCTTTGCCTGTAAGAATTATGTCCTTAATGCACCGCTAGGTGAGCGGACCTATTGCAGGAGCGGATCTGCACGTTATGAACGTTTGGCTAGCTCAATATGATGACTACTTGATAGTTTTGTGCACCATGCTTTATGGCTTAGAATCGGGACTTCAAAGATGTTTTGAACATCATGGACCATATGAGATGTTCCAGAAATTGAAGTTAATATTTCAAGCAAATACCCGAGTTGAGAGATATGAAGTCTCCAACAAGTTCTATAGCTAAAAGATGGAGGAGAATCGCTCAACTAGTGAGCATGTGCTCAGATTATCTAGGTACTTCAATCGCTTGAATCAAGTGGGAGTTAATCTTCCAGATAAGATAGTGATTGACAGAATTCTCTAGTCACCATCACCAAGTTAGTAGAACTTCGTGATGAACTATAGTATGCAAAGGATGACGAAAATGATTCCCGGGCTCTTCGTGATGTTGAAATCGACGAAGGTAGAAATCAAGAAAGAGCATCAAGTGTTGATGGTTGACAAGATCACTAGTTTCAAGAAAAGGGCAAAGGGAAAGAAAGGGGAACTTCAAGTAGATTAACAAGCATGTTGTCACTCCCACGAAGAAGCCCAAAGCTGAACCAAAGCCTGAAACTGAGTGCTTACACTGCAAAGGAAATGGTCACTAGAAGTGGAACTGCCCTAAATATTTGGTGGATAAGAAGGATGGCAAAGTGAAAAAGGGTATATTTGATATACAGGTGTTTGATGTGTGCTTTACTAGTGTTTATAGCAACCCTCGGTATTTGGTACTGGTTCGGTTGCTAAGAGTAGTAACTCAAACGGAGTTGCGAATAAATGTAAACTAGTTAAGGGTGAAGTGATGATGTGTGTTGAAAATAGTTTCAAGATTGATATGATCATCATTGCACACTCCCTATACTTTCGGGATTAGTGTTGAACCTAAATAAATGTTACTTGGTGTTTGCGTTGAGCATGAATATGATTTGATCGTGTTTATTGCAAAACGGTTATTCATTTAAGTAAGAGAATAAACTGTTGTTCTATTTACATGAATAAAACCTTATATGGTTACACGCCCAATGAAAATGGTTCATTGGATCTCAATCGTAGTGATACACATATTCATAATATTGAAACCAAAAGATGCAAAGTTAATAATGATAGTGCAACTTATTTGTGGCACTGCCGTTTAGGTCATATTGGTGTAAAGAGAATGAAGAAACTCCATACTGATGGGATTTTGGAATCACTTGATTATGAATCACTTGATGCTTGCGAACCATGCCTCATGGGCAAGATGACTAAGACTCCGTTCTCCGGAACAGTGGAGCGAGCAACTGACTTATTGGAAATAATACATACCGATGTATGCGATCCAATGAGTGTTAAGGCTCATGTGGGTATCGTTATTTTCGACCTTCACAAGATGATTTGAGCAGATATGGGTATATCTACTTGATGAAACATAAGTCTGAAATAGTTGAAAGGTTCAAAGAATTTCAGAGTGAAGTGGAAAAATCATCGTGACAAGAAAATAAGATTTCTACGATCTGATCGCGGAGACAAATATTTGAGTTACGAGTTTGGTCTTCAATTAAAACAATGTGGAATAGTTTCACAAATTCATGCCACCTGGAACACCACATCATAATGGTGTGTCCGAAACGTCATAACCGTACTTTATTGGATATAGTACAATCTATGATGTTTCTTACCGATTTACCAATATCGTTTTGGGATCATGCATTAGAGACAGCTGCATTCACGTTAAATAGGGCACCATCTAAATCCGTTGAGACGACACTATATGAACTGTGGTTTAGCAAGAAACCCAAGTTGTCGTTTCTTAAAAGTTTGGAGTTGCGATGCTTATGTGAAAAAGTTTCATCCTGATAAGCTGGAACCCAAATCGGAGAAGTGCGTCTTCATAGAATACCCAAAGGAAATTGTTGGGTACACCTTCTATCACAGATCCGAAGGCAAGATATTCGTTGCTTAAGATGGATCCTTTCTAGAGAAGGAGTTTCTCTCGAAAGAAGTGAGTGGGAGGAAAGTAGAACTTGATGAGGTAATCTGTACTGTTCCCTTATTGAAAGTAGTTCATCACGTAAATCTGTTCTTGTGACTACTATACCAATTAGTGAGGAAGCTAATGATGATGATCATGTAACTTCAGATCAAGTTACTACCGAACCTCGTAGGTAAAATAGAGTGAGATCCGCACCAGAGTGGTACGGTAATCCTGTTCTGGAGGTCGTGTTACTTGAACATGACAAACCTACGAACTATGAGGAAGCGATGATGAGCCCAGATTCCGCAAAATGGTTTGAGGCCATGAAATCGAGATATGATCCATGTATGAAAACAAAGTATGGACTTTGATGGATTTGCCCGATGATCGGCAAACCATAGAAAATAAATGGATCTTCAAGAGGAAGACGGACATTGATAGTAGTATTACTATCTACAAAGCTAGACTTGTCGAAAAAGGTTTTGACAAAGTTCAAGATGTTGAATACAATGAGATTTTCTCACTCGTATCGATGCTTAAAAGTCTGTCCGAATCATGTTAGCAATTGCCACATTTTATGAAATCGGCAAATGGATAAACAAAACTGCATTCCTTAATGGAGTTATTGAAGAAGAGTTGTATGTGATGCAACCAAGAGGTTTTGTCGATCCTAAAGGAGCTAACAAAGTGTGCAAGCTCCAGTGATCCATCTATGGACTGGTGCAAGCATCTCGGAGTTGGAATATACGCTTTGATGAGTTGATCAAAGCATATAGTTTTATCTGAGACTTACGGTGAAGCCTGTATTTACTAGAAAGTGAGTGGGAGCACTACAACATTTCGATAAGTATATGTGAATGACATATTGTAGATCGGAAATAATGTAGAATTATTACGCAAAGCATAAAGGAGTGTTTAAGAGGAGTTTTTCAAAGAAAGACCTCGGTAAAGCTGCTTATATATTGAGCATCAAGATCTATAGAGATAGATCAAGACGCTTGATAAGTTTTTTCAATGAGTACATACCTTGACAAGATTTTGAAGTAGTTCAAAATGGAGCAGTCAAAGAAAGAGTTCTTGCACGTGTTACAAGGTGTGAAATTGAGTAAGACTCAAAACCCGACCACGGCAGAAGATAGAAAGAGAATGAAAGTCATTCCCTATGCCTTGGCCATAGGTTCTATAAAGTATGCCATGCTGTGTACCGATCTATTGTATACCCTAATCGAGTTTGGCAAAGGAGTACAATAGTGATCTAGGAGTAGATCACTTGACAGTGTCAAAATTATCCTTAGTGGAATAAGGATATGTTTCTCGATTATGGAAGTGACAAAAGGTTCGTCGTAAAGGGTTACGTCGATGCAAGTTTTGACACCGATCTGGATGACTCTAAGTCTCGTTCTAGATACATATCGAAAGTGGGAGCAATTAGCTAGAGTAGCTCCGTGCAGAGCATTGTAGACATAGAATATTTGCAAAATACATACGACTCTGAATATGATAGACCCGTTGACTAAGATTCTCTCACAAGCAAAACATGATCACACCTTAGTACTCTTTGGGTGTTAATCACATAGCGATGTGAACTAGATTATTGAATCTAGTAAACCCTTTGTGTGTTGGTCACATGGCGATGTGAACTATAGGTGTTAATCACATGATGATGTGAACTATCAATGTTGATCACATGGTGATGTGATCTAGATTATTGACTCTAGTGCAAGTGGGAGACTGAAGGAAATATGCCCTAGAGGCAATAATAAAGTTATTATTTATTTCCTTATTTCATGATAAATGTTTATCATTCATGCTAGAATTGTATTAACCGGAAACATGATACATGTGTGAATGCATAGACAAACAAGATGTCACTAGTATGCCTCTACTAGACTAGCTTGTTAATCAAAGATGGTTATGTTTCCTAACCATGAACAAAGAGTTGTTATTTGATTAACAAGGTCACATCATTAGTAGAATGATCTGATTGACATGACCCATTCCATTAGCTTAGCACACGATCGTTTAGTATGTTGCTCTTGCTTTATCCATGACATATACATGTTCCCGTAACTATGAGATTATGCAACTCCCGTTTGCGGAGGAACACTTTGGGTGCTACCAAACGTCACAACGAATCGGGTGATTATAAAGGAGTACTACAGGTGTCTCCAAAGGCGGATGTTGGGTTGGCGTTTCGAGATTAGGTTTTGTCACTCCGATTGTCGGAGAGGTATCTCTGGGCCCTCTCGGTAATGCACATCATGAAGCCTTGCAAGCACTACAACTAATGAGTTAGTTGTGAGATGATGTATTACGGAACGAGTAAAGAGACTTGCGGTAATGAGATTGAACTAGGTATTGGATACCGACGATCGAATCTCGGGCAAGTAACATACCGATGACAAAGGGAACAACGTATGTTGTTATGCGGTCAGACCGATAAAGATCTTCGTAGAATATGTAGGAACCAATATGGGCATCCAGGTCCCGCTGTTGGTTATTGACCGGAGACGTGTCTCGGTCATGTCTACATTGTTCTCGAACCGTAGGGTCCGCACGCTTAAGGTTTCGATGACAGTTATTATGAGTTTATGTATTTTGATGTACCGAAGAAGTTCGAGTCCGGATGTGATCACGGACATGACGAGGAGTCTCGAAATGGTCGAGACATAAAGATTGATATATTGGAAGCCTATGTTTGGAGTTGGAATGGTTCCGGAAAACAGAATTACTGAGTACCGGAGGTTACGGAACCCCGGGGTAAATGGGCCTCGGTGGGCCTCGAGGGAGAAGAGGAGGGCCGGCCGGGGTGGCGCGCCCTCTCCCCCAGTCCGAATAGGACAGGAGGGGGGGGCGCCCTTTCCTCTTCCCTCCCCCAATCCTATTCCAACTAGGAGGGGGGAGTCCTACTCCGGTGGGAGTAGGACTCCTCCCCGCGCCTCCTCTAGGCCGGCCGGCCTCCCCTCCCTCCTTTATATACGGGGCAGGGGGCACCCTAGAACACACAAGTTTGATCTACGGATCGTTCCTTAGCCGTGTGCGGTGCCCCCTCCACCATATTCCACCTCGGTCATACCGTCGCGAAGCTTAGGCGAAGCCTGCGCCGTGAAACATCAAGATCGCCGCCACGCCGTCGTCTTGTGAAACTCTCCTCGACACTCGGCTGGATCGAGTACGAGGGACGTCATCGAGCTGTACGTGTGTCAAGAACTCGGGCGCCGAGTAACGGCGCCGGATCGGTCGGATCGCGAGGAGAACGTCGACTACTTCCTCTACGTTGTGATCGCTTCGCTTGGGTCACGAGGGTGCGTAGACAACACTCTCCCCTCTCGTTGCTATGCATCACCATGATCTTGCGTGTGCGTAGGAAATTTTTTGAAATTACTACGTTCCCCAACATCCGCAACTACGAAAGAAGAATTAAGATAAATCTAACCATAACATGAAACATGTGGATCCAAATCAGCCCCTTACGAAGCAACGCATAAAGTAGGGTTTAAGATTCTGTCACTCTTGCAACCCATTATCTACTTATTTCTTCCCAATGCCTTCCCCTGGGCCCAAATCATAGTGAAGTGTCATGTAGTCAATTTTCACATATCACCACTAGAGGAAAGACAACATACATCTCATCAAAATATCGAACGAATATCAATTCACATGATTACTTATAACAAGACTTCTCCCATGTCCTCAGGAACAAACGTAACTACTCACAAAGCATGTTCATGATCAAGATCAGAGGGGTATTGAATATCTTTAAGGATTTGAACATATGATCTTTCACCAAATAAACCAACTAGCATCAACTATAAAGAGTAATCAACACTACTAGCAACCCACAGGTGCCAATCTAATGTTTTGGGACAAAGATTGAATACAAGAGATAAACTCGGGTTTGAAAGGAGATGGTGCTGGTGAAGACGTTGATGGAGATTGACCCTCCCTCGATGAGAGGATCGTTGGTGATGACGATGGCTTCGATTTTCTCCTCCCAGAGGGAAGTTTCCCCGGCAGAATAGCTCCATCGGAGCCCTAGATTGCTTCTGCCCAAGTTCCGTCTCGAGACGGTGGCGCTTCGTCCCGAAAGACCCCTTCTGATTTTTTCTAGGTCAAAACCTTTCATATAGCAGAAGATGGGGGCTAGATGATTGCCAGGGGGGCCACAAGCCCTAGGGGCGCGCCCTGGGGGTAGGGCGCGTCCCCCGGGCTTGTGGCCACCTGTTGGGTCCTCTTCCGTAGTTTCTTTGCCCAATATTTTTTATATATTCCAAAACAATTCACCATAAAGTTTCAGGACACTTGGAGTTGTGCAGAATAGGTATCTCAGATTTGCTCATTTTTGGTCCAGAATTCCAGGTGCCGGCATTCTCCTTCTTCATGTAAATCTTGTAAAATGAGATATAAAATGCATAAGTATTGTACCATAATGTGAAATAACATCCCATAATGCAATAAATATCAATATAAAAGCATGATGCAAAATGGACGTATCACTCGCCCCAACATCAATACCCCATCAAGATACCAAAGAACCTATGTATATCATGCCGCCAACTTGAACATGACCAAATTGTATCAAACTTGAACAATATGTACCAATAACAACCAATCACTTGAATAACAACAAATATGACAAGAGAAACACCAAATCAATGGAGATGCAAGGATTTACGGGAAACCTCTTGCAGAGAAAACCCTTAAACTATTCTCAAGTTTGGTAAACCTACATAAATAATTTTGCTAACTATCCCAAACAACTCATATTTCAACATACGACATGCATAAGCAATGGTTTGCAAGATAGACTCATCAAATTTGCTTCGAAATGATGAATTAAGGGTTGCACATTATCACACAAAGCGTACACAACTTGTGTAGTCGTAGTCATGTATCATTTGTGGATGAAGACACGCTATCGTTCATATTATAGCCACATCATGCATCATTGGAGGAGAACATGGTGTTGCAAAGCAAGGATGACCCTATGGATAGGGCACATGTATGGTCAAAATTAAAAGCGTATAGTGTGGGTTGTTGAATAGACATCTTGACTTGGATACAGATGGCTTGAAAATGTACATTTAGTGTGTTTTACTCATAGTGTTAAGAGAGCAAATCATGTGGACTCATGGATTTTGAAAGAGGAAAAGTACAATTAGGAAACTTTGTTGGAAGTTAATATGAACTATGCTTACAGTTATGGAGATTGAGGCGAGATTGACACACGAAGCCATATTTCGTGGTACATAATTTTTTTGGAATGTTGCTTGTTAGATGCTTTTTTAAGCTCAGTACAATCAAAGTCGCTCACATACACGAACGTACACTCACATATGTGAATGCACACACACACACACACTTTCTTCCTAATCTCGATCTATGCCAACCCAACAAACACCTTCAGAGACACCTTTAGAGCACCTTTATAATCACCCATTTATGTTGTGACGTTTGGTAGCACACAAAGTGTTCCTCCGGTATTCGGGAGTTGCAAAATCTCATAGTCTGAGGAACATGTAATAAGTCATGAAGAGAGAAGTAGCAATGAAACTGTAATGATCATAATGCTAAGCTAACGTGGGTCATGTCCATCACATCATTCTCCTAAGGATGTGATCTCGTTCATCAAATGACAACACATGCCTATGTTTAGAAAACATAATCATCTTTGATTAACGAGCTAGTCAAGTAGAGGCATACTAGGGACACTATGTTTTGTCTATGTATTCACACATGTATTAAGTTGCTGGTTAATACAATTCTAGCATGAATAATAAACATTTATCATGAAATAAGGAAATAAATAATAACTTTATTATTGCCTCTAGGGCATATTTCCTTCACTTTTGCATTAAGATTTTGTGCATCCAACCATAAAAGCGCATGACAACCTCTGCTTCCCTCTGCGAAGGGCCTATCTTTTATTTTTACCTTCTACCCTCATACAAGAGTCATGGTGATCATCACCTTTCCTTTTTACACTTTATCCTTTGGCAAGCACTATGTGTTGGATAGATTCGGATATATATATATATATATCCACTCAGATGTAGGGTTTTCATAAAGTATTATTGTTGACATTAACCTTAAGGTAAAAGGCTGGGAGGCAAAACTATAAGCCCCTATCTTTCTCTGTGTCCGATTGAAACTTTGTATCCATAAGTATCGCGTGAGTGTTAGCAATTGTGAAAGACTAAATGATAGTTGAGTACGTGGATTTGCTGAAAAGCTCTTATATTGACTCTTTCTGATTTTATGATAAATTGCAATTGCTTCAATGCCTGAGATCATAGTTTGTTAGTTTTCAATGAAGTTTCAGATTCATACTTCACATTGTGAATAGATTGTTACTTTAGCATAGGAAATCATATGACAACATATGTTGATGTTCTAAAGATGATCATGATGCCCTCATGTCCGTATTTTACTTTATCGACACCTCTATCTCAAAACATGTGGACATATTTTTCGATATCGGCTTCCGCTTGAGGACAAGCGAGGTCTAAGCTTGGGGGAGTTGATACATCCATTTTGCATCATGCTTTTATATCAATATTTATTGCATTATGGGCTGTTATTACACATTATGTCACAATATTTATGCCTTTCTCTCTCTTATTTTATAAGGTTTACATGAAGAGGGAGAATGCCGGCAGCTGGAATTCTGGACAGGAAAAGAAGCAAATATTAGAGACCTATTATGCACAACTCCAAAAGTCCTGAA
Source organism: Aegilops speltoides (assembly GCA_021437245.1). Classification (NCBI taxonomy): domain Eukaryota; kingdom Viridiplantae; phylum Streptophyta; class Magnoliopsida; order Poales; family Poaceae; genus Aegilops; species Aegilops speltoides. The sequence continues at coordinate 379,974,268 of CM038143.1, forward strand.
ACTTCACGGAGATCAGTTTTGGAATATATTAAAAATATTGGGCGAAGAAAGCACCAGAGGGGGACCACCAGTCAGCCACGAGGGTGGAGGGCGCGCCCCCTGCCTCGTGGCCCCCCTGGTAGGCCTCCGACGTTCATCTTCTGCTATATGGTGTCTTTTACCCTGGAAAAAAATCAGAGAGAAGCTTTCGGGACGAAGCGCCGCCATCTCGAGGCGGAACCTGGGCAGGACAAATCTAGGGCTCCGGCGAAGCTGTTCTGCCGAGGAAACATCCCTCCGGGGAGGGGAAATCACCGCCATTGTCATCACCATCCATCCTCTCATTGAGAGGGGGTCAATCTCCATCAACATCTTCATCAGCACCATCTCCTCTTAAACCCTAATTCATCTCTTGTATCTGATCTTTGTCTCAAAACCTTAGATTGGTACATGTGGGTTGCTAGTAGTGTTGATTACTCCTTGTAGTTGATGCTAGTTGGTTTATTCGGTGGAAGATCATATGTTCATATCATTAATGCTTATTAATACCCATCTGATTATGAACATGAATATGCTTTGTGAGTAGTTACGTTTGTTCCTGAGGACATGGAAGAAGTCTTGTTATAAGTAATCATGTGAATTTGGTATTCGTTCGATATTTTGATGAGATGTATGTTGTCTCTCCTCTAGTGGTGTTATGTGAACGTCGACTACATGACACTCCACCATGATTTGGGCCTAGGGGAAGGCATCGGGATGTAATAAGTAGATGATGGGTTGCTAGAGTGACAGAAGCTTAAACCCTAGTTTATGCCTTGCTTCGTAAGGGGCTGATTTGGATCCATATGTTTCATGCTATGGTTAGGTTTACCTTAATTCTTCTTTCGTAGTTGCGGATGCTTGCGAGAGGGGTTTAAGTGGGAGGCTTGTCCAAGTAAGAACAGCACCCAAGCACCGGTCCACCCACATATCAAATTATCAAAGTAACGAACGCGAATCATATGAGCATGATGAAAACTAGCTTGACAATAATTCCCATGTGTCCTCGGGAGCACTTTGCTTTATATAAGAGTTCGTCCAGGCTTGTCCTTTGCTACAAAAAGGATTGGGCCACCTTGTTGCATCTTGTTTACCTTTGTTACTTGTTACCCGTTACGAATTAACTTATCACAAAACTATTTGTTATCGATAATTTCAGTGTTTGCAGAGAATACTTTACTGAAAACCGCTTATCATTTCCTTCTGCTCCTCGTTGGGTCGACACTCTTACTTTTCAAAAGGACTACGATAGATCCCCTATACTTGTGGGTCATCAGACGTATCACTCACCCCAACATCAATACCCCATCAAGATACCAAAGAACCCATGTATGTCATGGCCCCAACTTGAACTTGACCAAACTGTATCAAACTTGAGCAATATGTACCAATAACAAGCAAGCACTTGAATAGCAACACATATGACAAGAGAAACACCAAATCAATGGAGATGCAAGGATATGCGTGGAAACCTCTTGCAGAGAAAACCCTTTGACTATTCTCGAGTTTGGTAAAAGCCTACATAAACAATTTTGCTAACTATCCCAAACAACTCATATTTTAACTTACGACATGCATAAGCAATGGTTTGCACGATAGACTGGTCAAAGTTGCTTCGAAATGATGAATGAAGGGTTGCACATTATCGCACAAGGTCTACACAACTTGTGTAGTCGTGGTCATGTATCATTTGTGGATGACAAGTCACTATCGTTCATATTATAGCCACATCATGCATTGTTGGAGAACATGGTGTTGCAAAGCAAGGATGACCCTATGGATAGGGCACATGTATGTTCAAAATTAAAATCATATAGTGTGGGTTGATGAACAGACATCTTGACTTGGATACAGATGGCTTGAAAGGTACATTTAATGTGTTTTACTATTAGTGTTAAGAGAGCGAATCATGTGGACTCATGGATTTGAAAGAGGAAAGTACAATCAGGAAACTTTGTTGGAAGTTAATATGAACTATGCTTACAGTTATGGAGATTGAGGCGAGATTGACACACGAAACCATATTTCGCGGTACATATTTTTTTTGGAATGCTACTCGTTAGATGCTTTTTTAAACTCAGTACAATCAAAGTCGCTCACATACACAAACGTACACTCACATATGTGAATGCACACACGCACACTTTATTCCTACTAGTACCTCGCAGAGGCTGAATCGGCACAACATCTTGAGACTGGCGAAGTCATCATAGCTCCAGCTCCGAGAATTCATAGCTAGATTTTCACCATTTCCTTTTTCCAAACAGAGTATTAGATTATACAAGTGCGCGGCGGTCCGTAGCGTATTCGTTTAGGGTTTAGGCACGAGGCAACGACATCCCACGACCCACATGCAGATCCTACTAGCGTCCAATTCTGTCCACCAAATCAAATCACCTCTGTGACCAGCCCTTTTGACGGTTTGCTCCTCTGCCGCGATGCAAAACATCCATCTAATCGATCGAGCTACATCCACAGGCCACGCAAAAGCAGACGGACCAAAACCCCGCATCCAGGATCGATCCCGCACCCGCGCCCGGCGTCTACATATAACCCGCCCGCACAGCGGGTGCAAAGCCAACAGCACTGTAACACTTGTCCGCGCCGATCGACCGAGCCCGAGAGCGCGCCAATGGACCCCTGCGCCTTCGTCCGCCTCACCGTAGACCAGCTCCTCCTCAAGCTCCCCGCCGTGCCGCGCCCCAGCTCCGGCGCCGCCGGCGTGCACCCCTCCACCTCCCCCTGCTTCTGCACGCTCCACCTCCAGGACCACCCTTCCTCCCTCTCCCGCACGGCGCCGCTGCCCCTCGCGTCCGCCTGCCTCCCTGGCGGGGCCAGCGGCGGTGACCCCGTCGTGCTCAGCCTCGACGCCGCCGCCGTCCAGAAGCTCTCGGGCCGCCCCGTCGAGCTCGTCGTGACCGTGCACGCGGGCCAGTCCAAGGGGAGCACGAGCACCGGCTGTGGCGTGGGCGCCAGCCGCGCCCTCGGGAAGGTGCGCGTGGCCGTCGACGTGGCGCGCGCCGCGGCTGGGGAGACCGTCGTGGCGCGCGACGGGTGGGTGGACGTGGGGAAGCCGGCGTCGTCGGCCGCGCGCGCGCAGATCCATATGCTCGTGCGGGCCGAGCCCGACCCGCGGTACGTCTTCCAGTTCGGGGGCGAGCCGGAGTGCGGCCCCGTCGTCTACCAGGTGCCTGGTGGAAGCGCCGGCGGCGGGCAGCGGCAGCCCGTGTTCACCTGCCGGTTCAGTGCTGGCCGGAGGGCAGTTAGGACCAGGTTGGTGCCATGGTTACAGTACACGCTACACACTTGCTATATGCGTACATTCTTTCCATTTACTTGCTAAACAGCGACAGCCTATTTGTAGGTTGCCTTAACAAAATTTAGAGTCGTTCGATCTTTCCAGCTCTTGGATTGAAATTCAACGGCCAAGATGCGTTTTCTTTCGTAGATAACCCTTTTGCCCTAGCTTTCTTCCTCCGCCGGTCGGGCTGCCTGCCAAAGCTTGGCGGCGTTGTCGTGCGCGTCTCATAGCCCCATCCTCCTCAAGCTATGGCGTTGGCGTGCCCGTCTCATCGGCCCACCCTCCTCAAGCTACCACCTCTCTGCCGGCCTCCTGCCGCTTCCCAGCCCCCTCTAACCCTGATGTTTTCTCCAACTTCGATGAGCCCCCACCCTTCCTCTGCACGGAAATCAGCCAACCCCCCCTCCCTCGCCAGAAGGGGCGCCGCCACTGTTGCGTTGTTCCAGGCTCCGGGTCTGTCCCACCTCGGCCTCGCTAGTGCCCCCCGCGGCTAGCTGTCATTCACCTCGGCGTCCCTGTCTCCACCTTAAGTCGCGTTCTTCGAAAATTGGTTAACGCGTGTTGCAATTTTAGGCAACTTGCCAATGTCAAAACCCACACAAAATAACTTGCCAATACCAAACGGATGCTAAATAAGTTGTTTTGTCCTGGTGGTTAAAATGTGTCACGTGCAGTCTTTCCTATAAAAAAGTGTCTTGTGACGTTTTCAAAAATATGTTTTCGCCAAAGTGAGAACCGATAACCGGAAAATGATCGGATTCTCCTAGATTTCAAATTGAAGCAAACGGCTCAAGTACACCACCATATTAATCCTCTGTCCATGCCTACCTATGTACTCCCTCCGTTCCGAATTACTTGTCTTGGATTTGTCTAGATACGGATGTATCTAGCACTAAAATGAGTCTAGATAAATCTGTATCTAGACAAATCCAAGACAAGTAATTCGGAACGGAGGGAGTATCTATCTACAGGATTTTCGAACCTCGGGTTTTGGTGAACTTCATGTGAACAATGTTTATATACTCCCTCCGTCCGGAAATACTTGTCATCAAAATGGATAAAAGAGGATGTATCTAGACGTATTTTAGTTTGAGATACATCACCTTTTATGCATTTTGATGACAAATATTTTCGGACGGAGGGAGTACTATACAAAGGTGCAACATAAAAGCGCAACGCTTAAACCTTGATACTTGACCAATTGAGCAATACTCTTCTATAGGGGGAAGCAAGGTAGCACATCTTAGATGCCTTGCAGATAATTCATGCCATACCCCCATCTTAGAACCTCAGGTTAAGTGACCCGAATCTATTTTGTGCACTTCTCGTCGTAGAAAACTCGAAGAGAATTCCCCGTACGTCTTTGCACCCTAGGGAACATTTTGCTTTGCTTTGGCCCATCATTCTTTTCATTATTGGGTGCCAGCTCTTAGATGCCTTGCAGATAATTCATGCCATACCACGTATCGGTGTTGGCATAATCACCTGATAAAAAAAACTGCAACTAGGCGTTCTAGATTGTTTTTGTTAGGGTGCTGACATGGGAGCCCATGGGTCATTTCTTCTTGGATTGAATCGGGTGCAACCGTGAAAAGTTTAATAGGAGTACTACGTAGCAGGCAGGAGGGTACTGGCTTGTCCCGATCGAAGTCACTGTTCGCCCATCTTAGAGAGCAAAACAACTCCAGAATATGTTATCGTTTGCTATCCGACCAGCTGTCCAGTTTTGGTTTCATGCGTGAGAACCTTCACTGTCAGTGCAGCGCTCAGATCCATGTCGACTTACGTGTTTATAAGATAGCTTAAAGAGACAGGAATTCACTCGTAGCTAGGTTAGCTTGATTGAAGTACTAGGCTGTAGGGCTGTGGAACATCCACCATGATCAGATTATTCAGATACACAGACAAAGACACCAACCGGGCATGTGACGGACTTACCAACCTGCTGCTGCTGCTAGCTACCTCATTAATTTGCGCATTTCTGATCTGTAAGCTCATTAGCTGGTCCAGAATCTTGCATACATTATCATGTCGACGGCTCCATGATCGCCATTACCTATTGTTTCTTTGTTTGTACTACTACCTACACTTGGCGCCACGGCATTAACTGCTGTCAGCTAGGAGTACTATGTACTGCTCTAAATTATTGTTACCGCTTAAGTAAATACTGTGCTGGCCGTGCATGCACTTGTGCTTTTCAACTGAGCTAACCACGTGCATGTGCATCTTGACCAGATCCCTGACGTCGGAATCGTCCATGACCCGGAGCCCCAGCCGGAGGCTGCGATCGTGGCTGAGCACGCTGCACGGCGACGGGGACAAGCGGGCGCAGCGCGACCAGCGCAAGGGGTGGATGGTGACCATCCACGACCTGTCCGGCTCCCCCGTGGCGGCGGCGTCCATGGTCACCCCGTTCGTGCCGTCCCCGGGCTCCGGCCGCGTCTCCCGCGCCAACCCGGGCGCCTGGCTCATCCTCCAGCCCACCGGCGCCGGGGCGTCCAGCTGGAAGCCGTGGGCGCGGCTTGAGGCGTGGCGGGAGCGCGGCCCCGTCGACGCGCTCGGCTACCGTCTCGAGCTGGTCTTCGACTCGGGACCCGTCGAGTGCGCCGTCCCCATCGCCCAGTCGTCCATCAGCGCCAAGCGCGGCGGCCAGTTCGTGATCGACCCGGCCACGTTCCCCGAGGGCTCCGCCGGCGCCGCGTGGCCGTTCGCCGGCGGGTTCGTGATGGGCTCGACGGTGGAGGGCGAGGGGAAGGCCAGCCGGCCCACCGTGCAGGTCGGCGTGCAGCACGTGGCGTGCATGGGCGACGTGGCCGTGTTCATCGCGCTGTCAGCTGCCGTCGATCTCTGCATGGACGCATGCAAGCTCTTCTCACACAGGCTCAGGAAGGAGCTGTGCCAGGACCAAGACGACTAGTCTTGGTCTTGGGCTTGACTCTTGTGAAAGTGATGGCCTGTGGCCGTTTTTTTTAGTTTAGGCTGGGTCGGATCACAAGAACAGATCGAACGAGTGTGTGCTTATTCTTTCTTTGAGATATTCTTTCGATTCTTTGTAGTATAATAAGTAAGTCTATGCAGCTGTAGTATTCAGTGTCGTGCCTGATGGATTCAATTGGAATGTTCAATCATGTTGAGATGAGTATAATTCATAAACGGAAATGCGCAGGCGCACTCAAGTGCGGGGCACTGACCTGCCACGTCCTGCCGCTCGCTCGTTTTGCCTCAAGATTCATGCAATAGTTCATTTCCGTATGAGGGCCTTGTTTCAATTTTTTTTCCATATGAGGGCATGGTAAAAAAGAAAATCTCTCAAAAAGTTTTAAGCGTCCACGATGAACCTTACGGTTTTTTGCGTCTAGAACTGTCAAGTTTCAACCAAGTTTCAAATAAGATCTAAACCTACCAGGTCCAGAGATATAATTTTAAACAATTTATTCTGTCGGTTCATAGACACAAAATAATTTATTATTATCGGTCGTAGACACAAAACATTGGAATTTAACATATATTTTTAGAAGTTGTCAAAATATATTCAAAATGGATCTTATTTGAAAGCACTGGTCACGAGAAACACGAATGTGAAACATAACTTAATTTGGAATTTTTGTTTAAAAGATATGAAACTTTCAAAATCGGAAGTCAAAAGTAAAAACGGGCACCAAGTACATGTGTGCCACCGCACTTGCGTGCCACAAACCCTCTCCCTATTCGTAAAAACAGTTTGTAAAACCTTTCAAACCGAGTTGCCACTTTAACTTGCATGAGTTGCGGCGGATGGGACAAAACCTACTTGCCCAGCTAGTAGAAGCTAAGTACAGGAAATTTTGCCATGCATTTTACCATTCACCTCTCCCCTACCCCAAGTTCCATTGAAAAAGTTATTGTACTTGGATATATTGGGCTTTGTGATAGCTTACCACATAAGCCATGGGGTCGTTCCCATGATAAAATTTGAAAATTATGTGTTATGGTGTATGTAATAAATTTTCCATTGTCTAATGAAATTAATTGCCATGGTCATAAAAATAAGGAATGCAATGGTAGCTACAAATAAAACTACCTGGATTTAATTTTGAAAAGGTTGTGGTCTAACTTCTGAAATTGCCATGGAACATATAATAAAATTGCACATGGAAAAGTTAGAAATATTGATCTCTAAAATCATTTCAACTTTTGAAAAAATTTGTAACGGGGACAAGGCAAATGTACAATTTTTATTTGTTTTGAAAAATAGATGGCAAAGTTAGAGATTTAACCTTTGAAAGGATGACAAGTTTAGGAATTTTTCATGGTCTAAAGAATATAAGATGCCATGTTTGGGGCCACATAACTAATAAAAAAATCATGATCCAATTAATAAAATTGTCATGGTCTAAGGAATAAAAATTGCCATGCTACCAAAAATAAAACTAACATAGTCTGATTAATAACTTTACAATGGTCTAATTAATAAAATTGCCATGATCTAAAAATGTTGTACAATGTTCGCTTAATTCACAAAAAAAGAACATACCATCTAAAAAAATGAAGCATTTGAAAAAAATTCATGCATTTAAAACATGTTTGTGACATTTTAGGAAAAATGTTTATACAATGAAATGATTGCGTAGTTTTAAAAAGGTTTGTATCCTTCGAAAAAAAATTAACATGTATTTTAAAAACGTTTAACATGTATTTGAATAAATGTTCCAATATTATTTTATAAAAATGTTAATCATGTATTTGAAAATGTTCAACGTGTTGCACTTGTATACAGAAAATGTACAATGAACAAGTCGACATGTCTTTGAAAAAATATAAAACCAAAAGAAAACTAGTGAAGAAAAAAAGAAAAAGATAAAACATTAAACTAACAAAAGAAAATGAGAAAAAAACAATAGGAAGAATGGAAAAAGGAAAACCAAAGCGAAAGCACACTGAACTGGAAGAAACCAACACGCGAAAAAAGAACGGCGCTACCTGCACATGCAGGAAAACCGCCCGCTTGGCCAGTCTATTTCACGGGATTGCTGAAGGCAAGACAAAGTTTTGTGTTGCAGTAAACAGTAAATAGCCCTGGCGGGTTGGGTGAATAATCGCTCGTTAATATACAAGGTTGTGTTACCGCCTACAAGATGACTATAGGTGTTTTTTTAAGAAGGAAGATGACGACTACGGGAGGAAATGCACTAGTTTGCTGCCTACTATTGGCTAAATTGGGTCGATTAGATTGAATAGATGGTGTGAGATGCTACAAAATGTTGTGACGTAAGATAAACACGTGTGTTGTGCTGTACTAACGAGCTTAACGAGGTGCTTGTGAAACTCATGAGCTCGTTCGTTAAGCTCGTTAACCTGAACGATCTAGAACAATGATTGATTATGTTAACTACGAGCTTAATGGGTCAAACTATCAAGCGCTCATAAGCTTGCGAGCTACGAGCTTTTGGTTCGAACCCTATGTGTGACACTTGTCGCAACCCAGGAGTTTTCTGTTTTTTTGGTTCATTTATATTTTCCAAATGTCCTATCTCTTGAACCGCGCGTCCACATTACGAACCGTTTTCACCGTTGCGTTTCTCGCGTCAAGATCATAGATAGATTCCTTGTTAATAGGTTTGGCCATTTTGTTCTGAAAAATCCCCCAAAAGGGAAATGAAAAAGCTGTAAAACAGGAGTAAATAGAAGAAAGAGGAAAACTAGAAAAAACGGCGAACTGAAAAAGGAAACCGAAAACAATAAGTGCCTTTCACCACCTTTTGGGAAGCACACCCGTGCGCCTTTTGAATTTTCGGGAAGCATAACTGTACTTCGCCATGAAACACAGTTGGTCTTTTCACTTTTCAAAAAGCACATATGTACTTCACATAGAAGCGCGTGCTTTTTATTTTTTAAGACCAACAGATGTGCTTCACGCTAAAGCATAGCCGTGCTTTTCCGTGAATCAAAACTGCGCTTTTCACATTGGGTTAGCACAACTCTGCTTCAGGGAAAATCCCAACTCTGCTTCACCATGAAACAATTGTGTGTTTTTTCAATAGTGTGTTTCGGGCGAGGGTAGAAAACAAAATATACATAAAAATATAGTATTTGACAAAACCTAGAAAACCAAGCAAAAGTCTAAAACGCAAAAATAACTAAATTCTTTTTTTGAAAAAACCACCAAAATGCGTGAGAAGAACATGTTCCGCAAGGTGTATCAGTGCAGGACATGTGGCAGCGTTGGGGCGGACCACGTGGCTACTGAAGCGCCTCGGCACACGTCCGTTGGGTAGTCCGCTCGATATAGTTGATCCCTTGAGTAATGGTTGTATCCTGAATTGTTATGTACCACAATAAGGAGGATTGTGCACGAGGACTGAGATCTAGTAAGAACATCAACAATGTTTAGAAGAGATGATGCCTCTAAGGTGGGTCCACTAGTAGAAAAAGGGTCAAATGTGAGACACATTAGTCCCGGTTTGTAACAGAACCGGCACTAATGTGTCCATTAGTGCCGGTTCCAACGGCTAGGCGGGAGGAGCTCTTTAGTACCGGTTCGTGGCGAACCTTTAGCACGGGTTCGTGCCACGAACCGTACTAAAGAAAGTGGTGGCGAGGATGTTGTCGAGTGGGGCCCTTCCGGCACCTTTTAGTACCGGTTCGTGGCACGAACCGGTACTAAAGGTCGCCCTATATAAACCCTTCGCCCACCCGCACTCTGTTCTTCCCCTTTCCCTCTCCTCTCCTCTGTTCTTCCCTTCTTCCTCTCGAGTTCATCACAAAATTTGCCCCAAATTTGTCAAGATTTGCAGGCCCCCATCCATTCAAATGATCACCAAGGTTAGCAACTTTGTCCTTTCATCTCTCATTGCTAGATTAGCTCTTGCATTGGTTTATATAGTGATTAATTGTGGGTTTTAGTAATTTGGGAGGAATTATATGTGGTAGTATTTGATTTATATGCAATTTGAGGTCAAAATAACACTTAGTTTGCATGTGTAGGTGTGGTTTATTTAGTGCCTTCTAAATCTCCGTAGTAACCACGGTCGATCGCCCGCACCGTCCCGTCGCCGGCACCACCTTGTGGTGAGCCTCTTGTTCATGAAATTTTATATAAAAAATTGATGTTTGTGTGATTTGGATATATAGTTACTCGTATAATTATCTTACCCGTACGTTGTTTGTTATACATAGTGCCATGGTTTTGATACCCGCCCCCGTCGGCCCTCGTCCTTGTTATGATTCGGATGTGGTATATTCTCTCTTAAAACTATTTGTTGCATTTCGTGTTTATGACAAATTATGCCCGTCAAGTTGACATAGATATTTTTATCTAGGAGGTATGTGAACCAGAAATTCCAACCGACCCTATTGTCGAGAGGTTAAATTTAGTTGAAAGAGAAAACGAGTACTTGAAAGAAAAATTGAAAAGAATTGAGGGGGAGAAGATGGAATTGGAGTTGCAGGTTGCCGATGTTGTCGATGATCACAAGATCAAGATGGAGAAAATGCGCTTGAAGATTAGAAAGATTAGAAAATATGCCATCGATAGTGAGGCTTGGTATCATTATGTTGTTGGATCAATTGTTACCTTAGTTGCGATCTTGATCGCATTTGTTGTTGCATTTAAATGCTTTAGCTAGAGAGTTATTTGTTTGTTGCATTTAAGTGTTGTATGAACTTTATGTATGAACTTGTATTAATTTGGTCTATTCGGTGTTGTGTAATGAAGATGAGCGGCAATGGATGTACGATGACCGATGCTCTCCCCAGTTCGTTGATGGCGTGCATACTTTTCGGCTTGTGGCTGAGGCAAACAAGCGGGCGGATGGTTTTATGCCTTGTCCATGTCTTTGGCTGAAGAATGGTCACAATTACTCTACGCCAAGAACCATTCACGCCCACTGTTTGAGTCCGGTTTCATGCCCCACTATAATGTTTGGACCAAGCACGGAGAAAGAGGGGTTATGATGGAAGACAATGAAGAAGAAGAGGACGATGACAGCTATCCCGCCATGGGTTCCCTGAATACGATGATACAACAATGGGGAAGAAGCTGAGCCGTAATGCGGAAGAAGCTGAGCCGGCAATGCGGGAAGAAGTGAAGAAGAGGCATCGATGAGCCCGCTGATGATCTAGGTCGGGCCATTGCCGATGCAAAGAGAAACTAGCGCAAGTGATTTGGAGAAGAAGAAGTTGCGGCGCATGTTAGAGGATCACAAAAATTGTTGTACCCAATTGCGTGAGGTGACAAGAAAAAGCTGGGCACCACACTGGAATTGCTGCAATGGAAGGCGAGAATGGTGTATCCGACAAGGGATTTGGAAAGTTCTTGGTAATGATAAAGGATATGCTTCCAAAGGACAACGAATTGCCCGAGAGTACGTCTGAAGCAAAGAAGGCTGTCGCCCTCTAGGGTTAGAGGTGCGAAGACACATGCATGCCCTAATGATTGCATCCTCTACCGCGGTGAGTACGAGGATTTGAACGCTTGCCGGTATGTGGTGCATTTCGCTATAAGATCAGCCGTGATGAGCTCGGTGATGTCGAGGGCGGCGCCCAGAAGAAGATTCTGCCAAGGTGATGTGGTATTCTCCTATAATACCACGGTTGAAACGCTTGTTCCAAAACAAAGAGCATGCCAAGGCGATGCGATGGCACGAGAAGACCGTAAGAAAGACGGAAAGTTGAGAGTACCCACGACGGGTCGCAGTGGAGAAAAATCGAAAGAAAGTACGGAAGGAGTTTGCAGATGACGCAAGGAGCGTATGGTTTGGTCTAAGCGCAGATGGCATTAATCCTTTTGGGGAGCAGAGCAGCAACCATAGCACCTGGCCTGTGACTCTATGTTTGTATAACCTTCCTCCTTGGTTGTGCATGAAGCGGAAGTTCATTATGATGCCTGTGCTCATCCAAGGCCCTAAGCAACCCGGCAACGACATTGATGTGTACCTAAGGCCATTAGTTGAAGAAATCTTACAACTGTGGAATGGAACATGTGTACGTGCGTGGGATGAGCACATGGGGGGAAATTTTGACCTAAAGGCGTTGCTATTCGTGACCATCAATGATTGGCCTGCTCTCAGTAACCTTTCAGGACAGACAAACAAGGGATACCGTGGATGCACACACTGTTTGGATGATACCGACAGTATATATTTGAATAGTTGTAAGAAGAATGTGTACCTGGGACATCGTCAATTTCTTCCGAGCAGGCATCCCGTAAGAAAGAAAGGCAAGCATTTCAAAGGTGAGGCGGATCACCGGATGAAGCCTCGCCACCGTACTGGTGCTGATGTACATGATATGGTCAAGGATTTGAATGTGATATTTGGAAAGGGTCCTGGCGGACAACCTGTTCCGAAGGACGCTGACGGACGTGCACCCATGTGGAAGAAGAAATCTATATTTTGGGACTTGCCATATTGGAAAGACCTAGAGGTCCGCTCTGCAATCGACGTGATGCACGTGACGAAGAATCTTTGAGTGACCCTGCTTGGCTTCTTGGGCGTGTATGGGAAGACAAAAGATACACCTGAGGCACGGGAGGACCAGCAACGTATGCACGGAGAAGACGGCATACATCGTGGTCGCAAGCTACGCTCTTACCAAAGAAGAGAAGGAAATCTTCTTTGAATGCCCTTTCGATATTAAGGTACCATCGGCTTCGTCGAATATAAAGGGAATAATAAACATGTCGAGAAAAGTTCCGAACCTAAAGTCTCATGATCGCCACGTGATTATGATGCAACCGCTTCGGTTGCATTGAGGGGCTTCTAGGAAAAGCGTTCGATTAGCCATTGTGAAGCTATGTGCATTTCTCAATGCAATCTCTCGAGAAGGTAATCGATCCGTAAATCATATCAAGGTTCTGTAATGATTTGGTGCAATGTCTTGTCGGTTTCGAGTTGGTGTCCCCACCATCCTTCTTCAACATTATGACGCACGTCCTAGTTCACCTATCGAAGAGATTAACATTTTGGGTCTGTATTTCTACAAAATATGTTCCCTTTGAGAGGTTCATGGAGTCTTAAAGAAATATGTTCATAATCGTGCTAGGCCGAAGGAAGCATCTCCAAGGGCCATCAAAACGAGGAGGTCATTGAGTTTTGTATTGACTTTATTCGACCTTAAGCCGATTGGTGTTCCTAAATCGCGGCATAAGGGCGCATCGGATGGAAAAGGCATGCTAGGAGGGGAACAAATAATATGTATGGACGGACATTCTCTCCTTTGAAGCACACTACAGTTCTCTGAATTCCGCCTTGGTGGCTCCGTATATGGATGAACACAAGAATTTGCTACGCTCCAAACACCGGAGCGGTCGATGACTGGATTACACGTGAACAAACCAGAGTTTCGCCGGTGGTTGCGTATACGCACCATGCATGACACCTCTATTGAAGATGACCTGTACTTGCTGTCCGATTACCATCTTGAATATAATGACTTTCAAAGGGTACGAGATAAATGATAATACATTTTACACGATCGCCCAAGATAAGAAGAGCACCAACCAAAAGCAGTGGTGTGTGCTTTGATGCGAAAACCAAGACGGAAAAGGAAACATATTATGGTTATATACAGGACATATGGGAACTTGACTATCGGCGTGGTTTAAAGGTCCCTTTGTTTCGTGCAAATGGGTCAATATGACACGAGGCGGGTAACGGAAGACCCGCAGTACGGAATGACAACAGTGGATCTCAACAATCTTGCGTATGCAGACGAACCATTCATCCTAGCCAATGATGTGGCACATGTTTTCTATGTGAAGGACATGTCTACCAAGCCAAGAAAAGAAAAGATAAGGAAGCGAATGCATCGTACGATGAGCCAAAGCGGCACATAGTTCTTTCTGGGAAGAGAAACATTGTGGGAGTGGATGACAAGACAGACAAGTCAGAAGATTATGAAAAGTTTGATGAAATTGCTCCATTCACAGTGAATATTGACCCGAGCATCCCATTAAATGATGAAGATTTTCCATGGTTATGGCGCAAAGGGACACACACGAAGAAAAAGTTTCACACCCAAAGATCTGGGATGTGATCGGCTTCACTATCAACACTTTCTTCTGTGTTTCACACCCAGAGGGGAATCTCTGTAATAGTTAGGGTAGTTATGTGTTTTGGCATTTGAAACGCGAAGAAATTTTATGTGCAAACAAATTCTTTCATGCCTTTACTGATTTTTAAAGTTAAGTTATTCACAAACTAGTGATTCACACTAATTTCAAATAATTCAAAATTTAAACTATTTAAATTTGAAAACTACGGGCACTAACAGAAAGTTTGTAATTTTTTGTACCTAAAGCAAAAATATTCACAAAGAAACTCTAAATACACAAAAAAACAACACAAAAATAAATAAAGCAAAAAAAATAAAAAAAAAGCCCGCCTACTAGGCCAGAGCGGCCTGCATACGACTAGAAACCCAACCTGTTGTTGGGCCAGGATGCATGCCCGCAAAGGCCAAGTGGGTCCACAGGACAGCAAAGAACACGTAGGCCCAGTAGGCTTGCTTTGGAGAGGAGCTCGAGAGAGCGACCGCACGGGGGTTTATAAACCAGTGCGGTCGCCACTCGGCTAGCGAGGTGGGACTAAACTTGCTGCACCAAGACTGCTAATAAGATTTCTTTAGTACCGGTCGTGGCACAAACCGGTACTAAGGGGGACTTTAGTACCGGTCGTGGCACAAACCGGTACTAAAGGGGGGGGGGGACTTTAGTACCGGTTTGTGCCACCACCGGTACTAAAGGGGGTCGCTTCCCGACGCTTGGGCTGGCCAAAACAGGCCTTTAGTACCGGTTAGTGGCACAAACCGGTACTAAAGGCCCTCCTATATAAACAACACTTACGAAAATTTCAGTTTCTCATCCGCTTCTTCTCCTCTCGCACCGCCGCTCGCCGCCCAGACGTCTCCATCCTCGTCGCCGCTTCGCCGCCGCCTTCGCCCCCGTCGCCGCCGCCCCATCGTCCCGTCCCGTCGTCCCGTCGTCCACCGCCGCCCGACCAGCCTGTCCCGCGTCGTCCCGTCCCGTCGTCGGCGCCGCCAGACGTCCGTCGTCGCCGCCGCCAGCCCGTCCGTCCCGCCCCAATCGTCGCCGCCCGTCCGTGTCCCCGTCGTCGTCATGCTGCGTCGTCGCCCCTGCCGTCGCCGCCCCCCGTCGTCCCTCGCCTCGCCGGTGAGCGCACACACACACACACACACATACATTTTTTGTTTTTTAGTTATACAAATAGTTAAAGTTTTTTCTGTTTTTAGAAATTGTTAGAAATTTTTCTGTTTTTCAGAAATAGTTAGAAATAGTTATAAAAAAGTAATAATTGTTAGAAATTTTTTCTGTTTTTTAGTTATAGAAATAGTTATAAAAATGTTAGTTATATATATAGAAATGTTATAATTTTTTTCTGTTTTTCAGTTATAGAAATATTAGAAATCTTATAGAAATGTTAGTTATATATAGCATTGTTAGAAATGTTATAGAAATGTTAGTTATATAGAAATGTTAGAAATTTTAGTTATCAAAATCCAATCATTAAAAAAATGTTACTTTTTACGGGCATATAGCTAGTATTTGTTCTCGATGATGCCCGACCCGCATCCTCGCCCTCGACACATCCATGACGACGTCCGGTGACCCATGTCCGGACTGGCTCGCTGGCTGGCACCGGGAGGTGCTGCTCGAGGGCGCCGCTTGATGAGGAACCCGCCCGGGTCCGTCGTCGACCCCGATCTCGTTTGGTGGCGTTCGCGTGGGCGGTTTGGCGGAGGAGCGGCCCAGCCGGAGGTGATACGTCGCCGTGTCAGGGAGGAGGACGAACACGTCCATCGCGACATGGTTGCGTTAGAGGGCGGCAGGTTCTCCAATACCTGGCAGTTTATTCCGGGATCTCACTTCAGCTATGATCCTGTGAGGGTTCCTTCTCTTCGGGTGTCCACCGCCCGCGCCGCAGGAACCGCGAGTGTCCTAGATACTTCTGTAGTATTCGATCTTTATTAGCTACCTAGCCAGTGATGTATTCGATATTATATCTATTATTTGAGACGATGTAGAGGGAGAACAGGCCATGTTCGATATGATACGCCATCCTCACGGGCCAGATGATGATCAGAATGAAAAAGATTATGACGGCTCCGAATTTCTAAACAACACCGGAGAGGGTGATATGATATTCGATCGCGACGACCAAATTGATGAAGTCATGAACTATGATTATGATGATGACGAAGAAAATGTTGATCTTGAAACAACAAAGACCAGCGAGGTATATATATTTATATAAGCAGGCATCTGGTGATCATCACATGTTTTAAATGACTTGAAGATATATTAACGAATCGATCTTTATTCTTTCAGCCATCCGGATCGAGCAAATCTTCAGGCAAAAGGACGAAACGAGGCCCGAACAAAAAGTTGAAGGAGGGCGTAAAGTACAATATCGAGGCAATCGGACCTAATGGCGAACCATTAGCGCCTAAGAAGATTGCGGACAAGTTCGTTCTTCAGTGCGGAGTTCTTGTGAAGGACCAACTCCCGATCTCCCTTCAAGAATGGAGAGAGCCAGCAAAGCCACGTCCAGATGTTACTTTTGTCGACAACTAACAAAAAGGTCTGCTTTGGTATACCCTCATGGAACATTTCACCCTACCAGATCATTTCACAGAAGCAGATGTGCAGAAAGTCAAGGACGCTGCTCTTAGGAAGATGGCGGTTGCATTCAAGAACCACAAGAATCGTGAATGGGACAAGTACGTCAAGGGAGGAAGGAAGACTCCAGTATTCGAGGGAACACTAGAGAACCAACGTGCTCATTGGGATGATTTTGTGAAATTCAAGGATTCGGAATTAGCTAAGGAACGGTCGAGAATAAACAAGAAGAATGCCGAAAAAAGGATAAGTTCCATAAGCTGGGGCCAGGTGGCTATGCGGTGGCAATGCCTAAGTGGGATAAGTCTGAGAAAGAGATGGAGGATGCAGGTGTCACTCCGGTTACTAAGAGCTGGCCCCCCAGGTGTAGGACTTGGTTCTATGCGCATGGGGGGAGTTGGACCCGATGACAGGCAATGTTTCGACGAAGGCAAGTCTGAAGGGAGCCGACGATGCGATACTTGTTGCAATAGAAGAGGCACGATCGGGGGTGTTCCAGCCCAACAGAGAGAACGACGAGCTTACGCGTGCGTCTCGGAAATCCTGAACACCCGGAAGAACACGAGGCAAGGGCGCTATTCCGTGGTATGAGGGTTTTTGATGGAACACCGACTACGTAACCCATGCGAGAAAGAAGATTGCGGAGGAGAAGAAGAGGAAGATGGAGGAGGAGCAGAGGAAGCGGGACTATGAACGCCTTCAAGGCCTAGAAGCACGTCAAGAGGAATTGGCAGTCAAATTCCAGCGACAGCAGGAGCAGATCGACTCACTTACCCGGCAAAGGGGTCTCAAGAATGCAGCAGCTAGCGGATGATCCAGCATCGGATAGCACCACCCCATCCATGCCAAGAAGCAGCGTGGGTTCCGCCCCGGACGACGCAATGCTGGGTAGATACCCCGTGGATGACATCACAGAGAACACTAACTGCGAGCTACACGTCAAAATGAAGAACATATCCATGAAGGTGGCGGACGCCGTTGCTTTTACAAATCCCCCCGAGGCAACCTTCCATTGCAACCCGATTCTAGCGGGCTATGCTCGTGTCTTGGTTGATGAGGTGGTGGACCCATATTCGGAGCTACAGCTAGACATTCCTAGAGGTGACGATAAGCACTTTCTTGGAGAGGCCAAACATCGTATCATCCTATGGAAAAAGGATAGCATCATCTTTCGAAGGCCACCGACACCGCGTCAGCCAACTCCTCGTTGAAGTCCGCCACCGAGTCAGCAGACTCCCGCTCCTGCTAGTCCACCAAGTCCGGCAAAGTGTCAGGCCACTCCTCCTCCAAGTCCGGCAAAGTGTCAGGCCACTCCTCCTCCTCCAAGTCCGCCACAGCGTCAGGCGCCCTCCTCCTCCAAGTCGGCACAACCTCAGCCCTCCTCCTCCAAGTCCGGCACAGCTTGAGCCACTCCTCCTCGTCCAACTCAGCCCGTCGGCCGCCTCCGCTACCTCGGCAATCGTAGAAGAGACACCCGCAGCTATGGTGCGTGGCGGCACGCAGTCGAGGTAGTACAGAAAATGCAGTGGAGGCAAGCGATATAAATATGGTCCAAGCCTCACGCCTCTTCCGCAGAGGCCTTATGACAAGTCCGAGGAGGAAAACGCAGCCATATCAAAGGCCGAGGTGGAAGCCCATTTTGTATCAAAACCGCCACCGCCGCCAAGGGAGAAAGTGCCTGAGGAAACGATTGACCACTTCATTCGTATGGCTCAACCACCAGCTCCCAAGCCTGTTGACACAGACTATGAGCGCCACATCAGGAAGTTAAATCGAGCACGTCTACGTAAGGAGGCGAGCTCGGGATCGAGCAAACAACAAGCAGCTGACAAAAAATGCGGGAAAACCATTCCCCAGCTGGGAGAACAGGCGGCGCAATCGATCCCCTCGCTTGTTGTGCCAACAACATGTGACAGTACGCGCACCCAATATTATTGTGGGCAAACAGTTTACGTTCCCGAGGTGGGCAATCTGGTAATAACCAAGGACCATATAATGCAGGCTGAAGTTCTCAACATCACTGTTGGACAACTCCTCGAGATCGAGCCCATGCCTGTGTTTACAGAGGATGAAATAAAATGGAAATATGTCCGGGGCCAACCTTTGGTCGAGCCAGACAAGGTCAAGAACCTCCCAACGAGAATGTATGAATTGCATCAATGGTACATGAACATTACCAAGATTTCCAATCGAGAGTCCCTCATGGTGAATGTCAAGGAGGAGCATTACTTCCATGAGAAAGCTCTGTCCGTTGAGTATCCTAAACTGTTTCAGTTATACAATCAAGACGCACTCGAAAAATCTATCGTCAGTTGCTATTGTCTGTAAGTGATTTCTTTCTGTAATTTAAGTCTCAAGCTAGCTGTAGTGATCCTTTTGATCAATCATTACCTGTAATTATCCTCACTATATTCTTTTCTATGGTATTATGCAGGATGAAGATGTATGAAATGAGAAAAGGTGGACGCTTTGGCATTCGGTTCATTGACCCAAACACCGTTAATGAATACACATGGCTAATAAATCCACATCATGAAAAGGACATAGAGGACAACATGCTAGAGTTCTTGAAGCGCCTCAAATACAATGAAGATATACTACTTCCTTACAACTTCCAGTGAGTCAGACTGTCTTGTACTACAAATTCTCTGTTTTTGCCTACTAGCTAGCTACATGTTTTTGCTTACATATGCCCGCTTAATTAAGACATGCAAACGTGTGTGCATGCAGATTTCACTGGATCTTGTGTATCATTAAAGTTGACACCGGAACAGTTGAAATATGGACTCACTACTCAAAGCAAATCTGACTATAACATCTTGTTTGGGATAGTCAGCGGTAATTTCAATCATTATTAACTATATATCTCGGCCTATTTAGTTCGTCATTTCATGATATGAACTATTTAATAACCCCTTTATTCATTTTCTTTGTCGGTAGGCGGGGCTTGGGCAAGGTTCATCGGCGTCACTAAGGCGAATGGAAAAAAAAAAGCTTAAATGGTTTCGACCCAAGGTAAGTAATTAAGTAGTACTAGCTAGCTAGCTAGCTGCCATCTCTTTAATTATCATGCTTGATTAATTATTATCGATCAAATTCCATTCTCGTAAAGGCCTCAAGCGGTAGCGTAGGGACTGATCTGTGTGCATTCTGCGTTTGCGAGAACATTCGCATGTGTAAGTGCATCTAGTGCCCCTTAGTGATTTTGGTGTATTGAAGACTTATAGGTTAAGGGACTAATGCGTTTGTGAGTGTACACAGGTCTATAAGTCTATGAGGAGTTTGATATTCTGAGAGAAAGTCGACCCTAAAAATGAAGTTCTTCGATCAAGACTTTGATATTCTCAAGACTTTACGAAGACTTTGAAAGTGAAGAAATTGGTGTGACCTTGAAGACTTGGTATTCATTTGAGGAACATGAAGCATGAAGACTTTTGTTTTCGTAGTTTCATTTTCTCTTTCTTGAGTCATAGGAAACACCGTCTTTGTTAAAGGGGTCGAGGAAATACTAAGGAAAAATTTCCATGTGATGCTCAACTCAAAATTCTACACCTACCAATCCCTTCAAGTGAAGCCTTTGGAAATCTCATACTGATTCAGTCACTTTATTGATGTGAGACGAAGTTCTTCAGTCACCGAGGAATTTGTTTCGACCGAGGAGTTAGGAATTCGCCGGTCTTGGATTGCCTACGATGAGGAACATGATAGCCCCGAGGAATTTGAGAGTCAAATTTCCGACCGTTCTTTGTCTTCGCCACCTGTCCCAAAATATCCTATCCACCTAACGGTCATATCATTGAAGGGCATTTATGTCTTATCATGTCAGGCTGCTCCCTAGGCTATAAATAGCCGCCCCCTACAACCACTAGCTGGTTGGCTGCTCCGAGAGAACTTGACACTTGTCATTTGAGAGCAACCCATCCTCCGAGAACTTTGAGCGAAAATCATCAAGTGAGGAAAAACCCAAAACCAAACCCCTACAAACCCAAAGTGATTGAGCATCACTGAAGAAATTGATCCTGTGTGGATCCGACGCTTGTTACCTTTGAAGACTGTGCTTCTTCCAGACGGTTAGGCGTCATGGTCTAGAGCATCCAAGAGGAATTGTGGATCGCCGAGTGACCAAGTCCGTGAAGGTTTGGAAGTCGCCTGAAGACTTACCACGAGTGATTGGACGAGGTCTGCGTGGCCTTAGTTCAAGGAGAATACGGTGAGTACTGGGTGTCCTGAGCTGCGTGCTTAGTGACAGGGTGTCCGGGACTGCGTGTCCTCGAGTTTAAATACTCAGCCGCTCCAACCAGACGTACAACCGAGACAAAGAGTTGAAACTAGTCTACCAAATCATTGTCTTCACCAACCTAACTGGTTCTATTTCCTCAACCCTTTCATTTCCTCATTATTGTGTTGAGTGTTTGTTCATATCTGTGTTTGAAGACTTTGACTGAAGACTTTCTCAATTTCCTCAGCTCAATTTCTTCAGTCTGTTTGTCTTCATCTTGTGTTATCCTGTGATTATGCTTTCTGTACTCTGCGCTAGTCTTCATTTCATCATGATGACCATGCTTGTATTCTGTTATGCTTACTTCTGAGTACTTATTCCGCTGCTAGTAGTTCTTCGCTAAGGAATTTCCTCACTGGCAAATTCCTCATTGAAGAATTCATAAAAATTGCCTATTCACCCCCCCTCTAGTCGGTATAACGCACTTTCAATTGGTATCAGAGCAAGGTACTCCCTTGTTTTGTGTGATTTTGGTTTAATCGCCTGGAATTTTAGTTATGTCAACCGTAGGTATGATCAAGGTCTTGGCTGGGTGTCCTACCTTTGATGGGACGGACTACCCCTTCTGGAAGAACAAGATGTGAATGCATCTTGAGGCAATTGACAACGATCTCTGGTATGTTGTGGAAAATGGTGTTCCCTCTGTCTCACCCTCACTGAACGCTACCGATGTGAAGAGATTCAAGCAACTCGATTCTCAAGCGAAGAATATCATATGTGGCCATCTGAGTAAAGGACAGTATGGAAGAGTGAGTGCTTTGGAAACTGCTAAGCTTATCTGGGATAGGCTGTCCAAAGTGAATGAAGGAGTCTCAACTCAGCGTGACTCTCGAGTTGATGTTCTTCGGAATCTCTTCAACCGCTTCAAAAGACTCGACAATGAAAATGTCCAACAAACCTTCGATCGCCTCACTGACATCTCAAATGAGCTTCAAGCCCTCGGTGCCACTGACATCACTGATCATGAGGTGGTAAAGAAACTGTTGAGATCTCTTGATTCCCCATTTGATACTCTGGGACTGATGATACAAGAACGGGCTGACTACAAGTCTCTTGATCCTGCCGATATCCTCGAAAGGCTAAATACTCACGAGTTCCAGCTTGCTGAAAAGAGAGATCTCTATGGTTCGAGTTATGGCAAACCACGTGCCCTGAAGGCCAAGGCTGTGTCTGACTCTGAATGTGAGGATTCTGGTAGTAGCCTTGGCGATCCTGAAGAATTGAGCCAGGAGCTAGCACTGCTCGTGAAGAAATTCCAGAAGTTCTCAAGACGTGGTCGCTTTGGAAAATCCTCAAGAAGCAGTGATTCATCATCCAGTGACTATAAGAGAAGGCTGTGCCACAAATGCAAGAAACCTGGTCACTATATTCAAGATTGTCCTCAGTGGGAAAAGGAAATGAAGAAGAAGAAATACAAGGATTACAGTTCTGATGATGCGAAGAAGAAGAAGAAATCGTCAAAATCTTCGTCATCAAAATCCTCGAAGTCTTCATCTCACAAGAAGAGCAGCTCCAAGAAGGCTCGGGCATTCATTGGCAAGGAAATGGACTCTGAAGCTGAATCTGAGGAAAATGAGGAAGAGGAGGCGTCTGAAGAATCTGAATCTGGTATGGCGAGTCTGGCCTTCGCTACTGCTTTCGTTAGCAAGTCCATCTTCAACACTGAAGAAACTGACCCCACCGACAAGCCTGATGAAGATAATGATGACTACGCTCCCACCTATTGCTTCATGGCGAAAGGTGCAAAGGTACTCAAATACACCTCCTTTGAATCTAGTGAAAATGAACCTGATAAGGATCTCAAGCCCAGCTACTCTAAACTTGCTAAGATTGCTGTAAAACAACAAAGGGCTTTTGAAAAGGTTCAAAACATGCTAGACAAAAGTGATGATATGTTGGGTGAAGAAATGGATCGCAGCAAAGCCCTGACTGAAAATCTTCAGAGACTTCAGTCTAGGTTTGATAACATTCAAGGTCATCATAACACTCTCTTATCTGATCATGAGAAACTTTCTTATGAATTTCTTCAAAGAAAGCAAGATCTTGAGAAGCTGAGAGTGCGTTATGAAGATCTTCAGAAGGAGCGCGATTCATTACTAGCTCAACAAATCAGCGCTTCTCAGGAAGCATTTGTTCCTCCATGCTTAAAGTGCATTGAACGTGAATCTGCTAATTCTTCACCTGAATGTTCAAATGCTTCAACTGTTAAAATTCTTCACCTGCCTCTGCTATCACTAATTCCTCATCTGAGAACATTGCTAGTATCACTGACAATGCAAGGCTGAAGGAATTGTACATGACATGCATGTACAAAAGCCTCAAAGGGCATCAGACTCTTTGTGATGTGCTTAAAAAGTAGATCCTCAACAGAAACCCTAGGAAAGAGGGTATTGCCTTTGAGAGGAAACTCAATGCTGATGGAACATATTGGAAGCCCGAGCAAGTACCCCAAAACCTCATGGGTTCTTTGCAAAGGGACCTCCGATTGATCCATCTAACTTATCTGGCTTTACATGTGAATCTCCTCATTCTTCCGATGAGTCATTTGACTCAACTATAAATTGTTCAAAAATCAGAATGGTGAAGTATTTGCTAGATATGTTGGCACTAACTGCAGGAACGGTTCTCCTATGAAGAAAATCTGGGTTCCCAAGAAGTGCCTTGAAAGTCTTCAGGTGAATGTCCTCATGACACCACCGTGAAGAACAGAACCCAGATCAAATCCTTCATATGGACCAAATTCTTCATATGGATCCAAGTCCTCATACGGACCAAATTCCTCACATGGATCAAATTCCTCAAATGGATCAAAGTCCTCATATGATTATCATCGTGCTAATAACTCTGTTTCGCAGGGTAGAGCTAAGGGCTATGAATATGTGCATTATTCTTCAAACCATTATGTTCATAAGTCCTCGAAGAATTTCTCTGCTTATTCATATGCTTACCCTAACCCCTCTTATGTGAAACGAAATGGTTTGGCCTCTATGCCACCATTCTCGTATGGTGCTCGCAGAGTGATGAACTCTTTGCCACCCCTTCAGATGTGGGTGGTGAAGAAAAAGAACTAATCTCTTCTGCAGGGTCAGGTCTCCAGATGTGCTTTAACGTCTGAAGAATTTGCTGGGGACCTGACAAAATTGCCTGAAAGGACGCAGGCGAATCATGATGAAACGAACTTTCATTTCACACGTCCTAATACTGCTATTTCTGTTTACTGATTGATGAAATTCATCTAATGAACTTGATATCATATTCTTCACTGATGAAGCATATGAGATTGTAAGTTACACTAATTCATCTGCAGGATGATCAACCCAAAGCTAGTGAGTGGGTCCTCGATAGTGGATGTACGAACCACATGACTGGTGGCAAGAATCTATTGATGGATACTCCCTTATCACCGTCACATTTGAAGCATATCATCTTTGCTGACAAAGGCAAAAGTCAGGTATTGGGTCTTGGTAAGGTTGCAATCTCTAAGGATAAACACATGGACAAAGTCATGCTTGTTGAGTCCTTAGGATACAACCTCATGTCGATCTCAATGCTTTGTGATCTTGATATGGTCGTTGTCTTTGGCAAGTATCGCTGTGTTGTGATTATGGAAGTCGACAATTCCAAAGTCTTGAAGGCTTTAGGAGAGGAGATTTGTATATTGTTGATTTTCTCTGAGGACCACAACCAGCCGTGTGTCTACTTGCAAAAGCTTCAGAAGGCTGGCTATGGCATCGACGACTTGGTCACGCAGGCATGAGGAATTTACACACGCTTGCGAAGAAGAAGCATGTCATTGGCATTGAGAATGTCAAATTCCTCAAGGATCACTTATGCGGAGCCTGTGAAGCTGGAAAAATGACCAAGGCCAAGCATCCAGCGAAGACTATCATGACCACTACTCGTCCATTGAATTGCTTCACATGGACCTCTTGGACCTAATCATTACTCAGCAGGTCACTAATGATGCATCTCTATATGGTTTTGTCATTGTTGATGATTACTCTCGATATACTTGGGTACACATTGTTACTTACAAACATGAAGTGCAGGAAGTCTTCAAACGATTTTCCTCGAGGGCTTCAACCAACTTTGGTGTGAAGATCAAGCACATCAGAAGTGACAATGGAACCGAGTTCAAGAATTCCGGTCTTGATGCCTATCTTGATGAACTTGGTATTACTCATGAGTTATCTGCTCCCTATACTCCTCAGCAAAATGGCGTCGTGGAGCGCAAGAAAAGAACTCTTGTTGAGATGGCTCGCACTATGCTTGATGAATACAAAACGCCTCAGCGTTTTTGGATTGATGCAATTGATACTGCATGCCACATCATCAACAAAGTATATCTTCACAAATTCTTCAAGAAGACGGCCTATGAACTCCTCACTGACAAGAAGCCCAATATGAACCAGCACCTGAGGATTCTATCAAGTCCAAGGCAACTGAAGATGTCATTCCTACTGAAGAATCTGCTGAAGAATTCATTCCAATACATGAAGAACGTCGAGCTGATGCACCTGAAGAAAATGCTGAGGAAAATGGTGCTGAAGAAAATGCTGATCAAATTCCTCAGCGACCACCAGCTCATCCTCGCGTTGCAAAAGAAGTGCAAGTGGAGAAGATCATCGATGACATTAGAGCCCTAGGTCCTCTCATACGCTCAAAAGATTCACATTTATCTAACTTTTGTGGGCACTATGCTTTTGTCTCTATCACAGAGCTCACTAAGGTAGATGAAGCATTTCTGGAGCCGGAGTGGATTCAGGCTATGCAAGAAGAATTACATCAGTTCGAGCTCAACAATGTCTGGGAAGTGGTCAATCATCCAGATCCTCGCAAGCATAATATCATTGGCACAAAGTGGATCTACCGCAACAAGCAAGATGAAAATGGCCTTGTTGTGAGGAATAAGGCACGACTGGTAGCTCAAGGCTACACACAGGTTGAAGGAATTGATTTCGATGAAACTTTTGCACCTGCTGCTAGACTTGAGGCTATTCGCATATTACTTGCTTATGCTAATCATCATGATATCATCTTATATCAAATGGATGTGAAAAGTGCATTCCTCAATGGTAAGCTTGAGGAAGAAGTATATGTTGCTCAACCCCGTGTTTTGAAGATCCAAAGAATCGACAAAGTCTTGAGACTTAATAAGGCCCTCTATGGCCTCAAGCAAGCCCCTCGGGCGTGGTATGATACATTGAAGGAATTCTTCGTGAAGAATGGCTTCACACCCAGTTCACTCGATCCTACTCTCTTTACTAAATCTTATGATGGTGAACTATTTGTATGCCAAATATATGTTGATGATATTATCTTTGGCTGTACTGACCAACGTTATAGTGATGAATTTTCCTATATGATGAGTGAAGAATATCAAATGTCTATGATGGGAGAGTTGAAATTCTTCTTAGGTCTTCAAATACGTCAGCAGCGCAATGGCATATTCATATCTCAGTAGAAATACCTCAAAGATGTACTGAGGAAATTCGGCATGCAAGATTGCAAAGGTGTCAAAATTCCTATGCCCACAAATGGCCATCTATGCACTGATGAAAATGGTATTGACACAAGGTATACCGCTCCATGATTTGTTCTTTATTGTACTTATGTGCATCTAGGCCAGATATAATGCTTAGTGTTTGCATGTGTGCCCGATTTCAAGCTGCACCGAAGGAATCACACCATAAGGCTGTGAAGCATATTCTTCGATACCTAGCTCACACACCAACACTAGGATTATGGTACCCCAAGGGCTCTGCTTTTGATCTCATTGGATATTCGACTCGACTATCTTTGGTGATCGTGTGGATCGCAAGTCAACATCTGGCACTTGTCATTTCCTCGGACGATATTGGTCTGTTGGTCCTCGAAGAAACAGAACTGTGTATCACTGTCTACTGCGGAAGCTGAATACATTGTTGCTGGCTCTTGCTGTGCTCAACTGCTTTGGATGAAGCAAACCCTCAAGGACTATGGTGTCAACGTGAAGAATGTGCCTCTCCTCCGCGACAATGAGAGTGCCATCAAGATTGCTCACAACCCAGTTCAGCACTCAAAGACAAAGCACATTCAGATTCGTCATCATTTTCTTCGTGATCATGTGTTGAAGGGCGACATCTCCATCGAGCACGTGAAGACTGAAGAACAACTAGCTGATATCTTCACTAAGCCCTTGGATGAGAAGAGATTTAGCAAGTTGCGGTGTGAGCTAAATATCTTAGAATCTTCGAATGTTCTTTGAAAAGGACACACATCCTAACACTTATGCAAAATTGATGACTTAGATGTGCAACACATGAAGAAACGTTTTCTTCAATCAATGAAGAATAACACTCTAAGTGTGAAGAAATTAATGAAGAATTTGATTCTCGTAACCCTCGACAATTGTGCGCGTGTCTGAAATCATCATTCTTATCTGGTGGGTCACGCCACCACAAAAGTTGAAAATCTTCAATTTGAGTTTTTCCTTAGTTTTGAAATTCTTCAGCTTTTTCAAATTCTTCAACTTTGCAAAATCTTCACTGTTTCCGTCATTTCTCTTCATTGGCTATATATATATATATATATATATATATATATATATATATATATATATATATAAGTTTATGTCCTCTACAGCATTCACTTATGGCTATTTCTTGATGTTGCTCTTTCTGCCTAGTGAATGTGATCGGACCCTTCCCCCTCTATGCTATACTCAAACCAATCTATTCACAAATTCTTCATGTGCGTTCTATTTGAAACTCGTTCAAAATCTTAACTGTGTCCTTGTGAGCTGAAGAAATTGCGAACAAAACTTTAAAACAAATCTTATCCAGATTTTCGGTTTTGCCGCTCAAACCGTTCCGCATCCCACGATGCATTATTCTGTTTACCCACGATCTTACACGATCTCATCTACACAGTACGTGGGTGACACATGTCGCGTGAAAGAGAAAGGGCAGGGGCATGTTCGTCCCAAAATCTTCGGGCGAACAGTTTTTTCACCGTGACTATAAATACCCCTCTCCCCTTCCTCACTTCATTTACTCCGCTCGACCGCTGTCTCTCGCTCGAGCTCCTCAAACCCTAGCGCTGCTGCTACTCCATCATCGCCGGTGAGGAAGAGCTTCGCTGCCTCGACCTCGTCGCCGTCGTACTCGCACTGGTTGCGGAAATCTTCACTCCGCCGCCGCCGTAGCTGTCTTCCTCTGCCAAATTAGGGCGTGGGAGATCTAACTTGACGAACTTCGCATTCGTTCTTCTCAGTTCTTCGTGTTCTTCACTTCGGGTAATTAAAAGTTACTTTTATTACTCACTTTGATTCTCAAACTTTCCTGAAAATCTTCAAAGGTATTTATTCTTCAAATCTTCACACATATGAACACCTCACACACCACATGTTCTTGAATTGTTTCTCTAAGCAATCATTTTCTTCAAGATTCCCTAATTGTGTGGATCTTCGATCTGTACAACTCTGGAACCTAAGACAAAAACGCTTGGTGAAATTCCTCAAGGTTCATCTGGTCAAATTCCTCAAAACTTGTTCTTTTCGAAAAACCTTCTGAGAATGCATATGACCTCTCCAAATTCATCGCACCTATACTGCTCACGGTACTCATGTCTTCTTTGGATCACTAGGTTCTCATCAACTTAACTCATTTGCAGCATTCCTCGAAGAAAAACTGCATACTTCTTCAGAGTGTTCAATTGTTCAAATTCCTCATCTGAAGAATATGGCAGACGGTAAGAGACCGCAGAAAGGAGGAAAGAAGCCTGAGGACATGACTGCTTTCGAGATCCCTGATGAAATATATGCTGGCTATTGCACACCTGATGAAGCAAAATTTGGCAAAGAAACCAAAAATCAGTGCAAGGTGCGCATACAGAAGATTGAACGAAGATGGGCAAGGGAATGGAGAGAGTACAGATATGTGACTCCAAAGTACATGAAGAAATTTGCCCTCAATCCTCCATGCCCAAGAGCTCCATTGGCACCTGGCCAAGTAGCTGATCCCACCAGCATCAAGAGTGGTGAGGACTTTCCTGAAGAATGGGCTAAGCGCCAAGCCAAATTGGCAAGAAAAGCCAAGGAGGCAGTGAAGAAATTCAATGAGGATTCTGCCACTGCTGCTGCTATTGAGGCCTCGGTCAAACCGAGGAAATCCATGCCAAAGAAGCCTGCTCGTAAGCCAAGTGCTTCACCAACAGCGCCCTCACGGCCAAGTTCCTCAGCAATGCCCTCACGGCAAATTCCTCACACTGCTACTGCCCCACCAAAGTCCTCAGCTCCTGTGCATCTGGCTACATGTCAAAGGACTGCGGGTTTCTCGATTGCCTCTGGTGTTTCAGCGGGTTCCTCGGCTGCACCTATTTCCTCATCAGGCCCCACACTGTTGAAGACTAAAGCAACAGCTGGACGCGGTCCTCGGCCAAGTCTAAACAAGAAACAGGTCGCATTCCATGTGCCCTCTGATGATGAAGCTTCTGATGATGAACTTGCAGACATCATCAGAGACAGACAGGTGAAGGCCGCTAGAGCCAAAGGCAAATCTGTGCCACTGCTTTTGGATCCGAAGAAAATCCTCGATTACATTGATCTCTGGCACGAGGATCCAAACACCCCAATGCCTGATTTTCCTCTGACTCCTGGTCAAAGTCTGAAAGTGCGTTATATCGACTAGAGGGGGGTGAATAGGCGATTTTTATGAATTCTTCACTAAGGAATTTGCTGGTGAGGAAATTCCTTAGTGAAGAACTACTTGCAGCGGAATAAGTACTCAAAAATAAACATAACAGAATACAAGCATGGTCATCATGATGAAATGAGGACTAGCACAGAGTACAAAAAGCGTAATCACAGGATAACACAAGATGAAGACAAACAGACTGAAGAAATTGAACTGAGGAAATTGAGAAAGTCTTCAGTCAAAGTCTTCAAACACAGATATTAACAAATACACAACACAGCAATGAGGAAATGAAAGGGTTGAGGAAATAGAACTAGTTAGTTGGTGAAGACAATGATTTGGTAGACCAGTTCCAACTGTTGTCTCAGTTGTACGTCTGGTTGGAGCGGCTGAGTATTTAAACTTGAGGACACGCAGTCTCGGACACCCAGTCACTGAGCCGCAACTCAGGACACCCAGTCCTCACCGTATTCTCCTTGAACTAAGACCACGCAGGCCTCGTCCAATCACTCGTGGTAAGTCTTCAGGTGACTTCCAAACCTTCACAGACTTGGTCACTCGGCGATCCACAATTCCTCTTGGATGCTCTAGACCTTGACGCCTAACCTTCTAGAAGAAGCACAGACTTCAAAGGTAACAAGCGTCGGATCCACGCAGATCAATTTCTTGATGATGCTCAATCACTTTGGGTTTGTGGGGGTTTGGTTTTGGGATTTTCCTCACTTGATGATTTTCGCTCAAAGTCCTCGGAGGATGGGTTGCTCTCAAATGACAAGTGTCAAGTTCTCTCGGAGCAGCCAACCAACCGGTGGTTGTAGAAGGCGGCTATTTATAGCCTAGGAGCAGCCCGACATGATAAGACATAAATGCCCTTCAATGATATGACCGTTAGGTGGATAATATATTTTGGGATAGCGGTAGCAAGAGCAGACAAGAACGGTCGGAAATTTGACTCTCAAATTCCTCGGGGCTATCATGTTCCTCATTTGTGTAGGCAATCGCAGACCTGGCGAATTCCTAACTCCTCGATCGAGCAAAGTCCTCAAGTGACGGAAGAACTGCGTCTACATCCAAGAAATTGGTGAACTGTATGAGATTTCAATGGCTTCACTCGAAGGGATTGGTAGGTGTAGGATTTTGTGTTGAGCATCACATGGAAATTTTTCCTTAGTATTTCCTCGACCCCCTTTAACAGTACGGTGTTTCCTATGACTCAAGAAAGAGAAAATGAAACTACGAAAACAAAAGTCTTCTCGCTTCATGTTCCTCAAATGAATATCAAGTCTTCAAGGTCACACCAATTTCGTCACTTTCAAAGTCTTCAGAAAGTCTTCAGAATATCAAAGTCTTCAGTCGAAGAACTTCATTTTTAGGGGTCGACTTTCTCTGTAAATATCAAACTCCTCAGACTTATAGACCTGTGTACACTCACAAACGCATCAGTCCCTTAACCTATAAGTCTTCAATACACCAAAATCACTAAGGGGCACTAGATGCACTTACAAAGTCACATGCTGACTCATTTCATCACTCAAGAGAAATGGAAATTTGAAAAGGCAAGAGAGATCAAGAAAGCTCAATACAAAAAGGAGAAGCTCCTGAAGAAGAATGTTGTCAGAATGACACCTGAGGAACTTCTCAAGGCTCAGTCTGAGATTCAAGCCCTCAGCAAAGACTTTGATGCCTACTATGCTGATTGGCAAGGAGCCATCGTGAGATTCGTCAATCTAACGAAGAAATTGACAAATGTTGCAGCCTCATCGCAACAAGAAAACCCTCAGGCTGCAGAATCTGCTCAGCCTGCTGAAGAACATGCCAGCATCGCTGATGAATTTCAGCTTGCTGAAGAAAATGTTAGTTCTAGGGCTGATGAAGAAATACCAGCCGCTGAAGAAATTGCCAGGGCATCCACTAGTGGTGCGTCTAAAGAAACTGAAGAGATCAGGGCAACTGCACCAGTTGCGCCTGAATAAAATCAACCAGATTCCTCAGCTCCTCCCGTGCCTACACCAACTCCAATTCTTCCATCTGCCTATGAGGTGAAGAAGACCAAGGCTGCAGAGCGAGCTGCAGTGAAGAAAAGGAAGGCATCAGCTGCGTCAAATTCTTCGGCTGCGAAGAAAATGAAGCCAATGACCAGCTCACTTGAACATCCAATTGATGATGTTCCAATTTCCTCCATGTCCTCAAAGGAAATTGTTCCTTTTGAGAAGACTATAAGATCCCAAGCGGATCGATGAAGAAAATCATTCTACCGCTTCGTCGGAAGCAGATTGATGAAGAAATTGAAGTGGACTTAATCCCTTCAAGGCGGTCATTTCCTCACCTATGCCTCGGTTCACGGTGAAGAGGCTGGTGTTGAGAAATTGAAGATGAAGATGTGGATATAGGATGCACCACACATGTGATGAATGATGACTTTTGGGAAAGTCAGCATCCCAATACTCCTCTATTCACACCTATCCAACAGATTCCTCAGTCCCCGGCAACAACAGTTCAAGTGGGCTCTGAAGAAACTCATCCCACTCCCTCTGTTCATGAAGAAATTCCAGCCACTAGTCTTTGAAGAACTCTCTTCTTGCTGATCCTCGGGTTGCACAAGAAGAGGAACCAGAAATTCCTCAGCCTGAAGAACCTGAGCTCGCGATTCCTGAGGTTGTGATGCAACTCACTGACATCCCTCTGCCAAAGCCAAAGAATTCGTTCTCAAGCAAACATAAGTTCAAGGCTGAAGACTTCTTTGCCGAGCATGTATTCTTCACTGACTACAACCCCTATGACTCTGCTCGCATAAGGAAGAGGCGTTTCTGGACTGCTAGTCAAGCCAACTTCTATTCCTCGGTCTTTGTTTGACAAAGACAAAATCTTGATCATGAACATATTCCTCACGTGGATATGGAATCTCGCCATGCTTGAGCCAGTCCTCGGTGTTCTTCACGATGCAGATTACTTGAATTTCTGCACCGACATTTGCGATTGGAATGAAGAACTCATTCTTGATTCTACGCAACATCGCATATCACTAGAGATGCTGAAGATGTCAACTCATGGGTGTTGGATTGGATGACTGAAAACACTCACTACAAGGCACCGGCAACTGAATTGCTTCGTGTCCTTCCTCTCGATCCTCCCCATGACAGTGCACGTTGCATCTACAATGACCCTGAACTGACAAATCACTATATGCAAGTGCTCATGAAGCCTTTGAAGCCTGGGCAGGCCCCACGAACCAAATTCCTCGTCAAGGAATTACTCTATGTGCCTCGGACTGTCTATCGCATTCTGACGAAGACAATCAGTCCTATCAAAGGTCACGACTCAAATGATGAAGAAGTCGTTGGCATCATGAAGAATATGCTTTTCAACATCATTCATAGCGTTCCCGTCAACTTCCATGATTTCTTCATGAGGACTCTGGCAAATGTTGCTATGTCACCATTCGAGCTGAAGCCCTATGCACCTTGGATTATGAGATTCATCAGGGCAAAATCTTCACTGAATTACAAAGCTCACACTCTAAACCACGGTAGCTACTTGCCTCCCATTGAAGTCCTCAAACGGCCAGTTTCATCATCTGATGATAAAGGCAAGGCAGCTGCTGTGATAGATGAAGGCATTCGTCCATTGGATGGTCAATTTTGCCTGGCTACATCTTACTCTGCCACACATGACACTGCCGCAAATACCTCAGCCAAGCAAAATCCTCAAGCCACAGCACCCAGGGTGATGACTGACCGTGAGTTACTCCTCAGTCTTCATCAGAAGGTTGATCGCAATCACAAATGGGTAAAGCGTCAGTTTGGTGCAATTCTTCACAATATGACCTCAACACACAATGCAGTGAAGAAGAACCAATAATACCTTCATGAAACCTTCAACCGCACCTGGGCTGTCCTCACTCATGTCCATAGCGCTGAAGAACTGAAGACTATGGGTCTCAATGAAGAATTTGACTGGTCTGCACCTCCTCCGAAGAAATTCAAGAGGGTCAAAGTTCCTCCACTGGTGGCCAGCTCTTATTCTTCATCGCGTGACACTGATGAGTATGAAGATTTGGACGACAGTGCGGCAGGCCCTGCTACAACAAACAACCCCAACAACGCTGGCGCTAATCCATCGACTTGAAATTCTTCAGGGGCGCTAGTCCTCAGTTTCAATCTTTTTGGTCATTTGATGACAAAGGGGGAGAAATCTGAGTTAGTCTTCAAGCGGGTCTATATAAAGGGCATTTTTTTTAAGTTACAACTCTTGCTCTTCTGAAACTTTTATTTGGATTGAGTTGTAATCTTAAACCCGATGGTGTGCTGATACTTTTGTTGCATTATGCTCTGAAACCTTTGATGCTTTATTCGGCATGCTTATTCCTCGTTAATGATATTGCACACATGCTGAATTTCATCAGGCACCATATTTTATCATGCATTTCAAATTCTTCATATTATATATCAAATGCGTGTATGAATTACAAGATATAGGGGGAGATCTCCATGATTCAACTCTTCAAATGTGCATTGCCTCACAAGCAAATAACTCACTATGCACATCTTCAGGGGGAGTTCTTTTATATCTTGCAATCAAATTCCTCAATATCAGTATTTACACTTCATATGTTTATCCCCGTTGAAAACTTAATCTATATTGTCATCAATCACCAAAAAGGGGGAGATTGTAAGTGCATCTAGTGCCCCTTAGTGATTTTGGTGTATTGAAGACTTATAGGTTAAGGGACTAATGCGTTTGTGAGTGTACACAGGTCTATAAGTCTATGAGGAGTTTGATATTTACAGAGAAAGTCGACCCTAAAATGAAGTTCTTCGATGAAGACTTTGATATTCAAGACTTTCTCAAGACTTTGAAAGTGAAGAAATTGGTGTGACCTTGAAGACTTGGTATTCATTTGAGGAACATGAAGCGTGAAGACTTTTGTTTTCGTAGTTTCATTTTCTCTTTCTTGAGTCATAGGAAACACCGTCATTGTTAAAGGGGGTCGAGGAAATACTAAGCAAAAATTTCCATGTGATGCTCAACTCAAAATCCTACACCT
Source organism: Aegilops speltoides (assembly GCA_021437245.1). Taxonomy (NCBI): domain Eukaryota; kingdom Viridiplantae; phylum Streptophyta; class Magnoliopsida; order Poales; family Poaceae; genus Aegilops; species Aegilops speltoides. The sequence goes on from CM038143.1 coordinate 380,009,200, forward strand.
ACCAATCCCTTGAGTGAAGCCTTTGGAAATCTCATACAGATTCGATCACTTTCTTGATGTGAGACGAAGTTCTTCAGTCCTTGAGGAATTTGTTTTGACCGAGGAGTTAGGAATTCGGTCTTGGATTGCCTACGATGAGGAACATGATAGCCCCGAGGAATTTGAGAGTCAAATTTCCGACCATTCTTTATCTTCTTGGCCACCTGTCCCAAAATATCCTATCCACCTAACGGTCATATCATTGAAGGGCATTTATGTCTTATCATGTCGGGCTGCTCCCTAGGCTATAAATAGCCGCCCCCTACAACCACTAGCTGGTTGGCTGCTCCAAGAGAACTTGACACTTGTCATTTGAGAGCAACCCATCCTCCGAGAACTTTGAGCGAAAATCATCAAGTGCGGAAAAACCCAAAACCAAACCCCTACAAACCCAAAGTGATTGAGCATCACTGAAGAAATTGATCCTGCGTGGATCCGACGCTTGTTACCTTTGAAGACTGTGCTTCTTCCAGACGATTAGGCATCATGGTCTAGAGTATCCAAGAGGAATTTTGGATCGCCGAGTGACCAAGTCTGTGAAGGTTTGGAAGTCGCCTGAAGACTTACCACGAGTGATTGGACGAGGTGTGTGTGGCCTTAGTTCAAGGAGAATACGGTGAGGATGGGTGTCTGAGCTGGGTGCTCAAGTGATCGGGTGTCCGGACTCGTGTCCTCGAGTTTAAATACTCAGCCGCTCCAACCAAACGTACAACTGAGACAGCAGTTGGAACTGGTCTACCAAATCATTGTCTTCACCAACCTAACTGGTTCTATTTCCTCAACCCTTTCATTTCCTCATTACTGTGTTGAGTGTTTGTTCATATCTGTGTTTGAAGACTTTGACTGAAGAATTTCTCCATTTCCTCAGTTCAATTTCTTTAGTCTGTTTGTCTTCATCTTGTGTTATCCCGTGATTACGCTTTCTGTACTCCGCGCTAGTCTTCATTTCATCATGATGACCATGCTTGTATTCTGTTATGCTTACTTCTGAGTACTTATTCCGCTGCTAGTAGTTCTTCGCTAAGGAATTTCCTCACCGGCAAATTCCTCAGTGAAGAATTCATAAAAATCGCCTATTCACCCCCCTTTAGTCGATATAACGCACTTTCAGCATGATGGCGTCCTAAAGGAGCAGATCTCAAAGACAGGAATGGGTACGCTTGTCAGAACACTATTCACAATTTTTACACCATTGTCGATATCTAGTCACACAACTAATACACATGCATATTGATCTCCTTCTTAACAGTTCAAAGAGGTGCGGGAGAAGCTCCTAGAAGCGGAGCGTGTAGAAGCACTTCAAGAGGAAATAGCGGGATTTTTGCTAGACCAGGTCATAAATCCGAAGGGAGAATACTATTACCCGCTATGAACCACTTCCGATTGTCATCATGCTCCGAAGGCACCAATTAGGCTAATGCCACTGGCTCCGAAGACAACATGCATATGTAGGAGAAATTGTATATAGCTATACATGTGTGTATGTGTGAATTAATTAATATGGTGGTTTGTGAGACATTGATGATATATATATGCATGATTGGTTCTACTAGAAATTATATATATATATATATATATATATATATATGCATAACGTGTACAATGTGTAGTATCGTAAAATACCAGCAAGCGAAAAAGAATTAAAATGGAAACACAAAATTAAATGAAAAGAAATCATAAAACTAAAACCCCCAAACCTTATAGTACCGGTTGGTCTTACCAACGGTACTAAAACTCGAGCCCCGAGCTGGCTCGTGCCATGTGGTTGCCCTTTAGCATCGGTTCGTGCTGAACCGGTACTAGGGGGGGCCTTTAGTGCCCACACTTTAGTGCCGGTTATGGAACCGGCACTAAAGGGCCTTACAAACCGGTGCTATTGCCCGGTTCTGCACTAGTGGTCCCATCCTTGCCTCTAAGCAATTCTACCAAGCGTGGAATGGCGTTTACATCTAGCCTTTAAGGTGGAGCCTAAATAGCTTAAAGTATTGCTTTTTCCAATCGATTTTATACACGTAGCCCAACTACATTTTTTTTGAGACAATTCCGCGAAGCTTTATTAATTCGTCACAATGTTTACAGGGACGGACAAAAGATTTCCCGGATGGCCTAACCATACATAGCGGCCACCTCCCAAGGTAAGTGCATGCTTCGCTAAATTGTGAGCCTCAAAGTTTGAGCTCCTACTTTCATAGACTATATTACAAGAAGTGAAAGAACTAGACATATCTCTAATCTCCTGAATAATTGCACCATAGCAAGCTAAGCTCCGATTCTGGATGTCATCCACCACTACTTTGCAATCGGAAGCCACCTGTATCTTCTGAGTATATAGATCATTGGCCAAAGCCAGAGCCTCTCGTATAGCTAAGGCTTCAAGCATGGGTGGATCTGAAATGAATCTGAAAACTAGTGTTGAGGCACCCAAGAATGTACCTCCCTGATCCCTAGCAACGACGCCAATGGATCCCACACCATGTCTCGAAACAGCGGCGTCAGCATTGAACTTCGAGAAACCTGCATCAGGCGGAATCCAGGGTGACCTACGTTGTGGAGTGGTGCGAGCAATAGCAGGTGAAATTTTTGCGTCTATCTGTTTTAGCTCCATGATGTAAGAGTTGATGAAACCATGAAGTGTCGCGGTGCTTGGAAGATATTTTCATGGATGGCCTTCCTTCTCGCTCCCCAGATTGCCCATAGGGTTACTACCACTCGCACAAAGTCATCTTGGGACATGATTTTATGTAAGGCAAAGATCTAGTCCTTTGCACTATCCTCCGTGTGCTCACTCATTTGCTCCACAATGTGATCCGGTGCTAGAACCCATACACTCCCTGCCATAGGGCAGGAAAGTAGGGCGTGTCTCCAAGTATCCCGTGCTCGCAAAGAGCACAAATCTCATTTGTAGCCATGTTTCATGGTGCAGCAGAACATTACATGGGATGGATTGTCTTGCAAGTCTCCAAACAAACACCCGCAGTTTTGATGGAACTTTAATATGCCAGATAGAGGACCACTGATTACTCTCGGACTAGTTCCTTGATGTGCCAGCTTCCTCTTTGATCCAGCCCTTCCTACTAAGCTTTGTACGCAAAATCATTTGGTAGGCAGACCGGACTGTGAAAACTCCCTTGCTTTCCTCATGCCAAGCCCAGAAATCTGGAATTGTACGTGTGCACATCGGTATTTTAATGATCTCTTCCGCATCAAAGTGCGTAAACACCGACCTGACCAGATTATCATTCCAGGAGGCGGTCGTGTTATCTATAAGCTGAGCCACCATTAACAGGGGGTTAGGAACCAGGGAGGTTATTGGACGTTTAAAGTGAGCACGAGGAATCCAGATCTGTGTCCAAATCGCTGTACTCGTCCCATCCCCAATCCTCCGGATGATTCCTTGAGCCATAATGTCACGGCCGTCCAAAATCGCACGCCAAATCTGAGAAGGATGAGATCCCAACTCTGCCTCCAGCAAGCTGCAGCTCGGAAAGTAACTTGCCTTTAACATCCTAGCGCTCAATGATGTATCATTAGTGTGTATACGCCATGCTTGTCTTGCCAGGAGCGCTAGATTGAAAATTTCCAAGTCCCTAAATCCCAAACCTCCAAGGTGTTTGGCCGTGTCACAATATGCCATGACACCCAGCATGGCTTCATTTTTCCTTGCTTGGATCCCCACCAGAACTACCTTATAATCGAGGTAATGCTCTCACACAAACCTCTAGGGAGCCTGAAGCATGACATAGAGAATACATGTATAGCTTGTGCCACTGATTTGATCAAAATCTCCTTACCTGCTGCTGATAAAAGTTTTTCCATCCACCCTTTGATCTTGTCCCATACCCGATCACGAAGGTATTTAAAAGTCCCATTCTTGGAGTGGCCAACATCAGTGGGCATCCCTAGATAACGTTCATTGAGAGTTTCATTATGAACTTGTAAAGAGTTTTTCACATCTTCTCTAACCTGTCCGGGGCATCCTTTGCTGAAAAAAATTGAGGATCTATCATGATTAATTCTCTGTCCCGAAGCGCTACAATACTTGTCCAATAGGGTAGACACCGCAACTGCTCCCTCCACACTGGCCTTAAAAAGCAACAGGCTGTCATATGCAAATAGAAGGTGATTAATAGTAGGCGCTGTCGGGCGCGATGGGGCGACACCTATGGGGCGGGGCGGCCCTTCGTGAGTTCTGTGCGAGGCGGAGGATCTTGCGGAGAGCGGATCGAGGCGATGCACGCGGGATTTTACCCAGGCCGGACGCGATGGTCGCGTAAAACCCTCTTGCTGCTTTGTGTTGTATTGTGCCGGGAGCTTGAAGAGCTCTGATGGTAGCTACCCGAGCGTGAGGGTTGCAAATGAGTCGAACCCCCCCTTCGTTGTGCATGGGCCTCCTTTTATAGGGCAAGGGGTCACCGACAGGTGTCAACGTAGGGTAGAGGGGTAAAAATGTAAAAGAGGTGGTAGTTGGAGCAAGGGGGAGCAGTGCAGCTCTGATTGCTTGAGCAGTGGATTCTACCTACTTTTGACAGAGGGGGACAAGAGCATTAAATGCCCGTCGCCGTCGACCCCAAAAGCTCCTGCCCTTGCGTCTCCGTTTGCCACGGCGATGGAGCCATCACCGTGGAGCGCCACCGCACCCCTCATGCAGCCTGACCAACCGCCCGCGTCTCTGGAGAAGGCTAAAGGCGGCGTGGGCAGATGAGCTGAGCGCTTGGGCACGATCGCCTTCGCCCGGCAAGTACCTTGCCGGGATCTTGATCTTGCCGGGCCGGGGCTTGTCGGGCTCGTAACTTGCCGCTTCGGGCCCTCGCCGGGGCGTATAAGCGCCGAGGCGTGTCTTACGTGATGTAGTCTTCTAATCTCCCGGCGAGCTCCTCTCGCCAGGGCTTGCATAGTGGCGTAATCTTGAGCACAGAGCAGCCTTCCGGCAAGCTCCTCTTGCCGGGTCTCGAGCTTTTGTCTTGTACACTTTGTTCTTGAATGGCTTGATACGGAGCGGAATGGTCTCCGGCAAGCATTTGGTGGATCCAGCTGCGGGGAGCTGCGGCTGCCGATGCACAAGTTGGGAGTCTTGAGGTACCCCTACCTTAATACACCGACAGAGCCCGGGCCTGGGCCACCTGCAGTGCCAGCTGTTGGGCGAGGCCCAAAACAAGGCTGCAGGCACCACGAAGCCTCTGCGCGTCGAATCCACTTCCGCCTTTGCCGCCTCCCGTGCGCAACAAGACGCGTCAATTCTTGGCGTCGCGGGATGGGACGTGCCCACGTTCTTTTATGAGGAGAGCGGAACGCCCCCCCCCACTTCCCCATAAAACAGAGGAAGTAGGCGCGGTTCCCCTCCTCCTCCGCTTTCATTGCTTCTTCTTCCTTCAGGAATCCTCCTCGCACCCCGCTTCCGCATCTCCTCCGCCGCTTCTTGCGTCCGCGGCGTCGTCGGATTCTTCGGCCTCCTTCCCTCGCCGCTTCCGCCATGGCCCCGAAAACCAGGAAGGGGAAGGGGAAGGCGGAGAAGACTAAGAAGGAGAAATCCGAGCAGGCGGAAGAGCTTGCCCAGATGCGGAGGGAGAACGCCGTCTTCCCGCCGCGGCTCGGCGTGCAAGAACTCTGGGGCAAGTATTTCTTGTTCTGGGCCAAGAGGACCTCGGCGCATCCTCGGACAAGAGCTCATCCGGCCGCCACCATGGACAACTATCCTGGCGGGTACTATTTCTTCGCAGCTTTCTTCCACTGCGGTCTTTGTCCTCCTTTTTCTGAATTCTTCTGCGACATCATGAACACATACGGCTTCCACCTTCTTGATTTCACCCCCAACGCCGTCCTCACAATGGCGGTCTTCGCACATATGTGTGAAAACTTTATAGGGATATACCCAAATGTAGCTCTGTTCAGGCATTTCTTCACTCCGAGAGCAGAGCCCGGTTCCCCCCTCTCCGGAGGGATTTCTTGGGTTTTCCGTCTGAACTTGAAGGGGTCGTACTTGCCGGGGGAGCTCCGCGTCAAGTGGGAAGAGTGGCGCGCAGATTGGTGCTGGATCGTTGAAGGCGAGCCGATCCTTCACCAGCGCGCGACTGGCGCCCATTCTTGTGGCGAGATTGGAGCGAGCTGGATTTGGGCGACATTAAGCTCGATGTTGCCCTCATCCGGATTCTTCGTCTTCGACAAGCGGGGCTGTCCATTGCAGCGGTAGGTGCAGACTTCCTCCGCCGCGCGCCCTCTCCAAGGCAGAAAAGGTCGGCACAGGGATGCGGCGGCGCGGGGATATAATGAGGCTGCGCGACGGGCTGAACTTCAACTTCACGACGCTGAGCCGAGGGGATGGTCGGGAACTCTTCAAATCGACCGGCCCATCGAGTGGTTCGAGCTTCCCCGGGAGTGGTGCCCCTTTGCAACAACGCAGCTCGAGATCGCCTCCTCGCCATGATGCCGCGTGCGACTCACGGCGTGGAGCGCTCATGGATCGCCGCGAGCCAATGGGCGTCCTCAACTTCTTGACACCCTTGAAGAGGTAGCGAAGAACAAGGGCGAGATCCGGGTTGACACGGGACACCACGGACCAGAGCTCGCGTACATAGCTTCTCGGGCGAAGAGGCGCCGCAGCTGGCGGCGGAAAGTTCGGTTATGCGCCCGAGGAGGCGGAGGCTGCGGAGAGTCCTATCAAGCGGAGGCGGCGGAGATCTGCGCAGATGCTGCGACTTCCTCCCGGCACGCTTGCGGGTCCCTTCTCGAGGCACTCCGGGATCCCGGAATTGCGGCCGAGGCAGCGGCAAGAGGTGGTGCTTGCGGAGGAGCCGCGGCGCCGCGAGGCGGAGGCGTCGGAGGGAGCGGAGATGCGAGAGGAAAGGGGTCGCAGCGCAGGCTGGAGTGCAGTGAGCCGCCGGCGAGGAGGAGGGGACGCCGTGATCGCCGAGGATGCCAGGCGGGTCCACGGACCTTACGACAGCGACCTCTCCTCGTCGTCGGAGACCTCCCGCCCAGGCGAGCCCTAAGCGTTCTCGCTGAAGCGCCTCCGCAAAGCGGTGGCGGAAGCAATCATAAGCCCGGCAACTACCGGCTCGCCGAGCAGCGCAAGCTTCCCGGGAGTCGAGCGCGCCGAGCGGCCACCGCGCACTGAGACATGGCGAAGCGACCAGCAGCGACAGCAAAGGCGCCTCGCAGCCGGGCGCCGGGTGGGCGAGGGTCTTCTCCGGCGGAGCGGGCGGCTCCGCCCGCTTCTCGGGCCCGGCGCGCTCTGAGGCTGGATCTTCGCAGCCCCAGCCCGAGGCCGCCAAGCGCCGAGAGGGCCTTCGCCTCTGCTCCTCGCGCCAGCGCAACCCAGGTGCGATATGACTTCTCCGCCTTGGCGGGGCGGCGAGGAAGAACAGGGTGAGTACCAAATCCTCATCTTCTTAAATTTCGCCTCGATTATTGTTGTGGCTAATCTCGTTCTTGTGCTGATTTGGGACCTTGGTAGCGGGCGGCGAAGAGCCAAGGTGCCCGTGGTCGGTCGCGAGATGACCCGCCCGCCGAGGCGACGAGGGGCGTCTTGGGAGGCAAGCTTGCCGGACCAGCGCCGTCGAGGAGCAGCCCCGGCGTAAGTCTGGGTCCCGCATCTTCGCTTGCGGGCACGTCTGGAGATTCCATCTGGTTCCAATATCTTGGCGTGTCTGTCTTGATTTGTCTTGAAGATGGAGTCGCGTGGCAGGAGCGCCCGGAGGTCGCCCTTGAGGGGCCGGCAGCCCCTCCATCCCCGCCAAGGTTGGACTCCCCGGCAAGGGGGAGCGTTCCGCCAAGGGCGGGTACTCCGCCAAGGGCGGGTACCCCACCAAGAGCGAGCAGCCCGGTGAGGGCGGCCACTCCGGCAAGGGATGGTTCCCCGGCAAGGGAGCCCGCCGATGACGACGTCCGCCAAGGTAAGTTCTGCGACTTTGTCTTCTTGGCATTGTCTCTTTTTGGATATTTGCTTGAACTTCTTTTGCTTTTTCTTCTTCTTCTAGATCCTCCTCCTCCCCCCGAGCAGATGGAGATGGAAGTCGTCATTGAGGAGGAGGACGCGCAGGGAGGCGGCGGCGACGCCTCTGCTGCCGAAGACGCGGCGGGAGCCGCCGGGCCAGATGTGCCGGAGACCGCTCCGGCTGCGAATCTGCGGCGGAGAGGGGGCGGCGACCGCACCATCGCCCGGAGGCTGCGGGGCGCAAGTCTTCGCCCGGTCGCCGACCCCTTCGCGGAGAAAAACGGCCCGGCTACTACTTGAAGCCCCCAGCGGCGTCTTCATCCAGATGCCGTGGGGTTCCTCGTCATGACTCCCGCGGGGCGAGGCCTTCGACGGGAGATCCTCGCCTCCAGCTGGGTTTGAAGGTCGTCGAGGGGCGGCGGCGGCGGGCCCGATGAGGAGAAGCTTCACCAGCTCTGGCCCTTACCCGGGCAGACGGTAGCTTCGCTTCCCGGGAGGCCCTTGCCGCCAAGGCCGCCGAGGAGATGGAGAGCGCGGTGGAGCTCAGCGCCGCCAACCAGGCTGCTCTCCGCGAGGTGGCGGAGAGACGTGAGCAACTTCGCCGGGGCGTCTGAAGGGTGGCTGCTGGACAAAGCCGAGGCCGAAGAGCAGCAACGGCTCGCCGGAGTGGAGCTGTCCCGGCGAGAAGGAGAGCTCATTCAGCGGAAGGTTGACCTCGACGCCCACGAGGAAGACCTTGCCGCCCGGGAGCAGGCCCTTGGCGGGGAATTGAAGGAGGCGAAAGACGCCGCGGCGGCCGCTGAGACCGCCAAGGAAAATCTTGCCGCCAAGGTCGCGCAACTGGAGGAGCTGTTGAAGGCGAACGCGGAGAAGATCGCCGCGCTCCTCACAGAGCGCGAGGAGTATGCCCACACCAGCTCAGAGCTCCAGGCGCGTCTTTCCGAGAAGGGCGACGAGCTGAAGGCCGCCAAGGACTCCGTCGAGGATCTTGAGCAGAAAGTCTCTGCGCTTAAGGACTCGCTCGACGCTGCACGGGACCGGGAAACCAAGCTGAAGGAGGAGCTCCTCGAGGAGCGATCTTTAGTGGCCGGCGCCAATAAAGCAGCCGAGGATTTCCGTCGCATCGTCGAGATATGGACCGAGGATTTGGTATCTTCTGCGTCCGCCATCGACCAGGAGCTGCTGGCCAAGCCGGAGCATCTCATCTACTCCCGGATCCAAACCTCGCTCACGGCGCCAAGCTCAGCCTCTTCTTGGGGTCGCGCCAGCTCTTGCAAATCTGCGGAAGAAGATCCCGCCAGCTCGCCGAGGAGCGCGCCGGTGTCTTGAGGAACCATGGAGCGCGTCTTGGCGAAGATCGTATACCGCAACCCGGTATAAACCTCTCCAACGTCCTTCGCAGCTTGCCGGCCGACGCGGACATGGAGGCCCTGAAGGAGCAGGTCGCCCACATCATCGCCAAAGTGAACAAGATCCCCAGGATGGAGGGCGACCGCGTAGACTAGGCCTCTTTTATCTTTATCCGGTTTTGTTGCTGCACAGGTCGCTATGAACTCATTAGTCATCGCGACAAGTTATTCCTTGTAAGATATTACCTTTATTTTGATCAGCAGATGCGGTGTTATCTCCCTTGTTTTGATTCTCAACTCCGCATGTTTCAACTTTATGCTTCTAGGAGTTTTGTCGACAAGGGACCCTTGCCGCGGGCGCTGAGTGTCGAACTCGAAGCAGCCTGCTGGCCAAGGTCTTGCCGGCAAGCAACCTTGCCGTGGCTTGCTGCAACGCACCTAGCTTGCCGGGCGGACTCGAAAACGAAACAAGGGCGCAACATTTTGTCGCAGCTCACTTAAATCGTTGAGCACGCTCGGAAACAAGATAAGGGCGTGGCTATCCACGGGTAGGTTCCTCCGAGCACAAGTTTTCCATACGAAGTGTGGTTGTTCAAGGAAGGCAACTTAAAAAATTCTGGGCTGTGATCCGGCAAGCCTCTCTTTCTTGAACAGCACTTGGTTCATCCTCCACTCCCTTCCCCCCCGGTAAACTTGTGCACGAGGAATGTCTCTTTGCTTAAGAGACAAGGAAAGAAGAAGGAAAAAGCATATGGCCTTTCGGGCGTGCTATTGCTTGCGGAGATGCGCGTGCGTCTGAAAGATGCCAAATAATTCATGCAAATAGCAAAGAAGAGTATGGGAAAAGGCAAATAGCGCAGCACGGAAACTTTATTGCTGCACGGGTCTGCGCCCGGCTTTGTACAAAGGGTTACATGCAACGGCGGAAAGCTTTTGTACAAAAAGTGGTTCCGGGGCGGATCACGGCAACCGCGCCTTATGGGTAAAACTTGCGAAGATGCTCTATGTTCAGAGTTACTCAGGCAAGCCTTCTTCGGTCTCAAAGCGACAGCGCCGGGCCTCGTGACTTGTCTCACCCGATAAGGGCCTTCCCACTTCGCGTCAACTTGTTGGAATTCTTGGCGGACTGAACACGCCGAAGAACAAGGTCGCCTTCCTCGAGACTCCTGGCTTTGACCTTGCGGCTATGGTAGCGGCGCAAGGCTTCTTTGGTATCGAGCAGCTCGTCAACAGCACTGGAGATGTCCCTCCTCGAGGAGCAATCGTCATCTTGTCGCAGATTGCTCTTGCTCAAGCTCATCATAGCGAGCACTCGAGGAGATCCGTATCTGAGTTCCGTGGGAGAACTATACGCTCCATAAACTAGAGCAAAGGGTACGTCCGGTGGCTCGATTTGGTGTCGTTCGATCGACCAAAGAGCCGCCGGCAGCTCCTCTATCAATTTCTTCCGCACTTGCGCAGCTTGTCGAAAGTTCTTGTCTTGAGTCGCGCAGCACTTCGATTAGCCCTTTACGCTTGACCGTTGCTCCTTGGGTGAGCAGCGAAGTTTAAACAGACCTTGGCGCCAAGGTCTTGGGCGTCTTGCATGAAGGTGCGGCTAGTGAATTGTGTTCGTTGTCGGTGATAATCTGTTAGGGATCGGCGGCACACAATCGACCAAGAACTTGACCGCCGATTGGTTGTCACCTTTCTCATTGGCTCTACTTACGGCCACTTTGTGAACTTGTCGATTACTCGTACAAGTACTCAAAGCCCCGACGACAACGGGGAAAGGGCCGAGGATATCGAGCCCCCAGACCGAGAAGGGCCAGGATAAAGGGATTGTTTGGAGAGCTTGAGCTGGCTGATGAATCTGCTTTGCATGGAACTGGCACGCTTCACACTTGGTTACTAGTGCAGTTGCATCTTGGAGGGCTTCTTGCCAAAAGAACCCTTGCCGGAAAGCTTTCCCGACAAGTGCCCTTGCGCCAATGTGGTGGCCGCATATGCCTCCATGTATCTCTGCCAGCAGCTTCTGTCCATCTTCCCTGGAGATGCACTTCAGTCTGACACCATTGAGCCTTCTTCTGTACAGTTCGTTGTCCACGAACTGGTACATACTTGACTGTCTGGTTACCCTTTCTATTTCTTCAGGGTCGTCGGGAAGTTCTCCAGTTTGCAAGAAGCGGACGATCTGCCGCGCCCATGCCGGAGCTCGGGGCTCAACGGTAAGGACTAATGGCGTGAGGGCTGCTGCGGGGACCTCAGCTTCTACGGCAAGGATCTTTGGCTCTGCCGGGGCTGAAGGTCCCCCGGCAAGCTTGCCGGGGCAAGGCTTGTCGGGAACACTTGCTTCGATCGCACAGATCCGAGGATCGGCAGGAGCAAACTGTTCCTCAGCGTTCTGGCCGTTGATCCTGGGGACTTTGGCGGCGGCCTCAGGGAGATCCGCCGGCAAGTAGTCGCCAGAGACCAATTTTCTCTTCTTGGACTGCCCAATTGATGGTGCGACGGAGGGTTGAGTCAGCTTGAGCAAGAAGGTCCCTGGTTCCACAGGTAACTTCATCGAAGCACACTTTGAAAGGCCATCTGCGATCTCATTCTGAGCTCTCGGAATGTGCTCCATCTGCAGACCTTCAAAGCGCTCCTCAAGCTTCCTCACTTCATCTACATAAGCTTCCATCAAAGGGCTCTGATAGCTCTTGTTAACTTGCGGACTACCAAGCGAGAATCCCCGCACAATCAACTTCTTGATCCCAAGTTGGCCGCAATCACGAGGCCGCAAGCAATCCTTCATATTGGCGGTGTTGTTTGTCGCTTGCTCTCTTGGGAAGTGCATCTGGATGACATACTTGAGGTGCTCCCGGTGGGCGCGATGAGTACCACGCCGCACCGGCGCCTTGCAGCGAGAAGGCACCATCAAAGTACATTACCCATTCACTTGCCGCTTCTTGCATGGGTGCACTTGTTTCTTGGACCTCTTCATCGGTGTTGGGGTCCATTCGCTATAATTCTGCCAAAGCCGGCTCTGTATGGTTGAAGTACTTTGAACTTGAGTCCAAAGCTCGACAACTCCGTGCCCACTCAACGATCCTGCTGTTGCCTCTGGGTTGTGCAATATTCTCTTGGTGAGAGCGAGTGACCCTTTGTTATCTCGTGTGCACGGAAGTAATGGCGCAGCTTTCTTGAGGCCATGAGGAGGCGAAGCAACTTTTGCACACGAGTATCTTGATCTAGCCCCTCGGAGAAGGAGCTTACAAAATACACTGGCGCTGCACCATCTTTTTCCGCACCTCATCCTGTTCTGTGAGATTTGCCCTTGTCGGGGCGGAGCTTGCGGAGCGGTACCACGCTTGTTGCTGGACTCACTTGCGGAGATCGGCCTCCTCGTCGGACTCCTCTCCGCTACAAGTGCAGCACTAACCACTTGGTTGGTTGCCGCTAGGTACTGCAGCAACTTCTCTTGTGGTTTAAGCGCGACAAGTATTGGAGTGGAGGACGGAGTAACGTTCAAATCTTGCAGTGCATTGTCTCCGCTTCAGGAGTCCACTTCATGGGCCTGCCTTCTTCAAGATTTTGAAGAAGGGTAGGGCGCCCTCTGCAGACTTTGAAATGAACCTCTTGAGGGCAGCCACACAACCTGCGAGCCTTCCGACATCCTTGACCGCTTTGGGGCTTGATCGCTCAATGGCTTTAATCTTGTCGGGGTTGGCTTGATCCCCTCGTGACACAAAGAACCGAGAAGCTTGCGGAGGGAACCCCAAAGACGCACTTCTCGGGGTTCAACTTTAGCTGTATCTTGCGCGAGGTTCGAAATGTCTCTTCCAAATCTTGAATCGGTGTATCCTTGCTCTTGCTCTTTACCACGATGTCATCCATGTAAGCTTCTACATTTACGTGGATCGTGGCTCAAAAGCGATATACACTACCCTTGCGAATGTTGATCCTGCATTCTTGAGTCCAAATGGCATGCGTATGAAGCAATAAGTGCCACATGGAGTGATAAACGCGATCTTCTCTTCATCCTCCTTGGCCATAAAGATCGGTGATAGCACGAGTATCGTCAAGAAAGCGAGTAGCTCACATCCGGCGGTGGAGTCGACGATCTGGTCGATCGGCGGCAAGGAATGGATCCTGGGACATGCTTTATTCACATCGGTGAAGTCTATACGATCTCCATTTCCCATTGGCCTTGCGCCTGCGACGATCGGGTTTGCTAACCACGTCGGATGGATCACACACCGACTAGGCCTGCTGCCTCTAGCTTCTTGATTTCTTGTTGATGAATTCTTGGCGCTCCATAGCTTGCTTCCTTACTTTTTTGCTTGACGGGCGTGCATGAGGGCAAACGGCAAGCTTGTGCTCAATTACCTTCACAGGAACACGGGGATGTCGACGGTTTCCATGCGAACACATCGACATTCGCCCGCAGAAGGCAACGAGCGCCGCTTTCCTATTCTTTGTCAGCGTGGCGCGATGGTGAAGGTACCACCGGTCCGTCCTCCTGGCGGACACCTTCTTGGTTGCGGCGGAGCAGCCATTCCTTTTATCCTTGCGGTGGAGCTCGATGGGGCGCCCTCGGCGACAGCGCAACACTCGAAGAGGTGCGGTTGCGGAGTGGGCCCCGGGCGCTTGCGGACTTGGTCTTCGTCTTCTTCCCCGGGAGCTTCAGCGACAAGCGTATCCTTGCCGGCAGCTGCTGCTGCCGCGTCGGTAGATCTTGTCGGTGCGAGATAAGTGCATCTTTCTTGTCGCCGTGGGCGGTGATGACGCTTATCGGTCCGGCATCTTGAGCACGTTATAAGCATAATGGGAAGCTGCCATGAACTTGGCGAGGCGAGACGGCGAGTATTCCGTTGACTGATAGCGGAATATCGGCAACGTCGAAAGTGGCCTTCGGTCCTGAAGTTGAGCTCCCGCCAAATGTCACCGGCGAGTGATCTTTCCCTTGGGCTTGCTCCGTCCCAGATTGATTCCTTGGAAAGAACCGGTCTCTTGAGCTCGCCGTCTGGAATTTGGAGTTTCTTGATCACAGCGAGAGAGATCAAGTTCAGCCCGGCCCGCCGTCAACCAACATCTTGGTGACCTTGAGGTTGCGGATGGCGGGTGAGACCAGCATCGGCAAACACCCGACGCGATGGTGCGGTCGGGGTGATCCTCGAATCAAAAATGATGGGCGTCTTTGGACCATTTGAGGAGCTGCTGGCGACTCCATGGGTGGCTCACTGCATTCACCTCGCGCCATGCTGCTTTAATTGGCGGTGGGAGGTGTGTAACGAGGCACCACCGTCGGCGCCACAGGACCTCCGTGGCCTTACGGAACTCCTGTTCACCGTCATCCTCTTCCTCCATGTCCTCATCGCCGTCTTCTTCATCCTTGTCGCGGCTCCGGAAGGTCGATCACCTTGTCGCCGCTTGGCCTTGCCGGGGTCCTCCCGACCATCGACGGCCGCTTCTTGCTCGGTTCTCCTCCGCATACCTTGGGCCCTCTCCTTGTCGCGCCTCTCGTACTCAGCTTTTTGCTGCTCGGCGAGATAGTCGACGCGCTTGCGATTGTAGAGGTCGTGGCCCTTAGTGCGGTGGATTTTCTTGATATTGCTTGCGGGCCCGCCACGCTTGTCGGCTGCCGCCACAGGCAAGCTCCTTGCGGAGTTGCCAGCCTGCGTTTGCTTGGCGGGAGCTTCCTTGCCGGACTTTTCGACGGCAAGCACATTCCTTGTTCTTCTTGAAAGATCGCGCCGGGCGCTTCTTTGCCGGGCGGCGTCGTCGAGTCGCTTCCTCTGCGCTTGACATCCTCCCCGGGAGCCTTCTCCCTCTTCCGCTATGCGCATTTATCGGCCGAGCGTAAAGCTCGTTGACGTCGAATCTTGGTCATCGCCATCTCTTCACGCATCGCGGTTACGCGCGTTTCGGTGGAACGCGCCGATAACCGCGGCGGTGGACATCGAGGATGTTGTGTTGCACACGGTGAAGCGTTGGATGTACTTGCGCAGGGTTCCCCTTCATACGGGCCAAAATGTGGAATCGCTCTCTCGGCCGTGGGGTTTGTGGCCGCCCGGTGAAAGGCGCCAACAAACCGATGGCAAAGGTCCGCCCAAGAAGAAATGGAGCCTTCCGGCAAGTGCATAAGCCAGAACGAGCGTTCGCCTAAGCCTGGCGGAAGTAGTTCGCCGAATCTTCTCGTCGCGCCCGCAGCTGCGCACCGCGATGGTGTAGATCTTGAGGAATTCGAAGTGCGTCTTGCCGTCGTACTTCTCCGCACGTCGGGCTTGAAATTCTTCATCTTTGGAGCCTTTGGGACGCGCCGCAGCTCTCGGGTGAACGCAGGGCAGCCCGCCGCGTACGGCAAGTCGCCTGGCTCGCCGGGCGTGCGCGCGTCGACAGTGCTTCCAGCTCTCTGGTCTGATTGTCGCCGAGTCTCTCGGCGGCGCTCGATCGTGGTCCGAGCGTCTTCTCGCCGCCGATCGTCAAGGACCTGGCGTTGATCCCGACGAGCCCGCGGATCCGACGATGCCGTGGAGCCGTCGTCGGCGTTGTTCCGGCGGGGCGGCGTCTTTCGCTTCCGCGGCGGGGAGTGCACGGTGGTTGCACCCCCGGCGGTCCTGTCGCCGCCGGCCTTCGTCTTCTCGACTTGCCGTGGCTGTGAAGCCATTGGCTGCCGTGGACGGTCGTTGTTGGCGAAGGCGATCAGGCTCTGGATGGTTGCCCTCCAGTCCTCGGCCTTATCGCGCGCTTTGGAGAAATCGAGGAGCATTTGCGCTCTTGTGAGTGCTTCCGCAGGGTGGAAGGAAGCGGGCGCGGCGGTGCGAGGAAGTGGGGCGCGCTTGACTCCTAACGGTGTTAGAAGGGCGAGGTCTGCCCGGCGCCGCCGCTTTACTCGTGTCCGGACGGGGTCCGGAACATCCCGCGAGCCTCGATGCGTCCTGCTCAGCAGACGGATACCACCTCCGTGGTACGGCGCTGCTGGGTCGTCGTGGCGTTGAGATGGGCGTGGATCCACGGAGACCGAGACGCGGTCATCCGTCCGATCCTCGATGCGAGTGGCGCCGCGAGTGCCCTCGCCGTGTCCGCCCTTTCGACGGCGTCTCCTCCGCCTACGCGCAGCTCCGGTGGCGGCGGGTGAGACGCAGACGGGTTGCAACCCTTGAGGCCCTCGTCTTGAGGCCATGGCGCGATTGTCGATGAAGTCGCCGACAAAGTCGGAGAGGTTGATGAAGAGAGTAGCTGCTTGCGAACGCCGGATCAGTCCGCACAACCTCGGCGCCCCTACGGGCGCGCCAAAGATGTCGGGCGCGATGGGCGCGACACCTATGGGGCCGGGGCGGCCCTTCGTGAGTTTGATGCGAGGCGGAGGATGCGCGGAGAGCAGATCGAGGCGATGCACGCGAGGATTTTACCCAGCTTGGCGCGATGGTCGCGTAAACCCCCTCTGCTGCTTTGTGTTGTATTGTGCTTGGAGCTTGAAGAGCTACTGAGAGTGGCTACCCGAGCGTGAGGGTTGCAAATGAGTCGAACCCCTACGTTGTGCATGGGCCTCCTTTTATAGGGCAAGGGTCACCGGCAGTGTCAACGAGGGTAGAGGGGTAAAAATGTAAAAGAGGTGGTAGTTGGAGAACAAGGGAACAGTCAGCTCTGATTAGCTTGAACAATGGATTCTACCTACTTTTGACATAGGGGACAAGAGCATTAAATGCCCGTCGCCGTCGACCCCAAAAGCTCCTGCCCTTGCGTCTCCGTTTGCCACGGCGATGGAGCCATCACCGTGGAGCGCCACCGCACCCCTCATGCAGCACAGCCAACCGCCACGCGTCTCTGGAGAAGGCTAAAGGCGACGCGTGGGCAGATGAGCTGGAGCGCGGGGCACGCATCGCAGCTCGCCCGGCAAGTACCTTGCCGGGATCTTGATCTTGGGGCCCGGAGCTTGTTGGGCTCAGAATTTGCCGCTTCCGGGCCCTCGCTCGACGGCAGATAAGCGCCGAGGCGTGTCTTCTGTGATGTAGTCTTCTAATCTCCCGGCGAGCTCCTCTCGCCAGGGGCTTGCATGAGTGGCGTAATCTTGAGCACAGAGCAGCCTTCCGGCAAGCTCCTCTTGCCGGGTCTCGAGCTTTCATCTTGTACACTTTGTTCTTGAATGGCTTGATACGGAGCAGGAATGGTCTCCGGCAAGCATTTGGTGGATCCAGCTGCGGGGAGCTGCGGCTGCCCGTGCACAAGTTGGGGTACTGAGGTACCCCCTACCTTAGTACACCGACAGGCGCCGAAGGAGCCACTTTAATACCTGATAAGGTTGATGACTGAGAACTGGATTTCAGGAGGCACGAAAGGCCCTCTGCTGCGATCAAGAACAGGTAAGGGGATATTGGGTCTCCCTGTCGGATCCCTCTCGAAGGGTTAAAAGCTTCTAGTTTCTCACCATTAAACATCACCGAGAAAGAAACTGAGGTAATCATGCCCATAACTATATCAATCCACCACCGAGAGAAGCCAAGCTTAGACATTATAGCCCTAAGATAGGACCACTCTAGCCTATCATAGGCTTTCATCATATCTAGTTTCAGAGCACATGAACTGTTAACTCGTGAGCTGGATCGTTTCATGAAATGCAGACATTCATAAGAGGCTATGATATTATCCGTGATCAGTCTGCCTGGAACAAAAGTAGATTGCTCCTCTGAGATGATGTCAGGCAAGATAACTTTCAGTCTATTTGCCACCACTTTAGACGCAATTTTATATAACACGTTGCACAGACTGATCGGCCTATACTGAGACAGATTTGTGGGATTAGTTACCTTTGGGATGAGAACAAGAATGGTATCGTTGATGCATTGGGCACTCTCCTCCCCTCTGACAATCCGCAGAACTATCTGTGTAACCTCCTCTCCACAAATGTCCCAGTGACGCTGATAAAAATGAGCCGGAAAACCGTCCGGACCCGGTGCCTTTGTCGGAAACATCTGGAACAAAGCAGTTTTAACTTCCTCTCTGGTATAAGGCGCACAAAGTGATGCATTCATTTCCTCTGTAACCTTCCGGGGCACATGATCAAGGACCTCGTCCATATTCTGGGTTCCCTCGGACTCATAAAGATTCTGGTAAAAAGCATTCACCATAGCCTTCAGCTCTCCTGGATCGTTTATTTCAGCACCCAACGAGTTCTGGAGAGCTTTAATCATGTTCTTTTTTCTCCTGAGACTTGCCCTAAGGTGAAAGAATTTTGTGTTTTTGTCTCCCTGTGAGAGCCAATCCAATCTAGATCTCTGTCGCCACATGATCTCCTCCCGGTGATACATCTCTATTAGTTTCTCGTTGACTTTCAACTCAACATGTGATGGGGTAGTGCGCATTGGATCACTACGGAGTTCCTCCAACATTTGTTTCAAGTGCTTGATCTCTTTCCGAATGCTGCCAAAAGTGTCATTATCCCATCTGCGTAGCTCTTGCGACAAGTTCCGGAGCTTTATTCTCATATCCTCCACCGTAGCGCAGGGAGCGCCTGGGTCCCAGCCCTCTCTGATCATCTCCTTGAGTCCCACATGTGTTTCCCACATTAATTCGTACTTGAAAGTACTATGTGTTCTTTGCTCTTGGCGAATATCAAACTCCAGAAGCAGCGGAGCGTGGTCAGATGAGGCCGCTGTGAGATGTGTTAAGGAAGCTGATGGAAATCTTGCTAGCCACTCCGCATTAATCAATGCTCTATCAAGTCTGCACCTTGTGTAACTCCCGCCCGTCACCTTCTTCTCGAAAGTCCAGAACGTGCCCTTGTAGCCGATATCGAGCAACATGCAAACATCCGTAGTTTCTCGGAACGCTTGGATCTGGGCACTGCTGCGTTGTCCAACTCCCTCGTGTTCTTCTGGACGTAAGACTTCATTAAAATCCCCCATGCATAACCAAGGCAAGCTGCTCAAAGTACTAATATTTTTCAGAACCGTCCAGGTTTGATGGCACAAGTGTGTCCGGGCTTCACCATATACACATGTTAGCCGCCATATGTCTCTCCCCTGTTCCTCAACAGATACATCTAGGTGGTACACAGAGAAACCAAGAATTTCAATCTTTATTGAATTGTTCCAAAAAAGGCCTATTCCACCACTTCTACCATTACTATCAACTGCATAAGACATATCATAACCAATAGAACTAGCCATAGCTTCTACCCTCGCGCCATCAATTTGGGTTTCAACAATACATAGCAGGGTAGGGGTAAACTTCCTCGCGGAATCGCGAAGTTCCCGAACTGCAGCGGCTTTACCCGCACCGCGACAGTTCCAACAAAAGATACTCATTGGGCTCGGCGGCGCCCCTCACCGGAGCCCGCCAAAGTTGTGTCGTTCCTTCCCTGTGGTCCATTCTTCCCCGAGATCTTGTCAACTTCAGATCCCACTTTAGCTCTCTTGGTCTCCTGCTTGGTACTCGGACTTGCTGGAGTAGCCGGTGGTGAAGGGCTAACATGTTGTTCCTCTCGTTAGCTCGTGGCGTAGAAGAGATTGAAAGTGTGCTGTTCTGAATCATAGCATGCTCCGGTGCCCTTTTCCTGTGGTTAGCTTCCGCCATCACATCGTCTCCATCTACTGGCATGTCGCCCCCATGAACTGGTTCTGAGCCTCTTCTATTTCCACCTGTAAGTGCATCTAGTGCCTCTTAGTGATTTTGGTGTATTGAAGACTTATAGGTTAAATGGCGATGCATTTACGAGTGTACACAGTCTATAAGTCTATGAGGAGTTTGATATTTACAGAGAAAGTCGACCCTAAAAATGAAGTTCTTCGATGAAGACTTTGATATTCGAAGACTTTCGAAGACTTTGAAAGTGAAGAAATTGGTGTGACCTTGAAGACTTGGTATTCATTGAGGAACATGAAGCGTGAAGACTTTTGTTTTCGTAGTTTCATTTTCTCTTTCTTGAGTCATAGGAAACACCGTCTTGTGAAAGGGGTCGAGGAAATACTAAGGAAAAATTTCCATGTGATGCTCAACTCAAAATCCCAAACCTACCAATCCTTGAGTGAAGCCATTAGAAATCTCATACAGATTCAGTCAATTTCTTGATGACAAAGACGCAGTTCTTACAGTCACCGAGGACTTTGCTCGGCCGAGGAGTTAGGAATTTGCCGGTCTGAATTGCCTACAGTGAGGAACATGATAGCCACGAGGAATTTGAGAGTCAAATTTCCGACCGTTCTTTGTCTTCTTGTGGCTGTCCAAAATATCTTATCCACCTAACGGTCATATTATTGAAGGGCATTTATGTCTTATCATGTCGGGCTGCTCCTAGGCTATAAATAGCCGCCCCTACAACCACTAGTGGGTTGGCTGCTCCGAGAGAACTTGACACTTGTCATTTGAGAGCAACCCATCCTCCGAGGACTTTGAGCGAAAATCATCGAGTGAGGAAAATCCCAAACCAAACCCCCACAAACCCAAAGTGATTGAGCATCACTGAAGAAATTGATCCTGCGTGGACCCGATGCTTGTTACCTTTGAAGACTGTGCTTCTTCCAGATGGTTAGGCGTCAAGGTCTAGAGCATCCAAGAGTAATTGTGGATCGCCGAGTGACCAAGTCTGTGAAGGTTTGGAAGTCACCTGAAGACTTACCACGAGTGATTGGACGAGGCCTGCGTGGTCTTAGTTCAAGGAGAATACGGTGAGGACTGGGTGTCTTGAGTTGCGGCTCAGACACTGGGTGTCCGGGACTGCGTGTCCTCGAGTTTAAATACTCGGCCGCTCCAACCAGACGTATAACCGAGACAGCAGTTGGAACTGGTTTACCAAATCATTGTCTTCACCAACTAACTGGTTCTATTTCCTCAACTCTTTCATTTCCTCATTCTTGTGTTGTATGTTGTTCATATCGTGCTTGAAGACTTTGATGAAGACTTTCACAAATTCCTCGTTCAATTTCTTGATCCGTCAATCTTCATCTTGTTATCCTGTGTTTACGCTTTCTGTACTCTGTGCTAATCTTCATTTCATCATGATGACTATGTTTGTATCCTATTACGTTTACTTATGAGTACTTATTCTGCTGCAAGTAGTTCTTTGCTAAGGAATTTCCTCACCAGCAAATTCCTCAGTGAAGAGTTCATAAAAATCGCCTATTCACCCCCCCTCTAGTCGATATAACGCACTTTCAATTGGTATCAGAGCGAGGTACTCCCTTGTTACGTGTGATTTTAGTTTAACACTTTGGAGTTTTAGTTATGTCGACCGCAGGTATGATCAAGGTCTCGGCTGGGTGTCCTACCTTTGATGGAACGGACTACCCCTACTGGAAGAACAAGATGCGAATGCATCTTGAGGCAATTGATAACAATCTTTGGTATGTTGTGGAAAATGGTGTCCCCACTATCACTCCCTCACTGAACGCTACCGATGTGAAGAGATTCAAACAACTCGATTCTCAAGCGAAGAATATCATATGTGGCCATCTGAGGAAAGGACAGTATGGAAGAGTGAGTGCTTTGGAAACTGCTAAGCTTATCTGGGATAGGCTGTCCAAAGTAAATGAAGGAGTTTCAACTCAGCGTGACTCTCGAGTCGATGTTCTTCGGAATCTCTTCAACCGCTTCAAAAGACTCGACAATGAGAATGTCCAACAAACCTTTGATCGCCTCACTGACATCTCAAATGAGCTTCAAGCCCTCGGTGCCACCGACATCACCGATCATGAAGTTGTGAAGAAAGCTGCTGAGATCGCTTGATTCCTCATTTGATACTCTGGGGTGATGATACAAGAATGTGCTAACTACAAGTCACTTGATCCTGCCGATATCCTCGAAGGCTAAACACCCACGAGTTCGACTTGCTGAAAAGAGAGATCTCTATGGCTCAAACTATGGCAAACCACGTGCCTCAAGGCCAAGGTTGTGTCGACTCGACGAATATGAGGATTACGGTAGTAGCCTTGGTGATCTGAAGAATCGAGGCAGGATCTAGCTCGCTTGTGAAGAAATTCCAGAAGTTCACAAGACGTGGTCGCTTTGGAAAATCCTCAAGAGGAAATGATTCCTCATCCAGTGACTATAAGAGAAGAGTTTTCCACAAATGCAAGAAGCTTGGTCACTATATTCAAGATTGTCCTCAGTGGGAAAAGGAAATGAAGAAGAAGAAATACAAGGATGACAGTTCTAATGATGCGAAGAAGAAGAAGAAATCGTCAAAATCTTCGTCATCAAAATCCTCGAAGTCTTCATCTCACAAGAAGAGCAGCTCCAAGAAGGCTCGGGCATTCATTGGCAAGGAGATGGACTCTGAAGCTGAATCTGAGGAAAATGATGAAGAGGAGGAGTCTGAAGAATCTGAGTCTGGTGTTGCGAGTCTGGCCGTTGCTACTGCCTTCGTCAGCAAGTCCATCTTCAACACTAAAGAAACTGACTCCACCGACAAGCCTGATGAAGATAATGATGGCTACGCTCCCACCTGTTGCTTCATGGCGAAAGGTGCTAAGGTACTCAAATACAACTCCTCTGACTCTAGTGAGAATGAATCTGATGAGGATCTCAAGCCCAGCTACTCTAAACTTGCTAAAATTGCTGTGAAACAACAACGGGCTCTTGAAAAGGTTCAAAACATGCTAGATAAATGTGATGATATGTTGGGTGAAGAAATGGATCGCACTAAAGCCTTGGTGAAAATCTTGAGAGACTTCAGGTCTAGGTTTGATAACCTTCAAGGTCATCATAACTCTCTCTTGTCGATCATGAGAAACTTTCTTATGAATTTCTTCAAGAAAAGCAAGATCACGAGAAGCTTTCTCTTGAATCTCTTCAAAGAAAGGAAGATCTTGAAAAGCTAAGAGTGTGTTATGAAGATCTTGAAGGCGCGATTCATTACTTGCTCAACAAATCAGCGCTTCTCGAGAAGAATTTGTTCCTCCATGCTTAAAGTGCATTGAGCGTGAATCGCTAATTCTTCACAGAATGTTCAAATGCTTCAAATGTTACAAATTCTTCATCGCCTCTGCTATCACTAATTCCTCATCGAGGACATTGCTAGTATCCTTGACAATGCAGGTTGAAGGAATTGTACATGATGAGCATGTACAAAAGCCTCAAAGGGCATCGAGACACTTTGTGATGTGCTTAAAAGTAGATCCTCAACAAAACCCTAGGAAAGAGGGTATTGCCTTTGAGAGGAAACTCAATCTTGATGGAACATATTGGAAGCTTTGGCGGTACCCCAAAACCTCATGGGTTCTGCAAAGGGACCTCCAGTTGATCCATCTAACTTATCTAGCTTTACATGTGAATCTCCTCATTCTTACGATGAGTCATTTGACTCAACTATAAACTGTTCAAAAATCAGAATGGTGAAGTATTTGCTAGATATGTTGGCACTAAGCTGCGAGAGCGGTTCCCCTATGAAGAAAATCTGGGTTCCCAAAAGTTGTGTTGAAAGTCTTGGTGAATGTCCTCATGACACCACCGTGAAGAACAGAACCCCGGATCAAATTCTTCATATGGACCAAATTCTTCATATGGATCAAATTCCTCAACTGGATCAAAGTCCTCATATGATTATCATCGTGCTAACAACTCTGTCTCGCATGAGGTAGAGCTAAGGGCTATGAATATGTGCATTATTCTTCAAACCATTATGTTCATAAGTCCTCGAAGAATTACTCGCTTATTCATATGCTTACCCTAACCCCTCTTATGTGAACCGAAATGGTTTGGCATCTTTGCCACCTTTCTCATATGGTGCTTTCATGAGAATGATGAACTCTTTGCCACCCCTCCGGATGTGGGTGGTGAAGAAAGAACTAATCTCTTCTGCAGGTCAGTCTCGGGCGTGCCTTAACGTCTGAAGAATTTCTTTGGGGACATGACAAAAATGCACGAAGGGCCTTGGCGAATCATGATGAAATGAACTTTCATTTCACGTCCTCATCTTGCTATATCTCATTTCTTGCTTGATGAAATTCATCGATGAACTTGATATCATATTCTTCTTGATGAAGCATATGAGATTATAAGCTACACTAATTCATCTGCGGGATGATCAACTCAAAACCACTTGAATGGGTCCTCGATAGTGGATGTACAAATCACATATTGGTGACAAGAATCTATTGATGGATGCTCCCTTATCACCGTCACCTCTGAAGCATATCATCTTTCTTGACAAAGGCAAAAGTCGGTATTGGGTCTTGGTAAGGTTGCTATCTCTAAGGATAAGCACATGGACAAAGTCATGCTTGTTGAGTCCTTAGGATACAATCTCATGTCGATCTCAATGCTTTGTGATCTTGATATGGTTGTTGTCTTTGGCAAATATCGCTGTGTTGTGATTATGGAAGTGACAATTCCAAAGTCTTGAAGGCTTTAGGAGAGGAGATCTGTATATTGTTGATTTCTCTCTGGGACCACAACCAGCCGTGTGCCTACTTGCAAAAGCTTGGAAGGCTGGCTATGGCATCGACGACTTGGTCACGCAGCATGAGGAATTTGAACACGCTTGCAAAGAAGAAGCATGTCATTGGCATTGAGAATGTCAAATTCCTCAAGGATCACTTATGCGAACTGTGAAGGCTGGAAAAATGACCAAGGCCAAGCATCCGGTGAAGACTATCATGACCACTACCCGTCCATTGAATTGCTTCACATGGACCTCTTGGACCTAATCATTATTCAGCGGTCACTAATGATGCATCTCTATATGGTTTTGTCATTGTTGATGATTATTCTCGATATACATGGGTACACATTGTTGCTTACAAACATGAAGTGCGGAAGTCTTCAAGCGATTTTCCTCGAGGGCTTCAACCAACTTTGGTGTGAAGATCAAACATATCGAAGTGACAATGGGCCGAGTTCAAGAATTTCGGTCTTGATGCATATCTTGATGAACTTGGTATTACTCATGAGTTATCTGCTCCCTATACTCCTCGTGAGAATGGCATCATGGAGCGCAAGAACGAACTCTTGTTGAGATGGCTCGCACTATGCTTGATGAATACAAAGCGCCTCGGCGTTTTTGGATTGATGCAATTGATCTTGCTTGCCACATCATCAACAGAGTATATCTTCACAAATTCTTCAAGAAGACTACCTATGAACTCCTCACGACAAGAAACCCAATGTGAGTTATTTCAAAGTCTTGATTGCTAAATGTTGGATTAGAGATCCTCACCACAACTCTAAATTTGCACCAAAGCACATGAAGGTTTTATGCTTGGTTACGGAAAGGACTCGCACACCTACAAAGTCTTCAACATTGTTCTTCACAAGATTGTTGACCTTTGTAGATGTGCGGTTCGATGAAACTAATGGCTGCAAAGAGAGCACCTACCTTATGTGTTAGATGAACCAGCACCGAGGATGCTATCAAGCTCAAAACAAGCGAGGATGTCATTCCATTGAAGAATCTTTGAAGAATTCATTCCTGTTCATGAAGAGCGTCGGTGATGCACTGAAGAACAAGATGAGGAAAATGGTCTTTGAAGAAAATGCTGATCAAAATCCTCAGCGACAACCAACTCATCCACGCGTTGCAAAAGAAGTGCAAGTGGAGAAGATCATCGATGACATTAGCGCACTAGGTCCTCTCACGCGCTCAAAAGCATCACATTTATCTAACTTTTGTGGGCACTATGCTTTTGTTTCTATCACAGAGCCCACTAAGGTAGATGAAGCATTTCTGGACCCGGAGTGGATTCAGGCTATGCAAGAAGAATTACATCGATTCGAGCTGAACAATGTCAGGAATTGGTCGATCGCCTGGATCCTCATAAGCATAATATCATTGGCACAAAGTGGATCTACCGCAACAAGCAAGATGAAAATGGCCTTGTGGTGAGGAATAAGGCACGACTAGTAGCTCAAGGCTACACGAGGTTGAAGGAATTGATTTCGATGAAACTTTTGCACTGTTGCTAGACTTGAGGCTATTCAGATATTACTTGCTTACGCTAACCATCATGATATCATCTTATATCAAATGGATGTGAAAAGTGCATTCCTCAATGGTAAGCTTGAGGAAGAAGTATATGTTGCTCAACCCCGTGTTTTGAAGATCCCAAGAATCGACAAAGTCTTGAGACTCAATAAGGCCCTCTATGGCCTCAAGCAAGCCCTTTGGGCGTGGTATGATACATTGAAGGAATTCTTCGTGAAGAATGGCTTCACACCCAGTTCACTTGACCCTACTCTTTTTACTAAATCATATGATGGCGAACTGTTTGTGTGCCAAATATATGTTGATGATATTATCATTGGCTGTACTAACCAACGTTATAGTGATGAATTTGCCTATATGATGAGTGAAGAATATCAAATGTCTATGATGGGAGAATTGAAATTCTTCTTAGGTCTTCAAATTCGTCAGCAGCGCAATGGCATATTCATATCTTAGGAGAAATACCTCAAAGATGTACTGAGGAAATTCGGCATGCAAGATTGCAAAGGTGTCAAAATTCCTATGCCCACAAATGGTCATCTATGCACTGATGAAAATGGTATTGACTTCGATCACAAGGTATACCGCTCCATGATTGGTTCCTTATTGTACTTATGTGCATCTAGGCGGATATAATGCTTAGTGTTTGCATGTGTGCCCGATTTCAAGCTGCAGAAGGAATCACACCATAAGGCTGTGAAGCATATTCTTGATATCTAGCTCACACACCAACACTAGGATTATGGTACCCCAAGGGCTCTGCTTTTGATCTCATTGGATATCGACTCGACTATGTTGGTGATCGTGTGGACCGCAAGTCAACATCGGCACTTGTCATTTCCTCGGACGATCTTTGGTCTATTGGTCCTCGAAGAAAGCAAGCTGCGTATCACATCTCTTCTGAAGCTGAATACATTCTTCTTTGGCTCATCTTGTGCTCAAGCTGCTTTGGATGAAGCAAACCCTCAAGGACTATGGCGTCAGCGTGAAGAATGTGCCTCTCCTCTGCGACAATGAGAGTGCCATCAAGATTGCTCACAACCCAGTTCAGCACTCGAAGACTAAGCACATCCAGATTCGTCATCATTTTCTTCGTGATCATGTGTTGAAGGCGACATCTCCATCGAGCATGTGAAGATGAAGAACAGCTAGCTGATATCTTCACTAAGCCCTTGGACGAGAAGAGATTTAGCAAGTTGCGGTGTGAGCTAAATATCTTAGAATCTTGAATGTTCTTTGAAAAGGACACACATCCTAACCCTTATGCAGAATTGATGACTTAGATGTGCAACACATGAAGAAGCGTTTTCTTCAATCAATGAAGAATAACACTCTAAGTGTGAAGAAATTAATGAAGAATTTGATTCTCGAGAACCCTCGACAATTATGCGTGGTGTGCGAAATCATCATTCTTATCTGATTGGGTCACGCCACCACAAAAGTTGAAAATCTTCAATTTGAGTTTTTCCTCATTTTTGAAATTCCTCAGTCTTTCAAATTCTTCAACTTTGCAAAATCTTCACTGTTTCCGTCGTTTTTCTTCATTGACTATATATATATGAGTTTATGTCCTCTACAGAATTCACTTATTGCTATTTCTTCAAGTTGCAATTTCTGCTAAGTGAATGTGATCGGACCCTTTCCCCTCTATGCTATACTCAACCCAATCTATTTACAAATTCTTCATGTGCGTTCTGATTGAAACTCGTTCAAAGTCTTCACTCTGTCCTTGTCAGCTGAAGAAATTGTGAACGAAATTTTAAAACAGTTCTTATCCAGATTTTTGGTTTTACCGCTCAAACCGTTCCGCATCCCACGATGCATTAGTTTATTCACCCACGATCTTACACGATCTCATCACACTGTCGTGGGTGACACATGTCGCGTGAAGAAGAAAGGGCGGGGGCATGTTAGTCCCAAAATCTTCGGGCGAACAGTTTTTACCGTGGCTATAAATACCCCTCTCCCTTCCTTACTTCATTTACTCCGCTCGGTCGTTGTCTCTCGCTCGAGCTCTCCTCAAACTCTAGCGCCGCCGCTACTCCATCACCGCCGGTGAGGAAGAGCTTCACTACCTCGACCTCATCGCCGTCGTACTCGCGCCGACTGCGGAAATCTTCACTCTGCCGCCGCCGTAGCTGTCTCCCTCTGCCAAGTTAGGGCGTGGGAGATCTAACTTGACGAACTTCATCGATGTTCATCTCTGTTCGTCGTGTTCTTCAGTTCGGGTAATTAAAAGTCACTTTTATTACTCGCTTTGATTCTCAAACTTTTCTGAAAATCTTCAAAGGTGTTTTATTCTTCAAATCTTCACATATGAACACCTCACACACTGTATGCTCTTGATCCATCTCTCTAAGCACCCAATTCTTCAAGATTCCTCAATTGTGTGGATTTTCGATCTATACAACTCTGGAACCTAAGACAAGAACGCTTAGTGAAATTCCTCAAGGCTCAACTGGTCAAATTCCTCAAAACTTGTCTTTTCGAAAAATCTTCTGAGAACGCATATGACCTCTCCAAATTCCTCGCACCTACACTCTGTTCACAGGTACTCATGTCCGCTGTTGAATCACTAGGTTCTCATCAACTTAACTCATTTGCAGCGTTCCTCGAAGAAAAACTGCATACCTCTTCAGAGTGTTCTATTGTTCAAATTCCTCATCTGAAGAAAATGGCAGAAGGAAAGAGACTGCAGAAAGGAGGAAAGAGACCGGAGGTCATGACTGCTTTCGAGATCCCTGATGAAATATACAAGGATTATTGCACACCTGATGAAGCCAAGTCTGGCAAAGAAAACAAGAATCTGCGCAAAGTGCGCATTCAGAGGATTGAACGAAGATGGGCACGAGAATGGAGGGAATATCGATATGTTACTCCAAAGTACATGAAGAAATTAGCCTTAAATCCTCCATGCCCAAGAGCTCCATTGGCTTTTGGCCAAGTCGCTGATCCCACTAGCATCAAAAGTGGTGAAGACTTTCTGAAGAATGGGCTAGGCGCCAAGCAAAATTGGCAAGACAAGCCAAGGAGGCGGTGAGGAAATTCAATGAGGATTCTCTGCTCTGCTGCTGGCTGAGACCTCGGTCAAGCCGAGAAATCAATGCCGAAGAAGCCTGCTCGCAAGCCAAGTGCTTCACCATCAGCGCCCTCACGGCCAAGTTCCTCGGCCAGCGTCCTCACGGCAAATTCCTCAGACCTCTGCTGCTCCACCAAAGTCCTCGTGAGTCCTCCAAGTCCTCAACTCCTGTGCATCGGCTACATGTCAAAGGACTCGGGGTTTCTCAATTGCTACGGTGTCTCGGCGAGTTCCTCGGTGCACCAATGTCCTCATCGAGCCCCACTCTGCTGAAGACAAAAGCAACAGCTGGACGCGGTCCTCGGCCAAGTCCAAGAAAGAAACAGGTTGCTTTCCAAATGTCCTCTGATGACGAGGCTTCTGATGAAGAACTTGCAGAAATCATCAGAGACAGACAAGCAAAGTCCGCTAGAGCCAAAGGAACACCTGTGCCTCTGCTTCTGGATCCGAAGAAGATCCTCGACTACATCGACTTATGGCATCAGGATCCAAACACTCTAATGCCTGATCTGCCTCTGACTCCTTGTCAAAGTCATATGCTGACCCATTTCATCTCTGAAGAGAAATGGAAGTTTGAAAAGGCTCGTGAGATAAAGAGAGCACAAGCTAGAAAGGAGAAGCTTCTGAAGAAGAACATCCTCAGACTGACTCCTGAAGAACTTCTCAAGGCTCAATCTGAGATCCAGGCCCTCAGCAAAGATTTCGATGCATACAATGCTGATTGGCAAGGAGCCAAAGTGAGATTAAATCAATTTGACGAAGAAAATGACAACTATTGCAGCCCCATCGCAACAAGCAAATCCTCGAGCTGCAGACTCTGCTCGGCTATTTGAAGAACATGCCAAGATCTTGCTGATGACTTTCAACTGCTTGATGAGAATACAAGTTCGGGCTGATGACTCCATTCCAGCCTTTGAAGAAATTCCGGGGCATCCACTAGTGGTGCGCTGAAAGCGAAGAGATCGGGCAGCTGCACGGTTCGCTGAAGAAAGCTGAACCACAATCCTCGGCTCCTCCTGCGCCAACACCAACTCCAATTCTTCCTTCTGCTTATGAAGTGAAGAAAACCAAGGCTGCAGAGCGAGCTGCCGTGAAGAAAAGGAAGGCATCAGCTGCGTCAAATTCTTCGGCCGCGAAGAAAATGAGGCCAATGACCAGCTCGCTTGAAAATCCTATTGATGCCGTTCCAATTTCCTCCGTGTCATCCAAGGAGATTGTTCCTTATGGAGAAGACTACAAGATCCCAAGCGGATCTGATGAAGAAAATCATTCTGTTGCTACCGGAGCAGTTTGATGAAGAAATTGAAGTGGAAACATTCCCTTGGCGCCGATCGTTTCCTCGCCTATGCCTCGGTTCACGGTGAAGAGGTGGTGTTGAGAAATTGAACAAGAAAAAGAAGATGTGGATATTGGATGCACTACACGGTGATGAGCGATGACTTTTGGGAAAATCGACATCCCAATACTCCTCTCTTCACTCCTATTCAACAAATTCCTCGTCCCGGCTACAACTGTTCAAATGGGCTCTGAAGAAACTCATCCCACATAAATACATTCATGAAGAAATTCCAGCCGCTAGTCTTTGAAGAACTTCTTCTTCTTGATCCCCAAACTGCACAAGAAGAGGAACCATAAATTCCTCATTTGAAGCACTGAGATCGTGATTCTGAGGTTGTCTTGCAAATCCACGACACTCCTCTGCCCAAACCAAAGAATCCGTTCTCTAGCTAGCAAAAATTCAAGGTGAAGACTTCTTTTACGAGCATGTGTTCTTCATCGATTACAATCCATATGACTCTCTGCCGCATAAGGAAGAGACGTTTACGGACTGCTACTCAAGCCAACTACTATTCCTCGGTGCTCTTTGACAAGGACAAAATCTTGATCATGAGCATATTCCTCATGTGGATATGGAATCTCTGCCGTGCTTGAGCGATCCTCGAGTTATTCACGATGCGGGACTCTTGAATTTCTCTGCGATATACGTGATTGGAATGAAGAACTCATTCTTGATTCTATGCCACTTTGCATATCACGGAGATCTTTGAAGATGTCAATTCATGGGTGTTGGATTGGATGACAAAAACACTCACTACAAGGCATCGACAAGCTGAATTGCTTCGTGTCCTTCCTCTTGATCCTCCCCATGACGATTGCATCGTTGCATCTACAATGATCATGGTCGACAGATCATTATATGCAAGTGCTCATGAAGCCTTTGAAGCGAGGGCAGGCCCCTCGAACCAAATTCCTCGTCAAGGAATTGTTGTATGTGCCTCGGACTGTCTATCGAATCCCGACGAAGACCATGAGTCCTATCAAAGGCCACGACTCAAATGATGAAGATGTCGTTGGCATCATGAAGAACATGCTTTTCAACATCATTCATGGCGTTCCCGTCAACTTCCATGATTTCTTCATGAGGACTCTGGCTAATGTTGCAATGTCACCTTTTGAGCTGAAGCCCTATCGCCTTGGATTATGAGATTCATAAGGGCAAGATCTTCTTTGAATTACAAAGGCGACACTCGAACCATGGTAGCTACTTGCCGCCCATTGAAGTCCTCAAGCGACCAGTTTCATCATCTGATGATAAGGGCAAGGCAGCCACTGTGATCGATGAAGGCACTTGTCCATTGGATGGTCAATTCCGTCTGGCTACATCTTACTCCACCAATGATGATTCTGCAACACATGATACTGCCGCAAATACATCAGCCAAACAAAAGCCTCAAGCAACAAAGACACCGTGGTGATGGTGACCGTGAGTTACTCCTCGGTCTTCATCGGAAGGTTGATCGCAATCACAAATGGGTGAAGCGTCAATTTGCTGCAATTCTTCACAACATGACCTCAACCCATAATGCGGTGAAGAAAATCAGTATCACCTTCATGAAACCCTCAACCGCTTTTGGGCTGTTCTCACTCATGTATATTCAGCGGAAGAAGCGAAGACTATGGGTCTCCAAGAAGCATTTGGTAGTGCGCACCACCTCGAAGAAATTCAAGAGAGTCAAAGTTCACGATCGGTGGCAGTTCTTATTCTTCATCGCATGAAACCGATGAACATGAAGATTTGAATGGCCTGCGGCAGCCCTACTTCAACGAACAACCCGACAACTGGCGCTCCTCCATCAACTTGAAATTCCTCGAGGCGTTAGTCCTCAGTTTCGATCCTTTTGGTCATTTGATGACAAAGGGGGAGAAATCTGAGTTAGTCTTCAAGCGGGTTTATATTATGGGCGTTTTGCTAAGTTACAACTCTCGTTCTTCCGAAACTTTTTATTGGATCGAGTTGTAATCTTAAATCTGATGGTGCCCTGATACTTTTGGACGGTGCATGGTGCTCTGACTTTGATGCACTATGCTCTGATACTTTTGATGTGTTATTCTGCATGCTTATTCCTCGTTAATATTATTGCACGCATGCTGAATCTCATCAGGCACCATATTTCATCATGCATTTCAAATTCTTCATATTATATATCAAATGCGTGTATGAATTACAAGATATAGGGGGAGATCTCCATGATTCAATTATTCAAATGTGCATTGCCTTAAAAGCAAATTCCTCACTATGCACACATTCAGGGGGAGTTCTTCTATATCTTGCAATCAAATTCCTCAATATTAGCATTTACACTTCATATGTTTAATCCCCATTGAAAACTTAACCTATGTTGTTATCAATCACCAAAAAGGGGGAGATTGTAAGTGCATCTAGTGCCCTTAGTGATTTTGGTGTATTGAAGACTTATAGGTTAAATGCTGATACATTTGTGAGTGTACATAGGTCTATAAGTCTATGAGGAGTTTGATATTTACAGAGAAAATCGACCCTAAAAATGAAGTTCTTTGATGAAGACTTTGATATTAGAAGACTTTTCGAAGACTTTGAAAGTGAAGAAATTGGTGTGACCTTGAAGACTTGGTATTCAATTGAGGAACATGAAGCCTGAAGACTTTTGTTTTCGTAGTTTCATTTTCTCTTTCTCGAGTCATAGGAAACACCGTACTGTTAAAGGGGGTCGAGGAAATACTAAGGAAAAATTTCCATGTGATGCTCAACTCAAAATCCTACACCTACCAATCCCTTCGAGTGAAGCCATTGAAAATTGAAGGAAATATGCCCTAGAGGCAATAATAAAGTTATTATTTATTTCCTTATTTCATGATAAATGTTTATCATTCATGCTAGAATTGTATTAACCGGAAACAT
Organism: Aegilops speltoides; assembly: GCA_021437245.1. Lineage (NCBI taxonomy): Eukaryota > Viridiplantae > Streptophyta > Magnoliopsida > Poales > Poaceae > Aegilops > Aegilops speltoides. The sequence goes on from CM038143.1 coordinate 380,042,698, forward strand.
GATACATGTGTGAATGCATAAACAAACAACATGTCACTAGTATGCCTCTACTAGACTAGCTTGTTAATCAAAGATGGTTATGTTTCCTAACCATGAACAAAGAGTTGTTATTTGATTGACAAGGTCACATCATTAGTAGAATGATCTGATTGACATGACCCATTCCATTAGCTTAGCACACGATCGTTTAGTATGTTGCTACTGCTTTTATCCATGACTTATACATGTTCCTGTAACTATGAGATTATGCAACTCCCGTTTACCGGAGGAACACTTTGGGTGCTACCAAACGCACAACGAATGCGGGTGATTATAAAGGAGTACTACAGGTGTCTCCAAAGGTAGATGTTGGGTTGGCGTATTTGAGATTAGATTTTGTCCTCCGATTGTCGGAGAGGTATCTCTGGGCCCTCTCGGTAATGCACATCTTTGAAGCCTTGCAAGCATTACAACTAATGAGTTAGTTGTGAGATGATGTATTACGGACGAGTAAAGAGACTTGCCGTAGCGAGATTGAACTAGGTATTGGATATCGACGATCGAATCTCGGGCAAGTAACATACCGATGACAAAGGAACAACGTATGTTGTTATGCGGTCGACCGATAAAGATCTTAAGTAGAATATGTAGGAACCAATATGGGCATCAGGTCCGCTGTTGGTTATTGACCGGAGGCGTGTCTCGGTCATGTCTACATTGTTCTCGAACCGTAGGGTCCATGCGCTTAAGGTTTCGATGGCGGTTATTATGTGTTTATGCATTTTGATGTACCGAAGAAGTTGAGTCCGGATGTGATCACGGACATGACGAGAGTCTCGAAATGGTCGAGACATAAAGATTGATATATTGGAAGCCTATATTTGGAGTTCGGAATGGTTCCGGGTGAAAACGGAATTCTCGGAGTACCGGAGGTTCTGGAACCCCGGGAACTAAATAGGCCTTAGTGGGCCTCGAGGAGAAGAGGAGGGGCCGGCCGGGGGGTGGCGCGCCCCCTCCCCCAGTCTGAATAGGACAAGGAGGCGGCGCCCCCCCTCTCTTCCCCTCCCCAATCCTACTCCAACTAGGGGGGAGTCCTACTCGGTGGGAGTAGGACTCCTCGCGCCTCCTCTAGGCGGCCGCACCTCCCCCTCCCTCCTTTATATCACTGGGGCAGGGGGAACCCTAGAACACACAAGTTTGATCTGAGATCGTTCCTTAGCCGTGTCGGTGCCCCCTCCACCATATTCCACCTCGGTCATATCGTCATGAAGCTTAGGTGAAGCTTCTGCGCGGTAGAACATCAAGATCGTCACCACGCCGTCGTCTTGTGGAACTCTCCCTCGACACTCGGCTGGATCGAGTCTGAGGGGCGTCATCGAGCTGTCGTGTGTCAAGAACTTCGGGGCGCCGAATGCTGGCGCGGGATCGGTCGGATCGCGAGGAGAGCGTCGACTACTTCCTCTACGTTGTGATCGCTTCGCCGGGTCTCACGAGTGCGTAGACAATACTCTCCCCTCTCGTTGCTATGTATCACCATGATCTTGCGTGTGCGTAGGAAATTTTTGAAATTACTCGTTCCCCAGCAGTGGCATCCGAGCCTAGGTTTTTATGGTTTGATGTTTTGCGAGTAGAACACAAGTGAGTTGTGGGCGATACAAGTCATACTACCTACCAGCATGTCATACTTTGGTTCAGCGGTATTGTGAGATGAAGCGGCCCGGACCGACATTACGCGTGCGCTTCGCGAGACTAGTTTCACCGCCACGAGCACTTTCGTTGCTTAAAGGTGGTGGTGGGTGTCTGTCTCTCTCACTTTAGTTGAACCGAGTGTGGCTCGCCCGGTCCTTGAGAAGGTTAAAGCGGAGTCTATTTGTGAAATATCGTTGTGGTTTTGATCGTAGGTGAGATTGGTTCTTGCTTAAGCCCGTAGCAGCCACGTAAAATTTGCAACAACAAAGTAGAGGGCGTCTAACTTGTTTTTGCAGGGCATGTTGTGATGTGATATGGTCAAGGCGTGATGCTATATTTTATTGTATGAGATGATCATGTTTTGTAACCGAAGTTATCGGCAGCTGGCTGGAGCCATATGGTTGTCGCTTTATTGTATGCAATGCAATGCATACGTAATGCTTTACTTTATCACTAAGCGGTAGCGATAGTCGTAGAAGCGTAAGATTGGCGAGGCGACAACGATGCTCGATGGAGATCAAGGTGTCGCGCCCGGTGGCGATGGTGATCATGGTGGTGCTGCGAGATGGAATCACGAAGCACAAGATGATGATGACCATATCATATCACTTATATTGATTTGCATGTGATGTTTATCTTTTATGCATCTTATCTTGCTTTGATTGGCGGTAGCATTATAAGATGATCTCTCACTAAATTATCAAGAAGTGTTCTCCCAGTATGCACCGTTGCCAAAGTTCGTCGTGCCCGGACACCACGTGATGATCGGGTGTGATAAGCTCTCGTCCATCTACAACGGGTGCAAGCCAGTTTTGCACACGCAGAATACTCGGGTTATACTTGACGAGCCTAGCATATGCGAGATATGGCCTCGGAACACGGAGACCAAAAGGTCGGCGTGAATCATATAGTAGATATGATCAACATAAGATGTTCACCATTGAAAACTACTCCATTTCACGTGATGATCGGTTATGGTTTAGTTGATTTGGATCACGTGATCACTTAGATGACTAGAGATGTCTTTCTAAGTGGGAGTTCTTAAGTAATATGATTAATTGAACTTAAATTTATCATGAACTTAGTACTGATAGTATCTTTCTTGTTTATGTTTGATTGTAGATAGATGGCTCGTCTTTGTTGTTCCGTTGAATTTTAATGCGTTCCTTGAGAAAGCAAAGTTGAAAGATGATGGTAGCAATTACGGATTGGGTCCGTAACGAGGATCATCCTCATTGCTGCCTGAAGAGTTCGTCTGGATGCACCGCTAGGTGCAGAACTCTTCTTTGGAGCAACACGGATGTTGTGAGCGTCTGGCGAGCAAAGTGATGACTACTCTATAGTTCGATGTGCCATGCTTTACGGCTTAGAACCGGGACTTCAACGCCGTTTTGAGCGTCATGGAGCATATGAGATGTTCCGGGGAGTTGAAGTTGATATTCAACAGAATGCGGATTGAGAGATATGAAGTCTCCAATAAGTTCTATAGCTGCAAGATGGAGGAGAATAGTTACATTAGTGAGCACATACTCGAGAATGTGCGGGTACTACAATCACTTGACACAATTGGGAGTTAATCTTCCGGATGATTGTGTCATTGATGAATTCTTCAATCACGCCACCAAGCTACAAAGGCTTCGTGATGAACTATAATATGCAAGGGTTAGTAAAGACTATACGAGCTCTTCGCAATGCTAAAAGCTGCGGAGGTAGAAATCAGAAGGAGCATCAAGTGTTGATGGTCAATAAGACCACTAGTTTCAAGAAGAAAGGCAAAGGAAGAAGAAGGGAACTTCAAGAAGAACAGCAAGCAAGTTGCTCGGGAGAAGAAACCCAAGTGCGGACCTAAGCACAGGCCGAGTGCTTCTCTTGCAAGCGGTAGTCCTTTGAAGCGGAACTGCCCCAAGTATTTGGCGGATAAGAAGGATGGCAAGGTGAACAAAGGTATATGTGATATACATGTTATTGATGTGTACCTTACTAGAGCTCATGATAGCACTGGGTATTTGATCTGGTTACATTGCTAATGTTTGCAACTCGAAGCAGGGACTACGGATTAAGCGAACACCGGCAAAGGGCGAGGTGGCGATGCGCGTGGGAAATGGTTCCAAAGTCGATGTGATCGCGGTCGACACGCTACCTCTACATCTACCTTGGGATTAGTTTTAGACCTAAATAATTGTTATTTGGTGCTGCGTTGAGCATGAACATTATATCTGGATCTTGTTTGATGCGAGGCGGTTATTCATTTAAATCGAGAGAATAATGGTTGTTCTATTTATATGAGTAATATCTTTTATGGTCATGCACCCTTGAGGAGTGGTCTATTTTGATGAATCTCGATAGTAGTGATACACATATTCATAATGTTGATGCCAAAAGATCAGAGTTCATAATGATAGTGCAACTTATTTGTGGCCTTGCCGTTTAGGTCATATCGGTGTAAAGCGCATGAAGAAACTCCATCTTGATGGACTTTTGGAGTCACTTGATTATGAATCACTTGGCACTTGCGAACCGTGCCTTATGGGCAAGATGACTAAAACCCGTTCTCGGTACTATGGAGAGAGCAACAGATTTGTTGGAAATCATACATACTGAGATGTATGTGGTCCGATGAATGTTGAGGCTCGTGGCGGATATCGTTATTTTCTCACCTTCACAGATGACTTAAGCGAGATATGGGTATATCTACTTAATGAAACATAAGTCTGAAACATTTGAAAAGTTCAAAGAATTTCAGAGTGAAGTTGAAAATCATCGTAACAAGAAAATTAAATTTCTACGATCGATCGTGGAGGTGAATATTTGAGTTCTGAGTTTGGTCTACATTTGAAACAATGCGGAATAGTTTAGCAACTAACGCCACCGGAACACCACAGCGTAATGGTGTGTCGAGCGTCGTGTCGTACTTTACTAGATATGGTGCGATCTATGATGTCTCTTCTGATTTACCGCTATCGTTTTGGGGTTATGCTCTAGAGGCGGCCGCATTCACCTGAATAGAACACCGTCGAAATCCGTTGAGACGACACCTTATGAACGTGGTTTGGCAAGAAACCAAAGTTGTCGTTTCTTAAAGTTTGGGGATGCGATGCTTATGTGAAAAAGCTTCAACTCGATAAGCTCGAACCCAAATCGGAGAATGTGTCTTCATAGGATACCCAAAGGAGCAGTTGGGTACACCTTCTATCACAGATCCGAAGGCAAGACATTCGTTGCTAAGAATGGATCCTTTCTAGAGAATGAGTTTCTCTCGAAAGAAGTGAGTGGGAGGAAAGTAGAACTTGATGAGGTAATAATACCTTCTCCCTTACTTGAAAGTAGTTTGTCGCGAAACCGGTTTACGAGACATCTACACCAAGTAGTGAGGAAGTTGATGATGTTGATCATAAAACTTCAGATCAAGTTCTTCGCAGAACCTCGTAGATCAACGAGTAAGATCCGCACTGAGTGGTACAGTAATCCTGTTCGGAAATCATGCTATTAGATCATGATGAACCTACAAACTATGAAGAAGCGATGGTGAGCCCAGATTCCATAAAATGGCTTGAGGCCATGAAATGCGAGATGGGATCCATGTATGAAAACAAAGTATGGACTTTGGTTGACTTGCCGAGGGTAGGCAAGCAATAGAAAACAAGTGGATCTTCAAGAAGAAGACCGTGGCGACGGTAATATTATCGTCTACAAAGCTCGACTTATGCAAAGGGTTTTGACAAGTTCAAGGGATTGACTACGATGAGACCTTCTCACCCGTAGCGATGCTTAAGTCTGTCCGAATCATGTTAGCAATTGCGCATTTTATGATTATGAAATTTGGCAAATGGATGTAAAGCGCATTCTGAATGGATTTACGGAAGAAGAGTTGTATATGATGCAACCGAAGGTTTTATCGATCCAAGGGAGCTAACAAAGTGTGCAAGCTCCGGCGATCCATTTATGGACTGGTGCAAGCATCTCGGAGTTGGAATAAGCGCTTTGATAGTGTGATCAAAGCATTTGGGTTTATACAGACTTTTGGAGAAGCTTTGTATTTACAAGAAAGTGAGTGGGAGCTCTGTAGCATTTACGATATTATATGTAGATGACATATTGCTGATCGGAAATGATATAGAATTCTGGATAGCATAAAGGGATACTTGAATAAGAGTTTTTCAATGAAAGACCTCGGTGAAGCTGCTTACATATTGGGCATTAAGATCTATAGAGATAGATCAAGGCGCTTAATTGGACTTTCACAAAGCACATACCTTGACAAAATTTTGAAGAAGTTCAAAATGGATCAAGCAAAGAAAGGGTTCTTGCTGTATTACAAGGTGTGAAGTTGAGTAAGACTCAATGCCCGACCACCGCAGAAGATAGAGAAAATGAAAGATGTTCCTATGCTTGACCATAGGCTCTATCATGTATGCAATCTTGTGTACGGACGATGTGTGCCTTGCTATAAGTTTAGCAGGAGGTACCAAAGTAATCCGAGTGGATCTTTGGACAGTGATCAGAACATCTGAAATACGAAAAGGACTAAGGATATGTTTTCGTATATGGAGGTGACAAAGAGCTCATAAATGGCAGTTACGTTGATGCAAGCTTTGACACGATCCGGACGATTCTAAATCGCAGACCGGATCGTATTTACACTAAGCGGAGGAGCTGTCGGTGGTGCGATTCTAAACAAAGCGTCGTGGCGGGATCTACATGTGAAGCGGAGTACATAGCAGCCGAAGCAGCTAATGAAGGATGCGGATGAAGGAGTTCATATCCGATCTAGGTGTCATACCTAGTGCATCGGGTCCAATGAAAATCTTCGTGACAATCTTGGAGCAATTGCCTTAGCGAAGGAATCCAGATTTCACAAGAGGACCAAGCACATCAAGAGGCGCTTCAATTCCATCCGGGACTTAGTCGGTGGGAGACATAGAGATTTGCAAGATACATACGGATCTGAATGTTGCGAGACCCATTAACTAAGCCTCTTCCACGAGCAAAACATGATCAAGCACCAAGACTCCATGGGTGTTAGAATCATTACTATGTAATCTAGATTATTGACTCTAGTGCAAGTGGGAGGATGAAGGAAATATGCCCTAGAGGCAATAATAAAGTTATTATTTATTTCCTTATTTCATGATAAATGTTTATCATTCATGCTAGAATTGTATTAACAGGAAACATGATACATGTGTGAATGCATAAACAAACAACATGTCACTAGTATGCCTCTACTAGACTAGCTTGTTAATCAAAGATGGTTATGTTTCCTAACCATGAACAAAGAGTTGTTATTTGATTGACAAGGTCACATCATTAGTAGAATGATCGATTGACATGACCCATTCCATTAGCTTAGCACACGATCGTTTAGTATGTTGCTCTTGCTTTTATCCATGACTTATACATGTTCTGTAACTATGAGATTATGCAACTCCGTTTACGGAGGAACACTTTGGGTGCTACCAAGCGTCTGGCGTAAGCGGGTGATTATAAAGGAGTACTACTGGTGTCTCCAAAGGTAGATGTTGGGTTGGCGTATTTGAGATTAGGTTTTGTCACTCCGATTGTCGAGAGGTATCTCGGGCCCTCTCGGTAATGCACATCATGAAGCCTTGCAAGCATTACAACTAATGAGTTAGTTGTGAGATGATGTATTACGGAACGAGTAAAGAGACTTGCGTAGCGAGATTGAACTAGGTATTGGATATCGACGATCGAATCTCGGGCAAGTAACATACCGATGACAAAGGAACAACGTATGTTGTTATGCGGTCGACCGATAAAGATCTTCGTAGAATATGTAGGAACCAATATGGGCATCCAGGTCCGCTGTTGGTTATTGACCGAGGCGTGTCTCGGTCATGTCTACATTGTTCTCGAACCGTAGGGTCCGCACGCTTAAGGTTTCGATGGCGGTTATTATGAGTTTATGTATTTTGATGTACGAAGAAGTTGAGTCCGGATGTGATCACGGACATGACGAGGAGTCTCGAAATGGTCGAGACATAAAGATTGATATATTGGAAGCCTATATTTGGAGTTGAATGGTTAGGGTGAAAGCGGAATTTATCGAGTGCAGGGAGGTTACGGAACCCCGGGAACTAAATGGGCCTTAGTGGGCCTCGAGGGAGAAGAGGAGGGGCGGCCGGGGGTGGCCGCGCCCCCCCCAGTCGAATAGGACAAGGAGGCGGCGCCCCCTTTCCTCTTCCCCTCCCCAATCCTACTCCAACTAGGAAGGGGAGTCCTACTCGGTGGGAGTAGGACTCCTCGCAGCCCTCCTCTGGGCCGGCCGCACCTCCCCCTCCCTCCTTTATATACGGGGCAGGGGGCACCCTAGAACACACAAGTTTGATCTACGGATCGTTCCTTAGCCGTGTGCGGTGCCCCTCCACCATATTCCACCTCGGTCATATCGTCATGAAGCTTAAGCGGCTTCTGCGCCGATAGAACATCAAGATCGTCCTGCGCCGTTGTCTTGTGGAACTCTCCTCGACACTCGGCTGGATCGGAGTACGAGGGGCGTCATCGAGCTGCACGTGTGTCAAGAACTCGGGCGCCGGATAATGGCGCCGGGATCGGTCGGATCGCGAGGAGAGCGTCGACTACTTCCTCTACGTTGTGATCGCTTCGCCGGGTCTCGAGTGCGTAGACAATACTCTCCCTCTCGTTGCTATGCATCACCATGATCTTGCGTGTGCGTAGGAATTTTTGAAATTACTCGTTCCCCAACAAAAATCTCATCTGATTCGATCAATTTCTTGATGTGAGACGCAGTTCTTCAGTCCTTGAGGACTTTGCTCGGCCGAGGAGTTAAAATTCGCCGGTCGAATTGCCTACGATGAGGAACATGATAGTACGAGGAATTTGAGAGTCAAATTTCCGACCGTTCTTTATCTTCTTCTTGGCTGTCCAAAATATCTTATCCACCTAACGGTCATATCATTGAAGGGCATTTATGTCTTATCATGTCGGGCTGCTCCTAGGCTATAAATAGCCGCCCCTACAACCACTAGTGGGTTGGCTGCTCCGAGAGAACTTGACACTTGTCATTTGAGAGCAACCCATCCTCCGAGACTTTGGCGAAAATCATCAGTGAGGAAAATCCCAAAACCAAACCCCACAAACCCAAAGTGATTGAGCATCCTTGAAGAAATTGATCTGCATGGATCCGGCGCTTATTACCTTTGAAGATTGTGCTTCTTCTAGGCGGTTAGGCGTCAAGGTCTAGAAGCATCCAAGAGGAATTGCGGATCGCCGAGTGACCAAGTCTGTGAAGGTTTGGAAGTCACCTAAAGACTTACCACGAGTGATTGGGCCGAGGCTGCATGGTCTTAGTTCAAGGAGAATCGGTGATGGTGAGTGTCTGAGTTGCGGCTCAAAGGCGGGTGTCCGGACTGCGTGTCCTCGAGTTTAAATACTCGGCCGCTCCAACAGACGTCTGTTGAGGCAATTGTTGGAACCGGTTTACCAAATCATTGTCTTCACCAACTAACTGGTTCTATTTCCTCAACTCTTTCATTTCCTCATTCTTGTGTTGTATGTTGTTCATATCGTGCTTGAAGACTTTGGTGAAGACTTTCACAAATTCCTCGGTTCAATTTCTTGATCGTCAAATCTTCATCTTGTTATCCTGTGTTTACGCTTTCTGTACTCTGTGCTAATCTTCATTTCATCATGATGACTATGTTTGTATCCTGTTACGTTTACTTCTTAGTACTTATTCCGCTGCAAGTAGTTCTTCGCTAAGGAATTTCCTCACCAGCAAATTCCTCAGTGAAGAATTCATAAAAATCGCCTATTCACCCCCCCTCTAGTCGATATAACGCACTTTCACCACCAGCTCGACCGCCTCGGCCTCCTCTTCTGCCCCGTCCTCCTCCTGGCCCCTGCCCTGTACGCATGGTCCACGACGCCCTTAGGTTTTTGAAAACCAGAGCCGCCGGAGGATGGATTCCGTTGCCGTGCTCTTTGAAAAGATGCCCCAACATAACACACACGGCGCACCAATCCGGGAGTTTCTCATATCTCACCCTGTAAATCTGGCACTTGCCATCTCGGTTCAAGGATACCGCATTCTTCAAAGGCTTCATGACGTTTATCCGGACCCAAACCCGATGAAAATTTCCAGCAAAATTCTGAGATTGTGGTTCAGTGAAAAGGACCTCTCCCACCTTTGCAGCAAGAGACGGTACTAGATGGGCGTATAGGGGAGGTACATCATGAATTTGAGCCGAAATCTCAATTGTATCCAACTGAACAGTCGAGGGTTTTGCCAAACCATCATAAGGCTTCAGTATGACGGCGTCTCCCCTGAAGTGCCAAGGTCCTTCCTGGGTTACCCTCTCCCAATCGCCCAAACAGGAGAATTGCACCGTATATAGGTTGTCCTCAAGTGGCTTGAAAGTTACCTCCTGGGCAAGATCCCAAGTCGATCTCATGTTCCGGAAAAACCAATACTGAGAGTAGGTCTTGACAGAGTTCACCTTTGCAAGCACTATCCATCGCGCCGCCCCCTCCGGTGCCTCCTTCTCATCAAACACCACATCATCTAGGTCTTCCTCACGCAGACCTAGTTCTTTCATCAACAGTTGCACGTCGTCGATCCCATCTGCTTCAGCCGCAGCCGCTCCCGAAGCCTCGTTCGACGCCATCTTCAGAACCCTAACCCGATTTGGACTAGATCGGGCTGTTGACAGAAACCCTACCCCTCTGCCTCGCCCCGTCACACCCAAGAGACCAGAGGGCGCAGCAGAGCACGCCCCCGTCCTTAGGATCAGGTGATGGGGTGGTAATCAGAGGATGGGGACGATGGTCTCGACGGCGGCGAAAAGTCGCCTCCGGGAGGATAAAACCCTAGCGTGAGGGAAAAAGTGTCGCGGCTCTTCGCCGTAGCCCAGCTACATGACTTACAAGGCTGGAAAATGGGCTTCGGGGGCAGACGACCCAATAACGACAGGCCTTAGATTTTTCTTGCGAAGTAGCTGCCCCTTAGGACATATGGCCCAGTGCGCGAGGTAAAGGTAGATCGGACGGCCAGGAACTATCGAGATGCGAGATATGACGGCCCAAAAGTCAGAGGGCATGAGAGGGCTGAGATTATGTTCAGTTTTACTATCCTAAATAACTATGGTAAAAGGAAATGGCTTGGAGGCAGCCTCTAGCATTAGCGATAGTGCTAGAACTTTTTCCTTAGAGGACAACCCTACAGTGTATAGCGACGGACTCCAAAGCCTTAGAGGCAAGTATGAAGGCCATAAAATTCTACATTGTGGCTGCTCTAATATGACATCCCAGCTTAATAGGATACTCCTGTAAAATAAAACAACAAAACAATAAGAAATGCTCCATTCAATCAGTATTAATTATTGCTGATTTAGTATATAAAGTTGTGCTAAATCAGCGATAATTAATATGGATCGTAGCGAGTAACTTTTTTGCGAATGAGAAAAAGAAACTTAAAATCGAAAAAAAAAACTATGTCGTACTTATTATGTAGCCCGGGAGGAGCTTTTTTTTTGAGAAATTGTAGCCCAGGAGGCGCGACGCTATGCAGATGACAGTCCCCAATTCTTTTTATTTTTTTGCAAAAGGCCTAAGGCCACATAAATTAAGTTTAACATGTCCCTATGAACACACTCATACAGAAAAATAAAGTTATATTTAATTCTTAGGTGGGCCCAAGTTTTCTCCCTCATGCATTCGTGAGCATAGCTTGATTCCGCTTATAGGCCTTCGCCTCGGCAAACAAACTTTTTTAAATCCAAGAGTTTGTAGAAGCAACGACTGGGAACTGAGAAGTCGTCGATGCAGACAAAGAGGTCTCGGTGGTCGCAAAATCGCCGCACCAGATAAAAACCATCGATAAGAACCTGTAGAAACTCCAAAAAACCATAAACGCTGGTCGAATCCAGATGGATCCACCAGAAATCTAAATCGACCGGATCCAGAAGACCCGCCAGATAACAGCCCCCGGTTATACGGAAGCTCCTTAAAACATCAGCAGGTCCACCAAACTTCAATCTGTACAATACAGTAGGTGCCCTGATCTGTATTACTGCATAATTTTGCAGCTCATTAACTGAATACAGTGCGCGTACAAGCACAATACACACATCTATCCAAATTCCAAAGCATATGTACACTGGTCGCATCATGGGGCAGATTGATGGGCATCATGCGAGGCACGGCCTGAAACATATTCCCCAGAGGATTAATAGCCGGCACCGGCATGATTATGCACGGCCGGAGACAATGTGCTGATGCTCTTTCCATTGCCGACGGACTGCGATCCAGTCATGTGAGGCTCCCGCTGAGCACGGCGGATGCCTGTGCCACGGCCCTGGCGACCCTGTGAACCTCGTGCTGCACCAGCTTCCAGGACGCCGAGGTGTTGCTGCTCCTCGCGGTGGCTATGGCGTCGGCTATGCCGGGATACGACGCGGTATCCCAGTCGTTCTGCTCCGACGGTCCGTAGATCTGCGACAGGCGACGCTCGCAAATCAGAACTAGCCACAACTACGAATCACGAGATACCGCGGTGAATCCCACGCAAGGAAAATGTGTGGATGAGTTGTTCACTGACCAGATGCTTGTACCAGGCTTGCTTGAAGATCCCTTCCCGGTTAGTGAAGGCTCGCTCTGCCTGCATGAGCCGGTCGTTGAGTCCCCGGATCTTCATCGAGCCCTTACTCAGCTGCTTGCTTGACTGTTCCCTTTGAATATCCTGACACCAAATTCTGAAGTTAAAAAGCTAGCATATGCAAGATTGTATTGGCTGAACGGCAATTCTGAAGCAACCAAGTTACCTTTCGCTCGCTGTTAACTTTGGTAGCTGCCTTTTTCAGAGCTCGGATCGAGTTGTACAACGGGGAACAACTGACAGCCGTCCCCTCGGTTTCCTTCTCTACTACTTTTGTGTATGCCTGACAACAAAAAAAGGAGAGGAAAAATTTCAAGTTCATAAGGCTTGGAGCGACCTTGCTTACTTTGCGTGTCCATGGCTCCAAATGTTGTTGGGTTCAGTGGAGTGTTAGTGTGTTACCTCAAGCTCGGTTGTGTAGGACATGTAATCGAAGGGTATGATCTCTTCATCAGCAAGTCTCAAAGCCATAATTCCCCAGATGCTAGCAGCTGTGAGACGACAATGTTGGTTATGCTGTGCGGCTACTAAGTACTAACACACAGCACAAAGAGGAATACGGGGCAGTACCTGCGACATGCCTGCGGAACCCAGGGTCCGCGAACTTCTCCACCCACACAAAATCATCGTATAAAGAGTGGTAAACAGGATACCCTGGCCCTGTCAAAGTCCAAGGAGCTCCATTAGACCATTAGGGATACGAGAAACCGTAAGAATCAACAACACGACGTGCCTCCTACCTTCTCCAAATATCAAGTTGGTTGATGGAATGCCAACATGTTGGACGAATGCTGCATAATCTGATCCTCCATTGCCTAGTCGTTGAATCTTCATGCAGTATATCAGAGACAATATATGTTAACTACAGTAAATAAATAGCTACGAACGTTTCAGTGTTGGAACTGAAATTTAAAACTGAAGATTCAGAAATGAAATGTCCCAGAAGCTGCAGATTTCATTTTACGCGCAGAGGAACCCGGAGTTTGACAGCAATCAGTACTATATACCGTATGTGATAACGGTGTGCTAACTATATAGGGAAGTCATGTTACAACTCACCTTGGGAGAAGCATTGGATTTGACCCATGCATCATACACCGTCTGAGATGAATTGTCGGGATCTTGAACCTTCATGAATTGAAAAAAACAGAACGTTTTGACCTTTTGAACATCTTAATAAGAAAATTAGCATTGGCATAAGCATGATATTGTCATAGACAGGCCGTTCAAAGTCGAGGCACAACTGTAGAGTGTTGACCACTCAACATTGGTATGACCAAACCCAGATGATTGACTATCAGTTACTACCTCCTCTTTATCATTTTCAAAAAAAAAAATGTTTACTACCTCCGTATCAAAATATAAGACGTTTTGGTAGGCTAAAATGGCCTACCAAAACGTCTTATATTTCTATACGGAAGTAATAGTACTCTTTTCTACGTGAATCTGTTACTTTTTGGTAGGCTAAAATGGAGTACCAGTTTAATTGTTTCCAGGAGTAGCTCATCCAGTTGGGGAGTTGTAGATGGGAGTAAAACCGGACCGACAACCGAAACATCAATATTCAGATATGCAACAGCCCTCGAAGAAAGCATCTCCCTGTTTTCTTCAACCCATTCAGTTGATCCTGTCTGCATAAATGTAAATTGTGATCACCATTGCAGCTGCTTTTTATAAGGTGCCTACGTATGTACTTGTAACAAATGAATGTGGTGCCCAAGGAGAAATCGACTTACCAATCCGTACTCTTCTGCATCCCAGCTACAGAAAATGATGGTCCTTCGAGGCCTCCACCCTTGCTTTTGCAGCATCGAAAACCTTTGCGCTAACTAGATGGACAGGGGGTGAAGTTAACAACGTGTTCAGGAGCAGAGATGGACATATTGTTCAAGATTTCTGCTGATAAGTCAACTCCGTTATTCAGAAGGAGCGGTCAGGATTAGTGTATTATGCCACGGTGCAGAGTTCAGAGAAAAGAACAGCCTACTGGATTGCTGAGAGTGAGAGAACAGATGTTATAACACAAGAATCACCTCGATCATAGCTGCTGTTCCGCTGTTGGGGTCGGCGCCTCCAAATGTCCAGGCATCGCGATGGTTTCCCAGGATGACATATCTGTACCGTCATCAAAGGTTAAAATTGGCTAGCTTAGTCACGTCATTCATAGTATAGTAAATAAATAAGACTGGAACTGCAACTACGCCTAACTGCAGATTGGAACGCATGTAATATCGTTGTACCAAAGCATGACGAGGTTGGATCAAATTGTTTGCTTCCAAGCAAGCTAGCTTGAGCAAAATAAAATAAAATGCAAGTCGGACTTGTGTACCCCATAGCCATTTGAGAATACGGATTTATCACGGCGAAAGCAACAGATCAATTTTCTTTATACAAAGCACAAAACAAGTACCCATAGCCATTTGAGAATTCAGATTGATGGTATGTAGCTGGAGTAGCTGAATAGGAGCAGATCAGATGCATTCTCTTTGAAATATAGAAAGGGCGTAGCCGGAGAACTTTCTGATCAGTAAAGTGGAGCCCAAAGTGGTCTGGGGATTAGGGAATTGGGCCATTTGGCTAGCTAATTCAAAAAGAAAAAAAGAATTGGATGCACCAAAGCAAGCAAAGTAAGATGCACTTTCCAGGATCTCATATATCTTACGGGCTACACCTGAAGCTGAAGGTCTACGAATGGTCCAAAAAGCAGTGCTCGTTATTTGGAAGTGCTCAGGCACGATGCATATTTTACTACAACTTGCAGTGTAATAGAAGCTTCCGCGACAAAGCAGAGGAATCATTTTAAAACCGAAAAGTTACACTACTTGATGATGGTTGATGATGCAGGATGAGGGAGAATGAGTTACCTGTCCGGCTCTTCTGCGCCTTCGATCACAGCGAAGACATTCTCAATCGTTGCCATCGTATCATTGCCCTGCAAATTCCAAACAAAAGCATCACAAAACAATCACGCCTGAAGAAGAATTTGGCAAACGAGACAAAAGCGCCTCGAATTTAACGTACTTGATACGTCAGGTTCAGCACGGCCGGCCCTGGGCCAAGCCGGTACGCGGGGCTGCCGTCCCGGCCCTGCCAGTCCGCCGGCGCCTCGGCCCCTCCCAGAACCCGCTGGATCTCCGCGGCGTCCCGCGCCGACACCGGGAGCGCCGGGATGCCCGGCATGTCGTCGGTGGCCATGGCGTCCTCCACGCTCACGCGCTCGCACCCCTCGGACGACGCCCACATCGGCGTCGTCGGGTCGCCCACGCCCCGGAACAGGCTCCCCACCTGCACACCGCTCGGGGGCAGCCACCGCGAGTCGGGGAACGACCCCTCCCCGGCCGGGCCGCCGTACTCCAGCGGGTCGGGGTACACCAGCGCGGCCGCGGCGCCCGCCGCGCGCGCGTTGTGCACGATGTCCTCGCAGTGGATCCTCCCGTACCGCGCGAGCGCCACCCTGCCGGCGACGTCGACGCCGCGGGAGGCGAGGTAGGCGAAGTCCTCCTCGCGGCCGTAGTTGGCGTACACGGCCTCCGCGGACACCGACCCGGAGGCGGAGTAGGCGAAGAAGGTCGGGGTCACCTCGGCCGCGGCGCGCGCGTAGGGGTCGCTGGGGTAGGTGTCCTGGGTGAGGGAGAAGGACTTGGCGGCGCGGCCGGGCCCCGCGGAGAGGGAGAGGGAGCGGTGGACGGGGTAGGAGAGGAGGACGGAGTAGGGCGTGATGTGCGACGGGATGGAGAGGGAGGAGAACGCGTGGAGGACGTAGGCGGCGGTGACGGAGTTGGCCTTGGTGCCGGCGACGTGGGGGTGCAGGGTGAGCGCGCGGAGGTGGAAGGCGGCGGTGTTGTTGGAGCCGAGGGAGAGGAAGAGGGAGCCGAGGTTGGGAGACGGGGTCGGGGGCGAGCGGAGGACGGCCAGGAGGAAGAGAGCGACGGCGGCGGCGAGGACGGCGAGTATGGACGGGAGGAGGCGGCCGCGGCGGTGGGGCTTGAACGGCGGAGGCGAGGGGGAGAGGAGGGAGGCGGCGTCGGGGCGGGACATGGCGGGAGAATGGGGCAGCTGGGAGGGAGAGCGGATGCAGGGGAGGAGTCAGTTGTAACGACTACCTGCATTTGAAGTGGTGATGGGTGCTCTGCTTTGCTCTGTTTCCACACCACCGAGATGGCCGCCTGCCGTTTCTTAATTTGCGGCGACCGCGACGTCTTGTGTTGTTTTGTTACACACAAGTGGTGGGTGCGATAGCAAATGCTTAGCGCTGCACCTGCCGGCCGTGCGGCAACAGTACCTACCACCGGCGTCATTTTTGGCCTCCTTCGCTCGGTTCGGTCAGGCTAATGCATGCTGAAAACCAATTCTATATTTATTTATTTTTGTGAGGGACTTTATATTTAATTTGCTTATTCATAAAACGTCAACCTATATTATAGGCGAACCACTAGCACACAACCTAGTTTTAACTTGTAAGCACGCGTGTTTTTTTTCGAGAGTACGTCAATAGTGTACCGTATTTTTATAAAAGGAAGCAAAAAGTTTACAAGATCCCTACAACGATGCGAACATGGACGAGGTTACACCAACTCCAACATGTCCTCGGTGACGCCCAGCACGGCCATCATCCTGCGCTTCCACTTTCGTGGAAACTCAGAGGCAACAGCCGGGCCGGTTGTCGCATAAGCACGCGTGGTTACGTGCAAGACATGCGGTGTGTTAACCTTTTGTTCTAGTGATGAGGTTGCAAGAACACACACTTATATGCAGAACAGAGCAATTTAAACAACCGTTCGCAGGCACACATTAACAACATTGGTCATAATAACAACACGACACAACATATAGACTAAATAAATCAAGCATCCAGGATCAAGGCAAGTGCTTTGTCATGCTTCTCGCATTTGGCCACCACCTCAGCGTCGGAAAGGTCGAGGTTGTGCACCTTGAACGTGACAAGGTAACCAATCTTTAGTTGGTGACCTGCGGCGAAGCACGCCCACCCATTATCAAGGGCTAACATTTGGTTGATGTCCCGGAGCGTGACCCTCCAATTGCAGTCGGTGTCCTCGGAACGACTTTCGGTGGAATGTTGGTCATGTGCTTACGAAAGCCATGAGGATCGGCGGTAATTCCAATACATATGCTAAGATCACCTTGTAGAAGTGTGTTGACCTGCATCCTCATGAAAAAGGCTGAAATTCGTTGCCCTGACCTGAAGCCTCTTTGACGCGCTAACCTCTGCCACCTTCTTGCCCTTCGAGCAGTTACCCTCAACAACATTGCCGAGCACAAGCTTCCTAGCTGGGCACTACAATTTTCACATGAAACAAGATCAATGAATGAACATGTAGCATGGATTGATCATCAAGATCAACACACTAACACATATAGCCAACTACCATTGACACGGAAAGTATTGAAACTACCGTACTACCATACAAGCAAACTCTTGATCTTGCCATTAGAAACCGTACAACAAGAACAAGAGTTTTCATACTGACATAGATCATAGTGCGAGCCATCTCAATAAGAGTCTTGTTCTTGCGCTCCACGACACCATTTTGCTGAGGTGTATATGGAGCAGAGAGCTCATGAGTGATGCCGAATGTATCAAGATAGGTATCGAGGCCAGTGTTCTTGAATTCTGCGCTATTGCCACTCCTGATGTGCTTGGTCTTGATGCCATACTTGGTCATGGCACGGTTGAGGAAGCATCAGAAGACATCCTGCACTTCAGTCTTATAGAGAATTATGTGCTGAAAGGATCGAGAAGAGGTGTCTAGAGGGGGGAGATTAGACCCTCAACAAACAAAGTTGACAATTTTTAAGTTTTTCAAGATGAGGTGGTAGATTAACACAATTTCAAGCATACACATTACTATTCAAGCGAGCATGCAAAGAGTATATGAGCAGCGGAAAGTAAAGCATGCAACTTGCAAGAAAGTAAAGAGATGGGATTGGAGTGTGCAAACGCAATTGGAGACACAGAGATTTCTGGCGTGGTTCCGATAGGTGGTGCTATCGTACATCCACGTTAATGGAGACTTCAACCCATGGAAGGTAACGATGCGCGAGTCCACGGAGGGCTCCACCCACGAAGGGTCCACGAAGAAGCAACCTTGTCTATCCCATCATGGCCATCGCCCACGAAGGACTTGCCTCACTAGGGTAGATCTTCACGAAGTAGGCGATCTCCTTGCCCTTGAAAACTTCTTGGTTCAACTCCACAATCTTGACGGAGGCTCCCAAGTGACACCTAACCAATCTAGGAGACACCACTCTCCAAAAGGTAATAGATGGTGTGTTGTTGATGAACTCCTTGCTCTTGTGCTTCAAATGATAGTCTCCCCAACACTCAACTCTCTCTCACAGATTTGGCTATGGTGGAAAGATGATTTGAGTGGAAAGCAACTTGGGGAAGGCTAGAGATCAAGATTCATATGGTAGGATTGGAATATCTTGGCCTCAACACATGAGTAGGTGGTTCTCTCTCAGAAAATGAGTAGTGAAAGTGTAGGTTTGTTCTGATGGCTCTCTCCACAAATGAAGAGTGGGTGGAGGGGTATATATAGCCTCCACACAAAATCTAACCGTTACACACAGATTCCCAAACTCGGTGGGACTGAATCAGCAAACTTGGTCAGACTGATCCAGGCAAAAATGTGAACGTTAGGATTTTCGGTGGGACCGATATAGTCATCTTGGTGGGACCGATGTGCAGGGGTAGGGTAAAACCTCAACTCGGTTTGACCGATTACTCAAACTCAGTGAGACCGATTTTGGTAATAAGTAAACAGAGGATTGGTCAAGCAAACTCGATGGGACCGACTGCACCAACTCGGTTAGACCGAAAATGTTGCACCAGATCACAGAGAGATTGCAAGCCCATCCCGGTGAGACCGAGATCCCATCGGTGAGACCAAAGTAACTAGGGTTTGGCAGTGGCTGAATATGATGAAACTCGATGGCGCGGGATAGACAAAGTCGGTGGGGCCGAGTTTGACATTTAGGTTTAGGACATATGTGGATGTGAGAAAGTGGCCGAGGGTTTTGGAGCATATCACTAAGCACTTTGAGCAAGCAAGCCATTAAGCAACACCACATCCCCTTTTAACAGTATTGGCTTTCCTATGGACTCAATGTGATCTTGGATCACTAAAATGGAAAATGAAGAGTCTTGAGCTTTTGCTAATATTTGTCCTTAGCATTTTGAAGGGGTTCCACATCCTCTTGTCCATGTCCATGCCACTCCAATGTTGAACTTATCTGAAATGCACTAGGTAAAAGTATTAGTCCAACAAGAGATATGTTGTCATGAATACCAAAATCACCCAGGGAGCACGTGCTTCCAATCTCCCCCTTTTTGGTAATTGATGATAACATACATCAAAGCTTTAGGTAAAGGTGTGAGGAAGTAGCAAGTAAAGCTTTGGAAAGACATGCAACATGCATTGGCTCCCCCTACATGTATGCAATCATGTGAAGATAGATTGTAAGAGTATGAGAATGCATAAACATGTCAGAGCTAGCAATGAGTTACATGTATCTTGGCTATATGCATCAGAGCAAATGATGCAGATACTGGAATTGTGCCTTCATGTTCATGAGCCTCTCTTGCAAACAATATGTACCACATCAAGAGATCTTCGTGCACATGAGTGTGATGCATATACTTACCTTGTGGTCTTGAGCTATCTTGAAGAAGATGCACCTGGGTAAACAAGGTTAGATAACACAAGAACATCTACTAGACAGAGCAAGAACTAAAGAGCACAAGAATACCAAGACTGGAATGACATGTAGAGTGTGAGTACTAGGTACTCTATTTGGATATTGACATGTCCCCAAGAATAAAGATATGCAATGAATTCCAAAGATTTTCTTCCCTTAAATGTCTTTCTCCCCCTGAATCTGACATGGGATAATGGGAGTAGATAGGGTAGCAGAAAATCAGAGCAAACAAGAAAATATTCTAACCAGGGCAAGATAGGGTCATAACATATACTATCATGTCTTTCCCCTCTTGAAGACATGAGACAACTTTCCTCCTAAGAATAAGAGCATCAGGAGAAGATTTTATGAGTGCATTCTCTCTTATGTGATAAGCTTTGATGTGATCTCTCTCCCCCTTTGACATCAATTTCCAAGAAGGGACTTCTGGAGCATGAGTCAAGTAGGTTTGGTCCTGGAGTCACATTTCAAAGCCACGTGTAATATTGATGCTGGTAGAGGACAAGTTACAAAGAGTGGAGCTGGGACAAATATGCAGAATGTAAGTGACATAGAGTTTCTCTCACGACTGAAATCGGTAGCACCGAGTGGTTGCAATCGGTGGCACCGAGTTGATTCGGTTCGGCCGAATAAACCAATCTGGTGAGATCGAGTTCAACCCAGAGAGTAACTTCTTGTCACCTCAGCTCACTAGGCAAATAAGATCTCACAAGGATATGCAAGGAATTAACTGAATGATTTGCAATGAATTGGATGCAGGGAAATGCAGAGAAAAGAAAAGAAAAGAAATCTAGATGAAGTTTTTTTTCGAAAGGGGAACTAGCATGCACGAGACAAATGCAAGGGCACAAAGAAACAACAGAGAACTTCATCTAGAATTGGTCGGCTACAAAGTCACCTATGTCAGAGTATATTGACTTAGGAGTCAAGTAAAGACACTTGATCATAGGTCATACTCATCGTTTAAGCTCAAAATGGGGTTGCCATTCTTCGTTTAAGCATTTTGATGTATTCTCATCTTGTTGAGTTGCTTTGACCCATGACTTGGGGTTAAGCTTCTCTAAGATGGAATGACATACCTTGGGTGGTGGTGATGTACTTGGTCATGTAGTTGAACTTGTGTAGGGTGCTCAAGTTGATGTAGATCATCAAGAGTTGGGAGCACCACTTGTAGTTGAAGTTCATCTTCCTACATGGGTTAGTCTTGCAAGGAAGAGCACTTGTGTATCCAAAGTAACAATCATGAAATTTGATATAGAAATTTGTCAAAGGATATATTGAATGGATTCGTGCTTCCTTGTCTTCATCCACCATTTTGTAGAGACTTGGAGATGTAGAGATTGCTTAAAGTGTGATTGAGTTGCAATCTCATAGAGTTGGGATTTTCCAAGTACCTACAAGGGTTAGATAGCATGCAAGAGTACAAGAATATCCAAGACATCTGATCATCATCATAAGAGAATGGTCAAGGATTAGTCATAGTAAGGCTCATGGCTTGCATGCATCCACACGAAGTTTCTACTCCAAATTTGAGGCATCAATGATGTTCAATTCACCTCTCAACCTGCAAAACACTTTCTCATCAAGTGGTTTAGTGAATATATCCGCCAATTGCTTGTCGGTACGAACATGCTTAAGTTTGATATCTCCCTTAACAACATGATCTCAAATGAAATGATGACGAACTTCAATATGCTTAGTTTGAGAATGTTGCACGTGATTATGAGCAATCTTAATAGCACTCTCATTGTCGCAAAGCAATGGAACATGTTTCACATATATCCCATAATCTTTAAGAGTTTGGGTCATCCAAAGTAATTGAGCACAACATGAACCAGTGGTAATGTAGTCCGCTTCGACGGTGGATAAGGATACTGAGTTTTGTTTCTTGGAGGACCAAGACACAAGAAATCTACCAAGAAATTAACAAGTACCCAAAGTGGACTTTCTATCAACCTTGTCACCGGCATAGTCCGAGTCGGAGTAGCCAAAAAGATCAAAATAAGACCTCTTAGGATACCAAATGCCAAAATTTGGTGTATGTATTAAGTATCTCACTATCCTTTTCACAGTCTTAAGATGACATTCTTTGGGGGCTGCTTGATATCGTGCACACATGCACACACTTAGCATGACATCGGGACGAGATGCACATAAATATAATAATGAACCAATATAGAATGGTAAACCTTTTGGTCAACCGGTTCGCCATCCTTTGTCAAGTCAAGATGTCCACTAGTAGGCATGGGGGTATTCATACCTATGCATTCTTGCATGTTGAACTTCTTGAATAAGTCCTTGGTATACTTCATTTGAGAGATAAAGGTTCCCTCCTTAGTTTGCTTGATTTGCAAACCAAGAAAGAACTTGAGTTCACTCATTGTCCGTGTCAAAACCGGCGGATCTCAGGTAGGGGGTCCCGAACTGTGCGTCTAGGCGGATGGTAACAGGAGACAAGGGACACGATGTTTTACCTGTGTTGGGCCCTTTCGATGGAGGTAAAACCCTACTCTGCTTGATTGATATTGATGATATGGGTAGTACAAGAGTGGATCTACCACGAGATCAAGGAGGCTAAACCTAGAAGCTAGCCTATGGTATGATTGTTGTAATGGTTGTTGTCCTACGGACTAAAACCCTCCGGTTTATATAGACACCGGAGAGGGCTAGGGTTACACAGAGTCGGTTACAATGGTAGGAGATCTACATATCCGTATCGCCAAGCTTGCCTTCCACGCCAAGGAAAGTCCCATCCGGACACGGGACGAAGTCTTCAATCTTGTATCTTCATAGTCTTGGAGTCCGGCTGACAATGATAGTCCGGCTGTCCGGACACCCCCTAGTCCAGGACTCCCTCAGTAGCCCCTGAACCAGGCTTCAATGACGATGAGTCCGGCGCGCATATTGTTCGGCATTGCAAGGCGGGTTCCTCCTCCGAATAATCCATAGAAGATTGTGAACACCAGGATAGTGTCTGGCTCTGCAAAGTAACTTCCACATTTCCCCGTAGAGAGAATATTATGTACACAAGTTCAATCTGCTGACGTATCTTGTAGCATGACGTCACGCCACTACCAAGCCTTTACTTGAATCGTTTTTATTATACCACCTCGGTAGCGTTTAGCGGCGGTTTCCTTGGCACGTCTTGTCGAGCGAGATCGTGTTCCCCTTATTCGGGATTCCCATTAATACGGATGTGGGTAACCCAATCGCGCCGTCGCCACGCCCCTCTATCGGCGAGTCCCGAGCGGTCCGGAGGCGGCTCTCGGTATTCTTCCTCTTTATAATAGGACCAAGGCTCGTTTCTTTTCTTCAATCCTCCATCGAATCTTCTCCTTGCTCCAAGTTCCAACACCCGAGCCCCAGTTCGGCGCCGGACCTTCAACAATGTCGGCTCCGACCTTGAGGGCGGTGGATGCCACGGAGGAGGGCGTGCTAAAGCTGCGAGAGGCCAAGTACATCTTTACGAGATTTCGACAGGTTGCTGCCGAAGGCAGGCCATCCCCACCCCCGAGCCCGGCGAGTACGTCGTCTTTGTATCCCACCTCCGTCGGGGTTTAGGCTTCCCGATGGATCCTTTTGTGAGAGGGCTCATGTTCTACTATGGGTTGGAGTTCCATGACTTGGCTCCGGAGTCCATCCTCCATATTTCCGCATTTATTGTCGTCTATGAAGCCTTCCTCCGTGTCACCCCCCACTTCGGCCTGTGGCTGAAGACCTTCAATGTGGAGCCGAAGATGATCGGGGCGTCAGCGAGTCTTGTGGGCGGCCGTGGCGGGAGGGCCGATGCTCCGTGGCCGAGGGCTCCTTCAAGAGGAGCTCGGCTTGTGGCGATGGGAGTGGTTCTATATCACCGCTCGAAGGGCGTGACGAAACCGCCGCCCTTATTCCGCTCGGGACCTCCATGACGGTTGATGTCGTGGGTCGACCAAGGAGCTCAATTGGGGCCGTCAAAGGGCGTGCCCCTCTTGCGAGGCGGATTCGAGACCTCCAAGCGAGGAGATCGATCTGGTTGTGGTAATCTGGTCATCTTGATTAGGCGTCTCCTGCCTGCAAGCGCCGCCCTCTCCGTCTGTGGGAGTTTAATCCAGAGGGACCACGGATTCTCCAACACTTCATGGGTATGACACCCGTGGAGATGTACGAATTATTCTACGGATCACAAGAGGCGTGTCCTGAATTGACCGAGGACGCCGGCCTAAGCTGCAATCGCCCGGATACACAGGCAAGTAGCTCCGAGTCCGGACATACCGTTCGTTTGCCTTTCTATGATTCTCCTTTTAACCCATTGCCCCTTAACAGGGGTGGATAGCGCAAGCAAAGCTGATCGGTGTCGGCCCCCCTCGAAGACCGCGCGGATCCGTCTGGTCGGGATCTTTGGAGGTTGCGCCTTACGAAGAGAATGCGAAGGGAAAATCTACGGAGCTACCGCCCGCCCAAGGAGGCTCTTGAAGAAGGGGATCGAGAATCCCTCCTCCGGGGAGAAGAGGACCGCCTCAAGACCCGGAGGCCAAAGCCCCTAAGCGGGGAAGAGATCTTCACGGAGGGTCCTGCGTCCGGGAGGTCCCGCCGCCTGATCTCCCCTAAAGAATCAGCCCTCCGGTGAGCCGTGAGTAGAAAAAAGGGAGTTCGGTAATAAGAGACATCCCTATTTGTGCTTACGAGGATAACGAAATTTTACCTTGTAGTTCGGATCTCCGACCTTCTCGAGATGAGCTCGTCTTGGGGACCTTCGTCCGGAGATGATGGAGAACAAACGCCTCCCTCCGCTGCGCGCCGTCGGATAGGCGGACGAGCTGAAGTGTAAATCACGAGGGTATCCCGAGCCAGCAGAGCGAAGAATTGGCGCCGGCCGGTGTTTGGCGGGGAGTGAAGGATCTGCTTGAGAGGCGTCCATCTCGAAGATCACCATGCATTAATGAGTATGGTGATTGGAAGGATTTCGTCCCGAAAGCGGATTGCATAATGCCGTCGGGAGTTCTTTGGCGGGGTTTGAAATACGTAAAATGACACACCTTTTGACAGTTTTGCACATAAAGTCGCCTGTATAGATAGTAGCCCACGAGACTCGGTAGGTTGTCGAAAGCGGCGGTGCCGAGGATCAAAATCGCGAGTTTCAATTTTCGCCGTTCTGTGCGGTGGCGGATCGTCCGAGGCTAGCGGACTGATGGAGTTGCTGAACTAAAGCGGCAACTCGACCTTGCGGATGCGGACATCGCGCTAATCAACAGGCGACTTGATGAGTCGCAAGGTAAGTGTTTCTTTGCGGTTACTTAGTAAGGGAACTGAGGCCCACTCCTTACAACATGTGTGTGAAATGCAGATGGTGCGCTGCTGTGGAGAGCCTTGGGCGAACTTGCTCAAGCCAAGGAGCAAGCGGAAGAATGTCTGGCTGGCCTCGAAGGCGGCCGAGGAGTTAGAAGCCGAAAGGGCTGCGCCTTTGCCGAAGCGAGGAGGAGATGGCGAAATGCTGTGAAGTTAAAAGATGCTCTTGACCGCAATGAGGTTCTTGAAAAGGCGCCTAAGCGGGCGAAGACTGGGAAGGCCGCCGCCAAAGCCAAGGATGCCCGTTACGCAATGCGGGCTATAAAGGAGGAGCTGCGCCAAGCCGGAGACATTGTGGTGGCAAGCCCTTTCGCTGCGCCGAAGGTTCTGGATCAAAGTATGCTCGGCTTGGCGGTTGTGGGGTCAGAGGATCCTTATATGGACTTAGCGGCGAGTCGGCGGATGCCGTTGTGCACTTCGAAGCGGAAGGATCACAAGGCGGAAGAGCTGTTTTGGTCTCAATTCCATAGTCCGGGCGTTCACTTCGGCCGACGGACGGTTGGCCAGTGGGCGAGCTGAATAGGTTGTCGGGCTTGCCATGGCGGATGTCGTGGCTCATGTCCGGCGGATAGGCCCAAGCCGAAAAGCTATTTTGGCTTATTGCAGCAATTTCTTGGGGCGGTGCCGCATATCAAAGCGATAAGCGGTCGGCTGCATAGAGGGTGCACGGATGGCACTTCGCCGTGTGAAGACACATTGGGCGAGATGGATGCCACCGCTGTTGCGACCCGTGGTTGGACGAGCGGTTACCCGCCGAGCACTATTTTGGGGAAGTTCTGCGTGGTGCTCGTGTAATAGAGTTGCAGTGCTCGAAAAATGTCACGTTCAAATGAACGCTTTATTTTGTAAAACAATGTTTACAATGTTTATGATGTGGGCGCTTTTTATACTTGTGCTTTCAAGTATTGAAATATCTCCTATGCGGCCGTTTGTGTATACGTGTGTATAACCCGAAAGATGGCGATCGTCGGCTTTAGCCCCCACGCACAAGGTGCGGGGTGTTATAAAAATAGCGCATTTTCACACTTAATTGACGTCTCGGTCTGTGAAGGAGGTGGTAGCGTAGCAAGCGAGGCAACCGGACTATAATGCTTTATCACTTTCACTTAGCCATGGAGTTCGAGGGTGGGGCTACGATATAGCCCACGGGGCACCGCGCTATCCAAATTCAGGCGCATGTGTGCACGACCAGAAGCGGTCCTTTGTCAAAGCGGAGAATTCTAAACATTCCTATGGTCGATCAGTGGTTGACCGGTCTCGTTGTATCATGACGATCGGTTTTGGCTTTCTTTATTGAGGTGCTCGCCCATTAGCGGGGCACAATCGCGATAGTTCTCCGGTGCGCGTTAGCCGATGATCTGAGCGTAAGGCGGCAAAACACAGGAGCTGGGCAAACCCAACATTTGACCAAAGACATGATTGGAGCTGATGCATATAAGGCCTAACTTCGAGGCGCGAACACTCCCTAAGGTGTTCGGTCTTTATAATAACAGGCGAACAATGCCCTAAGCCCTAGTGTCGAGTGCAGGCGAGATCCTCGACGCGGCCGATGCCAAAGCGTCGATCTCCTCTCTGGTTATAATGAAAAACCAGGGATTATAGCAACAAGAGAGTAAAAAAGGTTTACGCAGGTCTTAATCTAAAAGAATCCTTGAAGCGGGTCCCTCTCGCGTCTGCGCTTTGTGTCTCCGTTGTGCCGTATCACGGGCGGGTGTGCACGTTGTTCATCTGTAAAAGAGAGGAACTTAGTTTGAAAAGAAATCGTGTGAAAAGTGCATAAAAAATTGAAATATTAATAAATTAATGAAGCTGAGCCTATATTAGCTCATTATTGCTTATATGCACAGCCCCTTGTGAAGGGGTGTGCGGCTAGGGAGCCCCTAGCTTATTTATTCCAGACTCGTCCAGCCATGTCCGGGGTCTTTGAATGACCCTTTTAATGAAATGATGCCACGTGGACCGGGCATTTTGAGTGTAAGACACGCGTAATGTGGTATTGCGTTAAAGCGAACGAAAGCTTCACGTCCCAATAGTGCTTGATAGCTACTTTTGAATGGGGCGACATGAAAGATTAGCTTTTTGCGTCGGAAGTTGTCAGGTGACCCGAACGCAACTTCTAGTAATAAGGAGCCTGTGCACTTGGCGTAAGGGCCTGGCGTCACTCCTTTAAAGGAAGTGCGGCTATGTCGAATTTTAGTAAGGTCTATCCCCAACTTGCGGATTGTGTCCGGATATAGCATGTTTAAATCGTTGTCGCCGTCCATCAGGACTTGTGTAAATTGCAGTCCGTCGATTATAGGATCCAATATCAGAGTAGTCCATCCTGCGTTCCGAATACTTCTAGAATAATCCAGGTGGTCAAAGGTGATTGGTTTTGACATCCAATCTCGAGGTTCCGCTGGGGTGGACCGTGCGACACCTATCTTAGTGGGTGCCGCATTGTTTGTCCGTACTATCACATGAAGTGAGTTTACTGCTTTGACTTCTTGTGGGAGAGTCTTTTGTTTTCCGGTGCCCTGCTGGTGGGGCTCGTCCTCGTCCTCGCTTGGCGCGTCGAGCCCCTTGTGTTGGCGTTGAGTCTGCGGACTGTTTAAAACCCAACAATCTCTGTGGGTGTGGTTTGCGAGCCCGAGGTCTTGTGGATTTGACATATCCGATCCAAAATTTTGTTTAAGTTGGATAGCTCATCCTTTGTTGTCCTTAAGGGCGGTGTTTTATTGTTTGGCGCGAGCTTTTGAATCCGGCGTTGACCGCCGTGTTCTTTGGGCTTTTTTCCTTATTCCGGCGCTGATCCTTTCTGCGCCGTGATTTTCTGTTTCCATCTCTTATCTCGGATGTACTCGGGTCACTGGTGATGCATCTTGCTAGCCATCTGTCTTCCCCCGCGCAAAAGCGGGTCATGAGGCTTGTTAGCGCAGCCATTGTCCTCGGCTTCTCTTGGCGAGGTGTCCGGCGAACCATTAAATCCTGACGTTGTGTTTAAAAGCTGCTAAGGCTTCAGCGTCCGGACGATCGACTATTTGGTTCTTTTGGTAAGGAACACATTCCGAACTTATTCTTGTGACTCTCCGGGCTGTTGACTTATATGACTTAGGTCGTCTGCATCCGGAGGGCGGACATAAGTCCCTTGAAAATTTGCTCTAAACGTGTCCTCAAGCTCTCCCCAACTTCCAATAGTGTTTTCTGGGAGGCTTTTGAGCCAATGCCGAGCTGGCCCTTTGAGCTTGAGGGGTAGATATTTTATGGCATGGAGATCATCTCCTCTAGCCATGTGTATGTGTAGTATGTAATCCTCTATCCAGACTCTCGAGTGCATTGTTCCGTCGTATGCCTCTATGTTTATGGGTTTGAACCTGCTGGAAATTCATGATCCAAAGCACCTCATCAGTGAAACATAGTGGGTGTCTGGCGCCCTATTTGGGTGTGCCGCTGTCTTCGAACACTTGGCGTGTTGTGTTGCTTCCTGGGGCCCTCTTTTTTGGCCCGTAAATGGACCTGGCTGGGCCATCTGTTTTCCCAGGATCATGAGTCGGCTTGTGTGCGGCGCCGGTTGTCGCTTTTGGCCTGTCATCTGTCCGTCTATCCGGCCAGGCGGCCTCTTTGTTTTTTTGACTGTGGGGGCTCTATGGCTTCCTCGTCGAATTCTGGCAGCAGCTTGCGCTTCGGGTAGCTCTTTGTTTGGTGGCCATTGCCATATTTGTCTGCGGTCTTGAGTACTTTGCTCCACCTCATTCTAAGTATGTCTTCCGCTGTTTTGAGCTTCCGTTTTTCCTTCTTCAGACTTCTTGCAGTGGTGATGAGTCTTTTGTGAAGGTTCTTATGCTCCGCTGGTGTGTCCGGCGTGAGGTCATCTGGACTGTTGGTTTCGCCGGGCATGGATTGATTATCCGATTCGTCCTGTTCGGACGGTTGCTTGGTTGCATGTTCGTCGTCCACTGGTTTGCCCTGCTCTATTGCTGGGTCATTAGGAATGCTGTTTTTGTCGAGGCGGGACTTAGGGCGGCGTCTGCGCCGCCGTTTTGGTTGTTTGTCGGCGGGATTATCCTTTGCCGCGCCCCGTTGTTCCTCGTTATCGCTTCCTTACGGGTGTCCACCATATATCGTCATGTGTTGGGGTGGTCTTCCGGTGCCACTATGGCGCTGGTTCTTGATCGTCTCCGCATCGTCGTCCATACCATCGATGTCTTGAGTCGTAGTGTAGCATGTCGGTTAGATCGTCGGCGGTGGCTACAAAGTGGGTGGTGGGTGGGCTTTGAATTTCTTCGTCGTCGCATCCCAACCATCACGCCGTAGTTCGGCCAGGCTCTCCGGATAGCGAGAGATGCTTTAGCTAATTTAGGATGTCGCAAAGGGTGAGTCTGAAAGATGTCGCAGCGGTGAACTCCATGATCGGCGCCCAATCGATTCGATTAGCGGGCGCAGGAGGTTGAGTCTGGCAGGAGTCCGGCACCTCGGAGTCACGAGTTTTATAAGGGACGAGGTCAGTGTTCGGCTCCATCGCCGTGGAAGTCGCGGCTCCCGAGGCGGTGTCCAGCCACCCGTCCTCGATCTAGGCGATCGGCTCTGAACTATGGGTCGGAGCAAATTCGTGTGCGGCCTCCAAAGTACTGTCCGGCGGCAGAGCTAGATCATACCCATCGTGACAGTGCGGCACGCTCGGCTGCGGCTTGGATCCGTCGAAGATCAAGTCTCCGCGGATATCCGCCGTGAAGTTTAGGCTTCAAATCGACACGATGGCGGGCGTAGCTTCGATCTGCTCCGGATGGCAAGCGAATTTGCCCGCGAGGCGGCCGCCGAATCTGAAGATAAGTCCGGGAGAAAAGTCTCACCCAGACTGCGTTGTTGTTTGAAGAAGCCATCGAGCCTATCGGTGACGACACAGAGGAACTCTCAATGAAAGCACCAATGTCGGTGTCAAAACCGGCGGATCTCGGGTAGGGGGTCCCGCGTGCGTCTAGGCATATGGTAATAGGAGACAAGGGACACGATGTTTTACCTGTGTTGGGCCCTCTCGATGGAGTTAAAACCCTACTCCTGCTTGATTGATATTGATGATATGGGTAGTACAAGAGTGGATCTACCACGAGATCAAGGAGGCTAAACCCTAGAAGCTAGCCTATGGTATGATTGTTGTAATGGTTGTTAGTCCCACGGACTAAAACCCTCGGTTTATATAGACACGGAGAGGGCTAGGGTTACAGTCGGTTACAATGGTAGGAGATCTACATATCCGTATCGCCAAGCTTACCTTCCACGCCAAGGAAAGTCCCATCCGGACACGGGACGAAGTCTTCAATCTTGTATCTTCATAGTCTTGGAGTCCGGCTGACGATGATAGTCCGGCTGTCCGGACACCCCCTAGTCCAGGACTCCCTCACTCATCATAGACATCTCAAACTTCTCCGACATAAGCTTCCCAAACTTCTCACTAAAATGAGGGTTAGTTGATCCAAATATGATATCATCAACATAAATTTGGCACACAGATAATTCTCCATTAACCCTTTTGGTGAAGAGTGTAGAATCAATTTTACCAATTTCAAACCCTTTATCAAGGAGAAACTTAGTCAAGCATTTATACCAAGCTCTAGGAGCTTGCTTAAGACCATAAAGAGCTTTGTGAAGTTTGTAAACATGATTGGGTTTCTTAGGATTAACAAAGCCGGGAGGTTGTTTAACATAAACTTTCTCCTCAATTTCACCATTAAGAAAATCACTTTTGATGTCCATTTGATATAAGGTAATGGCATGATGATTGGCATAGGCAAGTAAGATGCGAATGGACTCAAGTCTAGCAACGGGGGCATAAGTCTCACCATAGTCCATAACTTCGACTTGAGTGTAGCCTTGAGCAACTAGACGAGCCTTATTGCCTACAACTTGTCCATCTTCATATTGCTTGTTCCGAAATACCCATTTGGTTCCAATGACATTGTGCTTCTCATCGGGCTTCTCAACCAATGTCCATACTTGGTTCCTGTCAAAGTTGTGTAGCTCTTCGTGCATTGCATTATCCAGTCCGAATCTTCCAATGCTTCTTCAACCTTCATAGGTTCAATGCTAGAAATGAATGAGTAATGTTCACAAAAGTTAGCCAAACGAGTTTTAGAGCGAGTAATTCTCCCAATTTGAATGTCATCAAGGATTTGTTCGACGAGATGATCTCTTGAGACTCTTTCTCAAACTCGTGATAGCTTTTGTTTGGGTCGGGGTGGAACATCCTCTTCATTGACCTGTTCTTCTTCTTGTCTTCCTTCGTTGTTGTTGGCGTGATCGTTCTCCCGTGGAGGTGGAGAAGGAGGTCGTCGAGGTTCATCTTGTTGTACACCCTCATTCTCATTGTCTTGACGTGTCCCACTTGTGGATGCCTCCAAGTCAACTTGTGGTTCACCTTGGCGTGAGGTTGAGGCTTCCACTTGGACGGACGAGGTACTCTCCTTAACCTCCATTGGGCAAATCTTGCCGATAGACAAGTCTTGGATTGCTTTCAAAGGATCTTTGTCACCTGCATCAATTGGCAATTGCTCTAACTGCGAGCCATTAGATTCATCAATTTCAGATCTACCATATCTTCAACCTTTCGGGTGAAATTGTTGTAGACACGGTAAGTGTGAGAGCTTGAGCCATAACCGAGTAGGAAACCTTCATGAGACTTAGGAGAAAATTTTGAACGATGATGCTTGTCAAGAATGTAACACTCTGAGCTGAATACCCGAAAGTATCCAACCTGGGGTTTGTTACCGGTGAGGAGCTCGTATGCCATCTTGCCGAGTAGCTTGTGAAGATATAGATGATTTGTTGCATGACAAGCTGTCTCAACCGTTTCTGCCCAAAAGTGTTTTGGCATCTTGTACTCATCAAGCATCATTCTCGCCATTTCGATGAGCATCCGGTTCTTCCTCTCGACAACTCCAATTTGTTGAGGTGTGTATGTAGCTGAGAACTCATGTGAGATCCCTTCTTCGTCAAGAAAGGTGTCCACATTGGCGTTCTTGAACTCTGTTCCATTGTCGCTGCGAACCTTCTTGATCTTCACTTCAAATTGGTTTTGGGCCTTCTTGGCGATGTTTTTTAAGATCTTTTGAACCTGCAATTTATCATCGAGAAAGAACACCCACGTAAATATTGAAAAATCATCAACGATGACTAGTCCAAATGAGTTACCACCGAGACTCTTGTAGGCGTTGGGACCGAAGAGATCCATGTGAAGTAGCTCGAGCGGTCTCCTCGTGGTCATGATGTTCTTCACGGGGTGGCTTCCTCCAACCTATTTTCCTGCTTGGCAAGCGCTGCAAAGTCTATCCTTATCAAATATGACATCTTTAACATCAAGGATATGATCACCTTTAATAATCTTGTCAAGGTTTCGCATGCCCACATGACCTAACTGTCTATGCCACAACCAGCCTTTGGAAGATTTAGCAATTAAGCAAGTTCTAGGTTGAGCCTTTTTAGTGAAATCAACAATGTCTAGATCACCTCTACGTATGCCGGTAAAGACCATTTTATGATTATCTCTTTGAAACACTTGGCAATCTACTTTAGTAAATAAGACATTGAAACCAAAGTCAGCTAGTCTAGATACAGAAAGCAGATTATAGCCAAGAGATTCAACGAGCATAACATTTTGTATGGAGCTGCCACGTGAGATGGCCGCCTTATCGAGGCCAACCACCTTACCCTTTTAGTTATCACCGAAAGTGACGTACTTTCGAGGGTCATCGTTTTCAGCAAGCTCATCAAACATATCTTTATCTCTGGTCATGTGATCGGTACATCCACTATCAAGGACCCATTCCTTTCCTCCAACCATGTAGCCGCAAAGATTAGCCATAAGACCAAAGTGTATCATAGACTCTTCAAGATCAAAGTCATCATAGTATCCATGTTCAACATCATCTTGCTAATGATTATTTCCTAGAGAGAGTGATTCATTAGATATATGATTTTGACAATGTTCATCTCTATGAATTCTAATAGCTTCGGAAATAATATTGCTAATGATTCCAACATCTCCTTTGGCACGCAGAAGATTGGTATCCTCAAATAAACAATCTCCAAACTTAGGATCATTGGGATTCATCTTATTCAAAGCAATAGACTTGTGAAGAATCTCATCTAAGTTTTTCAAGGAATAGTCAGGAAATTGTTCCTCAAGAAATCTCCATATAGTATAAGCACAGTCAAGAGTAGGCAAGTGACCAATCAAATTTCTAGGCAAGCCTCTAGTGATAAGATTGATAGTTCTAAGATTGTGAATCATGTCAAGAGAATCATCATGGGTAGGATGCAAGGGATCAACATGGGTCTCACAAGGAGTAGTAGTGTACTTGTTCAAGTGACATTCATGAAAAATTCCAAGCATCTCATTTTTCCACTCACTAAAGAACTCTCCATCAAGCATAGGCACTCTACGTCTAAGGCTCCCCAACATAAACTCATTCATCTTCCTCCAATGGTGATTAAACCCAAGCAATGAAGACCAATGCTCTGATACCAATTGAAAGGATCGAGAAGAGGTGTCTAGGGGGGGGGGGTGATTAGACCCTCAACAAACCAAGTTGACAGTTTTTAAGTTTTTCAAGTTGAGGTGGTAGATTAACACGATTTCAAGCATACACATTACAATTCACGCAAGCATGCGAAGAGTATATGAGCAGCGGAAAGTAAAGCATGCAACTTGCAAGAAAGTAAAGGGATGGGATTGGAGTGTGCAAGCGCAATTGGAGACACGGAGATTTTTGGCGTGGTTCCAATAGGTGGTGCTATCGTACATCCACGTTGATGGAGACTTCAACCCACGGAGGGTAACGGTTGCGCGAGTCCATGGAGGGCTCCACCCACGAAGGGTCCACGCAGAAGAAACCTTGTCTATCCCATCATGGCCATCGCCCACGAAGGACTTGCCTCACTAGGGTAGATCTTCATGAAGTAGGCGATCTCCTTGCCCTTAAAAACTTCTTGGTTCAACTCCACAATCTTGACGGAGGCTCCCAAGTGACACCTAACCAATCTAGGAGACACCACTCTCCAAAAGGTAATAGATGTTGTGTTGTTGATGAACTCCTTGCCCTTGTGCTTCAAATGATAGTCTCCCCAACACTCAACTCTCTCTCACAGATTTGGCTATGGTGGAAAGATGATTTGAGTGGAAAGCAACTTGGGGAAGGCTGGAGATCAAGATTCATATGGTAGGATTAGAATATCTTGGCCTCAACACATGAGTAGGTGGTTCTCTCTCAGAAAATGAGTAGTGGAAGTGTAGGTTTGTTCTGATAGCTCTCTCCACGAATGAAGAGTGGGTGGAGGGGTATATATAGCCTCCACACAAAATCTAACCGTTACACATAGATTCCCAAACTCGATGGGACCGAATCAACAAACTCGGTCAGACTGATCCAGGCAAAAATGTGAATGTTAGGATTTTTGGTAGGACCGATATAGTCATCTCGGTGGGACCGATGTGCAGGGGTAGGGTAAAATCTCAACTCGGTTTGACCGATTACTCAAACTCGGTGAGACCAATTTTGGTAATAAGTAAACAGAGGATTGGTCCAGCAAACTCGGTGGGACTGACTGCACCAGCTCGGTTAGACCGAAGATGTTGCACCAGATCACAGAGAGGTTGCAAGCCCATCTCGGTGAGACCGAAGTAACTAGGGTTTGGCAGTGGCTGATATGATGAAACTCGGTGGCATCGGATAGACAAAGTCGGTGGGGCCGAGTTTGACATTTAGGTTTAGGACATATGTGGATGTGAGAAAGTGGCCGAGGGTTTTGGAGCATATCACTGAGCACTTTGAGCAAGCAAGCCATTAAGCAACACCTCATCCCCTTTTAATAGTATTGGCTTTCCTATGGACTCAATGTGATCTTGGATCACTAAAATGGAAAATGTAGAGTCTTGAGTTTTTGCCAATATTTTTCCTTATCATCTTGAAGGGGTTCCACATCCTCTTGTCCATGTCCATGCCACTCCAATGTTGAACTTATCTGAAATGCACTAGGTAAAAGTATTAGTCCAACAAGAGATATGTTGTCATGAATTACCAAAATCACCCAGGGAGCACTTGTGCTTTCATGTGCACCCAGGTATATCTATAATAATCATCAACAATAATGACGCCATAAAGATGTGTAGTGGTAGTAAGGGTTGAGTAGTGAGTAGGGCCAAATAAGTCCATATGTAGCAGCTCGAAGGGTCGTGAAGTCATCATGGTTGTCTTCGAGGGATGTTTTGCCCCAGTCATCTTCCTGGCTTCACAAGCACCACATAGATGATCCTTCTTGAACTTGATTCCCTCGATGCCAATGATATGCTTCTTCTTCACAAGAGAGTGCAAGTTCCTCATGCTCGCATGCCCTAGCCTTTGATGCCAAAGCCAGCACTCTAAAGCTTTTGCTAGAAGACATATGACAATCTATGGTCTTGGGAAGAAATTTACCATATACATATCACCTCTTTGATAACCTTCAAAGACTAGAGATTTGTCAGAAGCCATAAGCACAAGGCAATGATATTTTCCAAATATCACAATGTAACGCCCCGGACACACCCGCCGGTGGTCGTTACTCCTGGCGGGATCTAGACTGGCCCCACAGATCAATACTAGTCTTTTCTGCGACTTTGTCCTCACTAAATGCGCACCGGAGCAACTTCGGTCGGTCACCCATCTGAGACTACTCCAAGCTGAGCACGCTTAACTTTGGAGTTCTATCCGAATGGGATCCGGAAAAGAAGAATTCCTTATTGATATGAGTAGTCTATCATCCCTAATAAGCCGAGGCTATCACATACACCCACACTCGGAGGAACCGGCGTCCTCGTCGGGCCACGAGAACGTTCCCTCTTGGCACAACCGTCGTGCATCGATCCGATACATGTGCCATGCCGTGTGCCACGACGGGTCACAAAGCGTCATGAACAACATGACCGCGCACCTGTCCGCAACCATTCGTGTAACCGCGAGGGTCGGCTCTGATACCAACTTGTAACGCCCCGGACACACCCGCCGGTGGTCGTTACTCCTGGCGGGATCTAGACTGGCCCCACAGATCAATACTAGTCTTTTCTGCGCACTTTGTCCTCACTCGTGCGCACCCGGGAGCAACTTCCCGGTCGGTCACCCATCCTGAGACTACTCCAAGCTGAGCACGCTTAACTTTGGAGTTCTATCCGAATGGGATCCCGGAAAAGAAGGAATTCCTTATTGATATGAGTAGTCTATCATCCCTAATAAGCCAGGCTATCACACACAATCAGGTCAAGATCACAAAGCATTGAGACAGACATTAAGTTGTAACCAAGGGATTCAACAAGAATCACTTTATCCATGTGTTGATCCTTTGAGATAGCAACTTTACCTAGGCCCAATACCTTGCTTTTACCAGCCTCAGTGAATGTGATGTGGCTTTTAGTAGATGGACGTAGGGTTGAATCCATGAGAAGACTTCGATCACCAGTCATGTGGTTAGTGCATCCACTATCGATAATCCATTCAGTAGCTTTCAGAGTCATACCCTACAGTGCTGTTAGCGGGATAGGCTTCACCAAGAGTATTGTGAAGCACAAACATTTGACGAACAAGCATACTATGAAAGTTAAGATTCTTGGATGATAAGATGAGATGCTCATCAAGAAATCCAGGGACGAAATAAATGGTAAGACCATTTTGGCACTTTATCTTGCATCCCACAAGATGTTTTAGGTCCCCAACATTGTCTCAGAAGTCAATGATTTCTGGCTGGAGACCTTTCCCTACAAGAGAAGTTAATTCTTCTTAACCACCCACATCTCAAGGGGTGGCTTAGAAGCAATGAGTCTAAGTGCAGCATCTAAGAACTTTGGCTTTGGAGCCCTAGAAAATAGTTTTGCAGGAGGTGAATAATACTCATAAGAATATACAAAAAAGTTCTTTGTTTTGTGTCACATCCCTAGTTCTGGTATGACCTAGACTAGCTAGTCATTTGTGCATCATGCTTAAATTTCATTTAAATTTGAAATGAGGATTTGTAAAACCCTCAGAAATCATTTCTAGAAATGACCCAAATAAAAATTGCTCCAAAAAGGTCCAAGGAAATGCTCATGTTGCCCACTGAAAATATTGGACAGAGATAAAAATCAAACCAATATTTTTAGGAGCTCATAAATATTTATTTTGGGCATTTGGAATTAATCCAGTAATTATTTTGCCTTGGATATATATATGTTATATATATACTATATGTCCAAAAATTATGTCATTTATTAAGGAGCTCTAGAATAATATAATTAGCTCCTGCAAAATTTGGCATAAGTAAATAAAATGATTTAGTATTTTAAATAAATCAAAACAAATGTCGAAATAGAAAGCAGAAAACAAAAGAAAGGGAAAGCTTACAGGCCTCCTCCTGTCTTTGAAGATCACTTTGCTCGGCTTTGCCAGCCCAGCCCACCCTCCTCTGTCGTCTTCGTCCTCGGCAGGGGGAGGGGCGTGCCGACGCAGCGCTCCGCCGCCGCCACGCCACCTCTCGCTCGCTTTGCTGGCGTCCCCTCGTCGCCTCGAACGCCCTGACGACGCCACGCGACGCCCGGTCCTCTCCCACTCTCCTCGCTCTCCTCCTCCCTGGACCTCTTCCTCTCCGCGCCCGGCCAGCGCTGCTGCCGCCCCTCGCCGTCGTCGCGCCCTTGCCTCCCCTCGTCCCTC
Organism: Aegilops speltoides; assembly: GCA_021437245.1. Classification (NCBI taxonomy): domain Eukaryota; kingdom Viridiplantae; phylum Streptophyta; class Magnoliopsida; order Poales; family Poaceae; genus Aegilops; species Aegilops speltoides. The sequence continues at coordinate 380,080,729 of CM038143.1, forward strand.
CGTCGTGTCCACGCGCTCCGCCGTGTGGGCTCGCCGCCTCGTCGAAGTCGCACCGCGCCGGACGCTACTGGAGAGTCGCCATCGTCGTCTTCTTCATCGCCGCCGCCGTGGATCCCCATCGCCGCCCGCCGTCTCGGTCGTCCCCAAGCCCGCCGACGCCCGCGGAACGCGGTGAGCTCCGCCACCGTTCCCTCTCTCCGCGTAGCCGACCGCCGCAGATAGCCTTCTCCCCACCTCGGCCGTAGCACCTCGCCGCCGTTCATGTCGCCGCCGAGCGCCCTAGCCACCGCAGCCGCAACCGAGCACGCCACGTGCTCCTGGTGCCACGAGGGTGCCGCAGAGCCTCGGGTGGCCTCCCGTGCGCGCCAGTAGCGCCCCCGCTCGAGCCCGAGCTCGGCCGCCGCCGCGAAGCTCTGCTCCGTGACTCCGCACCCCACGGTCTCCGCGTGTCCCTGGATGCTTGCGAGCACTGGCCAGCAGAGGTGGTCTCCGCCGCCCGATTGGTCGCCGGAGCAGCGATTCAAAAGCCCTCCGCGCGTCTGGCCTCGCCCGGCGTCGCCGAGCCAGCCGGCGGGTTTGACCCCGCTGACCAGGGGTTTGACCTCCCCTGGGTCGCTGACAAGTGGGGCCCGGCCCTGCTAATTTTAGTTTAGGATTAGTTTAGTAACTAATTAATTCTGTTAAATAACTGTGTCACTGACGTGTGGCCCCACACGTCAGGTTTGACCCAGGTTGACCGCTGATGTCACGCTGACGTCAGGCTGACGCATTTATTCATTTTCTGTATTTAAATTAATCAGGAAATTCCAGGAAATGATTTAAACTTCAAAAATTCATATCAATTCAACCGTAGCTCAGATTGAAATAATTTATATATGAAAAATTATCAGAAAAATGCAATCTTTCCATCTGTACTAGTTTCATGCATGACAAACCAATTTATACATGCTGAATATAAGGAAACACATTATGGCATATTAAGAGACTTAAATTAGAATTGCATTTGAGCTTAGGGTTCAAATGGACTTCAAACCAAATGAGTACTAGTTGCATTAGCTCAAACAGCATCACATCTTCATGCCATGTTCATGCATCATATTGTTGCATATGCTTGTGTATTGATTGATGGCACCGTTCCTTCTCGATAGGTCTTGCTCCGGAGACCGATCCAGAGTATCTGTCTATGAAGCAGTGCCTCCCTTGTTGATCTACCAGGCAAGCAAACCCCCTTGTTCATTCCGATAAAACCCTACTCTCTCGCTCCTGCTCTCAATTAATGCATTAGGACAACAACGATTCATCTGCTACTTTGTGCTGCGGTAGTTGAACCCATTCCTCTGCATGACCTGTCATTGCCACAGTAAATAGTTAAAACCCACTAGCATGTGTAGGAGTTGATTGAGCCATGTTGTGTTCCTACCATGCTATGCCTGCTATTGCTTAGAGTTGTGTCGGTCCGGTTCATTGGGAATGAATTGGAGTGTTACGATATGTTACGATCTTTCGAGAGTGAGCGTGTGAACACGATTTGGTAAAGGTAGCGGTGAGAGGCCATGTAGGAGTACATGGTGGGTTGTCTCTTTGGAACCGTCCTAAGCACTTGAGTTCTATGTATGTTGTCCAATGACTCGATACTACCACACATTGGGTTCGGTAACTCGACCCTCTCGACTTATTAACCAACTTGGTCTCTGCCCAGAGTCGCAACTAGTTTACGGTGTTTGTAGGTAGTGCTATTTTTCTACCAAGTGGCACCCGCGAGGTGGGCTTAGGACAGACTAAACACTGATGTACGGTGTACCAAGTGGCACCGGATGGTGGGCTTGGGAACCCTGCTCACATCGTTTGGGGCCGTGGCGACACCGGCGGATCTCCTTGCGGATAGAACCGAATAGGCGATAAACACGGACTAGAGTCTTGTGTGGTTAGTCGGTCGTGGCCGACACCCTCGCCAGGCTTCCGCTTGAAGGTTGCCGAGATACATGATGTGTACATGGCGGTAAGTGGCGAGAGCGTGTGTGAAGAAGTACACCCCTGCAGGGTTAACATGATCTATTCGAATAGCGGGTCCGCATGGATATGGACTTCTTGGATGCTTACATGGTACATAGACAACTTGAAGTGGATACAATAAAATGCTCAAGACAAGTGTGAGTACTATGGATGGCCTTCTCGTAGAGAGACGGGGATGAATCCATAGTAGTGTATTGTGTGGTGATTAGTGGACTCGTGCAGCGCCATATCACCTCAAAGAAGTTCAGTAGTCGAGAACGGGATAGCCATCGAGTCAAAGCTGGCTTGCTGCAATTGAACCCCACATTACCCTCTTGATCTGAGATGCATGTATGATAGGATCGATGTAAGTCTTCTTGAGTACCTTTGTACTCATGGTGCTTTATTTATGTTTTTGCAGCGGAGACTTGGTCTTACTAGTGTTCTCGTGGACTTGACGAGTAGCTTGTACCTCAGCTACGATCTTGCTCGGATGATGTAGATAGTCGGGCTCTTGACCTTTTTCATTTGTAGATGTCGTACCCGGACATGTAATGCTTCCGCTTGTTGCTTGTATGCTCTGTATGATGGGTCTTGTGACCCTGTTTGCAATAAATGCTATGACGGCTCTTCCGAGCCTTTATCTATATCGTTGTTGAGTTCTGTTGTGATGCCTTGTTATACAAGCACATACTTGCATGTTATGCGTCGTGTAATGTGTATTGCTATGTGAGGATCGACTATCTAGTTGTTTATTCTTAGTAGCCTTTCTTACGGAAATGTCTCCTAGTGCTTCCATCGAGCCATGGTAGCTTGCTCTTGCTCGAATCACTTAGGCTGGCGGCATGTGTCCTTCTTCGTTCTGTATACGTCCCTCGGGAAATGTCACACGATGAATACCGGAGTCTGTTAGCCGCTACTGCCGGTTCACGAGTCTGTTAGCCCGTGCCACAGCCGGATTCACTCGCCGATGACCGACACGTTCGATCTTTGGGTCATGGATGCTGTCCTGTAAGTTTGTGCCACTTTGGGTTTACGACTAGCCATGTCGGCCGGGCTCCTTGTCATATGGATGCTAGCGACACTATCATATCGTGTGCCAAAAGGCATAAACGGTCCCGGCAAAGGTAAGGCGACACCAGCGGGAATACCGTGCGTGAGGCCGCAAAGTGATATGAAGTGTTACATGCTAGATCGATGTGGCATTGAGTCGGGTCTGACGACTTTGGTATCGAGCTTTGTTGCTGAGGATTACCAAGCCAAAGCGGTGAAGTTGAGTCTAGAAATTCTTTAGTTATGTAAGGAATTGATTGTGGGAAGGAGCGTAAGGCTCTTTTTACTCCTTATACCTCATGGCCTTCTGATCTGACTCATCCTATCTTTCCTGCGGGGTTAAGGAACTAGGCTATCTCTTCCGTCTATTAGGATCACGAGTTACTACTCCGTAGTCCCTTAGGATTGGTTGGTCAGAGTCATATTCCAGTTTTCGAGTACTTCCGGTGTAGTCTGATTAGTATGATCTCAGAACCTTCAGTGATGATGTTGAGTATGATACTACCCCATTTTTGGCAGGATGTCTCATTCTGAGCATTTTACTGCCGTTATGCTGCCGGAATTGCCCTAGGAGTTCGAGAGATACTAATTTCCTTGTCCTACAATCTGTAGTCTATAGTTGATGCTGATTCCGTCCTTCGTTTCGTTTCTCAGGATGTCATCAGCTAAGCGAAGTTCTGTTGCTCGTAGTCAGAACCACGGAGATGGTAGGGATGAGGATCCTCCCGACCAGCCTTCGTTGGCAGAGTTCATGTTAGAGATGGAGAGAAACAAGCGTGAGTCTAACCGCTTGTTGGCACGTATCGTGGAGAACACCGCACATCAATTCAAAGGATCCGTGACCATTCATGACTTCATCCGCTTGCATTATCTCATTCGGTATGGATTGGGAGAAATGTCTTCCTTTTGCCGAGTTTGCTTATAACAATAGCTATCAATCCAGTCTCAAGAAAGCTCCTTTTGAGATTCTCTATGGACGAAGATGTCGAACACCATTGAACTGGTCAGAAACCGGTGAAAGACAATTCTTTGGACCGGACATGATCCAGGAGGCAGAAGAGCAAGTTCGCATCATTCGTGAGAATTTGAAAACAGCCCAGTCTCGTCAAAAGAGCCAGTATGATCGTCATCATAAGGATATGACTTATGAAGTTGGCGACAAAGTTTACCTTGGGTTACTCCTTTAAAGGGTACCCATCGTTTGATATCAAGGGCAAGTTGGCTCCTCGTTACATTGGTCCTTTTCGCATTCTCGCTAAGCGAGGAGAGGTTGCCTACCGTTGGAACTACCCCACATCTTTCTCGAGTTCATGATGTCTTCCACGTCTCTCAACTCAGCGTTGCTTCTCGGATCCTATCCATGAGTGGATCACGGCGCTTGATCTCCAAGATAACCTCACATATCGAGAGTATCCAGTTCGCATTCTTGATCAAGCGAGCGTGTCACTCGACGCCATAACATCAAGTTTCTCAAGGTTCGATGGTCTCATCATTCCGAGAGAGAAGCTACTTGGGGCGAGAAGATCGTCTTATTTCGAGTACCCGCTTTCTTTCCGTCGACCCCGAATCTCGGGACGAGATTCTTTCAAGTGAGGCGAGTTGTCACATCCTAGTTACGGTATGACCTAGACTAGCTAGTCATTTGTGCATCATGCTTAAATTTCATTTAAATTTGAAATGAGGATTTGTAAAACCCTCGAAATCATTTCTAGAAATGACCCAAATAAAAATTGCTCCAAAAGGTCCAAGGAAATGCTCATGTTGCTTACTTGAAAATATTGGACAGAGATAAAAATCAAACCAATATTTTTAGGAGCTCATAAATATTTATTTTGGGCATTTGGAATTAATCCGATAATTATTTTGCCTTGGATATATATATGTTATATATATACTATATGTCCAAAAATTATGTCATTTATTAAGGAGCTCTAGAATAATATAATTAGCTCCTGCAAAATTTGGCATAAGTAAATAAAATGATTTAGTATTTTAAATAAATCAAAACAAATGTCGAAATAGAAAAGCAGAAAACAAAAGAAAGGGAAAGCTTACAGGCCTCCTCCTGTCTTTGGCCAAAGACCTTTGTCTTGACTTTGGCCCAGCCCACCCCTCCTCTGTCGTCTTAGTCCTCGGCAGGGGAGGGGCGTGCCCGACAGCAGGCCCGCCGCGCCACGCCACCTCTCTCTTTCGCTTTGCTGGCGTCCCCTCGTCGCCTCGGGCGCCTGACGACGCCACGCACGCCCCGGTCCTCTCCCACTCTCCTCGCTCTCCTCCTCCCTGGACCTCTTCCTCTCCCGCGCCCGGCGCTGCGTCGCCACCCCTCGCCGTCGTCGCGCCATCTGCCTCCCCTCGTCCCTCCGTCGTGTCCACGCGCTCCGCCGTTGTAGGCTCGCCTCTCCGAAGTCGCCGGCGCCGGACGCTGGAGAGTCGCCATCGTCGTCTTCTTCATCGCCGACGCCGTGGATCCCCATCGCCGCCCGCCGTCTCGGTCGTCCCCAAGCCGCTTCGACGCCCGCCGGAACGCGGTGAGCTCCGCCACCGTTCCCCTCTCTCAGCAGAGCCGACCGCCGCAGATAGCCTTCTCCCCACCTCGCCGTAGCACCTCGCCGCCGTTCATGTCGCCGCCGACGCCCTAGCCACCGCAGCCCGCAACCGAGCACGCCACTGCGTGCTCGGTGCCACGAGGGTGCCGCAGAGCCCTCGGTGGCCTCCCGTCTTGCCGTAGCAGCGCCCCCGCTCGAGCCCGAGCTCCGCCGCCGCCATGAGCTCTGCTCCGCGACTCCGGCACCCCACGGTCTTCGCGTGTCAGCTGGATGCGCGAGCTGGCTTCAGCGTAGGTGGTCTCCGCCGCCCGATTGGTCGCCGAACAGCGATTCAAAACCCTCCGCGCGTCTGGCCTCGCCGGCGTCGAGCCGCCGGCGGGTTTGACCCCGCTGACCAGGGGTTTGACCTCCCCTGGGTCGCTGACAAGTGGGGCCCGGCCCTGCTAATTTTAGTTTAGGATTAGTTTAGTAACTAATTAATTCTGTTAAATAACTGTGTCACTGACGTGTGGCCCCACACGTCAGGTTTGACCCAGGTTGACCGCTGATGTCACGCTGACGTCAGGCTGACGCATTTATTCATTTTCTGTATTTAAATTAATCAGGAAATTCCAGGAAATGATTTAAACTTCAAAAATTCATATCAATTCAACCGTAGCTCAGATTGAAATAATTTATATATGAAAAATTATCGAAAAATGCAATCTTTCCATCTGTACTAGTTTCATGCATGACAAACCAATTTATACATGCTGAATATAAGGAAACACATTATGGCATATTAAGAGACTTAAATTAGAATTGCATTTGAGCTTAGGGTTCAAATGGACTTCAAACCAAATGAGTACTAGTTGCATTAGCTCAAACAGCATCACATCTTCATGCCATGTTCATGCATCATATTGTTGCATATGCTTGTGTATTGATTGATGGCACCGTTCCTTCTCGATAGGTCTTGCTCCGGAGACCGATCCAGAGTATCTGTCTATGAAGCAGTGCCTCCCTTGTTGATCTACCAGGCAAGCAAACCCCCTTGTTCATTCCGATAAAACCCTACTCTCTCGCTCCTGCTCTCAATTAATGCATTAGGACAACAACGATTCATCTGCTACTTTGTCTTTGCGGTAGTTGAACCCATTCCTCTGCATGACTGTCATTGCCACGATAAATAGTTAAAACCCACTAGCATGTGTAGGAGTTGATTGAGCCATGTTGTGTTCCTACCATGCTATGCCTGCTATTGCTTAGAGTTGTGTCAGGTCTGGTTCATTGGGAATGAATTGGAGTGTTACGATATGTTACGATCTTCGAGAGTGAGCGTGTGAACACGATTTGGTAAAGGTAGCGGTGAGAGGCCATGTAGGAGTACATGGTGGGTTGTCTCCTTGGAACCGTCCTTAAGCCTTGAGTTCTATGTATGTTGTCCAATGACTCGATACTACCACACATTGGGTTCCGTAACTCGACCCTCTCGACTTATTAACCAACTTGGTCTCTGCCCGTGAGTCGCAACTAGTTTCGGTGTTTGTAGGTAGTGCTATTTTTCTACCAAGTGGCACCCGGCAGGTGGGCTTAGGACAGACTAAACACAGATGTACGGTGTACCAAGTGGCACCGGATGGTGGGCTTGGGAACCCTGCTCACATCGTTTGGGGCCGTGGCGACACCCGGCGGATCTCCTTGCGGATAGAACCCGAATAGGCGATAAACCGGACTAGAGTCTTGTGTGGTTAGTCGGTCGTGGCCGACACCTCGCCGAGCTTCCGCTTGAAGGTTGCCGAGATACATGATGTGTACATGGCGGTAAGTGGCGAGGCGTGTGTGAAGAAGTACACCCTGCAGGTTAACATGATCTATTGAATAGCGGGTCATGGATATGGACTTCTTGGATGCTTACATGGTACATAGACAACTTGAAGTGGATACAATAAAATGCTCAAGACAAGTGTGAGTACTATGGATGGCCTTCTCGAGAGAGGCGGGGATGAATCCATAGTAGTGTATTGTGTGGTGATTAGTGGACTCGTGTGCCATATCACCTCAAAGAAGTTCTCGTAGTCGAGAACGGGATAGCCTTGAGTCAAAGCTGGCTTGTTTGCAATCTGAACCCCACATTACCCTCTTGATACAGATGCATGTATGATAGGATCGATGTAAGTCTTCTGAGTACCTTTGTACTCATGGTGCTTTATTTATGTTTTTGCAGCGGAGACTTGGTCTTACTAGTGTTCTCGTGGACTTGACGAGTAGCTTGTACCTCAGCTACGATCTTGCTCGGATGATGTAGATAGTCGGGCTCTTGACCTTTTTCATTTGTAGATGTCTGTACCCGGACATGTAATGCTTCCGCTTGTTGCTTGTATGTTTCTGTATGATGGGTCTTGTGACCCCTGTTTGCAATAAATGCTATGGCGGCTCTTCCGAGCCTTTATCTATATCGTTGTTGAGTTCTGTTGTGATGCCTTGTTATACAAAGCACATACTTGCATGTTATGCGACGTGTAATGTGTATTGCTATGTGAGGGATCGACTATCTAGTTGTTTATTCTTAGTAGCCTTTCTTACGGAAATGTCTCCTAGTGCTTCCATTGAGCCATGGTAGCTTGCTCTTGCTCCGAATCACTTAGGCTGGCGGCATGTGTCCTTCTTCGTTCAGGTATACGTCCCTTCGGGAAATGTCACACGATGAATACCGAGTCTGTTAGCCGCTACAGCCAGTTCACCGAGTCTGTTAGCCCAGTGCCACGGCCGGATTCACTCACGATGACCGACACGTTCGATCTTTGGGTCATGGATGCTGTCCTGTAAGTTTGTGCCACTTTGGGTTTACGACTAGCCATGTCAGCCGGGCTCCTTGTCATATGGATGCTAGCGACACTATCATATCGTGTGCCAAAAGGCATAAGCGGTCCCGGCAAAGGTAAGGCGACACCGCGGGAATACCGTGCGTGAGGCCGCAAAGTGATATGAAGTGTTACATGCTAGATCGATGTGGCATTGAGTCGGGGTCCTGACATTTTGTGAACATAGCGGTTTGAAGAAACACGCTCATATTCATGAGTCTGATGATGGTTTCCCTGCAAAACATTGACGTTAGGGTCACCTTGTGAGGTCCTCTGTCTGTATGAAGCCTTTGGGCCATATGAAGCCTTTGGCCTAGGTTTTTCTTCTTCCCTGGCGGTGTCATGATGACATTCATGGGAAGCTTCTCAAGAAAGCTTTTGGGGACCCAGATCTTCTTCATAGGCGACCCGTTCCTGCAGTTAGTCCCAATAAACCTGACAAACACTTCACCATTCTGATTCTTAAATAGCTTATAGTTGGAGTCAAGGGACTCATCGATGATAATGGGGTTAGAACAAGAATTAAACCACCATATGAATCAATCATGAGGGCATCTTATGGATCTAGCACCAAAGATGAAAAAACTTAGATCCTATGCATTATGCCTAGCTAGGGGCGTAAAACGATAGCGCTTGTTGGGAGGCAACCCAATGAATAATTTTTTTTGCTTTTTGTTTTCTGTTCTTGAGTGTTAGAACAATTATTCTACTGTTATGATTGTGTTTTTTGTGTTTTAGTTAGTGTTTGTGCCAAGCAAGACCTTTGGGAAGACTTGGGTGAAAATTTATTTGATCCTGCTGAAAAACAGAAACTTTTGCGCTCACGAGATTCATTGTCATTTTTTACAGAAGAGAGCTTTTAAGTGATTATTTTTGCATAGGATTGATATACAAATTCCTCACGTCCACCAACTTATTTCGTAATTTTTGGAGTTACAGAAGTATTCGAAAGTTCCATAATACTACAGACTGTTCTGTTTTGGCATATTCTATTTTCTTTGTGTTGTGTGCTTATTTTGATGGCTCTATGGTTTTATTTGATGAGTTTTTTCCATATAAAAGTTGGAATACAGTAGATATAATAGAAAAAAAGAAGAATTGGTTTGACACAACACTTATAGTAGTGGTTTGCTTTCTTTTACTAACAAATCTCGCGAAGATTTTGTTTGAGTTTTGTGTGATTGAAGTTTTCAAGTTTTGGGTTATCTTACGATGGATGAAAGAAGGATAGAAGAGCCTAAGCTTGGGGATGCCTCGGCATCCCAAGCTATTATCCAAGAATGAGCAACCAACTAAGCTTGGGGATGCCCCTGAGTGGCATCCCCTCTTTCTTCTAACGACCATCGGTATTTTACTCGAGGCTATATTTTTATTCGTCACATGATATGTGTTTTGCTTGGAGCGTCTTGTATGATATGTGTCTTTGCTTGTTTTAGTTTGTGTTTTAAGTAATCAATCCTTTCTGTACACACCCACTTGAGAGAGCCAAAATTATTTCATGACTTGTTAGAATTGCTCTATATGCTTCACTTAAATTTTTATGAGCAATGGACTTGCTCTAGTGCTTCACTTATATCTTTTTGAGCACGGTGTGCTTAGTATTTTTTGAAGAAATGCTATCTTGCTTCACTTAGATTTATTTGAGAGTTAGTAAAATTTTGAAGAATTTCTCTCTTGCTTCACTTAAATTATTTTGAGAGAAATAAAATATGTTATGCTCATGATCTTCACTTATATTTGTTTGAGCTTATGAAAAGCAACAGATGAAAATTAGTCCCAAAGTGATAGATATCAAAGAAGGATAAAGAAAGAAAAAAAATGTCATGAAGATCATTCGACAAAATAAACTTGATTCTTAGTAATAGTTTTGAGATATGATGATGTGATATGTGAGTTATGTTGATCAGTAATTGTGCTCTAGTAAGAATATTGGTGTTAAGGTTTGTGATTCCCTATGCATGCATGAAAGTCAATAATCATGCAATGAAAATTATATCCTACTTTTGGTGCATTATTCGGTGTTAGTTATGCTTAATTCTTGCTTATGAGATTATTCGTTTCTTGGTTGGTCGCTTCTCAATCTTTTTGCTAGCCTTCATTTTGCACCAAGTATGACCTCTACTTGTGCATCCAAAATCCTTTAAACCAGTTTTGCCACATGAGTTCACTATATCTACCTATATGCGGTATTCTTTTGTCGTTCTAAGCAAATTTGCATGTGCCATCTCTAATGTTCAAAATAAATTTCTCTTTTGTGTGCTCTACTACTCGCGAGGCGGTAAAGGGTTGCCAATATTTTCCAATGCTAGATGTGTTATTCTCATAATGAGTGTTTATTCACTTGTCATTGCACGAGAGTACATCAAAGGTATTAGGGATGCCCTGTCCCGAAATGAATAAATGAATTTACTTCATGTTGTCAAATAATAAATTCCTTGGAAAGTGTTGGTATGGCAGGCACCCGTGGATACGGCTAGCCATGGAAAGTGAAAGTTATGGTGGAAAAAGGAATAAACTTTATTTTCTGTTTGGGAACGGCCTATGATGTATCTAGCATGGAAAGTGTTGGGATGCTCCAAGTCGTTTTCGTTGGTAGGAAAAGTATGCCTCTCAAAAATAACTTTATCTCTATTTTTTTTGCTTTGAGCTCTGGCACCTCTACAAATCACCAGTCCACGAAGGGCCTTTCTTTTACTTTATGCAATTTTTATTTTTGAAATTGAGTCTCCATCCTCTCTTATAAAAGCACCAACTAGGAGGCAATATGATCGTACTTAAGTATTGGGTGTAGCTAATATTCGAGTGTGTTTCATGAATGGATCAATGTTTGAGCTTGATTGGCTAGGGATAACTTGTTTTAGCATTGATATTTTGAAAGACATGGTTGCTTGTTGATATGCTTGAGTATCTGAATTGTCATGTCAAAACTAGACTATTGCTTTGAATCACATAGAACTCCAAATGTCCATGCTATAAAGAAAAGAATATGATATGACATGATAAACAACACTCCACATCAAAAATTCTGTTTTTATTAATTACCTACTCGAGGACGAGCATGAGTTAAGCTTGGGGATGCTGATACGTCTCCAACGTATCTATAATTTTTGATTATTCCATGCTGTTTTATTATCAATCTTGGATGTTTTATAATCATTTTATAGTCATTTTATATCATTTTTTTGTACTAACCTATTGACATAGTGCCAAGTGCCAGTTGCTGTTTTCTGCATGTTTTTTACATCGCAGGAAATCAATATCAAACGGAGTCCAAATGCCACGCAACTTTGCGATGATTTTTTTGGACCAAAGGAAGAAGTTGGGCCCTGGTTGCACCTGGGGGGAGTCCCGTGGAGGGGACAACCCACCAGGGCGCGCCCTGGTGGGTTGTCCCCTCCTCGAGGGCCCCCCGACGGCCTCTTTGCTCTATAAATACCCCAATATTCCAGAAACCCTAGGGGAGTCGACGGAATATTCATCCAGCCGTCGCAGAGTCCAGAACCACCAGATCCAATCTAGACACCATCACGGAGGGGTTCACCACTTCCATTGGTGCCTCTCCAATGATGCGTGAGTAGTTCTTTGTAGAACTTCGGGTCTGTAGTTAGTAGCTAGATGGCTTCCTCTCTCTCTCTCTTGATTATCAATACAATAGTCTCTTGGAGATCCATATGATGTAAGTCTTTTGGCGGTGTGTTTGTTGGGATCGATGAAATTTGAGTTTATGACCAGATCTATGTTTTTATATCCATGAAAGTTATTTGAGTTTCTTTGATCTCTTATATGCATGATTGCTTATAGCCTCGTATTTCTTCTCCGATATTTGGATTTTGTTTGGCCAACTTGATCTATTTATGTTGCAATTGGAAGAGGTGCCCGGTAGTGGGTTCGATCTTACGGTGCTTGATCCCAGTGACAGAAAGGGAACCGACACGTATGTATCGTTGCTACTAAGGATAAAAAGATGAGATCTATATCTGTCGCAATAGATAAACAGATCTTGTCTACATCATGTCATCATTCTTATTGCATTACTCCATTTTCCACAAACTTAATACACTAGATGCATGCTGGATAGCGGTCGATGTGTGGAGTAATAGTAGTAGATGCAGGCAAGAGTCGGTCTACTAATCTTGGGCGTGATGCCTATGTAATGATCATTGCCTGGATATCATCATTATTATTTGAAGTTCTATCAGTTGCCCAACAGTAATTTGTTTACCCACCATTTGCTATCTTTCTCGAGAGAAGCCACTAGTGAAACCTACGGCCCCGGGGTCTTCTTTCTCATATATTTGCCTTGCAATCTACTTTTTCCTTGCGTTTATTTTCAGATCTATCAAACCAAAAATTTAAAAATACCTTGCTGCAATTTATTCCTATTTATTTTATTTTTCGTTCGATCTTTCAATCTACTACAAATTTACCTCACATCCTTTGCCTATCTTGAGGCGCCGTACCCCGAAAGGGATTGACAACCCCTTTAACACGTCGGGTTGCGAGGTGTTGTTATTTGTGTGCAAGGGCTGTTTACGTTGTGTTGCTTGGTTCTCCTACTAGTTTGATAACCTTAGTTTCATATCTGAGGGAAATACCTACCGCTGTGCTGCATCATCCCTTCCTCTTTGGGGAAATACCGGCGTAGCTTCAAGCGACATTAGTATCCTCACAAGAGGGGTTAGTTACCACATCAACAGTTGAAGATATTTCAACTTTAGAAGCAGTAGAACATTCAACAATAGAGACAACATTGTCACGCTCAAGGCATTTTAAACAAGGTGGCACAAAATCTTCCCGAGCGGAACTGATCTGTTGAGCGAGTAGTGAATTGTTTTCCTTTTGAAGATCTTCATGAGATGTTCTCAGTTTCTCTAGATCTTGCTTCCTTTGAAGATAATCATAGGAAAGCTTCTCATGAGTATCTGCGAGGTTTTAACGACGAATTTCAAGTTCCTCGTACTTAACACGAAGATTTTTGATGTCTTCAATTAAGGACTGGGTTCGATTCATTTCCTCGTCCAACAGGTCATCGCTTTTGTCTAGCAATTTTTGAATGTGTTCCATAGCACTTCGTTGTTCAGTTGCAATTTTAGCAAGAGTCTTATAGCTGGGTTTGGATTCACATTTAGAGTCATCTTCATTGGAGGTCTGAAAGTAAGCATCGTAGGAGTTTACCTTGGTACCTCGTGCCATGAAGTAGTAGGTTGGAGCAGAGTCGTCCTCATCATCGACTTCAGCATCGACGGCGTGACCATTGTCTTTAGTGTTGAAGATGGACTTGGTAACGAATGCCGAAGCTAGAGCCAGGCTTTCCACGCCTGAATCAGACTCCACCTCTGCCTCCTCAGAAGCAGACTCCTCCTCTGAATCCATTTCCTTCCCAATGAAAGCGCGAGCCTTGCCAGATGAGCTCTTCTTGTGGGATGAAGATTTTCATGAAGACTTTGAGGATTTCTTCTTCTTGTCATCGGAGTCATATTCCTTGCTCTTCTTCTTCTTCTTCTTCTTCTTCTTCTTCTTCTTTGATTCCTTTTCCCATTGAGGACATTCAGATATGTAGTGACCTGGCTTCTTGCATTTGTGGCATGTTCTCTTCTTGTAGTCACGAGTGGAAGCCTCATCATTCTTGGAGCTAGATCGTGAAGACTTTGCGAGCGATTCTTCTTGGAGAACTTTTGGCACTTTCTCACAAGCATTGCTAGTTCTTTGCCAATGTCTTCAGGATCACCAGAACTACAGTCAGATTCTTCTTCAGATGAAGAAACAACCTTTGCCTTAAAAGCACGGGATCAGACACAGTTGGGGCCATATATATATATAGGGCTGGGCTATTATGTTACTAGTAACAGAATAATATTCTGTTACTATCAGCACTATAAGGGCGCGATCTGACGAATCTCAAAACAATTGAGAGAGCCCGGTCTAAAATTTCCCCGATCCGAAAACAAACACAAAAAACACCTACCCCGACCTCCTCCACGACGACCTCCTCCCTGTGTGCCGCCCCCGGGCTCCCCTCCGGCGCGTCGCCGCCCGGTTCTCTTTCCTGCGCCGACCTCTTCTTCCCGAAGCCGGCCACCTCCCTGACCCGCGCGCTGCCCCACTCCTTCCCGCGCACCGGCCACCTCCCTGATCCGCGCGCCGCCTATGTGCAGCTGTGCCCCTGTCTCCTTCCTGGCTTCCTGCTTGACGTATAGATACCATACGGCCAAGCCCTACTGGCTACTGCTCGAGTACCAATCCGGTTCCTCTGCTTCCCAGCTGCTCCGTCAGTTCGGCAGCTCATCTCAAGAAGTCAAGGTCAAGGACTCAAGGTACATGCTTTCTCTGCTTTTTGTTTAGACTAATTGATGCATAGCCTAGTACTAATGGAAGCTCAGATCATTGAAAAGTACGTTAGTGGTCAGTACTCAGTACATAGTACATAGTCTCTGCTATCTGATGCATCACTGGACAAAATTCAGTTTACACTGATAAACTAGCACAGTACTCAGTACATACTCTCTGCATTTTGTTTGTGCTGTTAAATTTTGTTTATAAATTCAGTTTATAGTGGTAAACTTACACGGTACAGTCTCTGGCTCTCTGCCTTTATTTATACTGTTCAATTTTGATTAGAAATCCAGTTTGTACTGATAAACTTGCACAATATCTGACTTTGTTTATATTATTATTTTTTTCTCAAATTCAGTTTGTACTGATGAACTTGCAAAGTACAGTCTGCTTTTTGTTTATATTGTTAAATTTTGTTCTACAAATTCAGTTTGTACTGATGAACTTGCAAAGTACAGTCAAAGAGCTAAATTTTTTACACAAAAAAGAGAGCCAATGGTTTGTTTATTTCTACACTTGTAATTCTATCAAAGTACAATTTACTGGTAATTTCTGAATTAAACAAATCAACTATCGGCACCTGTAATTTAGTCAACGAGCTTATGTTTGTTTATTTTTTCTGCAGTAGTAGGCTACTAGCACAATGTCTTCGGTAGGATCTTGGGCTTCCTCCACAACCACAACCAGAAGAACAAAGAAAGATACAGCATGGGAGTTCGAAAAGAGTATAGCCTGGGAAGTGGGAAGTATAAGGGGCAAAAGTTACTGAGTTCAACAAAAACGAAAATGTTAGTTTCTCTTTTCTCTGATTTTCAGTTCTTCCTTTCTGTCTTTTGATCATCTGGAGCTGATGAGTTGTTTCATTTTTCCTAGTTTCAGAAGTACAAGGGAAAAGATTGAAAGGTTGGACTACTCACGATCGTTGTTGTGGAGCCATGGCGCATTGACGAGCTCCTGCAAAGCCACGAGCTGTGGAACCGACAAGCCGGCTGCCTGTCATAGTTCCACAAAGGTGAAAATACATGCTAATTAATTCCACAAAGGATTTTGCATGATACATAGCCATCAAGCGAGCAGTTCAAGGCCTACTGCGTGAGCCGTCCATCGTCTTCCATGCATCAGCTTGTTGTCTCTACACATCTAGCATCGGAGTATCTCCTCCCCCTTGCCGCACACACATGCCGGCCAATCGAGCTAGTGTTTATGATTACTGTCATTGGACAAATTAGTTCTGTAACTCTGTACTGACGGGAACTTCAGCATATATGGTGTTTAGAATTTCTTTGTAACTCTGTACTGCCGGGACCTTCAGCATATATGGTGTTCTCAGTAAAAATTGTGAACATTTAAACATCAGTTCGATTTAATAAAACTGAGAAGTTCTACTTGCGGTAAATAGCTGAACCTGGGTGCAACAAAGTTCTACCATTAGTCATGGGGAGTATCCGTTGATGTGTGATGTGTTTTTTTGTTAGTTTACGTATTTTTTGTTTGTCAGGCCATGTGCAAGCTTGTTATCGGTTCATGTGTATGTGTGCTGGTAACCACTGCTACTGCTGCTAGGTACCGATTTGACCATTCCCAGATAAGTTTAGGAGAAAAGCTCAAAAAAAGAAACCCTACAAAAATGTAAATGGTAAATGTTCAAGTCATAAAATGAGAGAAGTCCAGAACATTGTTGCAAACACATATCGAGTTAAAAAAAACCGAAACACATGAAATATTTTCTTTTTTAAAAAATATCATTCAGTTCAACAATATAACCTATGCAAGTTCGAGGACTATGATACCATAAACCGTTAAAAAGCTACGAGGAATCAGTTCAAGTCTAGTTAGTGAAAACATGCTTAGTACAAACCCATGCAAACATCAGTTCAAGTACTTTTTTTTGGAACCTTTCAAAATTACTCTTCGAAGAATACATCAGTACAAACGCACACGTAAATCAGTACAAGTACTCTATTTTTTCTGATGGAAAAACAACACGATGGGTCTCACCGTAATCCAAATTACTCTACAACGGTTGCAAATTTGAGAATATGTTCAACATGACTAAGTTTCGTATTTTCGATGTCTTTCCAACCGTATATTATTTGACCCATTTCGACAAACTTTTAAAAAAATCGCGTTCAAATTCAAATTTGACCGTATTCAAATTTGTTTTTAAACCGTAAGGAATTAGAAAAACATTTCTATATAAAAAAGTTGCACATTTTCCATAGCTTTCCAATGCCGTATCATTTGCGTCAATCTGACAAACCGCTTGAAAAAAATCACGAAAATACGTTTCGCCCAGAATTTCACCGTTTTTCAAATTACTTTTAAATCATATAGAATTAGAAAAAACAATAGATATATGAAAGATGCGAATTTCCACCAGCTTTTCAACACCATCTTATTTGCTCAATTCCGACAAACCGTTTGGAAATTGAGTCCAAAATATGATTCACGTTTTTGATTTTGAAAAAAAATGTTTTTTTTCAAAACTGCTCTTAATCCATAGTGATTTTGCAAAAACGTTATATCTTCTCAGATAGCTGGAACTCATGTGTGTTGAGCCTCTCAACTATGTCAGACGGATCGAAATCTTTGAAGTTAGGGTGTTCTTGAATCATCAGGGCCAAGGTGTCGAATGAGCTGTCAAGAGATCTCAATAGCTTCTTCACTATCTCATGCTTGGTGATTTCAGTGGCGCCAAGTGCGCGAAGCTCATTTGTGATATCAGTAAGGCGATCGAATGTGAGTTGGACATTCTCATTGTCATTCCTCTTGAATCGACTGAAAAGATTGCAGAGCACATCTATTCTTGAGTCTCTCTCGGTTGAGACGCCTTCGTTGACCTTGGATAGCCAGTCTTAGACTAGCTTTGTAGTTTCCAGCGCACTCACACGGCCATATTGCCCCTTGGTTAGATGACCACAAATGATGTTCCTGGCGGTCGAGTCTAGTTGCGCGAATCTCTTGACGTCAGCAGTGGTGACACCTTCACCAACTTTGAGAACGCTGGTCCTGACGACATACCAGAGGTTGATGTCAATGGCTTCAAGATGCATGCAGATCTTATTCTTCTAGTAGGGGTGTCGGTGTCAAAACCGGCGGATCTCGGGAAGGGGGTCCCGAACTGTGCGTCTAGGCGGATGGTAACAGGAGACGAGGGACACAATGTTTTTACCCAGGTTCAGGCCCTCTCGTTGGAGGTAATACCCTACGTCCTGCTTGATTAATATTGATGATATGGGTAGTACAAGAGTAGATCTACCGCGAGATCAATGAGGCTAAACCCTAGAAGCTAGCCCATGGTATGATTGTTGTAATGGTTGTCGGTAGATGGTAGGAGATCCACATATCCGTATTGCCAAGCTTGCCTTCCACGCCAAGTAAAGTACCTTCCGGACACGAGCCGGAGTCTTCAATCTTCTATCTTCGTGATGCGGGAGTCCGGCGGATATTGATAGTCGGCTGTCCGGACACCCCTAGTCGAGGACTCCTCGGTAGCCCTGAACCGGTCTTCAATGACGATAAGTCCGGCGCGCATAATGTTCGGCATTGCAAGGCGGGTTCCTCCCTTGAATAATCCGGAGAAGATAACGAACACCAGGATAGTGTCCGGCTCTGCAAAATAATTTCCACATTCCAACGTAGAGAGAATAAAATACACACTTAGTTCAATCTGCTGACGTATTACGCAGTGTGATGTCACACCGCATCCAAGCCCTCTTTCGAATCGTTTTTATCATTCCGCCTCAGCACGTTCAGCAAAGCGTTTTCCTTGGCACGTCCTGTCGAAGCAGAGATCGTATTCCCTTTGATTCTGGGATCCTCATCAATACGTGCGTGGGTAACCCAACCGTTCCCGTCGCCATGCCTCCTCTATCGAAGGGGAATCTCGAGCAGTCACGAGGCGACCCTTTGGTATTATTTCCCTTTATAAGAGGACCAAGGCCTGTCCTTGTCTTTCAACCCGCATCAAATCTTTCCTCTACTCCTAGTTCCAACACCAAGAGCTTCAGACTCGAGCGCTTCGGACCCACAGCAATGTCCGGCTCCGACCTCCAGGGCCGGTGGGTGCCCTCCTCCGTCACGGAGGAGGACATAATGAAGTTGCGTGAGGCCAAGTACACAGCCTATGAAGTTTCAGACAGGTTGCTGCGCCTGGCAGGCCGTGCCAGCCCCCGAGCCCGGCGAATATGTCGTTTACATCTCACCTCCGTCGAGATTAGGCTTCCGACGGATCCTTTCGTGAGGGGCTCTGTTCTTCTACGGGCTGGACTTCCATGACTTGGCTCCGAGTCCATCCTCCATATCTCCGCATTCATTATCGTCTGCGAAGCCTTCCTCGCGTCATCCCCACTTCGCCTGTGGCTAAAAACATTCAAGGTGGAGCGAAGATGATCGGGGCGCTCAGCGGAGTGTGGCGGGCGACCATAAGCAAGAAGGTCGATGCCCGTGGCTCAAGGTTCCTTCCAAGAGGAGCAGGACTGTGGCAATGAAGTGGTTTTACATCACCATTCCTAGGGGCGACAAGCAAAGCCGCCGCCGCCGCCGGGACCTCCACGGCGGTGATGTCGTGGGTCAACCAAGGGCTCAACTGGGGCCGCCCAGGGCGTGCCCGACTGCAGGCCGGATTCGAGACCTCCGAACAAGGGAGATCGGCCTGGTCAAGGTGGTGCAAGTCATGCTAGTCAGGCACCTCCTACCCTGCAAACGTCGTCCTCTCCGTCTATGGGAGTTCAATCCGGAGGGACCTCGTATCCTCCAGCATTTCATGGGTGCGACACCCTTGGAGATGTACGAGCTGTTCTTGGACCGCAGTGGCGTGTCCGGATTCGCCGAGGATCTTTGGACTAAGCCGCGATCGCCCGGATACTCAGGTAAATAGCTCAAAGCCCGGACATTCTGTTTTGTATGCCTTTCAAGAGATCGTCTCATGACCCTTTGTTCCTTTACAGGAATGGGTGGCGCAATCAAGGCTGATAAGGTGTCCGGCCCCCCTCCCAGAGACCGCACTAGAGCCCGTGCTGGTCAGAATGTTGGAGGTTGCGCCCGTAGAAGGGGGCGACGGGGAAGGTAAAGGAGCTAATAATCCGTCCAAAGGGGCGATCGAAGAGGAGGGAACCAAAGGTCCCTTCCTTGAGGGGAAGAGGACCGCCTCCGAAGATCCGGAGGTCCCAGCCCCTAAGCGTGAGAAGAAATCCCCGTCGGGGGGTCCGGCGTCCGGAGGGAATCCGGATGCTCAATCATCGCCCAAGGACCAGCCCTCCAACGAGCCGTGAGTATGAAAGAGGAAGTTTAATAAGGAAGTACCTTCATTTATGCTTCTGTAGGTAACTGAAATATTTATATCGCAGTTCGGATCTGCAGCCGTCTCAGATGAGTTCATTCTCGGGGGATCTTCTTAGGAGATGATGGAGAGCGTCGCCTCCGTCTCGCGCGCCGCCAGATGAGGCGAGCAAGCCCAAGTGTAAATCACGGAGGGCGCCCCGAGTCCGGAGGGGCCAAAGAGTTCAACACCCACCGAGCCGGCCGAGAATCAAGAGTTTGCTTGAGAGGCGTCCATTGAGAAGATCACCGTGCGTTAACGCGTATGGTGATTGAAGGATTTCGTCGTGAAAGCGGATTGCGTGATCTTGCCATGAGCTTGTGGCGGGATTTGAGGTATGAAAACAGCGTACCCTTTGTTTTTAACAGTTGTGCATATAAAAATGCGCTCAGATAGATAGTAGCCCACGAGACTCGGTAGGTTGTCGAAGGCGACAACGCGTCGAGGATCGAAAATCTAAATATCTCGGTAATGAATACCGCCGTTCGATGCGGTGGCGGATAGTCCGGGGCCAGCGGATGATCATTTTGCCGAATCGAGTCGACAACTGGATATGGCGAGATCGACATCGCACTTGTCAATCAGCGACTTGACGAGTCGCAAGGTAAATAAATTCTCCGTAGCTTCTTTATTAAGGGGTTAAATCTCCTCCTCGATAAGTTATATGCTGTTTATCTGAGCAGTCTTGCCGCTTTGTGGAGAGACTTGGGCGAGCTTGTACAAGCCAAGGAGCAAGCCCGAAGGAGTGATCTGGTTGCCGCAAGGGCGGCCAAGAGTTGAAGGCGAAAAGGTGCGCGACCGCCTAAGCAGGCGGAGGTGGCGAATTGGCCAAAGTTTAAAAGATGCTACTGCACCGTGGCGAAGCTCTTGAAAAGGAGCGCCTATCGAAGCGGGAAGACCTGAAGAAGGCCACCGCCGAAGCCAAGGATGCCCGTTCCGCGATGCGGGCTATGAAGGAGGAGCTGCGCCAAGCCGGAGAAATCACGGCTGGCAAGCCGTTTCTGATGCGTCGCCAGTTTATGGATGCCAAGTACGCTAGATTTGAGCGGCAGTGGAGTTCGGAGGATCCTTATATGGACTTGGCTGCGAGTGCGGCTGACGCCGTTAAGCACTTCCGGAGCCATGGGGATCACGAGGTGGAAGAGTTATATTGGACTCAATTCCACAATCCGGATTGCGCTCTTCCTTTGTCGGACGAGTTGGCGAATGGGCGAACTGAATAGACTGTCCGGGCTGGCTATGATCGACATCGTGGCCCATGTGTGGCCGAGAGGTCCAAAGCGGCGAGCTATTTCGACCCTCTGCAGCAGTTCCTTGGGGCGGTGCCGCATATCAAGGAGATGAAGCGGTCGGCTTGCATCAAGGGCGCGCAGATGGCTCGCCCGTGTAAGGCGCGATGTCCGGAGATGGATGCCGCCGTTGTTCTGCCAGGTTGGATAGGAACCGCTTCTGCCGAACATTATTTCGGGAAGTTATGCGTGGCGCTTCAGATAATAGAGTCGCAGTGCTCGAAGAATGTAACGTTCAATTGAACGCATTAACTTGTTTATTAATGAATATAGTATGAATGCTTTTTATACTTGTGCTTCCAAGTAATACTTCTCCTTGCGGCCGTTTAAGTATACTTGTGTATAACCTGAAAGATGCAGTCTTCGGCTTCAGCCCCCTTGCACAAGGTGCCGGGGTGTTCGCAAAATATCGCTTTTTCACACTTTAATCCGACGTCTCGGTCCTGTAATAAGGAGGTGATAGCGTAGCGAATGAGGCAATCCGTACTATAATGCTTTATCTCTTTCACTTAGCCAATGGAGCTCGAGGGTGGGGCTACGATATAGCCCCTAATGGCACCGCACATCTCCGGATTCGGGGTGCGTATGTGCCTGACCGGGAAGCGGCCCTTTGTTAAAGCGGGGAATTCTAAACGTTCCGTGGTCGATCAAGTGGCTGACCAGACTCTCGCTACATCATGACAATCAGTTTTGGCTTTCTCTCTTGAGGTGCTCGCCAAATTAACCGGGGCACAATCGCGAGAGTTCTCCGGTGCGCGTTAGCGGATGATCTGAGCGTAAGGCAGCAAAACATAGGAGCCGGGCAAACCCAACATTTGACCAAAGACATGATTCGGAGCTGATGCATATAGTGCCCAACTTGAGATGCCGAACACTCCCTGAGGTGTTCGGACTTTATAATAACGGGTAGAATTATGCCCTAAACCCCTTGTGTCCAGGTACGGGCATTGTCTTCCGACACTGCCAATGCCAAAGCATCGTGCTCCGCTTTGGCTATAGGAGGAAGCCAAGGGAGATTAACAACAAGAGACAATAATAAAAAGGTCTACGTAGGGTCTTAATCTGAAAAGAATCCTTGCAACGGGTCCCTACTGCACGTCTGCGCTGTGTCTCCGTTGTGCGCTTATCACGACGGCATGCACGTTTGTTCATCTCAGAAAAGAGGAACATTTTAGTTTTAGAAACAGTTAGATGCGAAAATAATGCAAAATAAAAGTGCAAAAAAAGGCTAGGTTTATATGAAACCGTGGTTAGTTGTCGCCGCAGCCCTTATGAAAGGGTATGCGGCTAGGGAGCCCTAACTTTCTTTGAGACCGGATTCGTCTATCCGAATCCGGGGTCTTTAAATGACCCTCGCACTGAAATGGTGCCATGTGGACCGGGCATCTTAAGTGTAAGAGACGCGTAATGCGGTATGGCGTTGAAGCGGACAAAAGCCCTTCGTCCCAATAGTGCTTGATGTTCACTTTTAAATGGGACGATGTGGAAAATTAACTTTTCTCGTCGAAAATTGTTCGGTGATCCGAACACGACTTCGAGTAATATCGAGCCTGTGCACTTGGCGTAAGGACCTGGCGTAACTCCTTTGAAGGAAGTGCGGCTGTGTCGAATTTTGGTAGGGTCCATCCCCATCCGACGGATTGTGTTTGAATATAGCAGGTTTAAGTCACTGCCTCCGTCCATTAGGACGTTTGTGAATTGTAGTCCGTCTATTATCGGGATCAATATCAGGGGAGTCCGTCCCGCGGTTCGAACACTTTTGGAATAATCCCGGTGGTCGAAAGTGATCGGTTTTGATATCCAATCTCTACTGTTTGCGGGGCCGGACCGTGCGAAGCTCTTTTTAGAAAGTGCCGCACTGTTTTTCCGTGTCCTCACATGAAGTGAGTTTACTGCTTTGACCCCTTGTGGGAAAGTCTTTTGTTTTCGGTGCCTCGTCTGGCGGGTTTATCTTCTTCGCTTGACGCGTCGAGCCCCTTGCGTTCGGCGTTTAGTCGGCCGAACTATTTGAAAACCCAACAATCCTTGTGGGTGTGATTTGCGGGCTTTCCGGGGGTACTGTGGATTTGACAAATCCGACCCGCAGTTCATGTAGGTTAGGCGGTTCGTCATTGTCGTCCTTGATGGGTTGAGCTTTATTATTGGCTGTGAGCTTTTAAATCCGGCGTTGACTGCCGTGCTCTTTGGGCTTTTCTCTTTATTCGGCGCCGTTTTTTTTGCGCGCGATTTTCCGTTCCATCCCTTATCTCGGATGTACTTGGGTCATTGGTCTTTGCTTCTTGCCAACCAGCTGTCCTCTCCTCGCAAAAGCGGGTCATGAGGCTAGTTAATGCGGTCATTGTCCTTGGTTTCTCTTGGCGAGGTGTCTGGCGAGCCATTCGTCTCGGACATTGTGCTTAAAAGCTGCTAAGGCTTGGCGTCCGGACGATCGACTATTTGGTTCTTTTTGATAAGGAACCTGTTCTAGAATTTCCGCTGACTCTACGGGCTGTTGAGTTATGTGACTTAGGTCATCTGCATCCGGAGGCGGACATAAGTCCCTTGAAAATTTGCTCAAACGCTTCCTCGAGCTCTTCCCAACTTCCAACAGTGTTTTCGGGAGGCTTTTGAGCCAATGACGGGCTGGCCCTTTGAGCTTGAGGGTAAATATTTTATGGCGTGCAGATCGTCTCCTCGGCCATATGTATATGCATATATAGTCTTCTATCCAGACTCGTGGTCTGTTGTTCCATCGTAGGCTTCTATGTTGATGGGTTTAAACCCCTGCTTGAATTCATGTCCAGCACCTCGTCTGTGAAGCATAGCGGGTGTGCGGCGCCCCTGTACTTGTACGTGCCGCTATCGTCGGACACTTGACGTGTTCCTTTGCTTATTGGGGCTTTCCTTTTGGGTCCGTAAATGGACCTGGCTGGGCCATTTGACGGTGGGGGCTTTATGGCCTCTTCGTCGAAATCTGGGAGCAGCTTGCGCTTCGGGTAGCTCTTCGATTGGTGGCTGTTGCCGTGTTTGTCTGCGGTTTTGAGTACTTTGCTCCATCTTATTCGGAGCGCGTCTTCCGCTGTGTTGAGCTTCCGTTTTTCTTTCTTCAGGCTTCTTGCTGTAGCGATGAGCCTGCGTTTGCAAAGATCTTGTTCGACGGGCTCTTCAAGTTTGTCGTCGTTGGGGCTTGATTCGTCATCGGAGGGAGGTACATAGTTGTGATCCTCAACCTTTTCTTCTGCCGCCCTTTCGTGAGGGTTTGCTTCTGCGTCCTCCTGCGCTGGGTTTTGTAGGAGGGGATCGTCTTCGGCACTCTCCGGAGTGTTATTGCCTCCCGTGCCGGATTCTCCATTCTTATTGTGGCGGGATTTAGAGCGGCGCCGCTGACGCCGGCGTTTAGGCTGCTTCTTCAAAGAATCTTCCTCTGCTGCTTTTTCGCCATCCCCTTTCTTTGGGGTATCCACCATGTAGACGTCATATGACGAGGTGGCCTTCCAATGTCCCGTGGGAGCTGGGTCCTGATCGTCTCCGGCATCATCGTCCATAGCGTCGATGTCCTCGGAGTCGTAATCTAGCATGTCGGTTAGATCCTCGACAGTTGCTACAAAGTGGGTGGTGGGTGGGTTCTGAATTTCTTCATCGTCCAGTACTCAACCGCCTCGCCATAGTCCGGCCAGATTCTCTGACAATGAGAGATGCTTGAGGAATTCAGGATATCACCAAAAGGCGAGTGTTGAAAGATGTCCGCGGCGGTGAATTCCATAACCGCGCCTAATCGCTTAATTGGCGGGCGCGGGAGGCTCGAGTCCGGCAAGGAGTCCGGCGCCTCGATCACGAAGTTCGCGGGGACAAGATTGGTATTCGGTTCCATCGCCGCGGATGTTGAAGCCCCCGAGGCGGCGTCTATCCACCGACCCTCGTCATGGGCAATCGGCTCCGGGCTAGTAGCCGGAGCGGATCAATCTTGACCTCAAAATCTTGTCCGTGGCGAGCTAGATCATGCCCATCATCATAGTGTGGCGCGCCTGGCTGTGGCTCGAGTCCGTCGAAGATCAAGTCTCTGCGGTCATCGACCGTGAAGTTCAAGCTTCCGAATCTGACCTGACGGCCAGGGGCGTAGCTTTCGATCTGCTCCAGATGGCCAAGAGAATTGGCCCGCAGTGCAAAGCCGCCGAATATGAAGATCTGTCCGGGGAGAAAAGTCTCACCCTGGACAGCGTTGTTGGTTGAAGATGCCATCGAGCCTATCGGTGATGACACAGAGGAACTCTCAATGAAAGCACCAATGTCGGTGTCAAAACCGGCGGATCTCGGGTAGGGGGTCCCGAACTGTGCGTCTAGGCGGATGGTAACAGGAGACGAGGGACACAATGTTTTACCTGAGTTCAGGCCCTCTCGATGGAGGTAATACCCTACGTCCTGCTTGATTAATATTGATGATATGGGTAGTACAAGAGTAGATCTACCACGAGATCAATGAGGCTAAACCCTAGAAGCTAGCCTATGGTATGATTGTCCAGATGTAATGTTGTGTCCTACGGACTAAAGCCCTCCGGTTTATATAGACACCGGAGAGGCTAGGGTTATGTAGTCGGTTACAATGGTAGGAGATCCACATATCCGTATTGCCAAGCTTGCCTTCCACGCCAAGTAAAGTACCTTCCGGACACGAGCCGGAGTCTTCAATCTTCTATCTTCGTAGTATGGGAGTCCGGCGGATATTGATAGTCCGGCTGTCCGGACACCCCCTAGTCCAGGACTCCCTCAAGGGGTAATAAGTGCCATCAAAGATGGGGCACGCGACGCAGACTTTGATTATGCCAACAGTCGACATAGCTAAAGCTCCAGGTGGTTAAACCGAATCACACAGAACAAGGTAGCACCTCGCTCTAATACCAATGGAAAGTGCTAGTTATCGACTAGAGGGGGATGTGAAAATAGGCGACTTTTATGTAAGTCTTCAAAAACACAAGATCATCGAAGACAGACAATCAAATGACACCTATACAATATGCAGTGGAAGATAGTCTACGCTAGACATGCCATAGTCAAGTAAACAGCACAATGACATCACGAAGACTAATAGCAGCTAGGTAGAGCAGATCGGAATGGGAAGACAATATGAAGCCAAACAGGAGAAAATCTTCGCTCAGTGAAGTCAAACAGATCAGGCAAACAAGCAATGACTTCACGAAGACAAACTGAAATGTAAATGAGGTAAGGGATAGAACCAGTAGCTTGGTGAAGACAAGGATTTGGTAGACCAGTTCAAGTTGCTGTGACCACTGTATGTCTGGTTAGGAAGGCATAGATTGAACTCAGAAGACCACGTCTTCACCTTATTCCCCTTGAGCTAAGGACACTTAGTCCTCGCCCAATCACTCTGGTAAGTCTTCGAGGTAGACCTCCAAACCTTCACAGACTCCATTCACCGGCGATCCACTATGACTCTTGATCCTCAGAACATGACGCCTAACTGGCTGGAGGATACACAGTCCTCAAGTGTAATAAGTCTTCAGATCACGCGAACAGAAAGACTTCATTGATGCCAACACTCTTTGGCCTTTGGGTGTTTTAGGTTTTGCCCTTGCAAGGATTCTCTCTCAAGGGCTTCGGAGGTGGGTTGCTCTCAAACGACAAAAGCCGTGCACTAACTCTGAGTAGCCACCAATTTTTGGTGGAGGGGTTAGGCTATTTATAGCCAGCAGGCAACCCGACATGATATGTCTGAGATGACCCTGGGTCACTAAGGAACCAACACGTGTCCAACGATCGGATTTCAAACACACGCGGCAGCCTGACTTGGGCTACAAACAAAGGTGACCCATCCAACTCTGGATAAGATTTACTCTCATTGTCTTCACTCGAAGACATAGGATTTGGGTTGAGCATCACGTCAGTTTCTCTGACTTTGTTCACTTGGACCCCATTTAACAGTTTGGTGGTTCCTATGACTCAATAAAGAAGAAAAGGAAACCACGAAAGAAACTATGTCTTTGCACTCCATAGTCTTCAAGTGAATGTCTTCACACGTCATTATCTTCAACGTGAATGTCTTCATGAACCACCATTGTCTTCAATGTCTTCATACATTTTAGGGGTCGTCTCTGGTAGGTAAACCGAATCAATGAGGGACTTCCACCTATGTTATCCTGGAATTCTCACAAACACATTAGTCCCTCAACCACGTTTGTCGTGAATACTTCAAAACCAACTAGGGGTGGCACTAGATGCACTTACACTCCCCTCCACGATATATGTACAAACCGAGCGGTATGGATCATACAAGGACACAACAATCTGAGGGTAGATCTTTGTACTTTGTACTCTAATTCAAAGCAATAGACACAAGCAGGATGTAGGGTGATACTTTTTTGGAGAGCCAGAACCTGGGTAAAACCTCATGTCCTTGTTACAATCGTATCTAGACGCTTAATTCGGGACCCCTTGCTCGAGATCTACCAGATTTAGCTCCATCCGGGACCTTGTTACAAAGATATGGCTTTCTAAGGTGCTTTTATGGTGCTCCTAAGTATGCCTATCACCGACCAAAGTTACACTTCAGATTCTTTGGGTTCCACCTTAGTTATGGCTCCAAGATCCGCACCAACAAGAATCCCATGGTGTTCCAACCCGGAGATCTTGCTTGGCTCCACCTATGTAAGGACCAATTTCCAAATGAGAGCAAATCCAAATTACGTCCAAGAGCTGATGGACCCATCAAGGTGCTCCAAAGGATCATCAACAAACCTACAAGATCAACACCTCACTCAATGATTACTCGATGAGTGACACCTTCAACACTGCCAACTTGGGTCCATTCCATGATGATGGGGCTTGGGATCCAAGGATGGATATTTCTCGAGGGGTGTGATAGCCCACAGACGTAAGCATGAATCCTACACCAATGCCACAAGAACCGACTGGACTAATGAGTAGATCCCCTGCACGTGCCATTGAACGAAGGTGACTTCTTTCCTCTTCAAACTCCCTATGCAATCTCATGAGACATGGCTGAAGGAAATATTCCCTAGAGGCAATAAAAAGTTATTATTTATTTCCTTATTTCATGATAAATGTTTATTATTCATGCTAGAATTGTATTAACCGGAAACTTAGTACGTGTGTGAATACATAGACAAAAACATATTGTCCCTAGTATGCCTCTACTTGACTAGCTCGTTAATCAAAGATGGTTATGTTTCCTAACCATAGACATGTGTTGTCATTTGATGAACAAGATCACATCATTAGGAGAATGATGTGATGGATATGACCCATTCGTTAGCTTAACATTATGATCGTTACAGTTTCATTGCTACTGCTTTCTTCATGACTTATACATGTTCCTCAGACTATGAGATTATGCAACTCCTGAATACCGAAAGAACACTTTGTGTGCTACCAAATGTCACAACGTAAATGGGTGATTATAAAGGTGCTCTATAGGTGTCTCCGAAGGTGTTTGTTGGGTTGGCATAGATCAAGATTAGGATTTGTCACTCCGTGTTTCGGAGAGGTATCTCTGGGCCCTCTCGATAATGCTCATCACTATAAGCCTTGCAAGCATTGTGACTAATGAGTTAGTTACGAGATGAATTATTACAGAACGAGTAAACAGACTTTCCGGTAACGAGATTGAACTAGGTATGATGATACCGACGATCGAATCTCGGGCAAGTAACATACCGATGACAAAGGGAACGACGTATGTTGTTATGTGGTTTGACCAATAAAGATCTTCGTAGAATATGTAGGAGCCAATCTGAGCATACAGGTTTTGCTATTTGGTTATTGACCGGAGATTTGTCTCGGTCATGTCTACATAGTTCTCGAACCCGTAGGGTCCGCACGCTTAATGTTCGACGACGATTTGTATTAAGAGTTATGTGTTTTGATGACCGAAGTTTGTTTGGAGTCCCATATGAGATCACGGACATGACAAGGAGTCTTGAAATGGTGGAGACATAAAGATTCATATATTCGAAGGCTACATTCGGACATCGGAATGGTTCGGGTCGATTTGGATAAGTTTCGGAGTACCGGGGGTTACCGGAACCCCCTCCGGGAAGTTATTGGGCCTCATGGGCCATAGTGGAGAAGAGAGAGGGCTCGCCAGGAGGTGGCGCCCCCCCTTGCCCCAATCCGAATTGGACAAGGGGAGGGGGCGACGCTCCCCTCCTTCCTTCTCTCCTCCTTCTCCTTCCCCCCTTCTCCCACTTGGAATAGGAAAGGGGGGGCGAATCCTACTACGTTTGGAGTCCTAGTAGGACTCCCCCCATGGCGCGCCTCCCCTCTTGGTTGGCCTCCTCCTCCCCCTCCTTTATATACGTGGCTAAGAGGCACCCATAGAGACACAAGTTGATCTTTTAACTGTGTGCAGTGCCCCCTCCATAGTTACACACCTTGGTCATATCGTCATAGTGCTTAGGCGAAGCCCTACGCCGGTAACTTCATCATCACCGTCGCCATGCCATTGTGCTGATGAAACTCTCCCTCGGCCTCAACTGGATCAAGAGTACGAGGGACGTCATCGAGCTGAAGGTGTGCTGAACACGGAGGTGCCGTACATTCGGTACTTGATCGGTTGGATCGCGAAGACGTTCGACTACATCAACCGCGTTAACTAACGCTTCCGCTTTCGGTCTACAAGGGTACATGGACACACTCTCCCCTCTCGTTGCTATGCATCACCTAGATAGATCTTGCGTGATCGTAGGAAATTTTCTGAAATTATCGCGTTCCCCAACAGTGGCATCCGAGCCAGGTCTATGCGTAGATGTTATATGCACGAGTACAACACAAAGAGTTGTGGGCGATAATAGTCATACTGCTTACCACCAATGTCTTACTTTGATTCGGCGGTATTGTTGGATGAAGCGGCCCGGACCGACATTACATGACCGCGTTCATGAGTCTGGTTCTAGCGACGTGCTTTTGCACAAAGGTGGCTGGCGGGTGTCTGTTTCTCCAACTTTAGTTGAATCGAGTTTGACTACAACCGGTCCTTGTTGAAGGTTAAAACAACACACTTGATGAAAAATCGTTGTGGTTTTGGTGTGTAGGTAAGAACGGTTCTTGCTAGAAGCCCGTAGCAGCCACGTAAAACTTGCAACAACAAAGTAGAGGACGTCTAACTTGTTTTTGTAGGGCTTGCTGTGATGTGATATGGTCAAGGCATGATATGATATAAATTGTTGTATGAGATGATCATGTTTTGTAACAAAGTTATCGGCAACTAGTAGGAGCCATATGGTTGTCGCTTTATTGTATGCAATGTGTAGGACCTTGAAGTATGTCTAGAGGGGGGTGATTAGACTACTTGACCAATTAAAAACTTAACCTTTTCCCAATTTTAGACTTTGGCAGATTTTAGCTATCTTTGGACAAGTCAAGCAATCTTCACACAATTCAAGCAAGCATGCAAAGAGTATATGAGCAGCGGAAATTAAAGCATGCAACTTTCAAGGATGTAAAGGGAAGGGTTTGTAGGATTCAAACGCAATTGGAGACACATATGTTTTTGTCGTGGTTCCGATAGGTGGTGTTATCATACATCCACGTTGATGGAGACTTCAACCCATGAAGGGTAACGGTTGCGCGAGTCCACGGAGGGCTCCACCCATGAAGGGTTGACAAAGAAGCAACCTTGTCTATCCCACCATGGCCGTCGCCCATGAAGGACTTGCCTCACTAGCGGTAGATCTTCACGAAGTAGGCGATCTCCTTGCCCTTACAAACTCCTTGGTTCAACTCCACAATCTTGTCGGAGGCTCCCAAGTGACACCTAGCCAATCTAGGAGACACCATCTCCAAGAAGTAACAAATGGTGCGTTGATGATGAACTCCTTGCTCTTGTGCTTCAAATGATAGTCTCCCCAACACTCAACTCTCTCTCATAGGATTTGGATCTGGTGGAAAGAATATTTGAGTGGAAAGCAACTTGGGGAAGGCTAGAGATCAAGATTCATATGGTAGGAATGGAAAATCTTGGCCTCAACACATGAGTAGGTAGTTCTCTCTCAGAACTGGTAAGTTGGAAGTGTAGGTTTGTTCTGATGGCTCTCTCCACAAATGAAGAGGAGGTGGAGGGGTATATATAGCCTCCACACAAAATCTAACTGTTACACACAATTTACCAAACTCGGTGGGACCGAATCAACAAACTCGGTCGGACCGATTTAGCAAATCTAGTGACCGTTAGGATTTTTGGTGGGACCGACATGCAACTCGGTAGGACCGATATGGTTAGGGTTAGGGCATAATGTAATCTAGGTGAGACCGATTACGAAAACTCGGTGAGACCAATTTTGGTAATTAGCTAACCAGAGAGTTGGTTAGGTAAACTCGGTGGGACCAATTCGCTCTTTTCGGTGAGATCGAAATGTTACGAAGGGGAAACAGAGAGTTTACATTGCAATCTCGGTGGGACCAATCACTCACTTCGGTTAGACCGAAACGTTACGAAGGGAAATAGAGAGATTACAATTCCATCTCGATGAGACCGTGATCCCTATCGGTGAGACCGATTTGCCTAGGGTTTGTGGCAATGGCTATGACATTTGAACTCGATGGCGCCGGATAGAAAGAATCGGTAGGACCAATTTTGACTTTAGGTTTAGGTCATATGTGGATGTGAGAAAGTAGTTGAGGGTTTTTGGAGCATATCACTAAGCACTTGAAGCAAGAGGCTCATTAAGCAACACCTCATCTCTCCTTGATAGTATTGGCTTTTCCTAGAGACTCAATGTGATCTTGGATCACTAAAATGTAAAATGTAGAGTCTTGAGCTTTTGAGCTTGAGCCAATCCTTTGTCCTTAGTATTTTGAGGATCCACTTTCATCATCCATGCCATGCCATTCATTGAGCTTTCCTGAAATATTTGTCTTGGAATAGCATTAGCTCAATGAGCTATATGTTGTTATGAATTACCAAAACCACCTAGGGATAGTTGCACTTATAATCTCCCCCTTTTTGGTAATTGATGACAACATATAGATCAAAGCTTCGACAAATGATAATAAGATTGAAAAACATCGTCGCTTTGAGAAGTATGTGATAAGCAAGAGCTCCCCCTAAATTTTTGCATAGTTTAAGATTTGCTTTGGACTGCAAATGCACAAGGAATTAGGCTCATGGGTTACTCTTTCATGTCACATACATCTTGGTGGAGCGCTCAAAATAATAAAGATTGAATACATGCACTCATCACCGAGCAAAGTGAATGATCATATAAGGATAAGTAAGGTAATATCATCTAGCAAGCATATATGTAGCTTATGATCAAACACATGATCATCAATGTCTCACAGATAATGGCATAATGTCTCAAGCAATCAAAAGCAAACAAAGTTCAACCAAGAAGACAAGAGAGAACAAAAGCAAACTCTCTCTCTCTCTCGAAGCCTATGATCTATACATTTTTCTCCCCCTTTGGCAACAAGTTACCAAAAAGTTCCTAGAAAATGCATAGTACTATATCGTCTCTCAGGCTTGGTCTTCAGTTGGTGGTGTAGAGATGGCTCCTTGGACGAAGGCTTCAGTTGATGTGGATGGAGCTGAAGGAGTTGGTGCTGGAGCTGGTTGCACTGGAGCTGTAGGAGCTGTAGCTGGTGCATATGAAGTGGCACTGGTGTCTGTCACAGGCACTACAGCTGATCTCTGAGCTCTAGGCACTCTCGCAAATGCATCTGTAGTTGTTCTGCCCTTCCTCTACTGCATGTCATCCTCTAGCTGCTCCACAACTGACTGAATCTCAGTTACTTTGACATCTAAATCATAGAATTTTTGTTCCATGATTCTTTCCAGGCTCTCCTGGTTTTGAGTTAGGGTGGCCAACCCCTTCTCAATCCTCAGAGTTGATGCTATCAAGTAACCAAGCTGCTCCTGCTTGTTCTTCAAAAAGTACTCAGATGCCTCCTCTTGAGTTGGCATCTTGGCAGCCTTCTCTTTCTTTGCTTTCTCCTTCTTCTCTTGAGCTTGTACTGATGATGGTTCATTCTCATTCATCACAACTTGATTGTCCTCAAATTCTGGATAGAGAACAAAGTGTTCCTTATCCAACAGATATTTTCCTGTGCCTATCTTCGAGTTAATCAACTCCTGAATTTGTGGGGCATATCCACAACTTCTCTTTTGGTCTGCTGCTATCCTCTCGATAGTCTCAACCATGAGGCTCATGACCTTGAATTTCTGTGGCACATCAAACAAGTGTAGCAAGTTAATTGCATGCCCTCTGATCATGTTGTGGTCACCTGACTTGGGCAAAAGAGTGTGCCTTAGGATCCAGTTGATTGTTGGCAGCCCTGATAGAAGATAATGCACAGATCCAAATTTATGTGTCTCAACTGTAGCATCTAGGATCTCCTTGTACATATGAGCCATGGAATTGTGATCCATCTTCTTCTTGGCATAGACATCCAAGTCATCTTCACTCTCCTTTGGGGCATTGATCAGATTTGCACATTCCTCAATAGTTGATTGGTACCTTGTACCTTCAGACATCCGCACTATCTTGCCATCTGGGTAGAAATGTGTTGTGGAGTAGAATTGCATAATGAGCTCATCATTCCACTTTGTGAGCTTCTGCCCAACAAAGTCTGCAACTCCACAAGCAATGAAACTGTCTTGCACTCCAGGATAGTGTTCCTCATTCTCCTTCATGTAGGTCCAGTCAACCCACATCATGTCACAAACTATAGGCTTCTTGTCCAACAACACTGTCTCATAGAAATCCTGTTGTTCCTTAGTGTGGAACCTATAGTTAACAGCAGTCCTTCTCCTGATAGCATAGGGATCAGACAACCTCCACTGTCTGAGTCCTGCATCCTTTCTCAACTTCATGTTCTCAGCCACAGGATGAGCATCATTGTGGTCTGGAATCTTGGGTTTGAGCTTCCTCAGGACTTGTCCTTCTTCATCTTCTTCTTCAGCAGCAGTTTCAGGCACTGGGGCCTTGTTCTTCTCAACAGCAGGTATGTTTCTAGTACTCCTCTTTGGTGCACTCTTGGGCTTGGGGGCAGCTTTGGGTGCTTCTTTGGGCTTTGATGTTGCAGCCCCTGACTTTATAGCACCACCCATCAGCTTTTGTGCCTTGGGTGCTGGTGCAGCAACCTCTCCTTCCTCTTCTTCAGAGTCTCTCCTCATAGAGGGATTGCCAAGAACTTTGGTAGTAGTGGTTCTGACTCTCTTTTTCTTTTTGTCTTGACCAACAGCTTCATCTTCTGACTCCATAGTAAACTTCATGGTTTCTCCAGTGGCAACCTTCCTGGGTTTGGAAGTGGGAATCCTTCTTGGAGGTGCCTTCGTCTGCACTACTGGCTTAGTGGCTGCAGCTGAACCATATTCTTTCTTGACCCCTTCTTCTTGGAAGTGGCCTCATCCTCTGCTGCCACATAATCCTCATCCTCAGAGTCTGAGGTTCTTTTCTTCCTTGTCCTGGTGGCAGCTTTGGGCAAATTGCTTGGGGTGCTCCTGCTGCCATCATCTGAAGTGCTAGAGGGACTAGTGCCCTCACTCATGTGATTGTGCTCTTCTTCCCTGTTCTGGCTATCACTTTGGTCTGACATGATGCAAACACTGACTGCTGACCCTGTGAATAGTTATAGATGAGATAGAGTGGATGAGCATCACAAAATGCGAGATTTTTGCAAAGAATGATTCAAAAATTAGTTTTAGTTTTCCACGAAAGCATTTGGATCAACCGATTTTCAAACTCGGTGATACGAAGCAGTTTTGGAACCTAAACTAGTGAACTCGGTCGGACGAGTCATAGTTCGGTGGCACCGAGACTGCTAGGGTTTCACAAAGTTCTAAAATCGGTCACACCGATTAGCAATTCTCGGTCAGACCGAGAGTTACTAGTGCAACGGCGTTAGCCGAATCGGTGGGACCGAGTTTTTCAACTAGGTGGGTCCGAGATGGTTTCGGCGGAAACCTAACCCTAAATTTTCAAATCGCATCTATTCTAAGGATTGATTTGACTAGATATAGATGTTTCAATCATGGCAAGAATCATAATGAACACAATGTGCTGAGAATCAGACGAGGATAGCACTGTGATCAAGTTCATACCCTAGTTCGGCGATGAACTCGCTACGGCGGCAACGGCGGAGGTGAAATTCTTTGACGGCGGCAGAGACCAGCGACATGAGGCAGCTGGCGACGAAGTCAACGATCCGGAGACCTAGAAGGCAGAGCGAGCTATGTGCGGGTGAAGAGGTTTGGAGAAAGTTTTCCAAAATTTTGCCCGTATGGATATATAGCCCGACCTGTCGGTGTGACCGAGTGGAACGACTCGGTGGCACCGAGATGCATAACTATTGACAGTTACAGCAACTCGATGTGACCGAAAAGTTCAAATCGGTTGCACCGAGATTGAAAACCTAGATCGACTTAGTGATCTCGGTATGACCGAAATGGAAGAATCGGTCAGACCAAAACGCACAAAGAAGTTTTGGAAGTTTAAGTCTATGAACGAATCGGGGACTCAAGTGCTCCTCACATAGAGTGGTTCGAATCTGACTTGATCAAATTTTGTGATGTAGCATGAATAGAGTTTGAGACGAGAAAAGCATAGATAGCTAGAGAAGGTTCTTAGGCATTTTTGTCCATCCACTTGGCCAAAGAAAAAGAGACCAATCAATCAAAACAACAAGTGGATGTCCTCGAATGAGTAAAATATGCAACCAACATGCTCACACAGTGAAATGGCAAATGAAATATGTGGCAAAGCATGCACAACCAATTCTAGCCTCTATCGAACAATTGGCGATGACTAGGTAATCTATATATGAGTATATTGACTTTGGAGTCAAATGAGAACATTTGATCATAGGTCATACTCATCGTTTAAGCTCAAGTGGGGTTACCACTTTTACATAATGCATTGATGTGTTCACATCATTAGAGTTGCTTTGACTCAATTCTTAGAGTTAAGCTCCCCCTAGATGTGAGATCCCCCCTTAGAGGGATGAATTAACCTTGGGTTTTGTCGATGATGACTTCATGTAGGTGTTGAAGATGTGGATGCTCAAAGTTGATGTAGATCATTTGGAGCAATCCTTTGGAGTGAGTTGCACTTTCAATACCTACATGGGTTAGTCCCACAAGGAACAAACAAGAATATCCATAGACATAGAGTGATGCACACACAAGATGATGTCCATGAAAACATTAGGTTACCTTGTCCCTTGTCTTGCCAACATGAGGGTTTGTGACTCCTTGAACTAGTGCAAGATATGGAAGTTGATTGCACTTGTCCTTGCCATAATGATATGAGTGAAGAATGTTGGCGGAGTCACCCTCAAGAACACTCTAGTTCTTCTTCTTCGGGATCCACATCATCTTGATGGGAATCCTTGGAGTTGTAGTTGTACTTGATGAAGTAGAACTTGACGTAGTCTTGGGAACCCACTTGACCAAGGCTTTAGGTGCTTCTTCAAATGCATCAATCTCCTCTTGAAGCTTGTCCTTGCCTTTGTTCTTGTGGTCTTGTGGTGGAAGATCATCTTGTCCTTGTGTTCCCTTGAAGGAAGTAGGATCATACTTCTCTTGTTGAGGAACAAACTTCGTCTTGGGGTATTCATCTTCTTCCCACTCAACTCCATTGGCATTGAACTTTCGTTCAAAACCAACACCTTGATTCTTCCGGTGCCTTCCTTGCTTGCATACAATTTCCTCGAATTGCTTACTCCCGGCAAGGCTCTTGTATACACCTTTCTCTATAATTCTCTTCAATATGCTATTTTCTTGCTCAAGTGTAACTTGGCTAAGAGAATCATTAGTGGAATCAAGATAACTACTAGAAGCAACAATATTGGATTTAGCATTATTATTGTTACTACTAGAGGAAGAATCTTTCTTGTTCTTGTTACTAGATTTGACTTGAGGCATGTAAGTTGATAAGAGTAAACGCTTGGCAATGTAAGAAGAACTTTTCTTACGGAGATCATCATTGATTGCCTTTAAGAACTCATGCTCTTGCTCAAGATTGAGCTTTTCAAAGCGTAACTTCTCATGAGCCCTTAAAAGTTCTCGATGATCTTAGAAGATAGTTTCATGAGCTAACTTAAGAGTGTTTAGTTCTTTAGTTAGAAGCTCAATCTTCTCCTTATCATTATCATTCGTTTTATCTTGATTAGCATGATTAATTGACGTTTCATCATAATATTCATTACTAGAGTTGTCAATAAGTAAATCATCATCACCTAACAAGTCATCTTCATCACTATTAAAATCAACATACTCGGGGTGTGTTACCTTAGAACCTTTGGCCATGAAGCATCTTCCAATTCCTTCATTTGGTGAATCAAATATGTCGTAGGAGTTGGTTGACACAAGTGCTAGACCAGCAACACCTTCATCTTGAGTATATTCGGAGTCGGAGTGATAGCTTCTCTCGGAGTGATTGTCGGAGTCGGAGCCGGATACCCATTCACCAACATGAGCTTGATGTCTTCGTTTTATTTAGCTCTTTGATGACTTGTCCTTCCTTTCCGAATCATTACTTCTCCGTGAGGGTCTTCGTTCAGAACGATCCTCTCTACTCCTTCTCTCTCTTGGAGGTGATTCTTCTCTTCTACTTCTTTTTGGAGAATCTTCTCTTCTTTTGTAGGGTGTCGTACACTCATTGAATAGTGTTTGGGTCTCCCACAATTGTAGCAATTGCACTCTCGACTATACGATCTTTTGTCATTGTAGGACCTTGACTTAGAGCTTCTTTCCTTGCTTCTACTCTTGTAGAATTTGTTGAAGTTCTTCACCATTAAGCTCAATTCTTCATTGAAGGTTTGTTTATCACTTGATGATGTGGGGGCTTCACATGAGGCTTTGTAAGCACCACTTGACTTGTTGTGAAGTTCCTCCTTATCCTTGAGTGACATCTCATGAGCAACAATTCTTCCAATGACTTCCGTTGGCTTGAGATCTTTGTAATTTGGCATCATTTGGATCAATGTGCACATGGTATCATACTTTCCATCCAATGCTCTTAGGATCTTCTTGATGGTGAATCTGTCGGTCATGTCTTTGCTTCCTAAGCCGGCAATCTCATTTGTGATAAGAGCAAGCCTAGAGTACATTTCAGCGACACCTTCACCATCCTTCATTTTGAACTTGTCAATCTGATTTTGGAGCACATCCAACTTGGATTCCTTGACAGAGTCGGTACCTTCATGCATATCAATCAAAGTATCCCAAATTTCCTTTGCATTCTCAAGACGGCTGATTTTGTTGAATTCTTCGGGGCACAAGCCGTTGAAGAGGATATCACAAGCTTGAGCGTTGTATTGCAGCATCTTCAATTCATCCGCACTAGCTTCACGGTTCGGCTCTCTCCCATCAAAGAATTCACATTGCAAGGCAATACACACAATAGCCCAAACGGCGGGGTTATGTCCGAGAATATGCATTTTCATCTTATGCTTCCAACTAGCAAAATTTGTACCATCAAAGTAAGGACCTCTACGGTGATAATTTCCCTTGCTAGACGCCATACTCTCCTAGGTTGTGAAACCAAGCTATGACCACCAAAAGCTATGGAAATCAAAGCAAATGGAGACCAAAGCTCTGATACCACTTGTAGGACCTTGAAGTATGTCTAGAGGGGGGTGATTAGACTACTTGACCAATTAAAAACTTAACCTTTTCCCAATTTTGGACTTTGGTAGATTTTAGCTATCTTTGGACAAGTCAAGCAAGCATGCAAAGAGTATATGAGCAGCGGAAATTAAAGCATGCAACTTCCAAGAATGTAAAGGGAAGGGTTTGGAGGATTCAAACGCAATTGGAGACATGGATGTTTTTGTCGTGGTTCCGATAGGTGGTGCTATCGTACATCCACGTTGATGGAGACTTCAACCCACGAAGGGTAACGGTTGCGTGAGTCCACGGAGGGCTCCACCCACGAAGGGTCTACGAAGAAGCACCCTTGTCTATCCCACCATGGTCGTCGCCCACGAAGGACTTGCCTCACTAGTGGTAGATCTTAACGAAGTAGGCGATCTCCTTGCCCTTACAAACTCCTTGGTTCAACTCCACAATCTTGTCGGAGGCTCCCAAGTGACACCTAGCCAATCTAGGAGACACCACTCTCCAAGAAGTAACAAATGGTGCATTGATGATGAACTCCTTTCTCTTGTGCTTCAAATGATAGTCTCCCCAACACTCAACTCTCTCTCATAGGGTTTGGATCTGGTGGAAAGAAGATTTGAGTGGAAAGCAACTTGGGGAAGGCTAGAGATCAAGATTCATATGGTAGGAATGGAAAATCTTGGCCTCAACACATGAGTAGGTAGTTCTCTCTCTGAACTGGTAAGTTGGAAGTGTAGGTTTGTTCTGATGGCTCTCTCCATGAATGAAGAGGAGGTGGAGGGGTATATATAGCCTCCACACGAAATCTAACTGTTACACACAATTTACCAAACTCGGTGGGACCGAATCAACAAACTCGGTCGGACCGATTTAGCAAATCTAGTGACCGTTAGGATTTTCGATGGGACCGACATGCAACTCGGTAGGACCGATATGGTTAGGGTTAGGGCATAACGTAATCTCGGTGAGACCGATTACGAAAACTCAGTGAGACCGATTTTGGTAATTAGTTAACCAGAGAGTTGGTCAAGTAAACTTGGTGGGACCGATTCGCTCTTTTCGGTGAGACCGAAATGTTATGAAGGGGAAACAGAGAGTTTACATTGCAATCTCGGTGGGACCGATCGCTCACTTCGGTTAGACCGAAACGTTATGAAGGGAAACAGAGAGATTACAATCCCATCTCGGTGAGACCGAGATCCCTATCGGTGAGACCGATTTGCCTAGGGTTTTTGGCAGTGGCTATGACATTTGAACTTGGTGGCGCCGGATAGAAAGAATCGGTAGGACCAATTTTGACTTTAGGTTTAGGTCATATGTGGATGTGAGAAAGTAGTTGAGGGTTTTTGGAGCATATCACTAAGCACTTGAAGCAAGAGGCTCATTAAGCAACACCTCATCCCTCCTTGATAGTATTGGCTTTTCCTATAGACTCAATGTGATCTTGGATCACTAAAATGTAAAATATAGAGTCTTGAGCTTTTGAGCTTGAGCCAATCCTTTGTCCTTAGTATTTTGAGGGATCCACTTTCATCATCCATGCCATGCCATTCATTGAGCTTTCCTGAAATATTTGTCTTGGAATAGCATTAGCTCAATGAGCTATATGTTGTTATGAATTACCAAAACCACCTAGGGATAGTTGCACTTTCACAATGCAATCGCTATGTAATTCTTTTACTTTATCACTAAGCGGTAGCGATAGTCGTTGTAACTATAGTTGGCGAGATGACAACGATGCTACGATGGAGATCAAGGTGTCGCACCGGTGACAATGGAGATCATGACAATGCTTCGGTGATGGAGATCATGAGCACAAGATGATGACGGCCATATCATGTCACATATTTTGATTGCATGTGATGTTTATCTTTTATGCATCTTATTTTGCTTAGTACGGCGGTAGCATTATAAGATGATCCCTTACTAAATTTCAAGGTACAAGTGTTCTCCCTGAGTATGCACCGTTGCTACAGTTCCTCGTGCCGAGACACCACGTGATGATCGGGTGTGATAATCTATGTTCACATACAACGGGTGCAAGCCAGTTTTGCACGCGCAGAATACTCGGGTTAAACTTGACAAGCCTAGCATATGCAGATATGGCCTCGGAACACTGAGACCGAAAGGTCGAACGTGAATCGTATAGTAGATATGATCAACATAATGATGTTCACCATTGAAAACTACTCCATCTCACGTGATGATCGGACATGGTTTAGTTGATTTGGATCGCGTGATCATTTAGATGACTAGAGAGATGTCTATCTAAGTGGGAGTTCTTAAGTAATATGGTTAATTGAACTTTAATTTATCATGAACTTAGTCCTGATAGTTATTTTGCAAGTCTATGTTATTGTAGATCAATGGCTCGTGTTGCCGTTCCTTTGAATTTTAATGTGTTCCTAGAGAAAGCTAAGTTGAAAGATGATGGCATCAACTACACGGACTGGGTCCATAACTTGAGGATTATCCTCATTGCTGCATAGAAGAATTACGTCCTGGAAGCACCGCTGGGTGCCAGGCCTGCTGCAGATGCTACTGATGACGTTAAGAACGTCTGGCAGAGAAAAGCTGATGACTACCCGATAGTTCAGTGTGCCATGCTTTACGGCTTAGAATTGGGACTTCAAAGACATTTTGAAAGTCATGGAGCATATGAGATGTTCCAACAGTTGAAGTTAATATTTCAAGCAAATGCCCGAGTTGTGAGATATGAAGTCTCCAACAAGTTCTACAGCTGCAAAATGGAGGAGAATAGTTCTGTCAGTGAACACATACTCAGAATGTCTGGGTACCATAACCACTTGACTCAGCTAGGAGTTAATCTTCCAGATGATAGTGTTATTGACAGAGTTCTTCAATCACTGCCACCAAGCTATAAAGGTTTTGTGATGAACTATAATATGCAAGGGATGAACAAGACTATTCCCGAGCTCTTCGCGATGCTAAAGGCTGCGGAGGTAGAAATCAAGAAGGAGCATCAAGTGTTGATGGCCAACAAGGCCACTAGTTTCAAGAAAAAGGGCAAAGGAAAGACGGGGAACTTAAAAAAGAACGGAAAAAAGGTTGCTGCTCAAGAGAAGAAACCCAAGTCTGGACCTAAGCCTGAAACTTAGACTGGTCACTGGAAGCGGAACTGCCCCAAGTATTTGGCGGATAAGAAGGATGGAAAAGTGAAAGGTATATTTGATATACATGTTATTGATGTGTACCTTACTAATGCTCGTAGTAGCGCCTGGGTATTTGATACTGGTTATGTTGCTCATATTTGCAACTCGAAACAGGGGCTATGAATTAAACGAAGATTGGCTAAGGATGAGGTGACGATGCGCGTGGGAAATGGTTCCAAGGTCGATGTGATCGCCGTCGGCATGCTACCTCTACATCTACTTTCGGGATTAGTTTTAGACCTGAATAATTGTTATTTGGTGCCAACGTTGAGCATGAACATTATATCTGGATCTTTTTGATGCGAGACAGTTATTCATTTAAACGAAAGAATAATGGTTGTTCTATTTATATGAGTAATATCTTTTATGGTCATGCACCCTTGCGGAGCGGTCTATTTTTGTTGAATCTCAATAGTGATGATACACGTATTCATAATATTGAAGCTGAAAGATGCAAAGTTGATAATGATAGTGCAACTTATTTGTGGCTCTGCCGTTTGGGTCATATCAGTATAAAGCGCATGAAGAAACTCCATGCTGATGAACTTTTGGAATCACTTTATTATGAATCACTTGGTGCTTGCGAACCGTGCCTTATGGGCAAGATGACTAAAACTCCGTTCTCTGGAATAATGGAACGAGCTACTGACTTATTGGAAATAATACATACTGAAAGGGCTAGTTATCGACCAAAGGGGGGGGGGGTGAATAGGCAATTTTTATGAAAGCCTTCAAAACATGGTAGTTTCAAAAACAAACAATAGAAACGACACTATTCGTATGTAGCGGAAGGTAGACTACACTAGACAAGCCATAGTCAAGTATTCAATGAAGTGAAAGCACAAAGACTATTAGCAGCTAGATAGTAAAGATCAAGACGGAAGATAGTATGAAGCCAATCAGAACAGGTAGTCACACAGTGAAGTCAAATAGATAATGCAAGCAGGCAATGACTTCACGAAGACAAACTGTAAGTAGAGAGAAGTGAGAGATAGAACCAGTAGCTTCAGGAGGACAAGGATTTGTTTGACTAGTTCCAGTTGCTGTGACAACTGTATGTCTAGTTAGGGAGGCCGAGATTCAACTCAGAAGACCGCGTCTTCACCTTATTCCCCTTGAGCTAAGGACACCTAGTCCCGCCCAATCACTCAGGTAAGTCTTCAAGGTAGACTTCCAAACCTTCACAGACTTCATTCACCGGCAATCCACAATGACTCTTGGATGCTCAGAACATGATGCCTAACTGGCTGGAGGATTCACAGTCCTCAAGTGTAACAAGTCTTCAGATCACACGGACAGAAAGACTTAAGTGATGCCAAACTCTCTTTGGGCTCTGGGTGGTTTGGGCTTTGTCCTTGCAAGGATTCTCTCTCAGAAGCTTCAGCGGTGGGTTGCTCTCAAACGACAAAAGCCGTGTACTAACTCTAAGCAGCCACAAATTTATGGTGTAGGGGGTGGGCTATTTATAACCACTGGGCAACCCGACCTGATTTGTCCGAAATGACCCTGGGTCACTAAGGAACTAGCACGTGTCACAACGGTCAGATTCCAAACACACGCGACAGCTTGACTTGGGCTACAAGTAAAGCTGACTCATCCGACTCTGGATAAGATTTGCTCTCATTGTCTTTGCTCGAAGACATAGGATTTGGTTGAGCATCACTTCAGTCACTCTGATTTTGTTCACTTGGACCCCACTTAACAGTGCGGTGGTCCCTATGACTCAACAAAGAAGAAAAGGAAACAACAAAACAACTAAGTCTTCGCGCTCCATAGTCTTCACTCGATGTCTTCTCATGTCATAGTATTCTACGTGAATAGCTTCACAGACCACCATTGTCTTTAATGTCTTCGCACATTTTTAGGGGTCATCTCTGGTAGGTAAACTGAATCCATGAGGGACTACTACCTGTGTTATCCTGCAATTCTCACAAACACATTAGTCCCTCAACCAGGTTTGTCGTCAATACTCCAAAACCAACTAGGGGTGGCACTAGATGCACTTACAATCTCCCCCTTTTTGGTGATTGATGACAAACTGGTTGAAGTTTTTAACGGGGACAAAAGTATGTGAAATTGTAAAGGATTAAGATATTGTCTTCATAGGTGGCAAAAAGGCTCCCCCTGAAGATGTGCATATAAATGTTTTGCGTTGGAATGCAAATGCATATGGTAGGTTGTACTTGTGGAGATCCTCTTCACCATATGAAGACAATACATCATGCATGAACAGATATATAGGAATAATGACATGCATAATGAAAAATGGATGTCTGCGAGATGACTTCATGCGGGATTTATCATCGCACA
This sequence comes from Aegilops speltoides, assembly GCA_021437245.1. Taxonomy (NCBI): domain Eukaryota; kingdom Viridiplantae; phylum Streptophyta; class Magnoliopsida; order Poales; family Poaceae; genus Aegilops; species Aegilops speltoides. The sequence continues at coordinate 380,125,160 of CM038143.1, forward strand.
TGCAGAATTTATCGTCGCATCACAGAATAGCAGAAAAAGTAGCAGGCAACCATCAAGTTTAAGTGTTACAACTCAAAGAACCCAATGTATCAAAAGCGAGAGTTGTAAACACTAGGCAAAAGTATAGCAACCACCCATATGGATCCGCTTGAAGACTATCAACATATGCTTACCCCCTTTTGTCAGTAAGGACCAAAAAGGTTTGAAGACATAGTCTCTACTCGTTCCCATGAGGAGTAGGTGAAGCAGCAGGGTCGTTGTTGAGGTTTGGTGGTGCAGACGAACTTGGTGCAGTGTCAATATACGTCAAAGTTGGAGGTGGTGAAGTAGCATCATCGGCGTCATCAAGGACTCTGGCATTAACAGTCGCCGTGGAGGAGGAGTACTCTGAATCTTCAAGTGACGGGGTTCGACGCAAGACAACATTCCGAGGAGGAGTGGTGTCGAACTTGAATCTTTCTGTGAAGCCATCATCTTGAAGATCAGACTCTTCCAGGACCTCCGACAGGTTTCATGAGTTACAAAGGCATTCTTCGTGGCAAGGTTGCGAATGCGATTGACATCCACCAAGAGGCTTTGCATTTGACGCTTGAGCCAGTAGTGATGCTTGTCGTGTTTCTGATGCAAGGCCACGAGAAGCGCTCGGTCATTGAGCACACAAGATCGCTTCCGAGGCCTTGTAGCAATAGTGCTTTCTGTGGCTTCAGTACGTGCCCGGCAAGTATTGCCGGCCAGAGGATAAACACGAGAAGCAACCTGAACACCTTCAACATGCTGAGAGAAACTCTGACGATCTGCATTGTGAAGATATAGTGCTTCCTTGGCAGGCTCTGGGTAAATGGCTTCTATGGACATATCAACCTCTCGTAGAAATATGAGATGGTTGCGTGCAGAGGGCTGATAGTCAAGACAGAGTGAAGCTTGATCAGTCGCATAATCCAAGGAGCATAGAATTTCAGACCAAATATGTCTGAGCCAGATGCAGCAAATTGGCGAATGAAGAAATGCTAAGCATTGAAGCTGATGCCATTGAGAATGTAGAAGACCAATGTCTTCATTGCACCTTCGAGCTTTGCTAAGGAAGAATGTCCTTTGATGGGCCATAGAGTTTGCCTGATAATGTGATAGATGGTGTGGGGCAGATACTCTAGGTCTTCAACAAAGAATTCCTTGGGATATTCAGCATCCTGTGGCAGTGGCTTCATAATGCTCAGCATTTGGCTCATGTTGGGCTCTGGCTTCTGAAAGATACTTTCCAACGCATTGCGGTGAAGCTGACAACCAGGTTCATAGAGTTCACCTGCAGTGGATAGGCCAGTAAGCTCAATGAGGTCAAGAGCTTTGGCTTCATCATGGACATTGCCCGTCATCCACTCAAGGACCCATGTCTTCGGATCCCTGTTGTAGTCGCGAATGTGAAGGGTTGCATAGAATTGCAGCAGAAGCTCTTCATTCCAATTCTCCTTATATGTCACAAACAGGAGAAGTCCAGCATCTCGAAAACAGTCAAGGGCTTCTTCTAGGCAGGGCAGGCCAGCAATGGCTTTGGAATCCAGACGCATATGAGGAAATATGTGCCCTTGATTGTATAGAACACAAGAGTAGTAGCTGCGCTGCTGATAACTCCAGAACCGATCAGATGATATTCTTGGCTTGGAATATGGGTTCTTGGCTTTATTGAAGAAGGTGTTGTGTGCAATGAAGCCATTGACATTGAACGATCCTGGCACAGATGCAGTACCTGGAAACCTTGGCAGCCTTGGTTTTGGCTTCTGAACCTGAGGCATGTGCTCCACATGATAGTCAAACTGAGGTCCTGGAGCAGGCGGAGGAACCATGATTGGCCATCTGACAGTGACCAGCTCGCCTTGATAGAATGCTTGCTCAATAGTGTGTGGCCTTGGTGGAGGAACATGAGTAGTGGCATTAGCAAGGGCGTCAGGCTGCACATTTGTTGCAGGTGCATCATTGGCTTCATGCACATTGTTCATTGCAGGCGCCACATTATCGTCAACCATGACAGCGTCATTGGCTTCAATAGTGTTGTTGGTGGCCGCCTCAGGATTTTCAACCTCCACTTGAGTAGTTGGAGGGTCGGGCACAGACACGTTCTCCTCGAGAACAACTTCTTGGTTGGTAGGGGGTGTGGCAACACGTTCTTCTTCTCCTTGTCTTTCATTGGCTGATGTAGCCGGATTATCTTCAGCAGCATTGGCTTCGGACGTAGGAACCGTCACAGAGGGATTTTCTTCAGGGGACACTTGACGTGCCACTGAGCTGAATTGGTTTGAATCTTCTTCTGTGATGGTTGTCATGGAGACTGATGGCTTTAGGCCTTTGCAAAGCCGTTTGAACACAGGCGACGTTTTGGTGATGGTGTAGTCTCCATGTAATTGTCTTCATTCACCATTGGGCTGGTGACTTGCGCTGGTGGAGGACGGGGTGTACTGGGTGAGTCTTGACTTGGAGTTGCTGGTTGGGGGCGATCAACCCATGAGGCATCCTGAGAGATTGGCGTAAAAGGACGACCAATACTGATGAGTTCGCTGTTCATGAGAACAGGTGATGATACCGTTGGGCGCTCGATCTGAGGAAGGACTTCATCATCTACTACATTGTCTTGGGGACCAATGTCTTCAACCGTGGTGGGGTTAATGGCTCGTACTTCTTCAGCTTCAGGAGCCTCTGTGGAAGCAGGCTCATGAATTATCAACTGACGCTCTTGGTGTTCAGATGTAGGACGAGCAAAAGCAATGGGCTTGACAACAAGGGGCTCTGTGGGAGCAGCACGATCTCTCTTCTTGGTCTTTCTCTTCTTGGTGGGTGGTGCATCATCAGTGGTGTTCTTGAGTTTGCGCTTTCTGGCTTCGCCTTCAGCTGCTCTAGTTTTCTTCTGTTTTGAAGCCACTGTGGGGACCTTAGGCTTCGAGCTTTGTCATCTTTGGCGAGGGAAGACAATGTGAGGTTCTTCCGCCTTGGTGCTTCAGTTTGGGCCATAGTAGGCTTCTTCTTCTTCTTGACAGCCAGCTTGGGGTCGATGCCAGGACGCCCAAGTGCCTTGCGCTTCTCAGCTTCATTGTAGGCTTGAACACACTTGGCAGCTAGATTATTCATGCGCTCTCTTGAACCTTTGGCTTCTTCGTGCTTCTTGCGAAACGCCTCCTTGAGGTCATGCAGCATCACCTTGAAGTTTTGAACATCAGCCACGCTGAGCTTGGCCACATGCTTCTTGAACTGCTCTTTCTCATAGTCAATCTTGTTCTTCAATTCAACAATCCGCTGAGCCAGAGCCAGCTCGGGAGCAATTGCGCCTTGGAAGGCGACACTGATGCCAATTGGGAGCTGAAGATCATCAAAGCTGAGATTGGGGTTGTCAAACCACTCATCAATGAAGTTATCCAGAATGTTTACGTCGAAGAGGGGTAGATCATTGAAGATCTCCGCCTCTTGCTTGATCTTTATCAGCTGCTCAAGAGCATCATCTCCACACTCATCATCTGATGACAGATCAATGGCTTCGGTTTCGTTCCTCAGAATAGCAGCATGAGTCAGGGCTTTACCAGAACTATGAACATTTTTCTTCTGTGTCTTCTCGCGCTTCTTGGAGATGCGAGGTAGATCTTCAGAAGTGTTACTGGGAGCAGGAGGTGCAGTTGCCAATGGCTTCACTCGAGAAGCTTTTGGTGCAGCAGTAGGTTTTGATGCCTTGGATTTCTTCTGCTTCTGCGGCTTAGGAGGAGGAGCTGGTGCATCATCAGAGTAAGCATCATCACCAGAATTATCCACTTTTGCTCCTTGAATGGCAATGTGAGTGATGAGTCCGTCGAGGTTGTAGAAGGGGCCGACTCTGTTTTCATTGGCTTCACGGGTGCCATCTTCCCGTGGAGCAGACGGACCTGGGTTGAAGTCAAGTCCGAATGCCTTCTTGTTCTTCACAGCAGAGTCTTTAGCGAACTGGTAGTTGTGCTTGAATAGATTGTCTTCGCGACACCACAGCAGAGAAGAATTGACATTCTCGGCATGTCCATGAACCATACACGGATAGAAGCCTTGCTCAATAGCTTCAGTCTAGGACCTGGGAGGAAGATTTTTATATAGTATATCTCCCCAGGGTCACTTGATGGCATTCTTTTCTGCGTACTCTTCTGTGACGAATCAGTGCTTGAACCATTCCTCTGCCCAATATCTTCAAATCCATTGGATTCGATTCTTGCGTTCTCCATAGGTTTCCTCTGGGTCTGTCTTGTATAGCTCGTGCAAATCTGGTGGCAAATCCTTGGAAGTGTTCCCACGGTGCTGTCTACCACCCTTCTTGTTGACTTCTCAATAGCCATGAAGCTTAACCTGAAAGGCTTCAGTACTTGCAAAGGCTTCCATCGGCTGGTCAGACAAGAACTGGCTTCAGGAGAATTTATGTGACTCTGTAAGAATTCTGCAAACGAATGCAGACTATGAGAACCAAAGGATTCTCCCACGGACATGTACCTGTGACGGCATTAGAGGTGCGAGGGAAGGGGAAGGGGTCATATGCATTCTTAGAAGATTTTGAAGATAAATTAGTTTGAAGACATTAACCTCATAACGCGAATACATTCACTTATTTGATGAGGGTTGGTTCTAGATTTGTACGAATCCAAGAATAAGTACAAGTGAGGAATCTAACTTGTAGGGAAGCATAAGTGAACAGACTAGGCATAGTATGAGATGCAGAAAGAGATAGATTCAGCTTTGGAGATCTAGAAACCACTTCTGGTAAAGAAGGATGAATCTATTAGATCGAAAAGACAGTAAAAAGTGAATTTTAATTACCACACGAAGAACTGCTAGACGGAGCAAAGTTGGAGGCCGAGCAGTTCGATCTTCCGTGCCCTAACTTGGCGACGGAGGACACCTATGGCGACGGCGGAGAGGACAAGGTTCGCGGCTGGCGTGAGGACGGCGTCGGAGAAGTCGCGACAGCTAAGCGCTTCGTCGCCGGCGTCGTCGAGAGCTAGCGGAGGCGCTAGGGTTTGCGAGTGGTGGCGAGGTGGAAGAAGAATTTTTGACCAAGATGTGATGGGTATTTATAAGGAAAGGGATGGCACAGCGCAATTACGCAGGTGCCCCTGGCGGTTCACATCTGAAGGGCACGTGGCAAGCATGCAACACCTTGGAAGTTGTTCCATGTTCTCATGCACGCCTGGATTGTCCGGGTGGTCGTTCCGAATTCTCCGGCTTTCAGGCAATAAGGATATAGCACTAAAAATAGATATAAATGTTTGTCAGATTGACTTTAGCTGACAAGGTCTTAGTGAAGACAATCGACAGTTTTCAATAGAATGCATATTATTTGGACAGATAGAGTTGAAGTAGAAGCATAGATAGGTTAGGGTCCGATCACATTCACTTAGATCAAAAGATTCAGCACGAAGTCATAGCTATAAGTGAATGTTGTAGAGGACATAACACAAAGATGTATATAACTAGTATAAGACCAACTCAACAAGATGAAGGTAAGATTGAAGATAAGACAGGGATGAAGATAAATCAAATATGAAGACTTTGCAAATATAACGCCAAGAGAAACACTTCAAACAAAAGTTTGGTGGTGGCGTTACCCACCATATAGGAAGTATTAGACCCAGACACGGCGAACAATTATCATGGCGCTCCGAAGTCGAATTCCGCATTAATGTATTCACACTCAGAGTGTATGTCTTCATTGATTGAAGATATACATTACTTCGTGTGTTGCACATCTAAGTCATCAAAATGCATGTGTTAGGATGTGTGCCTAATCACAGGACATTTGAGGATTCCAAGACATTTAGCTCACACCGCAACTTGCAAAACCTTTTCTCATCCAAGGGCTTTGTGAAGATATCAGCCAATTGCTCTTCTTTCTTGACGTGAATGATATCAATATCTTCCTTCATAACATGATCTTTGAGAAAGTGATGACGAATTTCAATGTGCTTTGTCTTCGAGTGCTGAACTGGGTTGTTGGCAATCTTGATGGCACTCTCATTGTCGCGAGAGAGGCACATTCTTGAGTGGATACCATAGTCCTTGAGAGTTTGCTTCATCCGAGAAGCTGAGCATAGCAAGACCAGCAGCAATGTATTCGGATTCAGCGGTGGAGAGAGATACAGTTACGCTTCTTTGAAGACCAACAGACAAGAGAAGCGTCGAGAAAGTGACATGTGCACGATGTGGACTTGCGATCAACCTTGTCACCAGCATAATCAGCATCGAGAATCCATCTAGATCAAACTCGAGCCCTTTGGATACCATAATCCTAATGTTGGGGTGTAAGTCAAATATCGAAGAATTAAGCTTCACGACTAAGTGATGCGATTCCTTTGGTGCCGCTTGGAATCGGGCACACATGCAAACACTAAGCATTATATCTGGCCTAGATGCACATAAATAAAGCAAAGAACCAATCATGGAGCGGTATACCTTTTGATCGAACTCTTTACCATTGGCGTCAGGACCTAGATGACTTTTGGTTGGCATTGGCGTCGTGTATCCTTTGCAGTCTTGCATTCCAAACTTCTTCAGGCAATATTTGAGGTATTTTTCTTGAGATATGAAGATGTCGTTGCGTTGCTGACAAATTTGGGGACCCAGAAAGAACTTCAGCTCGCCCATCACGGACATCTAATATTGCTCTTGCATCATGTGACCAAACTCATCACTGTATAGATTTGGCACACAAACAGTTCACCATCATATGTCTTCGTGAAGAGTGTAGGATCTAGTGAACCAGGTTTGAAGCCTTTGCTCTTCAGGAAGTCTTTGAGTGTATCATGCCAAGCATGAGGGGCTTGTTTGAGGCCATACAATGCCTTGTTGAGCTTGTATACCATATCAGGATGTTTTGGATCTTCAAAGCCAGGAGGTTGTGCGACATATACTTCTTCTTCTATCTTTCCATTGAGAAAAGCACTCTTCACATCCATTTGATACAGAAGGATGTTGTGATGATTTGCATAGGCTAGCAGTATGCGAATGGCTTCAAGCCTTGCCACGAGAGCAAATGTTTCATCGAAGTCAATTGCTTCCACTTGAATGTAACCTTGTGCAACGAGACGAGCCTTGTTTCTGACCACTTGACCATGCTCATCTTGCTTGTTGTGATATATCCACTTGGTGCCAATGATATTGTGCTTCCGAGAATTTGGACGCTTGACCAATTCCCACACATTATTCAGCTCAAACTGTTGAAGTTCTTCTTGCATAGCTTGAATCCATTCAGGTTCCATGAAGGCTTCATCGACTTTCTTGGTTCTGAGATCGAGACGAATGCAAAATGCCCACAGAAATTGGTTAGCTGTGTTGCTCTTTGAGTAGCTCTTGAACGAGTGAGTGGACCAGGTGCATTTAGCTGTCAATTATCTTCTCAATCTGAACTTCATTTGCAACATGAGGATGAACAGGATGAAGATTTTGCTCTTGCTGATCAATGTCATTATCTGGGGGATTGTCTTCAGGCTGAGCATTGTCTTCAGGTTGATTAGGTGTAGAAATGATAAGCTCTTCTTTAGCCTGATTCTCAGAAGGTATGATCTCTCCAATTCCCATCTGCTTGATTGATTCACTTGGAGGTACTTCATCTAGCACATTTGGCTGGTGTTCTCTTTGCGAGTCGTTAGTCTCATCGAACCGCACATCCACAGTTTCAACCACTTTATAGTGAAAGAGGTTGAAGACTCTATAGAAGTGCGAATCCTTTTCGTAACCAAGGATAAAACCTTCATGTGCTTTCTGTGCAAATTTTGACGTGTGATGTGGATCCTTGATCCAACACCTAGCACCAAATACTCTGAAGTAGCTTACATTTGGCTTCTTACCAGTTAGGAGTTCATAGGATGTCTTCTTCAGAAGCTTGTGAAAATAAAAACAGTTGATGATGTGGCAAGCAGTGTCAATGGCTTTAGGCCAGAACTTCCGTGGAGTCTTGTACTCATCAAGCATCGTTCGGGCCATCTCAATAAGAGTTCTATTCTTACGCTCCGCGATGCCATTCTGCTGAGGTGTGTAAGGAGCAGAGAACTCATGAGTAATGCCCAAAGTATCCAGATAAAGGTCGAGGCCAGTGTTCTTGAACTCAGTGCCATTGTTACTCCTGATGTGCTTGATCTTGACGCCATAGTTCGTCATGGCACGATTGGCAAAGCGTCTGAAGACATCCTGCACTTCAGTCTTGTAGAGGATTATATGCACCCAAGTATATCTAGAGTAATCATCAACAATGACAAAGCCATAGAGGCAAGCAGTAGCATTGAGAGTAGAGTAGTGAGTGGGGCCAAATAAGTCCATGTGTAGCAGCTCGAAGGGTTGAGATGTAGTCATGATTGTCTTCGAGGGATGCTTGGCCCTGGACATCTTTCCAGCTTCACAGGCGCCACACAGATGGTCCTTCTTGAACTTGACTCCTTCGATGCCCACGGCATGCTTCTTCTTCGCAAGAGTGTAGAAGTTCCTCATGCCAGCTTGTCCTAGCCTTCGATGCCAAAGCCAGCACTCTGAAGCTTTTGCTAGAAGACATATGACCATCTGTGGTCCTGCTGAGAAATCTACCATATACAGATCATCTTTCTGATACCCTTCAAAGACTAGAGACTTGTCAGATTCCATTAGCACAAGGCATCGATATTTTCCAAATAGCACAATCATGTTTAAGTCACAAAGCATTGAGACAGACATTAAGTTGAAACCAAGGGATTCAACAAGCATCACTTTATCCATGTCTGATCCTTGATATTGCAACTCTACCTAGACCCAATACCTTGCTTTTACCGATTAATAAATAAGCGTGATGTGACTCTTGTCTAATGGACGTAGCATTGAATCCACCAGAAGACTTCGATCGCTAGTCATGTGGTTAGTGCATCCATTGTCCATAATCCATTCTGAAGCACGAGGTGTCATAGCCTACAGTGCAGTTTGGGGGATAGGCTTCAACAAGCGAGTTGTGAAGCATAAACATTTGACGAACAAGTGGAACATGGAAATTCAGATCTTGGTTAGGATAGATAGGATGAGTGTCAAGGAATCCCAGAACGAAGTACATAGTAAGACCATTTGGGCATTTTATCTTGCGCCCCACAAGATGTTTAAGGTCCCCAACGTTAGTTTTGGACGCCTTAGTTTTCCGGCTGGAGACCTTTCCCTGCAAAAGAGATTTAAGTTTTCTTAACCACCCACATTTTCAGGGGTGGCTTAGAAGCAATGAGTCTAAGTGCAACATCTGAGAATTTCGGCTTTGGAGCCCTAGTAAATAGCCTTGCAGGAGGTAAATAATACTCATAGTAATAAGAAGAATAGCTCTTAGTTCTATGAACATAGCGGTTTGAGGAAACACGCTCATATTCATGGGTCTGAGTATGATTTCCCTGCAAAACATTGACGTTAGGGTGACTCAGATGAGTCCTCGGTCTGTATGAAGCTTTTGGACCATATGAAGCCTTTGGTATGGGGTTTGTCTTCTTCACAGGTGGTGTCATGATGACATTCACTGGAAAATTCTCAAGACAGCTTTTGGGTACCCATATGTTCTTCATAAGTGGCCCATTCCTGCAGTTAGTACCAATATACCTGGCAAACACTTCGCCATTCTGATTCTTAAACAGTTTATAGTTTGCATCAAAGGATTCATCAATGATAATGGGGTTAGCACACAAGTGAAACCAGTCAAGGTGGATGGATCTACTGAAGGTTCCTTTGCAGCAACCCATGTGGTTTTGGGGTACTGCTCAGGCTTCCAGTACGACCCATCAATATTCATTTTCCTCTCGAACCCAAGACCCTCTTTCCTAGGGTTTCGGTTCAGAATCTGCTTTTTGAGGACATCACATAATGTTTTATGCCCTTTGAGACTTTTGTACATCCCTGTCTCAAGCAGTATCTTCAACCTGGCATTCTCATCAGCAATAGTAGTGGTACCCTCAGCAGAGGGATTAGTTACCACATCAGCAGTTGAAGATATTGCAACGGTAGTAGTAGTAGAACATTCAGCAACAGAGGCAGCGTTATCACACTCAATGCATTTTAGACATGGTGGTTCAAATCCTTCTTGAGTGGGACTAATCTGTTGAGCGCAAAGTGACTCGTTCTCCTTTTGAAGATCTTCATGAGCCGATCTCAATTTCTCAAGTTTCTGATTCCTTTGAAGCTAATCATAGGAAAGATTTTCATGAGAAGTTGAGAGCGATTCATGTCGACCTTCAAGTTCCTGGTACTTAATATGAAGATTTTTGATGTCTTTAATTAAGGACTGGGACTTGGTCATTTCCGTGTCCAATAGGTCATCGCTTTTGTCTAACAGTTTTTGAGTATGTTCCATAGCTTTCTGTTGTTCAGTTGCAATTTTAGCAAGTGTTTTTTAACTAGGTTTGGATTCACCATCAGAGTCATCTTCACTTGATGTTTAAAAGTAAGCATCACGTGATTTTACCTTGGCACCACGTGGCATGAAGTAGTAGGTGGGAGGTGAGTCGTCCTTGTCATTATCATCAGCGTTGGTGACGGAGCCATTGTCTTTAGTGTTGAAGATGGACTTAGCAACGTAGGTTGTAGCTAGAGCCAGACTCGCAACACCAGAGTTAGACTCCTCCTCAGACTCCACCTCCGCCTCCTCAGAAGCAGACTCCTCCTCTGAATCCATTTCCTTGCCAACAAAAGCACAAGCCTTGCCAAATGAGCTCTTCTTGTGTGATGAAGACTTGGACGAAGACTTGGAAGAAGACTTTGAGGATTTCTTCTTCTTGTTGTCATCAGAATCATATTCTTTGCTCTTCTTCTTCTTCTTCTTCTCATTGTCCCACTGTGGACACTCAGAGATGTAGTGCCCAGGTTTCTTGCACTTGTGGCAGGTTCTCTTCTTGTGGTCATAGGCAGAAGCTTCATCATTCCTTGAGCTGGATCGTGAAGACTTTCTGAAGCCTTTCATCTTGGTGAATTTCTAGAACTTCTTCACAAGCATAGCAACCTCCTTTCCAATGTCTTCAGGATCACCAGAACTGCAGTCAGATTCTTCTTCAGATGAGGAAGCAGCAGCCTTTGCCTTCAAAGCGCGAGTTCGGCCATAGTTTGGGCCATAGATATCTCGTTTCTCAGATAGCTGGTACTCGTGTGTGTTGAGCCTCTCAAGTATGTCAGACGGATCAAGAGACTTGAAGCCAGGGCGTTCTTGTATCATTAGGGCTAAGGTGTAAAATGAGCTGTCAAGAGATCTCAGTAGTGTCTTCACTATTTCATGGTTCGTAATCTCAGTGGAGCCGAGTGCTTGGAGCTCATTTGTGATATCAGTGAGGCAATCAAATGTGAGCTGGACATTATCATTGTCGTTTCTCTTGAAGTGGTTGAAGAGGTTGCGGAGAGTACTGATCCGTTGATCTCGCTGAGTTGAGACGCCTTCATTGACCTTGGAGAGCCAGTCCCAGACTAGCTTCGATGTTTCCAGAGAACTCACACGGCCATACTATCCTTTGGTCAGATGACCACAGATGATGTTCTTGGCGGTAGAGTCCAGTTGAATGAACTTCTTGACGTCAGCAGTGGTGACACCTTCACCAGTCTTGGGAACGCCGTTCTTGACGACATACCATAGATCGACATCAATGGCTTCAAGATGCATGCGCATCCTATTCTTCCAGTAGGGATATTCAGTGCCATCGAAGATGGGGCACGCAGCGGAGACTTTGATTATCCCTGCAGTCGATATAGCTAAAACTCCAGATGGTTAAACCGAATCACACAGAACAAGGGAGTACCTTGCTCTGATACCAATTGAAAGGGCTAGTTATCGACTAGAGGGGGGTGGGGTGAATAGGCGATTTTTATGAAAGTCTTCAAAACATGGGAGTTTCGAAGACAAACAATAGAAACGACACTATTCGTATGCAGCGGAAGGTGGACTACACTAGACAAGCCATAGTCAAGTATTCCATGAAGTGAAAGCACAAAGACTATTAGTAGCTAGGTAGTAAAGATCAAGAAGGAAGATAGTATGAAGCCAATCAGAATAGGTAGTCACATAGTGAAGTCAAACAAATAATGCAAGCAGGCAATGACTTCACGAAGACAAACTGTAAGTAGAGAGAAGTGAGAGATAGAACCAATAGCTTCAGGAGGACAGGGATTTGTTCGACCGGTTCGATTCTTTGTGACAAGCTATGACGTCAGTTAGGGAGGTTGAGATTCAACTCAGAAGACCGCGTCTTCACCTTATTCCCCTTGAGCTAAGGACACCTAGTCCCCACCCAATCACTCAGGTAAGTCTTCAAGGTAGACTTCCAAACCTTCACAGACTTCGTTCACCGGCAATCCACAATGACTCTTGGATGCTCAGAACGTGACGCCTAACCGGCTGGAGGATTCACAGTCCTCAACTGTAACAAGTCTTCAGATCACGCGGATAGAAAGACTTCAGTGATGCCAAACTCTCTTTGGGCTCTGGGTGGTTTGGGCTTTGTCCTCGCAAGGGTTCTCTCTCAGAAGCTTCGGCGGTGGGTTGCTCTCAAACGACAAAAGCCGTGTAGTAACTCTGAGCAGCCACCAATTTATGGTGTAGGGGTGGGCTATTTGTAGCCACTGGGCAACCCAACCTGATTTGTCCGAAATGACCCTGGGTCACTAAGGAACTGACACATGTCACAACGGTCAGATTTCAAACACATGCGGCAGCTTGACTTGGGCTACAAGTAAAGCCGACTCATCCGACTCTGGATAAGATTTGCTCTCATTGTCTTCGCTCGAAGACATAGGATTTGGTTGAGCATCACTTCAGTCACTCTGACTTTGTTCACTTGGACCCCACTTAACAGTGTGGTGGTTCCTATGACTCAACAAAGAAGAAAAGGAAACAACGAAACAACTAAGTCTTCGCGCTCCATAGTCTTCACTCGATGTCTTCTCATGTCATAGTCTTCAACGTGAATAGCTTCATAGACCACCATTGTCTTCAATGTCTTCACACATTTTTAGGGGTCATCTCCGGTAGGTAAACCGAATCAAGGAGGGAATACTACCTGTGTTATCCTACAATTCTCACAAACACATTAGTGCCTCAACCAGGTTTGTCGTCAATACTCGAAAACTAACTAGGGGTGGCACTAGATGCACTTACACATACATATGTATGCGGTCCAATGAGTGTTGAGGCTCGTGGCGGTATCGTTATTTTCTTACCTTCACAGATGAGTTGAGCAGATATGGTTATATCTACTTAATGAAACATAAGTCTGAAACATTTGAAAAGTTCAAATAATTTCAGAGTGAAGTGGAAAATCATTGTAACAAGAAAATAAAGTTTCTACGATCTGATCGTGGAGGTGAATATTTGAGTTACGAGTTAGGTCTTCATTTGAAACAACATGGGATAGTTTCACAACTAACTCCACCTGAAACACCATGGCGAAATGGTGTGTCCGAACGTCGTAACCGTACTTTATTGGATATGGTGCGATCTATGATGTCTCTTACTGATTTACCGCTATTGTTTTGGGGTTATGCTTTAGAGACAGCTGCATTCACTTTAAATAGGGCACCATCAAAATCCGTTGAGACGACGCCTTATGAACTATGGTTTGGCAAGAAACCAAAGTTGTCGTTTCTTAAAGTTTGGGGTTGTGATGCTTATGTGAAAAAGCTTCAACCTGATAAGCTCGAACCCAAGTCGGAGAAGTGCGTCTTCATAGGATACCCAAAGGAAACTGTTGGGTACATGATACGTCCATTTTGCATCATGCTTTTATGACAATATTTATTGCATTATGGGCTGTTATTTCACGTTATGTCACAATACTTATGGCTATTCTCTCTTATTTTACAAGGTTTACATGAAGAGGGAGAATGCCGACAGCTGGAATTCTGGACTGGAAAAGGAGCAAACATTTAAGGCCTATTCTGCCCAACTCCAAAATTCCTGAAACTCCACGGAATAAATTAAAATAAATAAAGAAAAATCGTCGCCAAAGATGAAGGCCAGGGGCCCACACCCTGCTCACAAGGGTGGGGGGCGCGCCCTCCCCCTGGGTGCGCCCCCCTACCTCGTGGGCCCCATGGTGGCTCTACGACACCCGTCTTCTCCTATATGAAGTCTTTTGATGAGAAAAAAATAGAAGGCAACCTTTCGGGACGAGACTCCGCCGCCACGAGGCGGAACCTTGGCGGAACCAATCTAGGGCTCCGGCAGAGCTTTTCTGCCGGGGACACTTTGTTGGGTAACGTAGTAATTTCAAAAAATTTCCTACGCACATGCAAGATCATGGTGATGATATAGCAACGAGAGGGGAGAGTGTTCGTCCACGTACCCTCGTAGACCGTAAGCGAGCGTTATCACAACGCTGTTGATGTAGTCGTGCGTCTTCACGATCCGACCGATCCAAGCACCGAGCGTCACGGAGCCTCCGAGTTCAGCACACGTTCAGCTCGATGGCGATCTCCGCCTCCGTCGAGCCGAGCTCGGAGATGAGTTCCGTCGGCCGACGGCGTGGTGGCGATGATGATGTTCTACGGGCGAGCAGGCTTCGCCTAAACTCGCGACGATATGACCGAGGTGGAATATGGTGGAAGGGGCACCGACACAGCTAAGGAACGATCCGTAGATCAACTTGTGTGTCCATGGGGTGCCCCTGCCCCGTATATAAAGGAGCAGGGGGGTGCGGCCGGCCCTAGGAGGAGGGCGCGGAGGTGCTACTCCCAGGAGTAGGACTCCCCTTTCCTAGTTGGATTAGGACTTGGGGGGAGGGAAAGAGGGAAGGGGCGCCGCCCCCTCTCCTTGTCCTATTCGGACTAGGGGAGGAGGGGGCGCGCGGCCTGCCTTGGCCGGCCCTTCCTCTTCTCCCTCATGGCCCACTAAGGCCCATTAACCCCCGGGAGGGTTCAGTAACCCCGGTGTTCGGTAAAATCCGTTTTCACCGGAACCATTCAAGTCAAACATAGGCTTCCAATATATCAATATTTATGTCTCGACCATTTGAGACTCCTCGTCATGTCCGTGATCACATCCGGACTCGAACAAACGGTACATCAAAACTTATAAACTCATAATAAAACTGTCATCGAAACGTTAAGCGTGCGGACCCTACAGGTTCGAGGACTATGTAGACATGACCTAGAACCATTCTCGGTCAATAACCAATAGAGGGACCTGGATGCCCATATTGGTTCCTACATATTCTACGAAGATCTTTATCGGTCAAACCGCATAACAATATACTTTGTTCCCTTTGTCATCGGTATGTTACTTGCCCGAGATTTGATCGTTGGTATCTAATACCTAGTTCAATCTCGTTACCGGCAAGTCTCTTTACTCGTTCCGTAATACGTCATCTCATAACTAACTCATTAGTTACATGCTTGCAAGGCTTAGGTGATGAGTATTACCGAGAGGGCCCAGAGATACCTCTCCGACAATCGGAATGACAAATCCTAATCTTGAGTTATGCCAACCCAACATGTACCTTCGGAAACACCTGTAGAGCACCTTTATAATCACGCAGTTATGTTGTGACGTTTGGTAGCACACAAAGTGTTCTTCCGATAAATGGGAGTTGCACAATCTCATAGTTGCAGGAACTTTGTATAAGTCATGAAGAAAGCAATAGTAGTATACTAAACGATCAAGTGCTAGGCTAACAGAATGGGTCATGTCAATCACATCATTCTTCTAATGAAGTGATCTCACTAATCAAATGACAACACATGTCTATGGTTAGGAAACATAACCATCTTTGATTAATGAGCTAGTCAAGTAGAGGCATACTAGTGACTATAGTTTTGTCTATGTATTCACACATGTATCATGTTTCCGGTTAATACAATTCTAGCATGAATAATAAACATTTATCATGATATGAGGAAATAAATAATAACTTTATTATTGCCTCTAGGGCATATTTCCTTCAGTCTCCCACTTGCACTAGAGTCAATAATCTAGATTAAATAGTAATGATTCTAACACCCATGGAGTCTTGGTGCTGATCATGTTTTGCTCGTGAGAGAGGCTTAGTCAATGGGTCTGCAACATTCAGATCCGTATGTATCTTGCAAATCTCTATGTCTCCCACTTGGACTTGGTCCCGAATGGAATTGAAGCGTCTCTTGATGTGTTTGGTCCTCTTGTGAAATCTAGATTCCTTTGCCAAAGCAATTGCACCAGTATTATCACAGAAGATCTTCATTGGTCCCGATGCACTAGGTATGACACCTAGATCGGAAATGAACTCCTTCATCGAGACTCCTTCATTTCTTTGCTTGAAGCAGCTATGTACTCCGCTTCACATGTAGATCCCGCCACGGCGCTTTGTTTAGAATCGCACCAACTTACAGCTCCACCATTTAATATAAACACGTATCCGGTTTGCTATTTAGAATCGTCCGGATCGGTGTCAAAGCTTACATCGGCGTAACCATTTATGACTAGCTCTTTGTCACCTCCATATCGAGAAACATATCCTTAGTCGTTTTCGGTATTTCGGGATGTTCTTGACCGCTGTCCGATGATCCACTCTGGATGATACCTTCTGCCAAGCTTATTGCTAAGCATCGTCAGTCTGGTACACAACATTGCATACATGATTGAGCCTATGGCTGAAGCATAGGAACATTTTCATTTCTCTCTATCTTACGCTATGGTCGGGCATTGAGTTTGACTCAACTTCACACCTTGTAGCACAGGCAAGAATCCTTTCTTTGCACGATCCATTTGAACTTTTCAAAATTTTGTCAAGGTATGTGCTTTGTGAAAGTCCTATTAAGCATTTTGATCTATCTCTATAGATCTTGATGCCCAATATGTAAGCAGCTTCATCGAGGTCTTTCATTGAAAAACTTTTATTCAAGTATCCCTTTATGCTATCCAGAAATTCCATATCATTTCCAATTAATAATATGTCATCAACATATAAAACTAGAAATGCTCTGAGCTCCCACTCACTTTCTTGTAAATCTGAGGCTTCTCCAAAAGTGCATACAAAACCATATGCTTTGATCAGACTATCAAAGCGTTTATTCCAACTCGAGATGCTTGCACCAGTCCATAAATGGAGCGCTGGAGCTTGCACACTTTATCGACACCTTTTGGATCAACAAAACCTTCCGGCTGCATCATATACAACTCTTCTTCTAGAAATCCATTCAAGAATGCAGTCTTGACATCCATTTGCCAAATTTCATAATCATGAAATGCAGCAATAGCCAATATGATTCGGACAGACTTAAGCATCGCTACGGGTGAGAAAGTCTCATCATAGTCAACCCCTTGAACTTGTCGAAAACCTTTCGCAACAAGTCGAGCTTTATAGACAGTAACATTACCATCAGCGTTAGTCTTCTTCTTAAAGATCCATTTATTCTCAATGGCTTGCCGATCATCGGGCAAGTCAACCAAAGTCCATACTTTGTTATCATACATGGATCCCATCTCAGATTTCATGGCCTCTAGCCATTTTGCGGAATCTGGGCTCATCATCGCTTCCTCATAGTTCGTAGGTTCATCATGGTCAAGTAACATGACTTCCAGAATAGGATAACCGTACCACTCTGGTGCGGATCTTACTCTGGTAGACCTATGAGGTTCAGCAAAAACTTGATCTGAAGTTTCATGATCAATATCATTAGCATCCTCACTAATTGGTGTAGTTGTCACGGGAACCGGTTCTCGTGATGAACTACTTTCCAATAAGGGAGTAGATATAGTTATCTCATCAAGTTCTACTTTCCTCCCACTCACTTCTTTCGAGAGAAACTCCTTCACTAGAAAGGATCCATTCTTAGCAACGAATGTCTTGCCTTCGGATCTGTGATAGAAGGTATACCCAATAGTCTCTTTTGGTATCCTATGAAGACACATTTCTCCGATTTGGGTTCGAGCTTATCTGGTTGAAGTTTCTTCACATAAGCATCGCAACCCCAAACTTTAAGAAATGACAACTTTGGTTTCTTGCCAAACCACAGTTCATAAGGCATCGTCTCAACGGATTTTGATGGTGCCCTATTTAACGTAAATGCGGCCGTCTCTAAAGCATAACCCCAAAACGATAGCGGTAAATCGGTAAGAGACATCATAGATCACACCATATCAAGTAAAGTACGATTACGACGTTCGGACACACCATTTCGTTGTGGTGTTCCAGGTGGCGTGAGTTGCGAAACTATTCCGCACTGTTTCAAATGTAAACCAAACTCGTAACTCAAATATTCTCCTCCACGATCAAATCGTAGAAACTTTATTTTCTTGTTACGATGATTTTCTACTTCACTCTGAAATTCTTTGAACTTTTCAAATGTTTCAGACTTGTGCTTCATTAAGTAGATATATCCATATCTGCTCAAATCATCTGTGAAGGTGAGAAAATAACGATATCCGCCACGAGCCTCAACATTCATCGGACCACATACATCTGTATGTATGATTTCCAACAAATGTTGCTCTCTCCATAGTTCGGAGAAGCGGTGTTTTAGTCATGTTGCCCATGAGGCACGGTTCATAAGTACCAAGTGATTCATAATCAAGTGATTCGAAGTCCATCGGTATGGAGTTTCTTCATGCGTTTTACACCGATATGACCTAAGCGGCGATTGCCACAAATAAGTTACCTTTGTCATTATCAACTCTGCATCTTTTGGCTTCAACATTATGAATATGTGTATCACTACTATCGAGATCAATAAAAATAGAGCACTCTTCAAGGGCGCATGATCATAAAAGATATTACTCATATAAATAGAACAACCATTATTCTCTGATTTAAATGAATAACCGTCTCGCATCAAACAAGATCCAGATATAATGTTCATGCTCAACGCAGGCACCAAATAACAATTATTCAGGTCTAAAACTAATCCCGATGGTAGATGTAGAGGTAGCATGCCGACCGCGATCACATTGACTTTGGAACCATTTCCCACGCGCATCGTCACCTCGTCCTTGGCCAGTGCTCGCTTATTCCATAGTCCTGTTTGAGTTGCAAATATTAGCAGCAGAACCGATATCAAATACCAGTGCTACTACGAGCTCTAGTTAGGTACACATCAATAACAATTATATCATATATACCTTTGTTCACTTTGCCATCCTTCTTATCCGCCAAATACTTGGGGCAGTTCCGCTTCAAGGACGATCGCTTGCGGTAGAAGCACTCGGCCAGCTTAGGTGCAGACTTGGGTTTCTTCTCTTGAGCAGCAACTTGCTTGCCGTTCTTTTGAAGTTCCTTCTTCTTCCCTTTGCCCTTCTTCTTGAAACTAGTGGTCTTGTTGACCATCAACACTTGATGCTCCTTCTTGATTTCTACCTCCATGCTTTCGGCATCGCGAAGAGCTCGGGAATAGTCTTGTTCATCCCTTGCATATTATAGTTCATCACGAAGCTCTTGTAGCTTGGTGGCGATGATTGAAGAATTCTATCAATGACACTATCATCGGAAGATTAACTCCCGGTTGAATCAAGTGATTGTTATACCCGGACATTACGAGTATATGTTCACTTGTGTAACTATTCTCCTCCATCTTGCAGCTATAGAACTTATTGGAGACTTCATATCTCTCAATCCGGGCATTTGCTTGAAATATTAACTTCAATTCTGGAACATCTCATATGCTCCATGACGTTCAAAACGTCGTTGAAGACCCGGTTCTAAGCCGTAAAGCATGGCACATGAACTATAGAGTAGTCATCGGCTTTGCTCGCGAGACGTTCTAACGCGTCGTCGGTTACAAGAAGCAGCACGGCACCCAGCGGTGCTTCGGGGCGTAACTCTTACGTGCAGCAATGAGGATAATCCTCGAGTTACGGACCCGATCCGTGTAATTGCTACCATCATCTTTCAACTTTGCTTTCTCAAGGAACGCATTAAAATTCAACGGAACAACAAAGACGAGCCATCTATCTACAAACAAACATAGACAAGCAAGATACTATCGGTACTAAGTTCATGATAAATTCAAGTTCAATTAATCATATTACTTAAGAACTCCCACTTAGAGACATCTCTCTAGTCATCTAAGTGATCACGTGATCCAAATCAACTAAACCATAACCGATCATCACGTGAGATGGAGTAGTTTTCAATGGTGAACATCATTATGTTGATCATATCTACTATATGATTCACGCTCGACCTTCGGTCTCCGTGTCCCGAGGCCATATCGCATATGATAGGCTCGTCAAGTTTAACTGAGTATTCTGCGTGTGCAAAACTGGCTTGCACCCGTTGTAGATGGACGAGAGCTTATCACACCCGATCATCACGTGGTGTCTCGGCACGACGAACTTTGGCAGCGGTGCATACTCGGGAGAACACTTCTTGATAATTTTAGTGAGAGATCATCTTAAAATGCTACCGTCAATCAAAGCAAGATAAGATGCATAAAGGATAAACATCACATGTAATCAATATAAGTGATATGATATGGCCATCATCATCTTGTGCTTGTGATCTCCATCTCCGAAGCACCGTCGTGATCACCATCGTCACCGGCGCGACACCTTGATCTCCATCGTAGCATCGTTGTCGTTTACGCCATCTATTGCTTCTCGACTATCGCTACCGCTTAGTGATAAAGTAAAGCAATTATGTATGCGTTGCATTTCATATAATAAGCGACAACCATATGGCTCTCGCCGATTGCCGATAACCGGTTACAAAACATGATCATCTCATACAATAAATATAGCATCACGTCTTGACCATATCACATCACAACATGCCCTGCAAAAACTAGTTAGGCGTCCTCTACTTTGTTGTTGCAAATTTTACGTGGCTGCTACGGGCTTAGCAAGAACCGTTCTTACCTACGCATCAAAACCACAGCGATAGTTTGTCAAATAGACTCCGTTTTAACCTTCACAAGAACGGGCGTAGCCACACTCAGTTCAACTAAAGTGAGAGAGACAGACACCCGCCAGCCACCTTTAAGCACGAGTGCTCGTAGCAGTGAAACCAGTCTCGCGTAAGCGTCTGGCGTAATGTCGGTCCGGGCGCTTCATCTCACAATACCGCTGAACCAAAGTATGACATGCTGGTAGGCAGTATGACTTATATCGTCCACAACTCACTTGTGTTCTACTCGTGCATATAACATCAACGCATAAAAGCTAGGCTCTGATACCACTGTTGGGTAACGTAGTAATTTCAAAAAAATTCCTACGCACATGCAAGATCATGGTGATGATATAGCAACGAGAGGGGAGAGTGTTCGTCCACGTACCCTTGTAGACCGTAGGCGGAAGCATAATCACAACGCGGTTGATGTAGTAAATGCGTCTTCACGATCCGACCGATCCAAGCACCGAGCGTATGGAGCCTCCGAGTTCAGCACACGTTCAGCTCGATGGCGATCTCCGCCTCCGATCCAGCCGAGCTCGGAGATGAGTTCCACAAGCCGACGGCGTGGTGGCGATGATGATGTTCTACCGGCGCAGGGCTTCGCCTAAACTCCGTGACGATATGACCGAGGTGGAATATGGTGGAAGGGGGCACCGCACACGGCTAAGGAACGATCCGTAGATCAACTTGTGTGTCCATGGGGTGCCCCCTGCCCCCGTATATAAAGGAGCAAGGGTGGGGGGGGTGCGGCCGGCCCTAGGAGGAGGCGCGCCGGAGGAGTCCTACTCCCACCGGGAGTAGGACTCCCCCCCTTTCCTAGTTGGATTAGGACTTGGGGGGAGGAAAGGGGGGCGCCGCCCCCCTCTGCTTGTCCTATACGGACTAGGGGGGAGGGGGCGCGCGGCCTGCCTTGGCCGGCCCTTCCTCTTCTCCCTCATGGCCCACTAAGGCCCATTAACCCCCGGGAGGGTTTCAGTAACCCCGGTGTTCCGGTAAAATCCCGTTTTCACTCGGAACCATTCCGAAGTCCAAACATAGGCTTCCAATATATCGATCTTTATGTCTCGACCATTTCGAGACTCCTCGTCATGTCCGTGATCACATCCGGGACTCCGAACAAACTTCGGTACATCAAAACTTATAAACTCATAAAAAAACTGTCATCGAAACGTTAAGCGTGCGGACCCTACGGGTTCGAGAACTACGTAGACATGACCTAGAACCATTCTCGGTCAATAACCAATAGAGGGACCTGGATGCCCATATTGGTTCCTACATATTCTACGAAGATCTTTATCGGTCAAACCGCATAACAATATACTTTGTTCCCTTTGTCATCGGTATGTTACTTGCCCGAGATTTGATCGTCGGTATCTAATACCTAGTTCAATCTCGTTGCCGGCAAGTCTCTTTACTCGTTCCGTAATACGTCATCTCATAACTAACTCATTAGTTACATGCTTGCAAGGCTTAGGTGATGAGTATTACCGAGAGGGCCCAGAGATACCTCTCCGACAATCGGAATGACAAATCCTAATCTCGAATTATGCCAACCCAACATGTACCTTCGGAAACACCTGTAGAGCACCTTTATAATCACCCAGTTACGTTGTGACGTTTGGTAGCACACAAAGTGTTCTTCCGATAAATGGGAGTTGCACAATCTCATAGTTGCAGGAACTTTGTATAAGTCATGAAGAAAGCAATAGCAGTATACTAAACGATCAAGTGCTAGGCTAACAGAATGGGTCATGTCAATCACATCATTCTTCTAATGAAGTGATCTCACTAATCAAATGACAACACATGTCTATGGTTAGGAAACATAACCATCTTTTATTAATGAGCTAGTCAAGTAGAGGCATACTAGTGACTATAGTTTTGTCTATGTATTCACACATGTATCATGTTTCCGGTTAATACTATTCTAGCATGAATAATAAACATTTATCATGATATGAGGAAATAAATAATAACTTTATTATTGCCTCTAGGGCATATATCCTTCACACTTCCCTCCGGGGGGGGGGGGAATCATCACCATCGTCATCACCAACACTCCTCTCATCGGAAGAGAGCAATCTCCATCAACATCTTCACCAGCACCATCTCATCTCCAAACCCTAGTTCATCTCTTGTATCCAATTCTTGTCTCCAAGTTCGGGATTGGTGCTAGTAGGTTGCTAGTAGGGTTGATTACTCCTTGTAGTTGATGCTAGTTGGTTTATTTGGTGGAAGATCATATGTTCAGATCCTTTATGCACATTATTACCCCTCTGATTATGAACATGAATATGCTTTGTGAGTAGTTACGTTTGTTCCCGAGGACAAGGGAGAAGTCTTGCTATTAGTAGTCATGTGAATTTGGTATTCGTTCGATATTTTGATGAGATGTATGTTGTCTAACCTCTAGTGGTGTTATGTGAACGTCGACTACATAACACTTCACCATTATTGGGCCTAGAGGAAGGCATTGGGAAGTAATAAGTAGATGACGGGTTGCTAGAGTGACAGAAGCTTAAACCCTAGTTTATGCGTTGCTTCGTAAGGGGCTGATTTGGATGCATATGTTTCATGCTATGGTTAGGTTTACCTTAATACTTTTGTTGTAGTTGCGGATGCTTGCAATAGAGGTTAATCATAAGTGGGATGTTTGTTCAAGTAAGAACAGCACCAAAGCACCGGTCCACCCACATATCAAATTATCAAAGTACCGAACGCGAATCATATGAGTGTGATGAAAACTAGCTTGACGATATTCCCATGTGTCCTCGGGAGCGCTTTTCCTATTATAAGAGTTTGTCCAGGCTTGTCCTTTGCTACAAAAAGGATTGGGCCACCTTGCTGCACTTTATTTACTTTTGTTACTTGTTTCTCGTTACAATTTATCTTATCACAAAACTATCTGTTACCACTTATTTCCGTACTTGTAGAGAATACCTTGCTGAAAACCGCTTATCATTTCCTTCTGCTCCTCGTTGGGTTCGACAATCTTACTTATCGAAAGGACTACGATAGATCCCCTATACTTGTGGGTCATCAAGACTCTTTTCTGGCGCCATTGCCAGGGAGTAAAGCGCCTTTGGTAGGTGGAATTTGGTAAGGAAAAATTTATTTAGTGTGCTGAAATTTTCTGTCACTTGTTACTATGGAAAGTAATTGTCTGAGGGGCTTGTTCGGGGTATCTTCACCCCTTCCAGTAGAGCAAAGAGTTGCTCCTCAACCTACTCAACCTACTGAACCTATTGAAAATGAAACTCCTTTTGAGATTCCTTCGGGTATGATGGAAAAACTGCTAGCTAACACTTTTACAGGAGATGGAACAAAGCATCCTGATGAACGTCTACGCTATGTGGATGATGTTTGTGGACTATTTAAGCTTGCAGGTATACCCGATGATGTTGTTAAGAAGAAGGTCTTCCCTTTATCTTTAAAGGGAGACACATTGACATGGTATAGGCTATGTGATGATATGAGATCATGGAACTATAAAAGATTGAAATTGGAATTTCATCAAAAGTATTACCCTATGCATCTTGTTCATCGTGATCGCAATTAAATATATAATTTTTGGCCTCGCGAAGGAGAAAGCATCGCTCAAGCTTGGGGAGGCTTAAATCAATGTTATATTCATGCCCCAATCATGAGCTCACAAGAGAAGTGATTATGCAAAGTTTTTATGCTCGGCTTTCTGATAACAATCGCACCATGCTCGATACTTCTTGTGCTGGCTCTTTTATGATGAAGACTATTGAATTTAGATGGAATTTATTGGATAGAATTAAATGCAACTCTGAAGATTGGGACCTCGACGAAGGTAAGGAGTCAGGTATGACACCTAAGTTTGATTGTGTTAAATCTTTTATGGATACCGATATTTTCCGTAAGTTTAGCACTAAATATGGACTTGACTCTCAGATAGTAGCTTCTTTCTATGAATCTTTTGCTACTTATGTTGATCTCCCCAAGGAGAAGTGGTTTAAATATCATCCTCCCATAGAAGTAAAAGTAGCTGCACCTATTAAAGTTGAAGAAAAGATTGTCACTTATAATGATCCTATTGTTCCCACTTCTTATGTTGAGAAACCACCTTTCCCTGTTAGAATGAAGGATCATGCTAAAGCTTCAACTATTGTTCGTAAAAGCGATATTAGAACTTATACACCTCCTGAGCAAGTCAAAGTAGAACCTAATATTGCTATTGTTAAAGATCTCTTGTCTAATAATATTGATGGGCATGTTATTCAATTCTGTGGTGAAACTGCCAGAATTGCTAAACCTTGTGATAGAGATAAACATAGACCTGTGGTAGCCGTGCCTGTTATTTCTGTTAAAATAGGATATCATTGCTATCATGGCTTGTGTGATATGGGTGCTAGTGCTAGTGTTATACCCATTGACTTATACAAAGAAATTATGCATGATATTGCACCTGCTGAGTTAGAAGATATTGATGTTACAATTAAACTTGCCAATAGAGATACTATATCTGCAGTGGGAATTGTTAGAGATGTTGAAGTCTTGTGTGGAAAAACCAAATATCCCGCTGATTTTCTTGTTCTTGGTTCTCCACAAGATAGCTTTTGTCCCATTATATTTGGTAGACCCTTCTTGAATACTGTTAATGCTAAGATAGACTGCAAAAAGAATGTTGTTACTGTTGGCTTGGATGATACGGTTCATGAGTTTAATTTCTCTAAATTTAGTAAACAGCATCGTGAGGAAGAATTGCCTAGTAAGGACGAAATTATTGGTCTTGCTTCTATTGTCGTACCTCCTAGTGATCCTTTAGAACACTATTTGCTAGACCATGAAAACGATATGTTCATGAATGAAAGAAGGGAAATAGATGAAGTATTCTTTAAACAGGAACCTATTCTGCAACACAATTTGCCTGTTGAAATCTTAGGGGATCCTCCTCCACCCAAGGGTGATCCCATGTTTGAGCTTAAACCGTTGCCTGATAATCTTAAATATGCTTATCTTGATGAAAAGAAAGTATATCCTGTCATTATTAGCACTAACTTTTCAGAGCATGAAGAAGAAACATTACTGAAAACTCTGAAGAAGCACCGTGCCGCTATTGGATATACTCTGGATGATCTTAAGGGCATCAGTCCCACTCTATGTCAACATAAAATAAATTTGGAAGCGGATGCCAAACCAGTTTGTGATCCTCAACGACGTTTGAATCCTAAAATGAAAGAAGTGGTAAGAAAGGAAATACTCAAGCTTCTGGAGGCAGGTATAATTTATTCCGTTGCTGATAGTCAGTGGGTAAGTCCTGTCCATTGTGTCCCTAAGAAGGGAGGTATTACTGTTGTCCCTAATGATAAAGATGAATTGATTCCGCAAAGAATTATCACAGGTTATAGGATGGTAATTGATTTCCGCAAATTAAATAAGGCTACCAAGAAAGATCATTACCCCTTACCTTTTATTGATCAAATGTTATAAAGATTATGCAAACACACACATTATTGCTTTCTAGATGGTTATTCCGGTTTTTCTCAAATACCTGTGTCGGCTAAAGATCAATCAAAGACTACTTTTACATGCCCTTTTGGTACTTTTGCTTATAGACGTATGCCTTTCGGTTTATGTAATGCACCTGCTACCTTTCAAAGATGCATGATGGCTATATTCTCTGACTTTCGCGAGAAAATTTGTGAGGTTTTCATGGACGACTTTTCCGTCTATGGTTCCTCTTTTGATGATTGCTTGAGCAATCTTGCTCTAGTTTTGCAGAGATGTGAAGAAACTAATCTTGTCTTGAATTGGGAAAAGTGCCACTTTATGGTTAATGAAGGTATTGTCTTGGGGCACAAAGTTTCTGAAAGAGGTATTGAAGTTGATAAAGCCAAGGTTGATGCTATTGAAAAGACGCCATGTCCCAAGGACATCAAAGGTATTAGAAGTTTCCTTGGTCACGCCGGATTTTATAGGAGGTTTATTAAGGACTTCTCAAAAATCTCTAGGCCTCTGACTAATTTATTACAAAAATATGTACCATTCGTCTTTGATGATGATTGTGTAGAAGCATTTGAAATACTTAAGAAAGCATTAGTCTCTGCACCTATTGTTTAGCCACCTGATTGGAATTTACCCTTTGAAATTATGTGTGATGCTAGTGATTATGCTGTAGGTGTTGTTCTAGGGCAAAGAGTTGATAAGAAACTAAATGTTATCCATTATGCTAGTAAGACTCTAGACAATGCTCAAAGAAATTATGCTACTACCGAAAAGGAACTTTTAGCAGTTGTATTTGCTTGTGATAAATTCAGACCCTATATTGTTGATTCTAAAGTAACTATTCACACAGATCATGCTGCTATTAAATATCTTATGGAAAAGAAAGATGCAAAACCTAGACTTATTAGATGGGTTCTCCTGCTGCAAGAATTTGATTTACATATTGTTGATAGAAAAGGAGCTGAGAACCCGTTCTGCACAACTTATCTAGGTTAGAGAATGTTCTTGATGACCCACTACCTATTGATGATAGCTTTCCAGATGAACAATTAAATGTCATAAGCACTTCTCATAGCACTCCATGGTATGCTGATTATGCTAATTATATTGTTGCTAAATTTATACCACCTAGCTTCACATACCAACAAAAGAAAAAGTTTTTCTATGACTTGCGACATTACTTTTGGGATGACCCACATCTTTATAAAGAAGTAGTAGATGGTGTTATTAGACGTTGTGTACCTCAGCATGAACAGGAACAGATCCTACGCAAGTGTGACTCCGAAGCTTATGGAGGACACCACGCTGGAGATAGAACTGCACATAAGGTATTGCAATCCAGTTTTTATTGGCCTACTCTCTTCAAGGATGCCTGTAAGTTTGTGTTGTCTTGCGATGAATGTCAAAGAATTGGTAATATTAGTAGACGTCAAGAAATGCCTATGAATTATTCACTTGTTATTGAACCATTTGATGTTTTGGGCTTTGATTATATGAGACACATATTTTAGTTGCTGTTGATTATGTTACTAAGTGGGTAGAAGCTATTCCAACTAGTAGTGCTGATCATAACACTTCTATCAAAATGCTTAAGGAAGTTATTTTTCCGAGGTTTGGAGTCCCTAGATATTTAATGACTGATGGTGGTTCACACTTTATTCATGGTGCTTTCCGTAAGAAGCTTGCTAAATATGATGTTAATCATAGAATTGCATCTCCATATCACCCGCAGTCTAGTGGTCAGGTAGAATTGAGAAATAGAGAGCTCAAATTAATCTTGCAAAATATTGTCAATAGGTCTAGAAAGAATTGGTCCAAGAAACTGAATGATGCATTATGGGCCTATAGAACTGCATACAAAAATCCTATGGGTATGTCTCCGTATAAAATGGTTTATGGAAAAGCTTGTCACTTACCTCTCGAACTAGAACATAAGGCATACTGGGCTATTAAAGAGCTCAACTATGATTTCAAGCTTGCCGGTGAGAAGAGGTTATTTGATATTAGCTCACTTGATGAATGGAGGACCCAAGCTTATGAAAATGCCAAGTTGTTTAAAGAAAAGGTTAAAAGATGGCATGACAAAAGGATACAAAAGCGTGAGTTTAATGTAGGTGATTATGTATTGCTATACAACTCTCGTTTAAGATTTTTTTGCAGGAAAACTTCTCTCCAAATGGGAAGGTCCTTACGTTATCGAGGAGGTCTATCGTTCCGGTGCCATAAGAATCAACGACTTTGAAGGCACAAATCCGAAGGTGGTAAACGGTCAAAGGATCAAACACTATATCTCAGGTAATCCTATAAATGTTGAAACTAATATTATTGAAACCGTAACCCCGGAGGAATACATAAGCGACACTCTCCAGAATGTTCCAGACTCTGAAAAGGAATAGGTATGTGGTACGGTAAGTAAACCAACTCCAAAACAAGTTTTAAGGCAATATTTCTCCATTTTGGAATATTTAGAAAAATAGAAAAATAAGTAGCAGTCCGGGGAGGACACGAGGCCTCCACGAGGGTGGAGGGCGCGCCCTACCCCCCTGGGCGCGCCCCCTACCTCGTGAGCACCTCGTGTGCCCTCCGGACTCCGTTTCCTTGCACGGTACGTATTTTGGTCGGTAAAAATTCATTATATATACTCCCGAAGGTTTTGACTCCCGTATCTTGCAAATATCCTCTGTTTTTGTTTCGAGCTATTTTCGTTGCAGATTTAGAACAACATGACTTCTCCCTCCTCCAACAACGAAGACAAGGATGCTTGGCTATTGAAGATAGAGTTGAAAAGAGAGGAACCAGAAGAGATCAACAAGGATGAAAGGATCAAGAAGGCCATGGAGGTTCAAGCTCCGGTGGTGAAAGAAGAAGACATCCCTCAACCTTTACCTAACCTTTTCTCTCCAATAGAGATTGAAGCTTTCAAGATGATTGAGTTAGCCCGCATACAGAACAAGTATCTCACACAGGAGAATATTTTGTTGAAGGATCATATTGCTGGGCTCAAGGGCATTATCCGCAAGTTGGATGAGCTTTTACGCTTGATGTGCGATTATCCATCATCATCACCACCTCCATCACCTCCGAGGATATAATCACATGGGTATGGGCACTCCCCTTGGCAACTGCCAAGCTTGGGAGAGGTGCCCTGGTATCGTATCACCATCACAACTCCTATCCTTGCCGTTTTTCTTAGTTCGATCCTATTAGTAGTATCTTGATTTAGTAGAATAAAGTCATGGCATGATCTAGTTTTGAGTTTTGCTTTATGATCCTTCTTTGTAATCGAGTCCGTGAGCTATATAATAAAGATTAGTGTTGAGTCAAGGTCTTGAGTATTTTGCCTTGATCTTGGGTGATTAGAAGAAAAATAATAAAAAGAATCATAGAGTTCATATTGATCTTATTGAAAGTAATGACTTCACATAGAAAGAGTATGATGATTAAAAGTTGTTGGGAGTTGGCAAATATAGCTTTGGTCATCGTTGCAATTAATAGGAAGTAATAAGGAAAGAGAGGTTTCACATATAGATATATTATCATTGAGAGCACTCATTAAAATATGACACACTAAAGAGTTGAGGTTGGACAAGGAAGACAACATAATGAGTTATGTTTTCTTACATCCGAGATAAAGTATGTTGTCATGGATCCTCTACCGTGTTGAGCTTGCCTTTACCCCTCATGCTAGCCAAATTCTCAGCACCAAGTAGAAATACTACTTGTGCTCCCAAATACCCTTAAACCAGTTTTGCCATGAGAGTCCACCATATCTACTTATGGATTGAGTAAGATCCTTCAAGTAAGTTGTCATCGGTGCAAGCAATAAAAATTGCTCTCTAAATATGCATGACTTGTTAGTGCAGAGAAAATAAACTTTGTACGAACTTGTTGTGGATGCAATAAAAGTGACGAACTGCATAATAAAGGTCCACATACAAGGGGCAATATAAAGTGACGTTCTTTTGCATTAAGATTTTGTGCATCAACCCTAAACGCGCATGACAACCTCTGCTTCCCTCTGCGAAGGGCCTATCTTTTATTATTATCCTCTACCTTATGCAAGAGTCACGGTGATCTTCACCTTTCCTTTTTCATTTTATCCTTTGGCAAGCTCAGCATGTTGGAAAGAACATGATATATATATCTAATTGGATGTAGGGGAGCATGAATTATTATTGTTGACATTACCCTTGAGGTAAAAGGTTGTGGGGCAAAATTATAAGCCCCTATCTTTCTCTGTGTCCGACTAAAACTCCGTAACCACAAGTATTGCGTGAGTGTTAGCAATTATGAAGGACTAAGTGATAGTTGAGTATGTGGACTTGCTTTTATGCTCTGACATAGACTCTTTCCGATGTTACGATAAATTCAATTGCTTCAATGACTGAGATTATAATTGTTGGTGCTCAATAAGGTTTCTGTTTCATACTTTGGCTTTGTGAAAAGATCATCACTTGAACATGAGTAATCATATGACAAAATCTATATATGTTGCTGTTATGAAATAATCATGATGCCTTCATGTCCGTATTTTATTTTTATCGACGCCTCTACCTCTAAACATGAGGACATATTTATTGTTATCGGCTTTTCGCTTGAGGACAAGCGAGGTCTAAGCTTGGGGGAGTTGATACGTCCATTTTGCATCATGCTTTTATGACAATATTTATTGCATTATTGGCTGTTATTTCACGTTATGTCACAATACTTATGGCTATTCTCTCTTATTTTACAAGGTTTACATGAAGAGGGAGAATGCCGGCAGTTGGAATTTTGGGCTGGAAAAGGAGCAAATATTGAAGGCATATTCTGTGCAACTCCAAAAGTCCTGAAACTTCACGGTATACCTTAAAATAAATAAAGAAAAATCATCGCCAAAGATGAAGGCCAGGGGGCCCACACCCTGCTCACGAGGGTGGGGGGCGCGCCGCCTACCTCGTGGGCCCCCTGGTGGCTCTCCGACGCCCGTCTTCTCCTATATGAAGTCTTTCGATGAGAAAAAAAAATAGAAGGCAACCTTTCGGGATGAGACTCCGCCGCCACGAGGCGGAACCTTGGCGGAACCAACCTAGGGCTCCGGCAGAGCTTTTGTAGCGACCCGACCCGAATGGGTCAAGTCTCTGTGCTTACGTGTCATCCCTGGATCGGTATGCTGACACACACAGTACTCAAGGATTTATAACAGAGGTAAATCACATCTATAAAGTAACGTAAATACTATTACCTCAATCCAAATAGCGGAAGCAACAAGGTTGTGGATTCCCATCAACACCAATGGGAAAGTTGAGTATAGGAAATCGTAACCCTAACGTATCACTTACTCGTCGTAAGACCCTGCAACATGAGACGTTGCAGCCACAGAATGTCAGTACATTGAATGTACTGGCAAATTCACACCATAGAGCAATGATGAATAAAGGCTATCACTACATGCATATATGGCTGGTGGAAAAGCTCTACGGTTATAATGTTTTTGCGAAAAGCCAATTTTCCCCTACTACAAAGGAATAAATTTATTTAACTATCATGGTGGTTGTTAAATATTGAGAATGGTTGACAGTATTCTCAATCCCAATTTAAAGTACTCATTAAAACCCAACAATATTGATTATAGTAACATGATGAGATTCACAGGAAAATCAAGTACTAGATACTCAAGATGTCCATAACCGGGGACACGGCTAATCATGATTAGTTTGTACACTCTGCAGAGGTTTGCGCACTTTTCCCACATGACCCGATCGCCTCCGTTTGGTTTCTCGCACTACATGGTGTTTGAGAAACGGATGACCGAGACATAGTCTTTCAGAAGCGCTAGCACCTTACATGTGGGGTAGACCGTACCAACCTACATCCCCTACATCTGCTAGTCCACCCCGTAAGAGTTCGCACAACTTAGTCAACTATGCTAGAGCCCATAATATCATGTGGCTGCATGGAAGTTTCTAGTTTGAATAATCTCATGATCCCTTTGAGCCTGGGTGGCGGTCCAAAGAAAAACAGGCAAGTCCTGGAAACCCAGGTGCCTAGACAGGCAAGTCCTGGCGTAACCAGGTGCCTCAATCCACCCAGATGTGTGTTTAAGTTGCCACCTTAAATAAACCATTAATTAACAATCTCACATCTGTCATGGAAATTCACTCACCCGATCCACGTCTACTAGCATAGCATGGCATAATAAGCAAACATAGAAGTAACTCCCAAGGGTTTGAAAATAAAACAGGTAATAGGTACTACCTCAACTACTTCCCATAACCCACAATTTAATTCAGATCCTAACCATGCAATTGTTTGGAGGACTGAACTAATGCAATAAAAACTGGGTATGAGAAAAGGTATGATCAAAGTGAGAACTTGCCTGCAATGTTGATGAAGATGATTCGCACTCAAAACTCTTGATAGTTCTACTCGTCACACTCCGGTCAATCTATCGCGATCAAGCAATGGTAACCACACATAAGCAATCACTCAAAAGATCGAAAAGAACGGAGAAGACGATTTGGAAAACATCAAAACCAAGCAAATAACTCTTGCAACATAAAACAATTTCTAACAGTACCAAAATTACGTGATTTTGGCCTTATCAGAAAGTTTAGGTCAAGAGCTTCGAGATGCAACAAGAATCACTCAAATCGGAGTTACGAAACTCAAGTTATGATCAAATTCAAATCTAATCTAATTCAAATTTTAAACTTTCAAAAACATGTTTGAGTTGTTTTACTGGATAGAGGAGATCATATCGAAGAAGTGGGCGTTGGTTTCGTTAGATTTGGACAAACGGTTGAAAAGATGTGGTCGTTTGAAAATCAGGGACTAATCTGTAAATAAAAATCATCACAGATAGGTCCCTAGCCGAAAATTAAAATAAAAGAAAAATACTAAATAACGAACGTTCGCTATAGAGAACTAACGGACGAACGATCTCTAATTAAATTAACCTAAATCAATAAACCGTTTAAAAGAAAAAACCGAAGAGAAAACCGGGTCGGGTTTTATTGGTTATACCGGTTCGGGTTTTCGACGAAAACCAACGGTTTTCGAAGGCGGATCGGGTCGGGCGTCCGGCGGGTCGAGATCGCGGCGAACTCCGGCGGGGCGGCGGCGTCCGGCGGCGGGATTCGTGGCGGTGGCTCTCCCGTGGCAGGCATGAGTGGCTTGAGTGGGGGCTCATGGTGGTGGCGTGACAAAGGGCGATGGCGGGATTCATGGCGGTGAAGGCGGTGAGATCTGTGGCGGAAAAAGAGGGCGGCGTGGCATCGGGATGCTCTCTTTATAGGAGGAGGAGGGCGGCTTGGGGAGGGTAGGAGGTCGGACGGGGTCCGTGGGACTCGTGGTGGCGGCGATGCTCGGGACTCTGTCCCAAGCTTGGGGGCGGTGCAGCGCAGCTGGGCTGGGCCATGGCCTGGCTGTAGTTGGGCCGGCCCAGTCGGCGAGGGATTTTTTTTAAAACAATTTTTCAGAGAACTAAAATAATAAGAAACAAAATAACTAAAAATATTATATAGGCATATTATATATCACGATTTTCAGAAAACGATTTCCTACAAGTTGAACATTTTTGTAAGATCAAATAAAATACACACAAATTTAAATAAAGCAAAGAGTGCTTCTGCTCTAATAAAATCCAATATAAATCATTTTAAAAATACCAAAATTAATTCAAATTTCTTTCTCTCCAATTTTATGATGTAGGGAATCATGTTACCCTATTTTCCATATATTTTATTTTTGGAGAAAAATAATTTGAATAAAACTCAAATAACTCCAAATTGAAAATAAATTCAAAAGAACTTTGAATTTAATTCTTTGAAACTCCCAACTCATATTTCATATGTTTTGAAGAAGTCATTTTATCTTCTCTAATGAAAATCATTGAGTTGCTTGAAGTTTATGAATTGGAAAAAATTTCAAATGAAATTCAAATATTTTCAACACCCCTTGTCATTTAAATAAATGGAAGAAGTCATGTCATCTTCTCTCCAGGGTTTTGTGTTTGAAAAGAATTTGAATTTATGAAGATCAGAAAAGAAAATGAAAGTTTGGGAAAGTCCTTTTATTCCCTCTCATTTAACTTTCAAAAAGTTTCGAATTTCACTCAATTTCACACAATCAATCAAACAATCTATCAAATCTATCTATTTATTATAACATTCCAAAATTTAGAATTTTGGCATGTTACAGCTTTTCTGCCGGGGACACTTCCCTCCGGGAGGGGGAAATCATCACCATCGTCATCACCAACGCTCCTCTCATCGGGAGAGGGCAATCTCCATCAACATCTTCACCAGCACCATCTCATCTCCAAATCCTAGTTCATCTCTTGTATCCAATTCTTGTCTCCAAGTCCGGGATTGGTGTAGTAGGTTGCTAGTAGTGTTGATTACTCCTTGTAGTTGATGCTAGTTGGTTTATTTGGTGGAAGATCATATGTTCAGATCCTTTATGCACATTATTACCCCTCTGATTATGAACATGAATATGCTTTGTGAGTAGTTACTTTGTTCCTGAGGACAAGGGAGAAGTCTTGCTATTAGTAGTCATGTGAATTTGGTATCCGTTCGAGATTTTGATCAAATGTATGTTGTCTAACCTCTAGTGGTGTTATGTGAACGTCGACTACATAACACTTCACCATTATTGGGCCTAGAGGAAGGCATTGGGAAGTAATAAGTAGATGATGGGTTGCTAGAGTGACGGAAGCTTAAACCCTAGTTTATGCGTTGCTTCGTAAGGGGCTGATTTGGATCCATATGTTTCATGCTATGGTTAGGTTTACCTTAATACTTTTGTTGTAGTTGCGGATGCTTGCAATAGAGGTTAATCATAAGTGGGATGCTTGTTCAAGTAAGAACAACACCCAAGCACCGGTCCACCCACATATCAAATTAGCAAAGTACCGAATGCGAATCATATGAGCATGATGAAAACTAGCTTGACGATATTCCCATGTGTCCTCGGGAGCGCTTTTCCTATTATAAGAGTTTGTCCAGGCTTGTCCTTTGCTACAAAAAGGATTGGGCCACCTTGCTGCACTTTATTTACTTTTGTTACTTGTTGCTCGTTACAATTTATCTTATCACAAAACTATCTATTACCACTTATTTCAGTACTTGCAGAGAATACTTGCAGAGAATATCTTATCACAAAACTATCTTATCACAAAACTATCTTATCATTTCCTTCTGCTCCTCGTTGGGTTCAACATTCTTACTTATCAAAAGGACTACGATAGATCCCCTATACTTGTGGGTCATCAGTACACCTTCTATCACAGATCCGAAGGAAAAATCTTTGTTGCTAAGAATGGATCCTTTCTAGAGGAGTTTCTCTCGAAAGAAGTGAGTGGGAGTAAAGTAGAACTTGATGAGGTAATTGTACCTTCTCCCTTATTGGAAAGTAGTTCATCACAGAAATCAATTCCAATGATTCCTACACCAATTAGTGAGGAAGTTAATAATGATGATCATGAAACTTCAGATCAAGTTACTACCGAACCTCATAGGTCTTACAGAGTGAGATCCACACCAGAGTGGTACAGTAATCCTGTTCTGAAAGTCATGTTACTAGACAATGGTGAACCTACGAACTATGAGGAAGCGATGATGAGTCCAGATTCCGCGAAATTTCTTGAGGCCATGAAATCTGAGATGGGATCCATGTATGAGAAGAAAGTGTGGACTTTGGTGGACTTGCCCGATGATCGGCAAGCCATAGAAAATAAATGGATCTTCAAGAAGAAGACCAACGCAGACGGTAATGTTACTGTCTACAAAGCTCGACTTGTTGTGAAAGGTTTTTGACAAGTTCAAGGAGTTGACTACGATGAGACTGTCTCACCCATAGCGATGCTTAAGTCTGTCCGAATCACGTTAGCAATTGCCGCATTTTATGATTATGATATTTGGAACATGGATGTCAAAACTGCATTCCTGAATGGATTTTTGGAAGAAGAGTTGTATATGATGCAACCAGAAGGTTTTGTTTATCCAAAGGGTGCTAAAAAAGTGTGCAAGCTCCAGCGATCCATTTCTGGACTGGTGCAAGCCTCTCGGAGTTGGAATAAACGTTTTGATAGTGTGATCAAAGCATATGGTTTTATACAGACTTTTGGAGAAGCCTATATTTACAAGAAAGTGAATGGGAGCTCTGTAGCATTTCTAATATTATATGTGGATGACATATTGTTGATTGGAAATGATATAGAATTTCTAGATAGCATAAAGGGACACCTGAATAAGAGTTTTTCCATGAAAGACCTCGATGAAGCTGCTTACATATTGGGCATCAAGATCTATAGAGATGGATCAAGACGCTTAATTGGACTTTCACAAAGCACATACCTTGATAAAGTTTTGAAGAAGTTCAAAATGGATTAGTCAAAGAAAGGGTTCTTGCCTGTGTTACAAGGTGTGAAATTGAGTCAGACTCAATGCCCGACCACTGCAGAAGATAGAGAGAAAATCAAAGTCATTCCCTATTGAGGGAGTCCTGGACTAGGGGGTGTCCGAACAGCCGAACTATCATCGTCAGCCGGACTCCAAGACTATGAAGATACAAGATTGAAGACTTCGTCCCGTGTCCGGATGGGACTTTCCTTGGCGTGGAAGGCAAGCTTGGCGATACGGATATGTAGATCTCCTACCATTGTAACCGACTCTGTGTAACCCTAGCCCTCTCCGGTGTCTATATAAACTGGAGGGTTTTAGTCCGTAGGACACACAACCATTACAACAATCATACCATAGGCTAGCTTCTAGGGTTTAGCCTCCTTGATCTCGTGGTAGATCCACTCTTGTACTACCCATATCCTCAATATCAATCAAGCAGGAGTAGGGTTTTACCTCCATCGAGAGGGCGAACACAGGTAAAAACATCGTGTCCCTTGTCTCCTGTTACCATCCGCCTAGACGCACAGTTCGGGACCCCCTACCCGAGATCCACCGGTTTTGACACCTACATTGGTGCCTTCATTGAGAGTTCCTCGGTGTCGTCACCGATAGGCTTGATGGCTTCTTCAATCAACAACGCCGTCCAGGGTGAGACTTTTCTCCCCGGACAGATCTTCGTGTTCGGCGGCTTCGCACTGCAGGCCAATTCACTTGGCCACCTGGAGTAGATCGAAAGCTACGCCCCTGTCCATCAGGTCAGGTTTGGAAGCCTAAACTTCACGGCTGACATCTGCGGGGACATGATCTTCGATGGAGTCGAGCCACAGCCGAGCGTGCCGGACTGTCATGATGGGCATGATCTAGCTCTGCCACCGGACAGTACCCTGGAGGCCACACACAAGTCCGCTCTGACCCATAATTCGGAGCCGACCGTGCAGATCGAGGACAGGTGGCTGGACACCGCCTCGAGAGCTGCAACTTCCACGGCGATGGAGCCGAATACTGACCTTGTCCTTTATAAAGCTCGTGACTCCGAGGCGCCGGACTCCTTGCCG
Organism: Aegilops speltoides; assembly: GCA_021437245.1. Classification (NCBI taxonomy): domain Eukaryota; kingdom Viridiplantae; phylum Streptophyta; class Magnoliopsida; order Poales; family Poaceae; genus Aegilops; species Aegilops speltoides. The sequence goes on from CM038143.1 coordinate 380,162,891, forward strand.
GACTCCGAACCTCCTGCGCCCCTGCCAATCGAATCCGATTGGGCGCCGATCATGGAGTTCACCGCCGCGGACATCTTTCAGCACTCACCCTTTGGCGACATCCTACATTCGCTAAAGCACCTCTCGTTATCAGGAGAACCCCTGGCCGGACTGCGGTCAGGACGGCTGGGATGCGGACGACGAAGAAATTCGAAGCCCACCCACCACCCACTTTGTAGCCACTGTCGATGACTTAACCGACATGCTAGACTATGACTCCGAAGACATCGACGGTATGGACGACGATGCCGGAGACGATCAAGAACCAGCGCCTACAGGGCACTGGAAGACCACCTCATCATACGATATATACATGGTGGACACCCCAAAGGATGGGGACGGCGAAGAAGAAGCGGAGGCGGATTCTTCTAAGAAGCAGCCCAAGCGCCGACGTCAGCGGCGCCGCTCTAAATCACGCCACAACAAGAATAGAGATTCCGGCGCCGGAGATAATAACACCCTAGAGAGTGCCGAAGACAAACCCCTCCAGCAAGATTCAGCACAGGAGGATGAAGCAGCCAGCCCTCGAGAGAGAGCGGCAGACGAGGAGATAGAGGATGACAATTACATGCCTCCCTCCGGAGACGAGGCAAGCCTCAACGTCGACGAATTTGTCGTGCCAGAGGATCCCGTCGAACAAGAGCGTTTCGAACGCAGGCTAATGGCCACGACGAACAGCCTAAAGAAAAAGCAGCAACAACTTCAAGCTGATCAAGACCTGCTGGCCGACAGATGGACCGAGGTCCTCGCGGCCGAAGAGTATGAACTCGAACACCCCTCCAAAAGCTACCCAAAACGCAAGTTGCTCCGCCAACTAGAGGAGGAAGCATAAAAACCTTCATCACCTGCGCACAATATGGCAGACCGACCACCCCGTGGTCGCGACAGAGAGGCATCTAGGCCCCCCATCAGGACCGTACCCCGGCACCGCTCGAAAAGTACGAAGCCACGGGGGAATGCGCCGGACTTGCGGGATATATTGGAGGACAAGGCAAGAACATCCAGATCTATATACGGATCACGAGGGCGCCCCACGACCCACGACGACTATCGTCGCGCCGAATACAGCAACTCTGGCTGAGCCGAACACAGCAGACAACGCTCTCCTGAGCTACGTCGTGATATTGCTCAATACAGAGGCGCCGCACACCCACTATGCTTCACAGATGAAGTAATGGATCATCAAATCCTAGAAGTGTTTAAACCCGTGAACATTGAATCTTACGACAGCACAACAGACCCCGCGGTTTGGATCGAAGATTATCTCCTTCACATCCATATGGCCCGCGGTGACGATCTCCACGCCATCAAGTATCTCCCACTCAAGCTTAAAGGACCAGCTCGACATTGGCTTAACAGCTTGCCCGCAGAGTCAATTGGGTGTTGGGAGGACCTGGAAGCCGCATTCCTCGACAACTTCCACGGCACATATGTGCGACCACCAGACGCTGATGACCTAAGCCACATAATTCAGCAGCCAGATGAATCGGCCAGACAGTTCTGGACACGGTTCTTAACAAAGAAAAATCAAATCATGGACTGTCCGGATGCAGAGGCTCTCACAGCCTTCAAACATAACATCCGCGACGAGTGGCTGGCCCGGCACCTAGGACAGGAAAAGCCGAAATCCATGGCAGCCCTCACATCACTCATGACCCGCTTCTATGCGGGAGAGGACAGCTGGCTAGCTCGCAGCAACAACCTCAGCGAAAATGCTGGCAGTCCGGATACTAAGGACCACAATGGCAGGTCGCGTCGAAACAAAAACAAATGCCTCGTTAACGGCGATAACAATGAGGATACGGCAGTCAACACCGGATTCAGAGGCTCTAAACCCGGTCAACGGAAGAGCCATTCAAAAGAACTACCCCGGGTCCGTCCAATTTGGACCGAATACTCGACCACTCATGCCAGATACATGGCACCCCCGAAAAGGCAGCTAATCACACCAACAAAGAATGTTGGGTATTTAAGCAGGCAGGCAAGTTAATTACCGAAAACAATGACAAGGGGCTGCACAGCGACGACGAGGAAGAGACCCGGCCGCCCGAGCGAGAGAGGACGAAGGTTTCCCCACAAGTGCGGACGGTAAATATGATATCGCAACCCACATACCCAAGAGGAGAGGAAGCATGCACGCCGGGGCGTATATGCGATGGAGCGATCGCCCCAAAGTTCAATCCATGGTCCTCTTGCCCGATCACTTTTGATCGAAGGGACCACCCCACCAGTATCCGCCATGGCGGATTCGCCGCATTGGTTTTAGACCCAATCGTCGATGGCTTTCACCTCACTAGAGTCCTCATGGACGGCGGCAGCAACTGAACCTGCTTTATCGGGATACAAAGGCGCAAAATGGGCATAGACCCTCAAGGATTAAACCTACAAAGACGACCTTCAAAGGCGCCATACCAGGTGTCGAGGCCAATTGCACAGGCTCGGTCACGCTGGAAGTGGTCTTCGGATCCCCGGATAATTTCCGAAGCGAGGAGTTAATCTTCGACATAGTCCCGTTCCGCAGCGGCTATCACGCCCTGCTCGGACGAACTGCGTTTGCAAAGTTCAACACGGTGCCGCATTATGCATACCTCAAGCTCAAGATGCCAGGCCCTCGTGGAGTCATCACGGTCAACGGAAATACTGAACGCTCCCTCCGAATGGAGGAACACACAGCGGCTCTTGCGGCAAAAGTACAGAGCAGCCTCTTGAGGCAATTTTTGAGTCCGGCCGTTAAAAAACCGGACATGATTAAACGCGCCCGGAGCAACATACATCAAGACCACCTGGCATGTTCCGAGCACACGTAGCAATGCGGCCCCAACCCCAGCCCTTGCATGACTGAGGGAGTCCTGGACTAGGGGGTGTCCGGACAGCTGGACTATCATCGTCCGCCGGACTCCAAGACTACGAAGATACAAGATTGAAGACTCTGTCCCGTGTCCGGATGGGACTTTCCTTGGCGTGGAGGGCAAGCTTGGCAATACGGATATGTAGATCTCCTACCATTGTAACCGACTCTGTGTAACCCTGGCCTCCTCCGGTGTCTATATAAACCGGAGGGCTTTAGTCTGTAGGACAACATACATTACAACAATCATACCATAGGCTAGCTTTAGGGTTTAGCCTCCTTGATCTCGTGGTAGATCCACTCTTGTACTACCCATATCATCAATATTAATCAAGCAGGACATAGGGTTTTACCTCCATCGAGAGGGCCCGAACCTGGGTAAAAACATCGTGTCCCTCGTCTCCTGTTACCATCCGCTTAGACGCACAATTCGGGACCCCCTACCCGAGATCCGCCGGTTTTGACACCGACATTGGTGCTTTCATTGAGAGTTTCTCTGTGTCGTCACCGATAGGTAGGATGCCTCCACCCGTCTTCAAAGGCGGTGTTTTTCGCCGAAGGGCCTTTGCCGCCGCCAAACTATCCGCTAGGTGGTTTTTCGATGACCTTTGTCCGGCGCCGCCGACAATGACTTCTCAAGTCGTCGGAAGCAATCTTCGCGTCACTCGAAGCTGCCGAACATTTGGATCAATAGAGCTCTTATGCATTAACGAGCTCTTGGATCACATCGCCGCCTCGGGAGTCGCTATGACTACAACCAGATTGGGCTTAAAACCGATCTGAGAGAGATTAACTCTCCCCAGGCCACCCACCACGTCGCAGTGGTAGAGGAGCAATACGGCAACTCTTCGCCTGTATTGAAAACTATTCACGTCCGGATTCCCGAACCCTCCATGCAGGATTACCGCGGAGGGACGGACTTCGATCGAGCATTGAACTTAAAACCATGCATCGCTCCGGACTCGCTGGATTGTATCCAGCAACCCAAGCTTCCGAATTCGGAGACTTCTCGGCCTTTAAGCCCCAAGATGGGCAGGGATCCGGATTGGAGTCCACCCACCCGCCCAGACATATGCGATCTATCTCTTATCGGCAAGAGCCCGCCAAATCGTACATCACTATTGGGCGATTCCTCCGGTTATGGGCAGGATAAAGGACTGCCGAGAGGAAAACATAATCTCAATCTTTCGTAATAATTGCACGGACAAGGAATATTGAGCGCCATCGATCGTCGTAAAATTACACGCTTCACCGATCTGGCGTCCATAGTACGAAAGTACTGTGCGATGGAGAGTTTCCAGACATCTGAAAACCAATTTTGGGATAATCCGGCCCCAACCCCAGTCCGCAACAAAAGGTTGCCTTACACTCAGGCCCCAGATGCAAAAACGAAAAAGCAAAAACCCAATAAAGGGCACGGAACTGTACTGGAGGGATGGCTCAATGGACCCAGTAAGCTTCATAGTACAGGAGGAGCTGTCCCAACACATAGCCTTCGAGCATGTTGGGTATTACGGCAGGTGGCCAAAAGTGGCGTGGAGCTTCTAGCCCCGGAAAACCACCCCAACAACACCAGTACGGTATCAACAGTCTTCGAGACCTTCACATCAAACAATATGCGAAAACGAACAATCCGCGGACTCGCCGAAGTCTACCAAGTAGCAACAGCAAATCCATGGAGCGACACAGCTATTACCTTCAACGCCAGCGACGAGCCTAAATTCCAAACAACCAGAGCGCCAGCCGCACTGGTGCTTAGTCCCATAGTGGATGGCTTTCGACTGACAAAAGTCCTCATGGATGGCGGCAACGGACTAAACCTCATTTACGAGGAAACTCTGCAAAAAATGGAAATCGATTGGAGCCGTATTGAGCGAAGCAGCACAACCTTCCGAGGAATAATCCCTAGCCGGGAAGCGCGCTGCACCGGAAAAATCACACTCGATGTGGTGTTATTTCGCACGGACAATTCTGATTCGAAGAAGTCACGTTCCAAGTGGCCCGTTCAGAGCGGATATCACGCTATATTAGGACGAGAGGCATTCACAATTTTTCAAGCAGTACCTCATTACGGGTACATGAAGCTCAAAATGCCTGGGCCCGGTGGAATAATCACTCTCGCTAGTGATTCGGACATAGTACTCCGCGCCGAAAACAAGACAGCCGCACTAGCCCTCGAGGCACTATCCGAAGCCTTAGCAGCAGAAGAACTCACCGCGCTGCGCTCTACGGTAAACAGGGACGATGTGATACTCGATAAAAGATCCAAGTCCACCTCCTTCAAACCAGCAGATGAAATAATAAAATTCCAGGTCCATCCAACGGACCAAACAAAGATGGCCTCCATTGGGGCACAATTGAACCCCGAGGTAGACGCTGCTTTGCGCGAATTCCTTCGGGAAAATTGGGACATTTTCGCCTGGCATCCTTCGAATATGCCCGGAATCCCACGCAGATTGGCAGAACACAGCCTAAACATCCTAAAATGATTTAAGCCAGTCAAACAGGCTCTTCAACGATTTTCCGAACCCAAAAGACAGGCAATGGGAGAAGAGCTAGCCAAGCTATTGGAAGCCGGATTCATCAGAGATATCAAACATCCGGATTGGCTAGCAAATCTGGTAATGGTACCAAAGAAGGACAAATCCGGCACCCTCGTAGTCGATTTTAAAGACCTCAATAAGGCTTGCCCAAAGGATCCCTTCCCTCTCCCCCGCATCAAACAAATTATCGATGCTACCGCAGGGCACGATTCATTGTGCTTCCTCGACGCATACTCTGGCTACCATCAAATCAAGATGGCAGAAGCAGACCAAGCCGCAACGGCATTCATCACTCCTTACGGACCATTCTGCTTCAACACGATGCCCTTCAGACTTAAAAACGCCGGGGCAACATATCAGCGCATGATTCAAACATGCCTGGCTACCCAGATCGGCAAAACAGTCGAGGCATACGTAGACGACGTAGTCGTCAAAACAAAACACGTCGAAACTCTAGTAGACGATTTGAGGCTCACGTTCGACAACCTCAGAGCATATGACATCAAGCTGAACCGGAAAATGTGTTTTCGGCGTACCAGCCGGAAAGCTGCTGGGCTTCATTGTATCCGGTAGAGGAATCGAAGCAAACCCAGCTAAAATCCGAGCTCTGTCACAATTGGACATTCCAAAAGACCTCAAACAAATACAAAGATTAACAGGATGCGTGGCAGCTCTAAGCCGCTTTATCTCCCGTCTAGGAGAAAAGGCGTTGCCCCTCTATCGCCTCCTCAGGCGCACCAAACACTTCGAGTGGACGGATGCTGCCACTGCCGGACTCGAAGAAATAAAGGCCATATTGGCAACAAATCCGGTCCTGGCTGCGCCCAATTTAGGCGAACCAATGTTGTTATACATCACAACAACACATCAAGTTGTAAGCGCGGTACTCGTCGTCGAACGAGAGACAGAAGGGCACAAATTCCCTCTTCAAAAACCAGTGTATTATGTATCCACTGTGTTAACCCCCTGCAAGTCCCGTTACCCGCACTATCAGAAGATAGAATATCACGGTGTTCATGGCGTCCGGAAGCTCGACACTACTTTCAAGAGTGTTCGATAACGATGGCCTCTCAAGTACCACTCAATTACATTATAAATACCGCATGACGAAGCGGGCAGGATTGCAAAATGGGCCATTGAGCTCTTACCATTCGATATAACTTACAAACCTCGTGAGCTATAAAGTCACAAGTTTTGGCTGACTTTGTCGCCGAATGGATCAAACCGAACTCCCTAAAGAGTACGGCGATACTCAATTGGACTATGCATTTCGACGGCTCTAAAATGTTGGCTGGATCGGGTCTGGCGTCGTCTTGACGCCCCAACCGGAGACACGATCCAAGATGTACTTCAAATAATGTACATGGACTCCAACAACGCAGCCGAATACGAGGCCCTGTTACATGGTCTCGGATGGCGATCTCCATGGGCATTCAACGCCTAGAGGTCTTGTGAGGATTCAAACCTTGCAATATCCCAAATAAATGGAGACTTTGACGCCAAGGATCCAAAATGGCAGCATATCGCAATGCTGTCCTAAAATGTCATTTCGGTTTGAAGGACTCGAATTCCATCACATAGCCCGAGATAATAACCAAGCGGCCGACGTCTTGCACGCATCGGTGCGAAACGTGATCTGTCCTCAAATATCTTCCTGGAACGGCTCTTCAAGCCATCCGTACTATGGGAAGAGGAGCCCGGAAGTGACAAACCGGAAAAAACTGCGCCAATCGGTGATTCAGCTGATGACATAACACCTTTAGCCCACATCATAATGGCAGTAATCGCCGCGTGGACAGAAGCATTCCTAGCTTACTTGCTTAGGCAGGAACTTCCCGAAGACCAAAACGAGGCCCGCTGCATAGTCCAGCGATCGAAAGCCTACAAGGTCCATGAGGGAGAACTTTATAAGAAAAGTACAACCGGAGTCCTTCAAAGGTGTATCTCCGAAGACGAAGGGCGAAACCTCCTGGCCGAAATCCATGCCGGATTAGGCGGACACCACGCAGCAGCCCGGGCCCTTGTAGGAAAGGCATTCCGTACAAGATTTTTTTGGCCGACGTCCCGGGCAGATGCCCAGGACTTAGTCCAGAAATGCGTTGGTTGCCAGCTCTTTGCTAATCAGAGCCACATGCCGCCCACCGCCCTCAAAACTATACCCATTACACGGCCGTCATGTCAGGGGCTTGATATGGTTGGACCCTTGAAGGGGGAACCCACAAGCAAATATACCTATTGGTCATGGTGGATAAATTCACCAAATGGATAGAGGCCAAACCGGTCAAAACGGCAGAGTTCGGACCAGTGATAGACTTTATATCCGGGGTAGTACACCGCTACGGAGTCCCCCATAGCATCATCACCGACAATGACACGAACTTCACAGCCGATGAGGTTAAGTCATGGTGCAAAAATATGGGCATCAAGCTCGACTACGCTTCTGTCTATCACCCTCAAACCAACGGTCAAGTGGAACGAGCAAATGGTCTAATAATGAGCGGCATTAAACCCAGACTAGTGCGGTCACTTACTAAACCTAACACGCACTGGGTAGAGGAGCTTGACTCCGTACTCTGGGGGCTGCGGACAACGCCTAACCGCACTACCGGATTCACACCATTCTTTATGGTCTACGGCGCAGAGGCAGTCTTGCCCTGCGACATTATTCATGACTCACCTCGAGTGCGCATGTACGAAGAAAGAGAGGCCGAGCTGGATCGGCAGGACAACTTGGACACATTGGAGGAAGAACGCGACATCGCCAAGGCTCGTTCCGCATTCTATCAGCAGCAGGCCCGAAGATATCAAAGCAGAGAAGTACGGGCCACGACTTACAACGTTGGTGAACTAGTTCTACGCCTGCCGGACAAGAAAAAGGACAAGCTCAAGCCCAAATGGGAGGGGCCCTTTATAATCGATCAAGTCCTTTTCGGCGGAGCATACCGTCTACGAAATGCGTCGGATAACCGACTCGAGCCGAACCCATGGAACGCAGCCCGCCTCCGAAGATTCTATGCCTAGCGCCGGACTAAGAGTTCGTCCCCTTCCTCCGTCCAAATTTTCACACTTCGGTTGTCTTTTGTTTCTCTCTTCATAACCTTTTTTTTACTAAAAAGCCCCTAAGGGCCTACTTTCACATTGTTCACATACACTTGATGTGCCATCCGCACTCATTATACCTGGGGGCTTCTTTTGCAGAAGCTCAAATTATAAGGGTTTTATGCCCAGCACATGTGTCAAGCTTCCACATGTACCTTTTGCTCACCATTATATGCATCGATATGACTTAAGTTTTGGCCAAGCTGGGTTGCCTGGCTCCTGTGCTTACCCCTACATTCCCGATTGTTTGGCTAGGAGGTAAAGGAGCACCTCTGCGATTATTCTTGCTGGTCACCGGATGTGTACCTCGGTGGGTGAAGCCGAAGCTAGCGTTCTTAAGGGAATATTCGTCGGTGACCTAAAAGATGATTTTTTACCTACTCATTTATTCGCCCCGGATGTTTTTTTCTTTTTGCAGTCCGGACATGCACTTTAGGGCATGCCTCCGAGAAAGGAACCCTTAACGGAACTATTCTCTCGGAAGATGTTTCTTACTAACCATGTAATATAACATAACTAGTTGGGCACTTATGCGATAAAGCACTAATGACCCCTACGCTTTGGTCTCCATGCATACCCGGTTGTTTTTCACCAAAAGGTATTCGGACACACTCCGGACTCTAGGGTCCCGAGGTGAAGCTTAAAAGGTCGGCAAAGACAAGCGATCTACAATCCGCTAGAAGGCATTTCATATGTCACTTTAAAGGAAAACATACATCGTCAAAATTACTGATTGTATTCCTCCTCAATCCCGTCTAACAGGCTGTCTAGCTTACAGACCCGTTGGGAAAATTTAGCAGCCAACTCTACTTGGCTCTACACTAAACTCACAGGAATCTCCTTCCCATCGGGCCCCACTTGTCCAACTTCGGCCATGTGGTTGGGATCCGCCTTCTTGTAACGCGTCTTCACCATGGCCCAAGCCTCCCTGGCACCTTGACGGCAAGCCAAAATCTTCCACAAGCAGGCGCTGCGCCAAGACTCAAGCTTCTCCGCAAGCTCCCCAAGGCCGTCGGGTAGGGAGATGGCTGGCCATAAAGCCTGGACGACGCCGCTCATTGCCCGCCGAACTCGTTCGAGCAGTTGCAACAGCTCGGGAAGTTGATCACCCGTTGATATGGGCATCTCCTCCACAGGGCGACCTGTGAGTATACCTACAAGACATACTATGTCAATTTACTTCCTCGCCGAACTCTTCTTTTCAAAAGAGTCCGCTCAAGCACTTACTATAAATGCCGCGACGAAGCCGTTGATTCTCCTTAATGGAGCTGGCCAGCCCGGCTTGAGCGCCTTTCAGCTCTTCTCCGAGCTTGGCATTGGCATCTTGGAGCTGGTTCCTTTCTTGGTGCACCCTATTCAGCACTCTCTCGCCGGCCTTTAGCTGGCGTAGTAATTCTTGCCTATCCGGATCTTGTCCGGCGGGACCTGCAATGTCACTATTAGACTTGTGCGCACGCCGCACCGCGCTTATATTTCTTAATAAAAATGTGTTACCAGGAGGGGTCTCTGCGTCTCCTCCTGCGGCAGCAAGCGCGGCCTCAAGTTGGGCCTTGCATTCTTGCAGCCCCGAGACATTTGGGCATTCTTCTCGGAAGAGCCTATGTTTCAAATGATCCTTAAATCAGTTAACATAACTACTTTAAGTCTCGGGCTCTTGGTACATATAACCATTAAAATTCCCTTACCAGTATGTCTTTCACATCTGCTCCGTGGCTCTGGTAAAACCATCTTGGCGGCACGGAGGTGCGCGTCCCTGCGTTAAAGGCGTCCAATGCCTCGGGGAAAAGCGCTTCTCGAAATCTTGTCGTGGCGCCTATGGTTCATGGCGCTCTCCACCTCGACTTGGTGGCGGGACGATCAGCCGGTGTCCTCCGTTGGAGAAGGATCCGGCCCGCGTCGCGCTTGCCTCCCCCCCTGGCGGGCGCCGAGCTGGCGGTGTGGGTTGGATCGGCAACTTCGCGCCCGCAGTCCGGCGAGTGCTTTTTCTCCTATAAAGATCATGAGCACTCAGACGCTTCCTAGGAACGTTGCTCTGAAAATTTAAACACGAATTATACCTTTGCGGTGACGTTTCAGTCCGCACCGCGCTCCTTTTCCTCCTGCTGGTCCAGACTGACCTCTATTGATCAGCCGCCGTGGGCTCGGCTTCCCGCCGTGAAGGCGCTTCCTGTAAAATGCCATCGTTCGCGAATGTTAGAAATGGGCAAGGAAGAGATAATGGTGTCCGGGCCTTGGTCACAGTCACCTGGGAAGCCGGATACAGTCCAGGGTAGTCCGTCGTAATGGCGACCAAAGCATTATCCATGCTGAGCTGGTGAAATTATCAGCTCCACCTTGATGTCCGGATCCTCTTCGGAGGCCGGATCCAGGGATCTTTCTGGATCCTCGGGTTGCGGAGCAGGACTTACCATGTCGTTCACAGTCCGGCGTAGATCCTGCGTCGAAGACATAATGTAAGAAGCCTAAACTTCGAAAGCATGGGTTGAGCCCTTAAAAGTATTCGCTTACCCATCCTCTAGGGTTGTTCATGGAAAACCCATTCAAAGGGTTCGTTCGAAGGAAGTCCTCCTTCTCCCCCTTGTACAGGTTGGACAGGATCTCCACCGGATCCTCGGTCGAATCCGGCCCTTCGCGGCCATGACGGGTGGCATCGTCTTCCCCGTTGAAATCCCACATTGGGTGGCCTCTGTATTGCAATGGCTGTACCCCCCGCATGATGCATGTCGCCATGACTCCAATCATGGTCAACTCGGAATGGGCCAATAATCTTATTCGGCCCATCAGGTAATGGACGCTCCTGTCTTCCTCAATCGGGCTCATGAGCGCCCGGTGGCGCTTCTTCAGAGGAGCAGCACTAAACTCCGGGAGGCCAATCCGGACTGGGTCCGGCAGCGGAGTGTCTCCTATATAAAACCACTCTGAAGGCCAGTCTTCCGACGCCTTCTTGGGAGTACCGAATGGGTATCCGGTCCCGGCGATGCGCCATATTTCGGCGCCGCCCACTTGATATATGCACCCTCGTAGAAGCGAGTGCGAGGCGTAACAGCCTCTTCCACAATGCAAAATGGGGCTCAATGCCCAGGAATAGCTCGCAAAGAGCTACGTATCCTGCGATATGCAAGACAGAAGCGGGTGTGAGGTGGTGGAGCTGGAGTCCGTAGAACTCCAGGAGCCCACGGAGGAACGGATGTATTGGGAATCTGAGTCCCCTTATCAGATAAGGGACGAAGCATACCCGCGCCCCCTTATTGGGGCTTGGGGTAGCCTCCGCTTGCCTCCCACCTTGATAAGTAACTAGCCTGGCTCGAACCGGGACCATGAAGGCCGGAGGGAGATATCCCCCCGCTTGGAGCTTCACTAGCTCGTTGTGCGGAACAGAGCACCTCCTCCAATCCCCTGGCGGTGGGCTGGGAACGCGAGAAGAGGAGCCGCGTCGACGGTCCATGATGGAATGGGTTTTTAGGTCAAAGGCACTCTGATGAAGTATTCACGGGAGGAAGATGGTGTGGTTTGGATCTGGATTCTTGCCTCTTTTGTAGGCGGACGACTCGCACGACTAGGGGGTGAAACGTAAAAGACACCCTGGCTTTTCGCATTCGTGCGATGCGTGGAAAAAGGATATTATTGGACGTAGAAGTCGAGGAACACAGTATTTATGATGAGGCCGGACACTGTTCGGCAGGTACATGGAACTTGAAGGGAGAACCCGCCTTGCAACGCCGAAGACTACGTCTGTACTGGACTTATCCTCATTGAAGCCTGGTTCGGGGCTCTTGAGGAGTCTGGACTAGGGGTGTCCGGACAGCGGACTATCATCGTCTCACGGACTCCAAGACTCTGACGATACAAGATTGAAGACTCCGTCCGTGTCCGGATGGGACTTTCCTTGGCGTGGAGGGCAAGCTTGGCAATCTGGATATGTAGATCTCCTACCATTGTAACCAACTCTGTGTAACCCTGGCCTCCTTCGGTGTCTATATAAACCGGAGGGCTTTAGTCCGTAGGACAACATACATTACAACAATCATACCATAGGCTAGCTTTAGGGTTTAGCCTCCTTGATCTCGTGGTAGATCCACTCTTGTACTACCCATATCATCAATATTAATCAAGCGGGGCGAGGGTTTTACCTCCATCGAGAGCCCGAACACAGGTAAAAACATCGTGTCCCTCGTCTCCTGTTACCATCCGCCTAGACGCACAGTTCGGGACCCCCTACCCGAGATCCGCCGGTTTTGACACCGACAATGACTGCAAGACAAACTCCCCGCGTACATCATTACGCTCTGGAGATACCTTGGGCATAGGGGGAGGGGCACGACCATGACAGGCCCAGAGTGCGGCTCAACCACACCAGGGGCTCCTAAGTGTGTCGCTCTTTTTCTTTTCCTTTTTTATTTTTTCCACAGGACTCCGTTTACAAGAGGACCTGTGCGGCAGTAGATCGGCCGAACTCACGACGCAACATCTAGGGAGGATCAAGGGGTACGACGAACACTCAGGTGGTCTCCATTACGAGCATTAAATCTGTTTATTACACCATTCCGCAGCCCACCCCTGGAGGGGGACACGATTAAATAGTCCAAACCCTTGCTTTCTGCACCATTTGTATCATTCTGCACTCATAGCAGAATTCCTTGAATAAACAATGTAGCACTTTTTGCCTATAATTTCATTACCTTTTTTTACATATATGTTCATTAATGACATCTTGCACCCATACATTTTGGTACGGCCGAATACACCGGGGGCTTATGTTCCCCGCATTATGGTGTGATAAGTCCGAGCACTTTCACAAGTGCGGCACCCCGAACTTATAGCATTATATGCATCGGCTCCGAATCATGTCTTGGGTCAATAGTTGGGTTTGCCCGGCTCCCATGTTTTGGTACCTTACGTTCCGCTCGCGCCTAAGGTAGCCTTTGGGAGAACCACTGCGATTGCGCCCGGTTGAGCTGGGCGGCGCCTCGAGGAGAAAGCTAAAACCGATTTGTCATGATAAGGCAAGAGACTGGTCGCTGTTCGAGAGGTCTTTTCGAGTCCCTAAAGACTTACGCCGCTTAGAGCGAGGAACCGGATAGTGTCCGGCCCAGGCGTGGATAGCGCCCCGAACTCGGTCTTCCGACACTAGGGGCTTCGCCAAAATTTAAAATTATAGAATTCTATGGCTAAGTGAGAGTGTTCAAGCATTATAAGTCCGGTTGCCTTGTTCGTTGTGTTGAGCGCCTCCCAAGATGGACCCAAAAATGGGAACAAGAGCGCTCAAGTTTATCCCGAACACCCCAAAGACTCGTGGCATGGGGGTGAAAGCCGACGACTTGCCGTCTCTCGATTTAATAAACGGCCGCACAGAAGGTAATATTTTAAATCAAATAAGCGTTGCTTAGCGCATATGAACAATGTTTTCAGCGCACAGGATAACACATGGCGAGTTTACTCAATAATTACATATCTGGGGCACTCATCTGCAATCTTGCGGGCACCCTTCAGGACAGTCTTATAGTACATTTCGGGCGTACAATACTCCTTGCCCGCTGGTGGCGCGTCCATGATAAGCTTCTCAGCATCCAGCCTGCCCCAATGCACCTTTGCGCGGGCAAGGGCCCGACGGGCACCTTCAATGCAGGCGGAGCGCTTGATGACCTCCACCCAGGGGCACGCATCCACCAGCCGCCGCACGAGGCCGAAGTAGCTCCCAGGCATGGCCTCTCCAGGCCACAGCCGGACTATGAGGCCCTTCATGGCCTGCTCGGCTACCTTGTGGAGCTCGAAAAGCTGCTTCAGTTGGTCGCTAGGGGGCACCGGATGTCCGGCCTCAGTGTACTGAGACCAGAAGACCCTCTCCGTTGAGCTCCCTCCTCAGCCCGGTAGAATGCGGCGGCATCGGACACGCTGCAAGGCAGATCTGCAAACGCCCCTGGAGAGCTCCGAATTCGGGTAAGTAACAGGTAATTTACATTCACATGCTTGCTTTGCACGAAAAATGCCTTACCCGCCGCTATCTTCTTCATCGCCTCAATCTCCTGGAAGGACTTATGGGCCTCGGCCTTGGCGGCTTTGGCACTTTCAAGAGCCGAGGCAAGCTCGGACTCTCGAGTCTTCGAGTCACGCTCCAAACTCGCATGCTTTTCCATGAGAGCTTGGAGCTCTTGCCGCACCTCCGCCACTCGCGCCTCCTGCTTCTCTCGCTCCGCCCGTTCCGCGGCCGCATTGCGTTCGGCCGCGGACATGGCCTCCTTCAGGGTCGCCACCTCATTCGTGGCCCCTGCAGTACCCACGTTATCCTTGTTATTTCTATTGCAACCAAAATCCTTTTTTGTAAGGTACAAATTTCAAAGTGGTGTTGCTCACCTTCTTTGTCCTCGAGCTGCTTCTTGGCAAGGCCGAGCTCTTGCTCAGACCGCTCGAGATCCTGCTTCAAAGCACCGACCTCCGCAGTCAGTGCGGCAGAGGTCAGCAGCGCAGCCTGCAAACCCATATTGACATAAATTCTTAGCACTCCTGCGTATATCTATTATAGATCCTCAGTCCGGTTTTTCTTTCCGAACACCGAACTGAGCATCAGGGGCTACTGTCTATGCGGTATTACATTGTATATTTTAAAGCTTCTCACCTCAAAGCCTGTTAGAAGGCTGCTGCAAGCTTCGGTCAGCCCGCTCTTGGCGAGCTGAACCTTCTGAATCACCGCACTCATGATAGTGCGGTGTTCTTCCTCGATGGAAGCGCCGTTAAGCGCCTCCAACAAGTTGCCCGGCGCCTCCGGTTGGACGGAGGCTGCCGGCGTCACGGTCTTGCCCTTCTTGCGAAGGCGCCGCCTGCCGGACTCCGGAACCACTGCGGGTCCCGGCATGGAGTCCGGCGCAAAGTCCGGGAGGCTGCCTTGCGGCACCTCCGGAGCCTCCTCCTGATGGGTCCCCTCCTGGGATCCCACCTCGGCGTTGTCAGCATCACGAGGGGTGGAGGCGGTCGGAATGGAATCCATGTCCGACGAAGCTAAGGACCCGCTCGATGAAGGGGAAGATCATCATCGGCTGGACTACAGGTAGTGTGCGGCATTAGAAGGACACTATGTGACGCAAAAGAGAAATTATAAACCATTCAGGATCCAGATACTTACGATCTTGCCGGAGGCCTGGCCCTTGAGGCCCATTCTTCGTTGCCAACGTTGGCGTTGGCGGAGCTGTCCGGGGCAAGGGTCTGTACCCTCTTGGACCCTTCGGCCTCCCCGTCAGGGAAGCCTTCCTTTTCCTCTCTCCCCCCTCCGGGGGAGAGTCCTCTTTCTCCTCCTCGTCTTCGGGGGAGGAGTCCGCCTCGGAATCATCGGACGATGAGTCCGATATCACCTGGCGCCGAGAACTTCTTCGAGTTCCCGTGGCCTTCTTCTTGGCCTTCTTCTCCGACACCACATAAAGTGCCGGGACTAGCAACCCCGCTAAACGGGCGTCCGCTGGTTCTTCGGGAAGGGGAGCCGGACAGTCTACCTGTCCGGACGTCCTCTGCCAGTTCTGTCAAAGGCATTGGGAGTTTTAGATCCCACATAAAATTAAATTGTGAAAGAAAATAAATGTCCCATAGAGGATAACAAAGCTTACCTCGCCGGCCGGGCGCTTGGTGCTGAATCCGCGGTCTTCCGTCGCGGACGCGGGGGCTTCTCCGCCCTTGAACAGCACCCTCCAGGCATCTTCGTACGTCGTGTTGAAGAGCCCGCTCAGGGTCCGGTGCTGTGCCGGATCGAACTCCCACAAATTGAAGGCCCGCTGTTGGCGGGGAGAATCCGTGAGACGAGCATGACTGGATCACATTGACAAGCCTAAGCTTCTTATTCACCAAGGTCAGAGAGGGATGGAGTCTGTCGGCTCCTCGAACTGCCCCATAGCAAGCCCTTCTCTTTCCAGGAGGTGAGCTGCATGGGGATACCAGATCTGAACTCGGGGGCCGCCGCCCATTTAGGGTCGCGTGGCTCGGTGATGTAGAA
Organism: Aegilops speltoides; assembly: GCA_021437245.1. Taxonomy (NCBI): domain Eukaryota; kingdom Viridiplantae; phylum Streptophyta; class Magnoliopsida; order Poales; family Poaceae; genus Aegilops; species Aegilops speltoides. The sequence continues at coordinate 380,179,395 of CM038143.1, forward strand.
CCACCCGATTGCCACCCCTTGGCGGACTCCACGAAGGCCCCTTGAGCGGATGGCGTTGGGCATCTTGCCCAACATGGCGCCTCCGACTCGCTTGGGCGCCCTTCACTACCTTCGCTTGACATTGAAGGTCTTGAGCCTGTCGAAGTGGGGCTGGATGCAGAGGAAGGCCTCACACACGATGATAAACGCCGAGATGTTGAGGATGAAGTTTGGCGCCAGATCATGGAAATCCAGGCTGTAATAGTACATGAGCCCCCGGACGAAGGGATGCAACGGGAAGCCCAGTCCGCGGAGGAAATGGGGAAGGAATACGACCCTCTCATGGGGCCTGGGGGTGGGGAGGAGCTGCCCCTTGTCCGGCAGCCGGTGCGCGATGTCGCCGGACAGGTATCTGGCGCCACGCAGCTTCTTGATGTGCTCCTCCATAACGGAGGAAGCCAACCACTTGCCTCCCGCTCCGGACATGACTGGAGAAGGTTGAGGCGAGATGTGTAGGCTTGGGCGCTGGAGCTGGAGTGCGCGGAGATGGATAAGCAAAGGAGGAAGAAGGCGTAGGTAAAAAAGGTGGATCCTTATCCCCTTATATATGGGCGGACGAAGACTATGCGTCCCCATCGGCCTGGTAAAACTCGCTTATCTCCCAAGCGCCACCATCAATGGCGCGGTTGGGTTACCCACGTCCATATTGATGAGAATCCCAGAATAAGGGGAACACGATCTCGCTTCGACAAGGCGTGCCAAGAAACGCGCCGCTAAACACGCCGAGGTGGTATAATAAAAAACGATTCAAGTAAAGGCTTGGTAGTGGCATGACGTCACGCCACAGAGCACATCAGCAGATTGAACTTGTGTACATATTATTCTCTCTACGGTGGAATGTGGAATTTATTTTGCGAGCGGACACTATCCTGGTGTTCACAATCTTCTATGAGTTATTCGGGAGGAACCCGCCTTGCAATCTTGAACAATATCGCGCGGACTCATCGTCATTGAAGCTTGGTTCGAGGGCTCTTGAGGAGTCTGGACTAGGGGGTGTCCGGACAGCCGGACTATCATCGTCAGCCGGACTCCAAGACTATGAAGATACAAGATTGAAGACTTCGTCTCGTGTCCGGATGGGACTTTCCTTGGCATGGAAGGCAAGCTTGGCGGTACGGATATGTAGATCTCCTACCATTGTAACCGACTCTGTGTAACCCTAGCCCTCTCCGATGTCTATATAAACCGGAGGGTTTTAGTCCATAGGACACACAACCATTACAACAATCATACCATAGGCTAGCTTCTAGGGTTTAGCCTCCTTGATCTCGTGGTAGATCCACTCTTGTACTACCCATATCATCAATATCAATCAACCAGGAGTAGGGTTTTACCTCCATCGAGAGGGCTCGAACCTGGGTAAAAACATCGTGTCCCTTGTCTCCTAGTACCATCCGCCTAGACGCACAGTTCGGGACCCCCTACCCGAGATCCGCCGGTTTTGACACCGACACCTATGCTTTAGCCATAGTTTCTATCATGTATGCAATGTTGTGTACCAGACATGATGTGTGCCTTGCTATAAGCAAGCGAGGAGGTACCAAAGTAATCTCGGAGTGGAGCACTGGACAGCGGTCAAGAACATCCTTAAATACCTGAAAAGGACTAAGGATATGTTTCTCATTTATGGAGGTGAAAAAGAGCTCGTCGTAAACGGTTACGTCGAGGAGCTTTGATACTGATCCGTATGACTCTAAGTCGCAAATCGAATACATATTTTTATTAAATCGAGGAGCTGCCAGTTGGTGCAGTTCCAAGCAGAGCGTCGTGGCGGGATCTATGTGTGAAGCGGAGTACATTGCTGCTTCGGAAGAAGCCAATGAAGTAGTCTGGATGAAGGAGTTCATATCCGATATAGGTGTCATACCTAGTGCATCGGGTCCAATGAAAATCTTTTGTGACATTACTGGTGCAATTGCCTTGGCAAAGGAATCCAGATTTCACAACAGAACCAAGCACATCAAGAGACGCTTCAATTCCATCTGTCATCAAGTGTCGGAGGGGGACATAGAGATTTGCAAGATACATACGGATCTGAACGTTGCAGACTCATTGACTAAGCCTCTTCCACAAGCAAAACATGATTAGCACCAAAGCTCCATGGGTGTTAGAATCATTACTATGTAATCTAGATTATTAACTCTAGTGCAAGTGGAGACTGAAGGAAATATGCCCTAGAGGCAATAAAAAAGTTATTATTTATTTCCTTATTTCATGATAAATGTTTATTATTCATGCTAGAATTGTATTAACCGAAAACTTAGTACATGTGCAAACACATAGACAAAAACATATTGTCCCTAGTATGCCTCTACTTGACTAGCTCATTAATCAAAGATGGTTATGTTTCCTAATCATAGGCATGTGTTGTCATTTGATGAACAAGATCACATCATTAGGAGAATGATGTGATGGACATGACTCATCCGTTAGCTTAGCATTATGATCGTTACAGTATCATTGCTACTGCTTTCTTCATGACTTATACATGTTCCTCGGACTATGAGATTATGCAACTACCAAATACCGAAAGAACACTTTGTTTGCTACCAAACGTCAGAACGTAAAAGAGTGATTATAAAGGCGCTCTACAGGTGTCTCCGAAGGTGTTTGTTGGGTTGGCATAGATCGAGATTAGGATTTGTCACTCTGTGTTTCGGAGAGGTATCTCTAGGCCCTCTCGGTAGTGCTCATCACTATAAGCCTTGCAAGCATTGTGACTAATGAGTTAGTTATGGGATGAAGTATTACAGAACGAGTAAAGATACTTGCCGGTAACGAGATTGAACTAGGTATGATGATACTGATGATCGAATCTCGGGCAAGTAACACACCGATGACAAAGGGAATGACGTATGTTGTTATGCGGTTTGACCGATAAAGATCTTCATAGAATATGTAGGAGCCAATATGAGCATCCAGGTTCCGCTATTGGTTATTGACCGTAGATGTGTCTCGGTCATGTCTACATAGTTCTCAAACCCGTAGGGTCCGCACGCTTAACGTTCGATGACGATTTGTATTAAGAATTATGTGTTTTGATGACCGAAGTTTGTTTGGAGTCCCGGATAAGATCACAAACATGACGAGGAGTCTCAAAATGGTCGAGACATAAACATTCATATATTGGAAGGCTACATTCGGACACCGGAATGGTTCGGGTCAATTCGGATAAGTTTCGGAGTACTGGGGGTTACCGGAACCCCCTCCGGGAAGTTATTGGGCCTCATGGACCATAGTGTTGAAGAGAGAGGGCCGGCCAGGAGGTAGCGCACGCCCCCATTGCCCCAATCTGAATTGGACAAGGGGAGGGGGAGGCGCCCCCCTCCTTCCTTCCCTCCTCCTCCTCCTTCCCCCCTTCTCCCACTTGGAATAGGAAAGGGTGGGGGGCGAATCCTACTAGGTTTGGATTCCTAGTAGGACTCCCCCACATGGCGCGCCTCCCCTCTTAGCTGGCCTCCTCCTCCCCCTTCTTTATATACATGGCCAAGAGGCACCCCATAGAGACACAAGTTGATCTTTTAGCCGTGTGCGGTGCCCCCTCCACAGTTACACACCTCGGTCATATTGTCGTAGTGCTTAGGCGAAGCCCTGCGCCGGTAACTTCATCATCAGCGTCGCCACGCCATCATGCTGACGAAACTCTCCCTCGGCCTCAACTGGATCAAGAGTACGAGGGACGTCATCGAGCTGAACGTGTGCTGAACGCAGAGGTGCCATACGTTCAGTACTTGATCAGTTGGATCGCGAAGACTTTCGACTACATCAACCATGTTAACTAACGCTTCCGCTTTCGGTCTACAAGGGTACGTGGACACACTCTCCCCTCTCGTTGATATGCATCATCTAGATGGATCTTGCGTGATCGTAGGATTTTTTTTTAAATTACCGTGTTCCCCAACAATGGCTACTACCTCAATCCGAGACCCTATCCATACTCAAGTATGAAGGAACCATCCATGAAGAAGCGAGGGTAGAAGCCCAGTTGCAAAGGAGATGGAGGAAGAAGAAGGAAAAGAACAACTGTAGTTCAGCGGTCAAGCTGTTCAACATGAAGCCTCAAGAAATCAGAAGCCACAAACATGTAGTCGGCCAAAAGTGATTTTTGACTTTTTGTCTGGCCAACAGTCAGACTGTTCGGCCATGAACCTGGACTACCAGACTGTCAGTGTCAAAACCGGCGGATCTCGAGTAGGGGGTCCCGAACTGTGCGTCTAGGCGGATGGTAACAGGAGACAAGGGACACGATGTTTTTACCCAGGTTCGGTCCCTCTCGATGGAGGTAAAATCCAACTCCTGCTTGATCGATATTGATGATATGGGTAGTACAAGAGTGGATCTACCATGAGATTAAGGAGGCTAAACCCTAGAAGCTAGCCTATGGTATGATTGTTGTTCGTCCTATGGACTAAAACCCTCTGGTTTATATAGACACCGGAGAGGGCTAGGGTTACACAGAGTCGGTTACAATGGTAGGAGATCTACATATCCGTATTGCCAAGCTTGCCTTCCACGCCAAGGAAAGTCCCATCCGGACATGGGACGAAGTCTTCAATCTTGTATCTTCATAGTCTTGGAGTCCGCCAGCGATGATAGTTCGCTATCCGGACACCCCTAGTCGATCTTGCCTCAAGAGCCCACGAACCAGGCTTCAATGACGATTTAGCACGGCGCATATTGTCTTCGGCATTGCAAGGCGGGTTCCTCCTCGAATAATTCATAGAAGATTGTGAACGCCGGGATAGTGTCCGCTCGCAAAATAAATTCCACATGCCACCGAGAGAGAATAATATTCACACAAGTTCAATCTACCGACGTATTTTGCGGCGTGACGTCACACCACAACCAAGCCTTTACTCGAATCGTTTTTATTATACCACCTCAGCGTGTTTAGCGAAGCGGTTTCCTTGGCACGTCTTGTCAAAGCGTAGATCGTGTTCCCCTTATTCCGGATTCCCATCAATACGGACGTGGGTAACCCAACGCGCCATTGATTGCGGCGCTTGGGAGATAAGCGAGTTTTACCGGGCGGTGGGGACGCATAGTTTAAATCCGCCCATATATAAGGGATAAGGATCCACCTTTTTACCTACGTCTTCTTCCTCCTTTGCTTATCCATCTCCGCGCACTCGAGCTCCAGCGCCCAACTCCACACATCTCACCTCAACCTTCTCTAACCATGTCCGGAGTGGGAGGCAAGTGGATGGCCTCCTCCGTCATGGAGGGGCACATCAAGAAGCTGCGCAGCACCGGATATTTGTCCAGCGATATTGTGCACCGGCTCCCCGACGAGGGGCAGCTCATCCCCACCCCCGGGCCCCATGAGAGGGTGGTATTCCTTCCCCATTTCCTCCGCGGACTGGGCTTCCCACTCCACCCTTTTGTCTGGGGGCTCATGTTCTACTATGGCCTGGATTTCCATGATCTGGCCCCGAATTTCATCCTCAATATCTCGGCATTTATCATCGTGTGCGAGGCCTTCCTCTGCATCTAGCCCTACTTCGGCTTGTGGCTCAAGACCTTCAATGTCAAGACGAAGGTTGTGAAGGGCAGCCAAGCGAAGTGCGGAGGCGCCATGGTGGGCAAGATGCCCAACGTCACTTGGCTCGAGGGCGCCTTCGTGGAAACCATCTAAGGGTGGCAATCGGGGTGGTTCTACATCACCGAGCCGCGCGACCCTGAATGGGCGGCGGTCCCCGAATTCAGATCTGGCATCCCCATGTGGCTCACTTCCCGGAAAGAGAAGGGCCTGTTGTGGGGTAGTTCAGAAGAGCTGACCGGACTCCAGTCCTGTCTCCAAACCCTGGTGAACAAGAAGCTCAAGCTTGTCAACGTGATCCAGGTCATGCTCGTTCATGATTCCCCTTGCCAATAGCGGGACTTCAATTTGTGGGAGTTTGATCCGGCACAGCACCGGACCTTGAGCGGGCTCTTCGACACTACGTACGAAGATGCCTGGAGGGTGCTGTTCAAGGGCGCCGAAGCTCCCGCATCCGCTACCGAAGATCGCGGATTCAGCTCGCAGCGTCCGGCTGGCGAGGTAAGCCATGTTATCCTTTATGGGACACTTGCCTTTCAAAGTATGACTTTATGCGGGATCTAAACTCCCAATACCTTTAACAGGCCTGGCAAGAGACGTCCGGACAGGTTAACTGTCCGGCTCCCCTTCCAGAAGACCTAGTGGATGCCCGTCTGACAGGGCTGCTGGTCCCGGCACTTTACGAAGTGCCGGAGAAGAAGTCCAAGAAGAAGGCCACGGGAACCCGAAAGAGTTCCTGGCGTTAGGTGGTATCGGATTCATCGTCCGATGACTCCGAGGCGAACTCCTTCCACGAGGACGAGTTGGAGAAGAAAGAGGCCTCTCCCCCAGCGAGGGGAGAGAGGAAGAGGAAGGCCTCCCTAACGAGGGAGGCCGAGGGGTCCAAGAAGGGAAGGACCCTTCCCCCGGACTGTTCCGCCAACGTCGGCGACGGCGACGGCGACGAGGAGTGGCCCTCAAGGGCCAAGCCCCTGGCGAGATCGTAAGTATCCGGACTCCCGAATAACTTCATAATTTTTCTTTTTGTCACATGGTGTCTTTCTAATGCCGCATACAACCCTGTAGTCCTCCCAAGGACGATCATCCCACTTCGTCGAGCGGGTCCTTGGGTACGTCGGATGTGGATAGTACTTCACTTCCGACCGCATCCACCCCCCGTGACGCCGACGACGCCGAGGTGGGGTCTCAGAAAGGGACCCACCCCGAGGAGGAGGCCCCGGAGGTGCCGCAGGGCAACCTCCCAGACTTTGTACCGGACTCCGCACCGGAACCTGCAGTGGTTCCGGAGTCCGGTGGGCAGCCTCTTCATAAGAAGGGCAAGACTGTGACGCCAACGGTCTCCATCCAACCGGAGGCGCCGGATAATTTGCTGGAGGCGCTCAATGGCGCTTCCATCGAAGAGGAACACCGCACTGTCATGAGTGCGGTGATTCAGAAGGTTCGGCTCGCCAAAAGCGGGTTGACCGAAGCCTGCAGCAGCCTTCTAACAGGCTTTGAGGTAAGAATTTTAATATATGTAAAATAGTACTGCATAGACAGTAGCCCCTGATGCTCGGTTCGGTGTTCGGAAAGAAAAGCCGTCTCGAGGATCTAAAAAGATATGTGAGGAGTCTTAAAAATATGTCAATATGGGAATGCAGTTCTTGCTGCCGACCTCTGCCAGACCGATGCTGGAGGTCAATGCTTTGAAGCAAAGCCTCGAGCGGTCCGAGAGCGAGCTTGGCCGTGCCAAGAAGCAGCTCGAGGACAAGGAAGGTGAGTAACACCTTATTAAAGTTGTACCTTACAGAAAAGGATTTGGTTGCAAAAGGAATGACAAGGATAACGTGGGCACTCAAGGGGCTACGAACGAGGTGGCGACCCTGAAGGAGGCGGTGTCCGCGGCCGAACGCAATGCAGCCGCGGAACGCGCTGGGCGAGAGAAGCAGGAGGCACGGGTGGCGGAGGTACAGCAAGAGCTCCAGGCTCTCGTGGAAAAACACGAGAGTTTGGAGCGTGACTCGAAGACTCGAGAGTCCGAGCTTGCGTCGGTTCTTGAGAGTGCCAAAGCCGCTAAGGCCGAAGCCCACAAGGCCCTCCAGGAAATCGAGGCATTGAAGAAGATAGCGGCGGGTAAGGCATTCTTCATGCAGAGCAAGCATGTAAATGTGAATTACCTATCACTTACCCGAATTCGGAGCTCTCCAGGAGCGTTCGCAGATCTGCCCCGTAGCGTGTCCGATGCTACCGCTTTCTACAGAGCCGATGAGGGGAGATCGACGGAGAAGGTGTTCTGGTGTCAGTATGGTGAGGCCGGACATCCGGTGCCCCTTAGCGACTAGCTGAAGCAGCTGGTCGAGCTCCACAAGGTGGCCGAACAGGCCATGAAGGGCCTTGTCGGTGTCAAAACCGGCGGATCTCGGGTAGGGGTTCCCGAACTTTGCATCTAGGCGGATGGTAACAGGAGACAAGGGACACAATGTTTTTACCCAGGTTCGGGCCCTCTCGATGGAGGTAAAACCCTATTCCTGCTTGATTAATATTGATGATATGGGTAGTACAAGAGTGGATCTACCATGAGATCAAGGAGGCTAAACCCTAGAAGCTAGCCTATGGTATGATTTTTGTAATGGTTGTTCGTCCTACGGACTAAAAACCCTCCGATTTATATAGACACCGGAGAGGGCTAGGGTTACACAGAGTCGATTACAATGGTAGGAGATCTACATATCCGTATCGCCAAGCTTGCCTTCCACGCCAAGGAAAGTCCCATCCGGACACGGGACGAAGTCTTCAATCTTGTATCTTCATAGTCTTGGAGTCCGGCCGATGATGATAGTCCGCTATCCGGACACCCCTAGTCCAGACTCCCTCGGAGTCCCGAACTAGGCTTCAATGACGATGAGTCCGGCGCGCATATTGTTCGGCATTGCAAGGCGGGTTCGTCCTCCAAATTGATTCATAGAAGATTGTGAACACCACGATAGTGTCCGGCTCTGCAAAATAAATTCCACATACTGCCATAGAGAGAATAATATGTACACAAGCTCAATCTGCTGACGTATTTTGTGGCGTGACGTCACACCACTGCCAAGCCTTTACTTGAATCGTTTTTACTATACCACCTCAGCGCGTTTAGCGAAGCGGTTTCCTTGGCACGTCTTGTCGAAGAAGAAACTGTGTTCCCCTTATTCCGGGATTCCCATCAATGCGGACGTGGGTAACCCAACCGCGCCATTGATTGTGGCACTTGGGTGATAAGCGAGTTTTACCAGGCCGGTGGGGACGCATAGTCTTCGTCCGCCCATATATAAGGGGATAAGGATCCACCTTTTTTTACCTCCGCCTTCTTCCTCCTTTGCTTATCCATCTCCGCGCACTCGAGCTCCAGCGCCCAAGTCCGCACACCTCGCCTCAACCTTCTCCAGCCATGTCCGGAGCGGGAGGCAAGTGGATGGCCTTCTCCGTTACAGAGGGGCACATCGAAAAACTGCGCGGCGCCGGATACTTGTCCAGCAACATCACGCACCGGCTGCCCGACGAGGGGCAGCTCATCCCCACCCCCAGGCCCCATGAGAGGATCGTATTTCTTCCCCACTTCCTCCGCGGACTGGGCTTCCCACTTCATCCCTTCGTCCGGGGGCTCATGTACTACTACGGCCTGGACTTCCATGATCTGGCGCCAAACTTCATCCTCAACATCTCGGCGTTTATTGTCATGTGCGAGGCCTTCCTCTGCATCCAGCCCCACTTCGGCTTGTGGCTAAAGACCTTCAATGTCAAGCCGAAGGTTGTGAAGGGCAGCCAAGCGGAGTGCGGAGGCTCCATGGTGGGAAAAATGCCCAACGTTACTTGGCTCGAGGGCGCCTTCGTGGAAACCATCAAAGGGTGGCAATCGGGGTGGTTCTACATCACCGAGCCGTGTGACCCTAAATGGGCAGCGGCCCCCGAGTTCAGATCTGGTACCCCCATGCAGCTCACCTCCTGGAAAGAGAAGGGCTTGCTATGGGGCAGTTCGAGGAGCCGGACTCGATCTGTCGCCTCTGCACTCGTGAACAAGAAGCTTAAGCTTGTCAACGTGATCCAGGTCATGCTCGTCCGCCGGATTCTCCCCTGCCAACAACGGGCCTTCAATCTGTGGGAGTTTGATCCGGCACAGCACCGAACCCTTAGCGGGCTCTTCGACACAACGTACGAAGCGGCCTAGAGGGTGCTGTTCAAGGGGGGAGAAGCCCCCGCATCCGCAACTGAAGATCGCGGATTCAGCAAGCAGCGCCCGGCCGGTGTGGTAAGATATGTTATCCTTTCTGGGACATTCATTTCTTTCATAGTGTGACTCTATGTGGGATCTAAAACTCCCAATGCCTTTAACACGACTGGCAGAGGACGTCCGGACAGGTTAACTGTCCGGCTCCCCTCCCCGAAGACCCAGCGGATACCCGTTTGACGGGGCTGCTAGTTCCGGCACTTTACGTGGTGTGGGAGAAGAAGGCCAAGAAGAAGGCCACGGGAACCCGAAGAAGTTCCCGGTGCTAGGTGGTATCGGACTCGTTGTCCGATGGCTCCGAGGTGGACTCCTCCCCCGAAAACGAGCAGGAGAAAGAGGCCTCTCCCCAAGAGGGGGGAGAGAAGAAGAGGAAGGCTTCCCCAACGGGGGAGGCCGAAGGGTCCAAGAAGGGAAGGACCCTTCCTCCGGACTGCCCCGCCAACGCCGACGACGGCGATGAGGAGTGGCCCTCAAGGGCCAAGCATCTGGCAAGATCGTAAGTATCCGGATTCCTGAATGATTTATAGTTTTTCTTTGTGCCACATAGTGTCCTTCTAATGCCGCATACAACCTGTAGTCCGGCCGGGGACGATCTCCCCGCTTCATCGAGCGGGTCCTTGGCACCGTCGGATGTGGATTCCCTCTCGACCGCCTCAACTCCCCGTGACACTGACGACGCGAAGGTGGGGTCCCGTGAGGGGACCCATCAGGAGGAGGAGGCTCCGGAGGTGCCGCAAGGCAACCACCCGGACTTCGCACCGGACTCCGCAACGGAACCTGCGGTGGTTCCGGAGTCCTGCAGGCGGCCCCTTCGTAAGAAGGGCAAGACCGTGACACCGGCGGCCTCCGTCCAACCGGAGGCGCTGGACAACTTGTTGGAGGCGCTCAACGGCGCTTCCATCGAGGAAGAACACCGCACTGTGATGAGTGCGGTGATTCAGAAGGTTCAGCTCGCCAAGAGCGGGCTGACCGAAGCCTGTAGCAGCCTTCTAATAGGCTTTGAGGTAAGAAGTTTTAAAATATATAATGTAATACCGCATAGACAGTAGCCCCTGATGCTCGGTTCGATGTTCAGAAAGAAAAGCCGGACTGAGGATCTAAAAAAGATATACGCAGGAGGTCTAAAAATTATGTCAATATGGGATTGCAGGCTGCGCTTGCCGACCTCCGCCACACCGATCATGGAGGTCGGTGCTTTGAAGCAGAACCTCGAGCGGTCCGAGAGTGAGCTCGGCCATGCCAAGAAGCAGCTCGAGGACAGGGAAGGTGAGTAACACCGTGTTAAATTTGTACCTTCTGAGTAAAAGGATTTTGGTTGCAAGAGAAATAACAAGGATAACGTGGGCACCGCAGGGCCACTTAACGAGGTGGCCACCTCGAAGGAGGCCGTGTCCGCGGCCGAGCGTAATGCGGCCGCGGAACGAGCTGAGCGAGAGAAGCAGGAGGCGCGGGTGGCGGAGGTGCGGCAAGAGCTCCAGGCTCTCGTGGAAAAGCATGAGAGGTTGGAGCGCGACTCGAAGACTTGAGAGTCCGAGCTTGCCTCGGCTCTTGAGAGTGCCAAAGCCGCTAAGGCCGAGGCCCATAAGGCCCTCCAGAAGATTGAGGCGGTGAAGAAAATAGCGGTGGGTAAGGCATTTTTATGCAAAGCAAGCATGTGAATGTGAATTACCTGTTCCTTACCCGAATTCGGAGCTCTCCAGGAGCGTTTGCAGATCTGCCTTGCAGCGTGTCCGATGCTGCCGCATTCTACTGGGACAAGGAGGGGAGCTCAATGGAGAAGGTCTTCGGTCTCAAGATGCCGAGGCCGGACATCCGGTGCCTTTAGCGACCAGTGAAGCAGCTGGTCGAGCTCCTAAGGTAGCCGAGCAGGCCATGAAGGGCCTCATAGTTCGGCCAGGCTCAAGAGGCCATGCCGGGAGCTACTTCGGTCCTGTGCGGCGGCTGGTGGATGCGTGTCCTCGGGTGGAAGTCATCAAGCGCCCGCCTACATTGAAGGTGCCTGTCGGGCCCTTGCCCGCGAAAAGTGCACTCGGGCAGGCTGGATGTCGAGAAGCTTCGACGGACGCGCCGCCCGGCGGCAAGGAGTATCGCATGCCGAAATGTATTATAAGAGTGTCCTGAAGGGTGCCCGCAAGATTGCGGATGAGTGCCCCAAAGATGTAATATTTGAGTAGACTCGCAATGTGTTATCATGTGCTCTGAAAACTTTGTTCATATGCGCTAAGCAACGCTATTAATTTAAAATATTACCTTCATGCGGCCGTTTATCAAATCGAGAGATGGCAAGTCGTCGGCTTCAGCCCCCATGCAACGAGTCTGCCGGGTGTTGGGATAAACCTGAGCGCTCTTGTTCCCATTTTGGGTCCATCTAGGAGGCGCCAACACGACGTAACAAGGCAACCGGACTTATAATGCTTGAACACTCTCACTTAGCCATAGAATTCTATAATTTGAAATTTCGGCGAAGCCCCTAGTGTTCGGAAGACCGAGTTCGGGGCGCTATCCACGCCTGGGCCGGACAAAGCCGGTTCCTCGCTCTAAGCGGCATAAGTCTTTAGGGACTCGAAAAGACCTCTCGAACAGCGACCAGCTCTCGCCTTGTCATGACGGTCAGTTTTAGCTTTCTCCACTGAGGCGCTCGCCCAGCTCAACCGGGGCGCAATCGCAGTGGTTCTCCCAGTACTACCTTAGCCGATAGAAGGGAACGTAAGGCACCAAAACATGGGAGCCGGGCAAACCCAACTATTGACCCAAGACATGATTCGGAGCCGATGCATATAGTGCTATAAGTCCGGGGTGCCGCACTTGTGAAAGTGTTCGGACTTATCACACCATAATGCGGGGAACATAAGCCCCTGGTGTATTCGGCCGTACCAAAGTGTACGGACGCAAAATGCCATAAACGAACATATATAAAAAAGGAATGCAATTATAAGTGAAAAGTGATGCATTGTTTATTCAAGGAATTCTGCCATGAGTGCAGAACGATGCAAATAGTGCGGTAAGCAAGAGATTGGACTATTAGACATGTCTCCCTCCAGGGGTAGGCTGCGGAATGGTGTATTAAGCAGATTTAATGCTCATAATGGAGACCACTTGAGTATTCGTCGTAGCCTTCGTCCTTCCATGGCTGTTGCATCGTGAGTTCGGCAGATCCACTGCCGGACAGGGCCTCTGGTGAACGGAGTCCTGTGGAAAAAAAGAAAAAGAGTGACACACTTGGGAGCCCCTGGTGTGGTTGAGCCGCACCCTGGGCCTGTCGTGGTCGTGCCCCTCCCCCTATGCCCATGGTATCTCCAGAGCGTAATGATGTACGCGGAGGGCTAGTCTTGCAATCATGCAGGGGCTGGGGTTGGGGCCGCATTGCTATGCGTGCTCGGAACGTGCCAGGTGGTCTTGATGTATGTTACTCTGGGCGCGTTTGGCCATGTCCGGTCATTTAACGGCAGGACTCGAAAATTGCCTTAAGAGGCTGCTCTGTACTTCCACCGCGAGAGCCGCTGTGTGTTCCTCCGTTCGGAGGGAGCGTTCAGTGTTTCCGTTGACCGTGATGACTCCATGAGGGCCTGGCATCTTGAGCTTAAGGTATGCATAATGTGGCACCGCGTTGAACTTTGCAAACGCGGTTCGTCCAAGCAGAGCGTGATAGCCACTACGGAACGGGACTATGTCGAAGATTAACTCCTCGCTTCGGAAATTATCCAGGGATCCAAGACCACTTCAGCAGGATCGAGCCTGCATAATTGGCCTCACACACTGTACGACGCCTTTGAAGGTCGTCTTTGTAGGTTTAATCCTTGAGGGTCTATGCCCATCTTGCGATCAGATCTCGATAAAGCAGTGTTCAGATCGCCGCCGCCGTCCATCATCGACTCTAGTGAGGTGAAATCCATCGACGATTGGTCTAAAACCTATCGGTGAATCCGCCATGGCGGATCTTGGTGGGTGGTCCTTCGATCGAAAGTGATCGGGCAAGAGGACCATGGATTGAACTTCGGGGCGACTGGCTCCATCGCATATACGTCCCTAAGTGCACGCTTCTGCTCCCTCTTGGGTATGTGGGTTGCGTATATCATGTTTACCGTCCGCACTTGTGGGGGAAAACCCTTTTGTCCTCTACTGTTCGGCGGCCGGGTCTCTTCATCGTCATCGCTATGCAGCCCCTTGTCATTGTTTTCGGCAATTAACTTGCCTGCCTGCTTGAACACCCAACAATCCATGTTGGTGTGATTAGCTGGCTTTTCGGGGGTGCCATGTATCTGGCAAGAGCGGTCGAGTATTCGGTCCAAATTGGACGGACCCGGAGTAGTTATTTTAAATGGCTTTTTCCACGACCGGTTTGAGCCTCGAATCCGCATTGACCGTCAGATCCTCGGTGTTATCGCCGTAAACGCGGTGTTTGTTTTTTACGACGCGACCTGCCGCTGCGGTCCTTGTTGTCCGGCTGCCGAATTTTTGCCGAGGTTGTTACTGCGGGCTAGCCAGCTGTCCTCCCCGCACGTAAGCGGGTCAGAGTAATGTGAGGGCTGCCATGGATTTCGCTTTTCCGCCCTAGGTGCCGGGCCAGCCACTCGTCATGATGTTATGTTTGAAGGCTGCGAGGGCCTCTCGATCCGGACAATCGACGATTTGATTTTTCTTTGTTAGGAACCGTGTCGTAATTGTCCGCCGATTCGTCTGCTGCTGAATTATGTGGCTTAGGTCATCGGCGTCTGGTGGTCGCACATGTGTGCCACGGAAGTTGTCGAGAAATGCGGCTTCCGTGTCCTCCCAACACCCAATTGACTTTCTTTGGCAAGCTGTTAAGCCAATGCCGAGCTGGTCCTTTAAGCTTGAGTGGGAGATACTTGATGGCGTGGAGATCGTCACCGCGGGCCATATGGATATGAAGGATATAATCTTCGATCCAAACCGCGGGGTCTGTTGTGCCATCGTAGGATTCGATGTTCACGGGTTTAAACCCTTCAGGGATTTGATGATCCATTACTTCATCTGTGAAGCATAGTGGGTGTGCGGCGCCTCTATACTGGGCAATATCACGACGTAGCTCAAGAGAGCTTTGTCTGTTGTGTTCGGCCTGGCCGGAGTTGCTGTATCTGGCGCGACGGTAGTTGTCGTGGATCGTGGGGCGCCCACGTGATCCGTAGATAGATCGTGATTGTTTTTCCTTGTCCTCCAATATATCTCGCAAGTCCGGCGCATTCCCCCGTGGCTTCGCGCTTTTGGAGCGGTGCCGGGGTACGGTTCTGGTGGAGGGCCTAGATGCCTCTCTGTCGCGGCCACGAGGTGGTCAGTCTGCCATATTGTGCGCTGGTGACGAAGGTTTATATGCCTCCTCCTCTAATCGGGGGAGCAACTTGTGTTTTGGGTAGCTTTTGGAGGGGCGTTCGAGTTCATGCTCTTCGGCCGCGAGGACCTCGGTCCATCTGTGGGCCAGCAGGTCTTGATCAGCTCTAAGCTATTGCTGCTTTTTCTTTAGGCTGTTTGCCGTGGCAATAAGCCTGCGTTTAAAACGCTCTTGTTCGACGGGAACCTCGGGCACGACAAATTCGTCGTCGTTGAGGCTTGCCTCGTCTCCGTAGGGAGGCATGTAATTGTCATCCTCGACCTCATCGTCTGCCGCTCTCTCGTGAGGGCTGGCTTCAAGGCCCTCCCCGCTGAATCTTGCTGGAGGGGGTTGTCTTCAGCACTCTCTAGGGTGTTATTATCTCCGGTGCCGGAATCTCCATTCTTGTTTTGGCGGGATTTAGAGCGGCGCCGCTGACGTCGGCGCTTGGGCTGTTTCTTAGAGGAATCTGCCTTTGCTGCTTCGTCGTTGTTCCCATCCTTTGGGATGTCCACCATGTATATGTCGTATGAAGAGGTGGTCTTCTAGTGCCTTGTAGGCGCTGGTTCTTGGTCATCTCCGGCATCGTTGTCCATACCGTCGATGTCTTCAGAGTCGTAGTCTAGCATGTCGGTTAGATCGTCGACAGTGGCTACAAAGTGGGTGGTGGGTGGGCTTTGAATTTCTTCATCGTCCGCATCTCAACCATCCCGACCGCAGATCCGCCAGGCTCTCCTGATAACGAGAGATGTTTTAGCGAATTCAGAATGTCGCCAAAGGGTGAGTGCTGAAAGATGTCCGCAGCGGTGAACTCAATGATCAGCGCCCAATCGGATTCGACTTGCGGGAGCGCAGGAGGTTCGGAGTCCGGCGAGGAGTCCGGCACCTCGGAGTCACGAGCTTTGCAGAGGACAAGGTCAGTATTCGGCTCCATTGCCGTAGAAGTTGCAGCCCCCGAGGCGGTGTCCATCCACCTGTCCTTGATCTGGGCGGTCGGCTCCGAACTATGGGTCAGAGCGGACTCATGTGCGGCTTCCAGGGCACTGTCCGGCGGCAGAGCTAAATCATGCCCATCGTGATAAAGGCTGGCGCGCTCGGTGTGGCTCGACTCCAGCAAGATCAAGTCTCTGCGGATGTCGGCCGTGAAGTTTAGGCTTCCAAATCGACTCGACGGCCAGGGCGAAGCTTTCGATCCGCTTCGGATGGCTGCTTAATGGCCCGCAGCAAAGCCGCCGAACACGAAGATCTGCCCGGGAGAAAAGTCTCACCTCGATCTGCGTTGTTGTTGATTGAAGAAGCCATCAAGCCTATCGGTGACGCACACGAGGAACTCTCAATGAAAGCACCAATGTCGGTGTCACAACCGTGGATCTCGGTAGGGGGTCCCGAACTGTGTCTAGGCGGATGGTAACAGGAGACAAGGGACACGATGTTTTTACCTGTGTTCGGCCCTCTCGATGGAGGTAAAACCCTACTCCTGCTTGATTAATATTGATGATATGGGTAGTACAAGAGTGGATCTACCACGAGATCAAGGAGGCTAAACCCTAGAAGCTAGCCTATGGTATGATTGTTGTAATGGTTGTTCGTCCCACGGACTAAAACCCTCGGTTTATATAGACACCAAGAGGGCTAGGGTTACATGAGTCGGTTACAATGGTAGGAGATCTACATATCCAGATCGCCAAGCTTGCCTTCGACGCCAAGGAAAGTCCCATCCGGACACGGGACGAAGTCTTCAATCTTGTATCTTCATAGTCTTGGAGTCCGGCCGATGATGATAGTCCGGCTATCCGGACACCCCCTAGTCAAGGACTCCCTCAGGCCTAATAGTTCGGCTGTGGCCCAAAGAGGCCATGCCTGGGAGCTACTTCGGCCAGGTGCGGCGGCTGGTGGACGCTTGTCCATGGGTTGAGGTCATCAAGCACTCCGCTTGCATTGAAGGTGCCCGTCGGACCCTTGCCCGTGCTAAGGTGCACTGGGGCAATATGGACGCTGAGAAGCTTGTGACGGACGCGCCACCGCGGGGCAAGGAGTATCGCATGCCCGAGATGTATTATAAGGGTGTCCTGAAGGGTGCCCGCATTATTGCGGGTGAGTGCTCCAAAGATGTAATATTTGAGTAGACTTGCATTTTGTTATCCTGTGCGCTGAAAACTTTCTTCATATGCGCTAAGCAACGTTTGTTAATTTAAAATATTACCTTCTATGCGGCCGTTTATCAAATCTGAGAGATAGCAAGTCGTCGGCTTCAGCCCCCATGCCACGAGTGATGGGGTGTTCGGGATAAACTTGAGCGCTCTTGATCCCATTTTTGGGTCCATCTAGGGAGGCGCTCAACACAACGAACGAGGCAACCGGACTTATAATGCTTGAACACTCTCACTTAGCCATAGAATTCTATAATTTTAAATTTCGGCGAAGCCCCTAGTGTTCGGAAGGCCGAATTCGGGGCGCTATCCACGCCCAGGCCGGACAAAGCCGGTTCCTCGCTCTAAGCGGCATAAGTCTTTAGGGACTCAAAAAAACCTCTCGAACAGCGACCGGCTCTCGCCTCATCATGACGGTCAGTTTTAGCTTTCTCCACTGAGGTGCTCGCCTAGCTCAACTGGGGTACAATCGCAGTGGTTCTCCCAGCGCTACGTTAGCCAATATAACGGAACGTAAGGTACCAAAACATGGGAGCCGGGCAAACCCAACTATTGACCCAAGACATGATTCGGAGCCGATGCATATAATGCTATAAGTTCGGGTGTCGCACTTGAGAAAGTGTTTGGACTTATCACACCATAATGTGGGGAACTTAAGCCCCGGGTGTATTTAGCCGTACCAAAGTGTACGGATGCAACATGTCATAAATGAACATATGTATAAGAAAGAAATGCAATTATAGGCAAAAAGTGATGCATTGTTTATTCAAGTAATATTGCCATGAATGCAGAACGATACAAATAGTGTGATAAGCAAGGGGTGGGACTATTAAACATGTCCCCCTCCAGGGGTAGGCTGCGGAATGGTGTATAAAACAGATTTAATGCTCGTAACGGAGACCACCTGGATACTCGTCGTAGCCTTTCTCCTTCCTTGGCGGTTGCATCGTGAGTTCGGCAGGTCTACTGCCGGACAAGGCCTCTTGTAAATGGAGTCCTGAGGATAAGAAAAAAGAAAGAAAAAGGATGACACACTTGGGAGCCCCTGGTGTAGTTGAACCGCACTCTGGGCCTGTCGTGGTCGTACCCCTCCCCCTATGCCCATGGTATCTCCAGAGCATAATGATGTACGCGAAGTACCGGTCTTGCAATTTTGCAAGGGCTGGGGTTGGGGCCGCATTGCTACGCGTGCTCGGAACGTGGCAGGTGGTCTTGTTGTAGGTTACTCCAGGCGCGTTTAGCAGTGTCTGGTCGCTTAACGGCCGGACTCGAGAATTGCCTTAAGAGGCTGCTCAGATTTCGCCGCGAGAGCGCCAGATGCTCCTCCGCTCGAGAGAGCGCTCAGTGTTCCGCTGACCATGATGACTCGAGGGCCTCGCATCTTGAGCTTGAGGTATATGAAAGTGCGGCACGCGCTGAACTTTGCAAAAGCGGTCCGTCCGAGCAGAGCATGATAGCCATGAATAGAACTATGTCAAGATTAACTCTCGCCGGTTATCCGGGATCCAAGACCACTTCAAAGTAATCGAGCCTGCATAATTGGCCTCTACACCGGTATGACGCCTTTAAAGGTCATTTTGTGGGTTTAATCCTTGAGGGTCTATGCCCATCTTGCACACTATATCCCGATATAACAGGTTCAGTCGCCGCTGTCCATTAGGACTCGTGAGGTGAAATCCATCGACGATTGGGTCTAGAACCACGCGGCGAACCCACCATGGCGGATGTGGTGGGTGGTCCTTCGATCAAAAGTGATCGTGCAGAGGACCATGGGTTGAACTTTGGGGCGATCGGCTCCATCGCAGATACGCCCTTAAGTGCACGCTCCGCTCCCTTTTGGGTATGTGGGTTGCGATATCATGTTCACCGTCCGTACTTGTGGGGGAAACCCTTATGTCCTCTATTGTTCGGGCGGTCGGGTCTCTACCTCGCCATTGCTATGCAGCCCTTGTCATTGTTTTCGCAATTAACTTGCTGCCTGTTGAATACCCAACAGTCCTGCTGGTGTGATTAAGCGGCTTTTGGGTGCCGTGTATCCGCACGAGCGGTCGAGTATTCGGTCCAAATTGACGGACCCGAGTAGTTCTTTTGAATGGCTTTTTCCACGACCGGTTTGAGCCTCGAATCCGCGCTGACCGCCAGATCCTCGTGATTGTCGCCGCACGCGGCGTTTGTGCTTGTTGCGACGTGACCTGCCGTTGCGGTCCTTGGTATCCGGACTGCCAGAATTTTTGCTGAGGTTGTTGCTGCGGGCTAGCCAGCTATCCTCTCCCGCGCAGAAGCGGGTCATGAGTGATGTGAGGGCTGCCATGGATTTCGGCTTTTCCTGTCCTAGGTGCCGGGTAAGCCACTCATCTCGGATGTTATGTTTGAAGGCTGCGAGGGCCTCCGCATCCGGATAGTCGACGATTTGATTTTTCTTGGTTAAGAACCGTGTCCAGAATTGTCTGGCCGATTCGTCTGGCTGCTGAATTATGTGGCTTAGGTCATCAGCGTCTGGTGGTCGCACATATGTTCCTTGGAAGTTATCAAGGAATGCGGCTTCCAGGTCCTCCCAACACCCAATTAATTCTGCTGGCAAACTGTTAAGCCAATGCCGAGCTGGTCCTTTAAGCTTGAGTGGGAGGTATTTGATGGCGTGAAGATCATCACCGCGGACCATGTGGATATGAATGTAACGCCCCGAGACCGACGGTCCAGAAGACTTCCATATTTTTGTGACCTCCGTGTGTTTTTTATTTGTGCTTGCTCTATTTATTTTTGCATTGCATCATGTCATCATGCCATCATCTCATAAATCTTTTGCAACTCAACTAAATAAATGGCATGGATCTTTGATCCATTTAAATCGAGGGAATTCACATGGTGATTCTCTTTAAAACATATCCTCTCGATATTTAGAGAGCTATAGTAAATATTCCAATTATTTGGATTTACCGCAAACACACTTACAAAATATTCTAATGCCTTTGTGGTCTTAATTCTTGATCTCCAACCTTGCCATGTATTCTTTTATCATATTCCGGAGCTCCACCAAAAATCCGAACATTTTTGGACCTTCCCAAACCTCACTTCCTATTCAAATCATTTGAATTTAAATCAAATGAGTTTGAATTTAAACTTTCGGTCATGCCCACTTCTATTTTTCTTGGATCAAGCTCATTTTTGCGAGTCCGGAAAAATTATCCCCATGCGCAAATCTTTCCCCTAACCTCTCTTTCTTTTCTTTCTTTTCTCTGTTCTGTTTTATTTTTCATTAGCGGGGGAAGAGAGCCCAGCAGCCTAATTTTGGCCCAATGACCAGGCCAGCCTTCCTAACCTCCGCAGGCCCAGCTGCTGCGCCTCTAACCCTAGCCCGACCCCCTCGCTCGATCCATCTCTCCCTAGGTCCATCCCCTCGTTCCCTGCCAGCGCCGCCACCACACACACACGTCGCCAGGGAGAGGATCCCACGATCCTCCCGCATCTCTCTCTCGATCCCCTCCCTCACGCCGCCATCTTCCTCTCCTCGTTCCCCTCTGCTGCCACCCACGCACACCCATCGGCCGATCCCCTCTCCCTCTCCTCCCTCGCGCCGCCAGAGGAGGCCCTATCCTCGATCTCCTCCTTCCCCTCCTGTGCGCCTCCACCTCGCCCTTCCTTCTCCCAGCGCCGCCATCGCCTCCTCCGCTGTTCGCCTCGCAGCCCGAAGCGCCGACTCAGCGCCGCCGCCATGGATGCCGCCGACGCTGAGCCTCCGCATCACCTCGCCTCGACCGCCGCCTCCGCTCCGTCGCCGGACTGCCGCCTCCGTCGCGCCCATCCATCCTTCCATCTCCAGTGCCGCCGACGGCATGGAGGCCCGAAGCTTGGTGGGAGTAGCCGCAGCTACGTGGCGCCCCACCTCCAAACGGTCGCGCATCGATGGCCATGTCTCCGCCGCCTCCTGCCTAGTCTGCATCCCCGTCGCTTCTCCGTGGCCTTCTGCCCGAGCCACCACGACCACGTGCGCCTCCTCCATGGTTGTCGTGCTGTCGTTTCTTCATGCCTCGTCCTGCTGCTGTTGGTGCCTCGTGAGCCACCGATGTCCTCGCGAGCTGCTCTGTCCGATAGGGCTCCCCTCCAAGACGAGCTGGCTGCCCCGCTGGCCTTTGCCGCTTTGTCGTGGCTAAGTCAACCCAGACGCCCAGAGTCCATCTTTAGTTGCACACCAAGTCGGCCATGCCTTGCTGCCTCCTGTACACTGTTGGTCAACAGTGGATGCACGCCAAGTACTTCGACTACAGCCGGTGTGATTTTTGTCAAGTCCGACTACGACGTGCACGACTACATTCGATGTGGATTTCGTCAAGTACCCCTTCGGATATGCCAAGTTCGACTACATGATGCGTCAAGTACCTCTACCGTTGAACCGTGGGCGTCAAGTTCCTCTCCGAAACGTGAACCACTACTGTCGACCCGAACATCTACGAACCGTGTACAACTACCGTCGCCGTGTACCACTACTTCCACTACCGTTGCGAGAACGACTACTTCCCCTCCGAACCGATTCGCTTCGAAAATGCACGCTTTGAAGGTATAACCCCGAGACGACCTTCCGAGAACGAATGTGGGTTGTATGAGATGCCCGTGTTTGCACCATGTCCGAGTTGTTCCTTGCATGTTCCTCCTCGTTTGCCATGCCACTAACCCGTGGGAACCCGGTAGTCGGGAGCACCCCACCATCTCTAGCATGTTGCGCACATCCGCACACTTCTCGTTTGCATTGGTATCTCAATCAAGTTACCGGAACCGATATGCTGCCGTGGCACCATTTCCGTTTCACCACCGTGGCACCCTTTTCGTTCCGCCATGGTGACAAATGCTTCATAACATGCTCATGTCAACATTTTCAAAAAAAATTTGCATAAAACTTGCATATGTCATTCGCATCATGATAACAACATTTAAAATGTTTAAAATTGTTGTTTGCTTTATATTGTTAAATGACATATGGGGATTTACCGGAATTATCGTTTGTTGTTTCCGGCCTCATTTAAACTTGCCTAGCTAGGTAGTTTTTATTATGCTTCACCCCTTGCCATGTTTAACAACATTTAATATTGTTGTGTTCCTAAACAAGAGAGAACTAAATAATTGATGTGGTGTTTCGTCAATATGCAACTCGTTGCTTATTGAGCTCCACTTAACTTGTAGTATTGTTTGTTGCACATTGCCATGCCATGCCTCATTAAACCGGTCATGCATCATACTTGTTTGTGCATCATTCATGTTTATGCTTGTGCATTTACCATGTTGTTTGTTTCTTTCCGGTGTTGCTTCTTAGTTCCGGGAATGTTGCGATCGTGAGGATTCGTTCGACTACTCCCGTTAGTCTTCTTCATGGACTCGTTCTTCTTCCTTGCGGGATTTCAGGCAAGATGACCGCTACCCTGGATCTCACTACTATCATTGCTATGCTAGTTGTTTCGTTCTATCGCTATGCTGCGCTACCTATCACCTGTTTATCAAGCCATCCCAAATTGCCATGAACCTCTAACCTTTGACACCTTTCCTATGCAAACCACTGTTTGGCTATGTTACCGCTTTGCTCAGCCCCTCTTATAGCGTTGCCAGTTGCAGGTGAAGTTGAAGATTGCTCCATGGTGGACATGATTATGTTGGGATATCACAATATCTCTTATATTATTAATGCATCTATATACTTGGTAAAGGGTGGAAGGCTCGGCCTTATGCCTGGTGTTTTGTTCCACTCTTGCCACCTTAGTTTCCGTCATACCGGTGTTATGTTCCCGGATTTTATGCTCCTAACGCGGTCGGGTGATTTATGGGACCCCCGACAGTTCGCTTTGAATAAAACTTGTCCAAAGAAGGCCCAACCTTGGTTTTACCATTTGCCTCACCTAGCCCTTTTTCCCTTGGGTTTCCGGAGCCCGAGGGTCATCTTTATTTACCCCGGGCCGCTGCTCGCAGAGTGTTGGTCCAAACCGTCAACCGTCGGTGGCCACCAGGGGCAACTCTGGGCTCGCCTACCGGAAGTTTGGACAATCCGGTGTGCCCTGAGAACGAGATATGTGCAGCTCCAATCAGGATTTGTCGGCACATTCGGGCGGCTTTGCTGGTCTTGTTTTACCATTGTCAAAATGTCTTGTAAACCGGGATTCCGAGACTGATCGGGTCTTCCTGGGAGAAGGTCTATTCCTTCGTTGATCGCGAGAGCTTGTCATGGGCTAAGTTGGGACACCCCTGCAGGGTTTAAACTTTCGAGAGCCGTGCCCGCGGTTATGTGGCAGATGGGAATTTGTTCATGTCCGGTTGTAGATAACATGACACCAGATCCGAATTAAAACGCATCAACCGCGTGTGTAGCCGTGATGGTCTCTTCTCGTGAGTCCGGAAGTAAACATGGTTTCGGGTTATGTTTGACGAAGTAGGTGTTCGTGATCACCTCTTGATCATTGCTAGCTTCACGACCGTTCCTTTGTTTCTCTTCTCGCTCTCATTTGCGTATGTTAGCCACCATATCATGCTTAGTCGCTGCTGCAACCTCACCACTTTACCCCTTCCTTTCCCATTAAGCTTTGCTAGTCTTGATACCCCGGTAATGGGATTCTTCGAGTCCTCGTGGCTCACAGATACTTCCAAAAACCAGTTTGCGGTGCCTATGTTATCGAAAGCGGTGACGCAACCAAGCTCAAGGAGGAGCTCGATGAAGATCTTGCCCTTTGTGTTGTTTCGCTCTAGTTGATCAAGAGTGGAGCCCGGTTGGGGTCGATCGGGGACCTTTGTCGCATTTGGGGTTCTTCTTTTATTTTGGTTCCGTAGTCGGACCTTGATTGTATCTGGATGATGTAATGCTTTATTCATGTAATTGTGTGAAGTGGCGATTGTAAGCCAACTATGTATCTCTTTCCCTTATGTATTACATGGGTTGTGTGAAGATTACCTCACTTGCGACATTGCTTTCAATGCGGTTATGCCTCTAAGTCGTGCTTCGACACGTGGGAGATATAGCCGCATCGAGGGCGTTACAATGAAGGAGATAGTCTTCGATCCAAACCGCGGGGTCTGTTGTGCCATCATAGGATTCAATATTTACGGGTTTAAACCCTTTGGGGATTTGATGATCCATTACTTCATCTGTGAAGCATAGTGGGTCTGCGGCGCCTCTATATTGGGCTATATCACGACGTAGCTCAAACGAGTTTTGTCTACTGTGTTCGGCCCGGCCGGATTTGCTGTATCCGGCGCGACGGTTGTCGTCGCGTATCGTGGGGCGCCCACGCAATCCGTAGATCGATCTTGATTGTCTTTCTTTATCCTCCAATATGTCTCGCAAGTCCGACGCGTTCCCCTGTGGCTTTGTACTTTTCGAGCGATGTCGGGGTATGGCTTTAGCGGAGGGCCTAGAGGCCACTCTATCGCGGCCACGAAGTGGTCGGTCAGCCGTATTGTGCATTGGTGATGTAGGTTTATATGCTTCCTCCTCTAATCGGGGGAGCAGCTTGCGTTTGGGGTAGCTTTTGGAGGGGCGTTGAGTTCGTACCCTTCGGCCGCAAGGACTTCAGTCCATCTGTTGGCTAGCAAATCTTGGTCAGCTCTAAGCTGTTGCTGCTTTTTCTTGAGGCTGCTTGCCGTGGCCATAAGCCTGCGTTTAAAACGCTCTTGTTCGACGGGATCCTCAGGCACGACGAATTCGTCGTCGTCGAGGCTTGCCTCGTCTCCGGAGGGAGGCATGTAATTATCATCCTCTACCTCTTCATTTGCCGCTCTCTCATGAGGGCTGGCTTCTCCATCCTCCTGTGCTGAATCTTGCTGGAGGGGGTTGTTTTCGGCACTGTCTGGGGTGTTATTATCTCCGGTGCCGGAATCTCCATTTTTGCAGTGGCGGGATTTAGAGCGGCGCCACTGACGCCGGCGCTTAGGCTGTTTCTTGGAGGGGTCTTCCTCCGCTGTTCCCTCCCCATTCCCATCCTTTGGGATATCCACCATGTATATGTCATATGACGAGGTGGCTTTCCAGTGCCTAGTAGGCGCTGGTTCTTGGTCGTCTCCGGCATCGTCGTCCATACCGTTGATGTCTTCGGAGTCGAAGTCTAGCATGTCGGTTAGGTCGTCCTCAGTGGCTACGAAGTGGGTGGTGGGTGGGCTTTGAATTTCTTTGTCATCCGCATCCCAACCGTCCTGACCATGGTCCGGCCAGGGCTCTCCTGATAACGAGAGATACTTCAGCGAATTCAGGATGTCACCAAAAGGCGAGTGCTGAAAGACGTCCGCAGCGGTGAACTCCATGATCGGCGCCCAATTGGATTTGATTGGTAGGGGCGCAGGAGGTTCGGAGTCCGGCGAGGAGTCTGGTACCTCGGAGTCACGAGCTTCGCAAGGGACAAGGTCGGTATTCGGCTCCATCGCCATAGAGGTAGCAGCCCCAGAGGCGGTGTCTAGCCACCCATCCTCGTCTGCGTGATCACTCCGAATTAAGGGTTGAGCGGACTCGTGCAGCGGCCTCGTGGCCTTCGTCCGGCAGAGAGCTAAATCATGCGCATCGCGACAAGGCGCGCGCGGTCGTGGCTCGAATCCATCAAGATCAAGTCTCCGCGGATGTCACCGTGAAGTTCAAACTTCCAAATCGACTGATGGGCGGGCGTAGCTTTCAATCTGCTCCAGATGGCCAAGTGAATTGCCCGCGATGCAAAGCCGCCGAATCGAAGATCTGTCCGGGAGAAAAGTCTCACCCTGGACCGTGTTGTGGTTGATGATCGAAGGAGCCATCGGGCCTATAGGTGACGATACGGAGAAACTCTCAACGAAAGCACCAATGTCGGTGTCAAAACCGCGGATCTCGGTAGGGGTCCCGAATCAAGGCCCAAAGCGGATGGTAACAGGAGACAAGGGACACGATGTTTTTACCTGTGTTGGGCCCTCTCGATGGAGGTAAAACCCTACTCCGCTTGATTGATATTGATGATATGGGTAGTACAAGAGTGGATCTACCACGAGATCAAGGAGGCTAAACCTTAGAAGCTAGCCTATGGTATGATTGTTGTTCGTCCTATGGACTAAAACCCTCCGGTTTATATAGACACCGGAGAGGGCTAGGGTTACACAGAGTCGGTTACAATGGTAGGAGATGTACATATCCGTATTGCCAAGCTTGCCTTCCATGCCAAGGAAAGTCCCATCCGGACACGGGACGAAGTCTTCAATCTTGTATCTTCACAGTCTTGGGGTCCGGCCAACGATGATAGTTCGGCTATCCGGACACCCCCTAGTCCAGGCCTCCCTCACAGACCCTAAAGATCGTCCAACATCTGAAGCATGCGCTAGCCCGGAGCCGCACCTGTGTCAGTAGCGGGATTGTCCATCCTAAGCCAGGACTGTTCGGCTGCTTGCGTCCGGATCTGAACGAGAGGCCATGTATCCCCTCTCTCATCTATCCCCTATCGCTCCTTAGCTATATAAATCATATCTTGGACTCAAATTATGGTTAGCAAAATATTTGCCTAGACTCTGAGAGAGCTTTGCTCGCCTTATCACCTCCTAGGGATCAAGACCTCCTAGGGGAGAAGGATTCTCCATAAGATCACCAAAATCTCCATCCCTCCTAGGGTTTGGCTCTCTTAGAGATTTGGGAGAACTCTACCCCTTTTATTTTTTTCGTACGTTCATTGTGGATCTTGATGTGCCTTATACTTTGGATGCTTTGAGAGGACATGTGTGATCTGAACCTTGTTTATTAATGTTATTCCTCTTTAGTTCTTTAGTTCTTGTGTTCTTTTTTATTTTTCCTCTTGCCACTTCCAAATTATGAAGACAGGGACAAACCTAAGGCTTTGCCCTACACTACTACTCCAAACGTCTTACGTTATGGGACGGAGGACGTATGTCACTGAACAGAAAACAAATCTACGACATCTGACTCAGACCTATACAGTCGGTAGCATAGTACACCCGCATAGTGCATAGTTGACAACCAGATCTCATCGGTCAAAATTGCTATCGCCCAATTATGAGTCAACAATTATTGCTACCATTGAAGGATTGTTTAAGGACCAGTAGGCTTAAAAAACAATTTAACAACAAATGTGATTTTATCGACAACCTAGCCACAACTATGGTATTTTTGTGTAATTTACTCGTCGATTAGCCGTTGCTGCCATCTTATTGTTTCGAGGACGAACTGAAGCCTTCCATTTGTTTTTAGGAGTACAATTTTTTTTAATACAGCGCTATAAGGGAGTCTCTTTCCCAGTAGTCAATTCATTTCGTGTCATAGCGGCTGCATATGCTGATCCAGTTTTTCATCCTACCTTTAGAGGTGTCGACACTATGTGATCATCTCCTTAATTTCCTTAGGCGTGCTAGATTAGACTTGCTAGCTAGCTAGTTAGATGAACAACTTAAACTGCGAGGAATTCGTGGAATAAATATGATAAATAATGGGAACCCACGTCTGATGAAGTTACACAAATTTGCACGCCAAAAGTACTATACGGGAGGAAGTTTACGTGGTCGTCATATTTCTCCGTCTGTCCGTTCATGTTCAGCCAACAAGTTTGTAAACATCACCACAAGTGCCTCTCTCCATGTGACCACATCTCCCTGTTTTTTTTTTTTTTTTTGAGAAATACATCTCCCAATTTTTTACCTCGATTTTGTGAGTATCACTGACTGCATACTTGATTACAAGGACACCGCTGTCATGTAAACGAATCTCTAATAACGTAGATTCGGCCTACCGTAATGCTAATTTTTCAGCTGCCATGTAGGGCAAGGCAGATCGACATTGACAGGCCAATATTGAAGGTTCTACTGTTTGTCGAATCTTGTGATCTATCTGTGACGTATAGCCGGGTTGGGGTATTGCCACCACCCAACGGAGAGGCCACTACGACCAAAAGGACAGGTAATTTGCGGCGGCTTTGGCAACCAACGCACCCAAGGCGTGAGATGTTTAAACGCCGTGCGCTTCGTTGACCCAAAAAAGCAAATGGACGCACGTAGATGGGATCTTGTCAGTTCCTGATCGTCTCCTTCTCAGTGTCATGCCTTTGCATCCTCTTGCACGATGTGCGGTCGCTTTGATTCTTCCAGAGGATTGATCATTTGTTCGGGCGTGTTTACCTCAAGTGGGATAGCTCCGCCCAAACCAATGGCTGTGCTTTTAGAATTTTGAAACGTTTATAAGCCTCTACTATCACTGTGTTGGTTTATAAGTTTCCTCTGTATTTTGTGCCAAATTTTGATCTTCAATTTAACTAACAAAATGTTAGCGTATGTTATTAATAATAATATAATTAAAAACTATATTTAAATACGAATCACTATGCCGAAGCTATTCTGTAACTTCCTACGTCTAGAAATCGCCATGTACATGGGGATATATAAATAAATAAAGGGGCACGATCCACTCTTGTTGGATGAACCTGCACACGTCGTCC
Organism: Aegilops speltoides; assembly: GCA_021437245.1. NCBI lineage: Eukaryota > Viridiplantae > Streptophyta > Magnoliopsida > Poales > Poaceae > Aegilops > Aegilops speltoides. Next base: position 380,208,115 of record CM038143.1, read on the forward strand.
TCGCAGAATCTTTCGCGTGCACCCTATTTCTTGATGTATTCTTATCATTTCCCAGGCCCAGAGGCCAGGGTGTTGATTACCAGCATATTCTACTTCTACGCGGACAATGACCGGCCGGCAACGGACGAACCAGCTGCCAGATTCACGCAGAAAAACCATAAATCTGCACGGTCGTCAGATGTTGTTGCGTGGAGGCTGATCCCGCGGAATCAGGATCTCTAGTGGGACACCACGCCAATAAACTGCGAGATCCATGGCCTCATTCATCGACACACTTTTTGCTGACCAATTTGATGAGAGCTACACTCTGATGGCGAAAGGGGAAAAAAATGACACGCTAACTTATTGGCGCTACTCTCTAATGTTTTTGCGAAAATGATTGCTGCTACTCTCAAGAGAGAATCAACAAGGGGGTGATTCGTCAATCATTATGAGCCAAGTGCTGATTCTTTTTCCCTCTCCCTACTTATTTCCACCGGTAAATTCCTTGCTGTGATGTGCTGTGCTGATGTCTACTCCGGCATCATGTTAGCCTGCCGTCCAGGACTGCAGAGGCCTTGGACACGGCCCTTGCGCCCCTGTAAATCTCATGCTGCAACAGCCGCCAGGACTCCGTCGTGTTGAGCTTCTGCGCGTTGCCCATGGCCGAGACGATGCCGGGGAACGCCTTGGTGCCCCAGTCGTCCTGGTCCGACGACGCATAAATCTGCCCAGGGAGAAAAACCATCGCGCATTATTCGTCAGAAACTCATCACCGTGGTCAGTTTCGGAGTCACTTCAGTTCAGTTCAGACAAGTACAATACTAGTACTATGCAACAAGCCTGCAGCTTCGATGCTACGTACTCACCATGTGTTTGTACCACGGTCTCCCCGCGAGCCCTTCTCTGTTGGTGAAGGCTCGCTCTGCCATCATCAACCGGTCGTTCATCTCTCTGACTTTCAGTGTGCGTTCCCTCGTGTTTAGGCCCCATTTCTCTGCTTGCAGCACCTATTGTCATGAGGAAAGTGCAAGTTTTATAGCTGGAAATTTCGGTGAAAGCTGCTTTCCAGTGGAATTTTTGTTCGCATACCTTCTTCTCCATGTGAATTTTCATGGCCGCCTTCTCAAGCTGCTTGATTGACTTGTGCAGAGGGCTGAAACTGACGGCACACCCAGGGCATCCGTCCTCCACAACTTTTGAGCGCTCCTGGAGTAAACAAGACGGCACATAGTCCATGTGTCAAGTAATTGTTTTTTTTTTTGAAAAGAGATGTGTCAAGTAATTGTTGGAGCTGCTTCTACACGCCACACTTAAATGATAATTTCAATAGAAAAACGGGTGTGCCACTCAATAGAAAAGGCAAGTCTACATCATGATTCTGTTTCAGTTCCCTTGATGAAACTGAATCAGGGGATTACCCCGTGTTGTTTAAAAGTTGCATATCTCAGTTGCCAGAAGAGAAGATACCTCCAGTTCTGCCGCATAGCAGACGTAATTGAAAGGAATGATCTCATCATCTGCAAGTCTCAAAGCAATCAGACCCCAGACGCTCGCCACTGCACGATCACGCAGTCAAATGGATTAGTCGGCGATATAATGGAACCCCGATTCTACTTTTTGAATTTGAAAAGATAGCTCTCGTTCAGTACATGCTACATGTCTGTGGAACAGGGGGTCTCCAAACCGCTCCATCCAAACAAAATCATCGTACAGCGAGTGGTAAACAGGGTACTCTGAAACTGCAAGAGCAACAATATTTAGAGCAGATGCTAGAGAAGTAATAATAACACAAGCTGTAAAGATATGGTTTCCTAGTCTACTGATTTTTTTTAAATAAATGAATCAGAACTTGCTATCGAAAGGGAGCACGGTTTTTCAGGCTTATGCGCCACCAAGAAAATTTTCACTTACATAGTCCATAAGACATGTCGAGTGAAGGGACTCCAATATGCTGGACAAAAGCTGCAAAGTCTGTTCCCGCACCGGCCACTCTTGCAATCTGAAAATCGGAGCTTATCACTTCAGTGTGTTCCAAATCAAATGAAGCTCTCATGATGACTCATTTGTGCCACAACAGAATTATATGACCATTCCATCATTGTACCCACCGGAGGATTCTGGCGAATGACGTAGTCATACAAGGTGTGAGACGGATCATCAGGATCGGGTACCTTCAATCAAGAAAAAAAATATGAAAGGATCAAATAATTAAATAAATTTCTATGCTTATAAAGGCTTTAGATGCAGAGCTAAAATACCATTCTGCTTGCTTCCTTGATCAATTCATCGAGTTGAGGGGTTGCGCGGGGCATAAGACCTCCAGGCCCAAACACTGATATGTCCACATTCAGATAAGCAACAGCTCTTGAAGCAAGCATATCGATGTTGTCCTCGGCCCATTCCGTAGACCCTATCTGAGACATTGGATGTTTCTACGCTTTAGCGCTTACACCTGGGAACAAGCAAAGCATCTGAGAGCACGCGAGCAAGAACATACCAGCGCAAACTCTTCTGCATCCCAACTGCAGACGATGATTGTTCGCCTTGGCCTCCACCCTTTCTTTTCTAGCTGGGACAGCCTCTCCGCAATCTAAAAACAAAAGTAGGTACCGAGTCACTATCCTAGATTGAGCAAAGATGTCTTGCATTCAAAACAGATATCACTAAGGATGATTACCTCGAGCATAGCTGCTGTTCCACTGTTGGGATCGACTGCCCCAAATGTCCAGGCATCACGATGGTTGCCTATGATCACATATCTGCAACAAAAAAAAAAAAAACACAGAAGCAAATTTAACATTGTTAGTTCTGGCGTGGACATGCCTCAGGGAGAATCCGATGCTTGATCATAGTATAAAATTTCATAGAATCTAGGTCTAAGCCATCACGTTATAAAATGTAATCTTTATACCGTTCAGGTTGGCTTCCGTTGATAAAGTAAAGGAACTACTCGGGCTGTAACACCTAATTTACCACTGACTTCATTATCGGAGTTGACTGTCAGAATCTACGGAACAGTGGTATGCTGTAAATTATTTACCTGTCAGGCTCTTCCTTTCCTTCTATCACAGCGAAGACATTTTCGATGGTTGCTAAGGTGTCATTTCCCTGCGGGTGACAGGAGTAGAAATGAGAGTGCTGCTCAATAATGTAGGCTAGACAAAAAGAGGATAGCCCATGATTCTTGGACCGCTGGGCCCCACTCACCATGTATGTGAGATTCAGCACGGCCGGGCCGGGCCCGATCCGGTACACGGGCGCGCCCTCGCCGCCCTGCCACTTCGGTGGGGCCACGCCGCCGCCCATCGCCTTCTGGATTGTCTCCCCGTCCCTCCCCGACACCGGCAGCGCGGGGATGCCGGGCATCGCCTCGCTCGTGTCCAGCTCGTCCATGCTCAGACGCTCGCAGTCCTCCCCTGCGGCGCACGACGGCCACATCGGCGTGGTCGGGTCGCCGTTCCCGTAGTACAGGGTCCCCACCTGAACGCCGCTTGGCGGGAGCCACCGCGTGTTGGGAAACCACTTCCGCTTCCCCTTGGCCGCGGGGCCGCCGAAGTCCTTGGCGTCGGTGTAGATGATCGCCGCCGCGGCCCCGGCGTCGCGAGCATTCCGCACCATGTCCTCGCAGTGGATGTCCCCGTAGCGCGCGAGCACGACCTTCCCCGCGACGTCCACGCCGCGGGAGGCGAGGTAGGCGTAGTCCTTCCTGTCGCCGTAATTGGCGTACACGACCTCGGCGGTGACGGAGCCGGAGCCGGAGTAGGCGAAGTAGGTGGGGACGACCTCCTCCGCCGCCTCGGCGTAGGGGTCGTTGGGGTAGGTGTCCTGGGTGAGGGAGAAGGACTTGGTGGCGCGGCCGGGCGCGGAGAGGGAGAGCGAGCGGTGGACGGGGTAGGAGAGGAGGACGGAGTAGGGCGTGACGCGGGTGGGGAAGGAGAGGGAGGAGAGCGTGGCGCGGACGTACTCGGCGGCGAGGGCGTTGGCGTGGGTGCCGGCGACGTGCGGGCGGAGGGTGAGCGCGCGGAGGTGCGCGGCGGCGCTGGCGTTGGAGCCGAGGGTGAGGAAGAGCGCGTGGTACCGCGACGACGGGGTGGGCGCGTGGAGGAGGTGGTAGGACGCGACCAGGGCGGCGGCGATGGCTAGGAAGGCGAGGTACCGGCGCCTCCCCATGCCGCTGCCGCTGCCGTGGCCGGCGGCGGGCGCGGGGTAGCGTAGGAGCGGCTGCTGCTTGCCGTGGCCAGACATCGGGCGCGCAGTCTCTGGTGCACCGGACATGTCACGGCCGCTGCACTGACACGCTGCCACTCTGCCTATGTATATATCCTCGCCTCGATGACTCCACCATGGCATCACAGTACTGTAGCACCCTCTCGGCGTCGTGCTCGGACGGCTGTCCAGCCGCGAGCAGCGGTATGAATCCACCGTATACTTTTGGCGCATAGGTGGGTGGCTGTGGCTTCCATGCCACGAAAATCGCCTCGCGACCAACGTGCTGACTCCACGAGCTACGTGCTGCAACGATTCAACTGCATATGAGTATTCCTGACAAATAAACTAATGTCGATTACCCTGTTCATCCTTAAATAAACTTATCTGCAGATCTAAATCGATTCTCAATAAGAAAACTAGTAGTACCTTGAGCAAATGTGACAAGAAAACCTAACACAAAGAATCTTCTCTTTTTCCCTTCTAAAAAAACATGTTTCTCTTGAAATGGACTCACAGTATTGCGCCTTAGGGCATCTTCAGGGACAAAACTGTATAACTTCAGCCACTCCCAACATACATCTGCGTGTTGATTAAGGGTATCTCCAACGGCAACCCACAAATTTCCTCCTACATTAGTCCGTGGATAAGGGGACCAGTCCACGGACACGGATGCGGGAGTCAGCCATTCAAACGTAGTCGCATACGTTTTGACAACAGTTTGAATCAGCCGGATGAAATTTATGCAAACACGGTCGGATTTCGTATAAACATGACACATTTCGTTACATTTACATCAACTAAGTGGTGCTAGTCCGGCTCTGAAGGTATAATACCTAATCTAAATGGTCGACGGCACCCGTACCCCGTGTCCGGCCATGAGCCTCGAGAACTGAAACTTCGCCTTCTCTAACTCCGCCTCTGTAATCTCCGTCTCCGGAGACCTGGGAAGTGAAGTTGTTCACCTTCATGTCGCCGGCAAGCGGCTAATCGGTCATCTATGTTGAGCCCACCAAGCTTGGCGTTGGCGGGAGGGGAGGAGCGGTGACCTTCCTTGGACCCGAGCGGCGACGAACTACCGTGCACTACTCTTCCTCGCTGCCGGTGGCGTCCACGGACGTGCCAGCTTCATGGTCGTGGCGGCGGGGCATGGCCTTGGCGATGTCCTCCTCCTTCTCGTCGGTCTCATCGAACATCGCTTCGCCCGCCTCGTCACCCCCCCCCCTTGTAGGCGGCCGCCACCTGCTGGCGGTACCGCCAGCGAGCAAGGCGGATCTCGCGGGCAGAGTGGTAGGACTCGAGCAATGCCCCCTGCTCCGCCAGGTCCGTGTCCGACGCGACCGCCCTGCTGGCCGCGAGATGCTCCTCCACCTGCAGGTACTCCTGTAGGAGGTGGCGGTTGTAGGCGGCGGAAGCCTGCGTCTCCCGAAACCGCTCCTCCCTCACGATGTCCATGTAATGGGCACGGGCCACACCGATGCTCATGGCGCAGTGCACCAACGAAGGTGGCGTGAAGGAGGAGGAGGGTGGCAAAGAGGACGAGGAGGGTGGCATCGGCTCATCGTCAGCCACATCCTCCATTGGGACGTCGTCATCCTCCGGTTGCCTGCCGGGCAGCTTGCCGCTTCAATGTCGGTGTCAGTGAGCGGTCACATCTCCTCTGCCCGGGCAAGATACGTGCACTGATGCTCTGGAGTGGCGCTGAGTGTTCCGAGCGGGAAGCGCACGGGGGAGGGAGGAGTGGTTTTTGGTGGGCCAGGACGGTCAGAAGCGGGCATGGAAGTTGTCCAGACTCCCGCAAAGCCCCCCTCGTTTGTTTTCGGTTGCCGTAGACTGATATAGAACCGCGTTAGATGGCTTTTGCGGTCCGGACAACACGGTACAGACGGATGCGGGAGGTTTGAGGCTCGACGTTGGAGATGCCCTAAACAAGGAAGATTACATCGAGTGTCACGAAAATTGGGATAGATGGAAAGTCTTTCTAGAGAATTGCATGGACAGTTAATTAGAGTCGACCACTGATCCCTCATTTGTTTGGGATGGCTACACATAATGGTCCTAATGGAATATGGCATATGACTACAATTAAGTCTAACACTTCCCCTCAATGCAAAATTGTGAAGTTGAGATTACGTCTAAAATCTTGTAGTAACTTGGCAGGTAGTGTTTGGTCAAACCATTAGTCACTTGATCTTCTGAGCGGCCCTTTTTCTGGTAAAATGAAAATCTATCTCAATGATTTTGATCCTCACGTGAAAATACCAGATTTGTTGATAAATATGTTGGTCCCACATTATCACATCATAGACAAGGTACATGTTGTGAAACCCCCCCTAATTCCGTGGGTAATGATTGTACCCAAATAATTTCGGCGATAACATTAGCTTGAGATTTATATTCAGCCCATGTGTTAGATCTAATACAGTTGACTGTTTCCTCGCACTCTATGAGATTATGTTTGATCCCAGAAAGACTGGAAACCCCTTGTTAGATCGAGGAGCTCCCAATCGACGATGTCCGACTCCGGCTCCTCCCGTGACATGGCGATGGCGGATCGAATCATGGCTTGGGATGTATCGACCAATGGTTGGGAGCAAAGAGAAGAGTATAGAGTGGAGAGAGAGTGAGAAACACACATGGGGTTTGTGATGTTTGGGATGAGCCTAGGGTGTCGGGCCAATGTGACCAATATGTCCAGACGTGTCTCGTGCATCCCCTTTCTCTCCCACGTATGGGCTCGGATTTGGAGGATCCCGTTGGGCGTCTGGACATTTTGGCTCAGATTTGAAGAAGTTCGGATAGTCCGGACATTTGGCTCAGGTTTGGAGGATCCCGTTCGGCGCAAGACTGGTTGGGCGGGCGTTTTTGTGTTCGAACATGTTCAAACTGTCCACCTAAACATGTTCAAACTGTCCACATGGCCAATATATAGAATAAGGGTTAAAGAGAAATGACGAACCATTGTTCTCTTGTGAGATGGAGGTAGAAAGAAGAGGTGCATCATGGAAGAAGAAAATCATAAAGGTGTATGGTGGTCATGAGGAGAGAGAAAACATGTAAGCTAAATGTGAGAAAGAGCGGTGCTAGACTTACGGATGAGTTGTTACTAAAAGCTTTTATGGATTGATGCGGATGACCACGATTGAATTCACGACATGGTTTTTCAGGTGAAGTTCTTTTTAGGTGGCCAAAAACAGGGCACGTACGTTCGTATGTTCGTTTCATAAGGAATCCCCATGTAAGTGTAGGATTATTGTCAGAGAAATTATGTTAGAGGAGGAGCCCCCCAAAGTCAATCACCACTGGAGCACGAACAATCAAAATTGTTGAATATGGTATATGTGTTCCTGTTACTTGAACCTACATTTTGCTAGTAAAAGAAAGATAAATTATAATTGTGAGGACAATCCTTACACTTATGACTTATCTATGTAATTATACTGCATGTAGATTTAATCATGGATAACTAGTAACAAAATCAGTTCCATCCCACCAGTTAGTTTATGGCTCATGGCAAACAAGCTAATCCATGTCTTGTGTGGAAAACTGGTGTCATGTTACCAAAAAGAAGATTTCATTGAAAAATTGTGGTTGAACCACCCGTTAATGAACTCCAATCACGCATACATTTTTTCCTTTCATTTTCTTCACTTTCTGCAGTTCTTTAGCCGTTCTGTACAAGAGCATAGTCCATCATCATTTTAGCATCAACCCAAAATATGTTTGCTACTTGTTTCTCACAATTCACTTGCAATGCATATCGAAATTATGAGTTTTCCGCAATTTTGTCTTGAAAATACTTGAGCATGCTACCTGCCTGGTCGTATGTCATCTCTCGTTGTCTCTTCGTTCGTAAAAAGTTCATGCGATCATGAAGGGTGCAACTAAAAGTTCTTGCGGTGTCATGGGAAGGAGCGCCCATAGTCAGGCCCCGGGGATGTAGCCATATCGATGAACCTTGTTAACAAATTTCGGTGTCGTGCTCGTGTGATTGCTTGGTCCTTCGATGATCAACTATGCGCCTCAAATTTATTCTAACAAGTGGTATCAGAGCCCAGGTGCCCGGAATAAATCTCTGTGAACTCACGGGTGGTTGGTCATGGTTGGTGGGCTGGAAACGCTGGTGTTAGCGGGCCCATGGATGACCGATGTGTGAGGGGGAGATTGTTGGGTTTAGTCACACATTGGTTGTGGGAGGAGACATAACACGACTTACAAGGGTGGGAGTGTCCCCTCCTAACAGACTAGTCTTTTGAAGGGAGAGGGCCCAAGGCCTCTCATAAGTCGGTGTTGATCTCCGGTTAGGTCTGGCAATGCAGGTGGGTCGGAACGCTGGTGTTAGCGGATCCGAGATTGCGTAACAAGTGGTATCAGAACTAGGTTGTTCGGAGGTTGCTGGATTGTTGATCTAGAGGAGGAGCGAAAGAATTCATGGAAGCAGTCGAGTTGGTCACGTGCAGCGACGGAAAGTTTCGACTTACAGCGAAGATATTTTTCTTGAGGTAGCGATTGGAAGCAACGACGGCGTGCGACAGCAGCAGGCGGCCCAGTAGGCGTCTAGGGCGCGCTTGGATGGGCTGGCAGCAGGCCGTCCTGAGGTGCTTGTGAAGCTAGCCGTAGCGTGGACCGCTAGCTGTGGTTCAGGTCCGGAGCTGCAGTCAGAGAAGCAGCCGCGTCGTGTGTGCACGTGATTTTTTTTGACAAAAATGAGACCAAGTCTCCACTACTGACACGAAGATAAGCAGGTAAATCAATCGGTGAAAGAAATCCATCAAGGGATATGCATCCATCGGAATAGCACAGCACCGGACAAAGCAACAGCAGCATCGCGAGTTGAGCCAAGAGGCATCACGTGAAGACCAAAGCAATTTATTGGTTAAATTTGCTAGTACTAGTACACGTGCTTGAAGTACTTGGGCATTGCGTGTAGAAGCTCGGTTATTTTGTTTTCTCCAGGTCATTCGTACAAAGAATCGTGACGCCATCGGGCATCGGGTTTGAGGTGGAGAAGTTCAACGGAACTGGAAACCTTGGGTTATGGCAGATATGAGTGAAAGATTTGTTGGCACGACAAGGATGCTTGAAGGCGTTGTGGAAAGTGATGATGGCTATGATGGAATTATGTGATGGATTAGAATTCGCGGAAGACGATTTGGGAGCCTTGAGCGTATCATGCAGCCAGACAAGTTCGGCAGGGTCGTACTAGACAGTGTGACAGATCGATACATGTCGGTTGGTATAGAAGACGGTGGTGGGATCGGCGATGACGACATAGGAGCGTGATGCTGATGATGACCGACTTTTGGGCGTGTAAACACGTGGCACAAGCCCGAGTGCTTGTGTGGCTTTGACAAGACTATGGCACGGGGTTGATTCAAGATGGTGCACATGAGAGCTTGAAGTCGACGGGGTGCGAGGGTGGACTAATCATCTACCATGGAGTCATGTTGAAGCTGGAGCTGGATTGAGGGGCTACAGTGTAAGGATCCAGGGAGTCGAAGCCTATTCAGCAAGGGGGGAAAGCGAGGGACGGGTAGTTTGGACTCGAGCCCAGTGGTATGATGGAAGCGTGAAACTCGTCATCGGTCGGTGATGATCGGTGGAACTTTGTAGTGGGGGTTGAGTGGTGCGGGTTCGCGACTCTTGAGACTCGACCAGGATAACAAAGTCTCGACGCGGTAATAGCGGCGAGGCGTGCGGTATTCACGGGACATGGAGACAGGTCAGGGCTCTGGTGGTCATACATGTGGTGAGGCAACTTCGAATTTGACTCAGAATGACTACAGGCAATGGTGAAAATTGTTCGAGTTTCAGACAAGCGGTCAAGAAAGGAGCGATGATGTTGAGTTCAGGTAACTCTTATGTGTGACGCCCAATATGTGAGTTGTTCATTTCCATGCAAGTCAGTGATCAGTGTGTGATGGCATTGGACTGATACTCTAGAAGTTGGGAGTACAAACTAGAGTAACAAGGAACTTAATTTTGCTTGAGTGTTGACTGTGGTCAAAAAAAGAAGGGACTACAAGTTGCAGGTGGAGACATCCGGAGTCTTTGGAGTAGCAGCTGTACTCATGGGATAAGCTCAAGTCCAATGTACATGGAAGTTTGACGCATTGACAAATTCAGGGTGGTGGAGAATATTCGTCAAGGTGGAGTTTGTTAGAGTTGTGTCGAATATTGTGTACAAGGTAGGTTACAGTTGGACTTGTAGTTGTATTGTGTCTCAATAGGATATGGAATCGTGTCCAGGTAGGACACTTGTATCCTAGGCCTCTCATATATAGCGGAGTAGACACATGATGTAACATATGCCAACATAATAGCACAGGAACGCAGGGAAGGCCGGCGTCCAGGGCGACTGGGTGCGGTATTGTAGCGGTGCCATGGGGAGGAGTGTCCATAGTCAGGCCTGGGGATGTAGCCATATTGGTGAACCTCGTTAACAAATCTCGGTGTCATGCTCATGTGATTGCTTGGTCCTTGGATGATCAACTATGCGCCTCGGATTTATTCTAACAGAGGTGTGCATGAAGGCCCCGATCTATCAATTGAAAGTCGTATTTTCACATCTCACGGCACTAGGTAGGTCTCCAATTGCGCGCCACTTCGATCTTCTAGTGGTGGCAGCGGCGGTGTAGCACCAAACGTACGCAGCCCCCAGCCTCAAAGGCAGTCTTACCTTTATTGCTCGATGGAATGTGATTCCTTTCCTTCAAAAATCATTACAGCGTGAGACCTTTTTGGTGCCTAACTTTTCCCACTCAGAACAAGGATCAGCATTACAACCGCTCTCAGCCAACTTGTTAAAGCAGGGGGCAGATTTTACGAACGCCATACACATTAGATACTACACATCACTGAAAAGAATGGGGCAGCCTAAGAGATGGACTACATACGGATGTATGGCGACGGGCGAGAGTCGCCGACGGCGCCGATCCAGCCGGAGTCACCGCCGCCGCCGCCGCCGGGTGATGGGGTGGGTTTGGTGGGCGATGGAGGGGGGGTATCTTCTGCCGCCGATCTGCCCGACTGCCTCGTCCCGGGGTGAGTCGCCTCCGCCTCCGCCGCCACGGCGGCTGTCGCCGGATCTACCTCGCCCTCCGGTTGAGATGCGGTCGGCGCTCGTGGTGGATCCCATGCCGGCGCTCGATCTGCCCCCTTCTCCGGTTTCTCGTCGAGATTCCTCGACGGAGGATCGGGATCGGGGATTCAAAAATCCTACGAAATGGAAAGTCCGTTTTCAAGAAGCTCGTGAGGTGGGGCGATGGATCAATGGCTTGATCTACTCACACCCATCTTGCGGGATGACGATCCGCGATGAAGAAGGAGATATTTTGGCCGGATGACATCTTAGCGCTGACGAAGAGCTTCATATCGGTAAGCGCTTATTGATTGATATTTTCAATATCGAGGTGCTTGAGTGTGCGCAGGTGCCCTTGGAGGGTGAAGAACAAGCTGTCGTTGTTGATCTCACGGAGGACGTTGACGGACCAAAGCCTACGCAAAGGTTTGGGGGACGTTTCTGGATTCTTGCTGATGAGGATGAAGACGAGGATGATCTGCCGGGAACGTCAGCCCGGCCGTCATCTTCGCTTGGCTTGGTAACATCTATCCCCGTGCCTAAACCTACGGTGAGTAGCAAGAAATTGTTTTTACTCGGCCCTCCGGTTCATTCGCAGAAGTCGAAAGTGAAACCTTGGTATGGCCCGTTACCGAAGGTTGGGCCGCCGGATATCACCTTGTCCGACTTTTTCCGTCCCGAGTGCTGGACAAAAGTGACAAGGAGGAAGAAGAAGGGTGGTCGGACGGTGTCGCAACGATCGCCGGTGATGGATGGTGTTCGTGATATTCGGGCGGACAGACACGCGCGTTTGAAATCGCTTCTGGGCACAGATGGGCCGCAAGTGATCGAGGGCGTCGTGGGCTTGGCTAGTACTGGGCTAGAGGCCCAGGGGGCTGGCCAGGCTTGCGGTGATGCGGGTGCGAGCGACGTGCATGTGGAGGCCTTGGGTCGGTCGCTCACGCATGCACGTTCCTCTCCTTCACCTCATCGCGCTGTTAGGGTTCGCCGTAGAGGAAAACCGGGGTTCCCGATCGCATCATCGCGCCGTCGTTGTCCGGTGATCGCCGGCGGTGCTAGTCGCCGTTTACCTCCTGGACCAAGTCCGGCCTCGATGCCGCCTAAGCCGCCTCCGCCGCGGGTCGCGCCGCCGCATGAACCAGGCCGGGCCGCTGGAGCTCCTAATGCCTGTGCTGCGGTGGCGAACGCGCCGGTTTCGCTGGCTGCGCCCGCCCTGGTTGAATCACCGCCGTCGCGGGCGCCGGCTCGCTCGGTGGTGCCGCCGCCGGGGCTCCTCCGCCTTCGCTAGGGCGGCCCCTCCGCGATTACCGCCGCCACAACGGCCGTGGCCGAGGCAGATGGCGGGTGGCCGCGGGGGCTCGGGCCAGGGCTCCACCGGTCGCGGGACGGGTGCGTCTGCCGGAGGTGATTGTAACCCCCCGCGTGGTCAGTGGGGCGATGATGGGTATGATGCGTATGGCACTGGTCTGCATCGGGGTTCCTCCTCCACCGGAGGGGGCCGTGGCTATGCTTGGGTGGACAACGGCAATGCTAACCGGGGTTTCCAAGGACCGCCCGGCAACTTTGTCAAGGGTGCGGTTGGCCCTAATAACTGAGCTTTCCGAGGACGTTTCCGCGGAGGTCGGGGCGGGAACCGGCGGCACCATCCGCCAAGGCTTCCGAAGACCTCTACCAAGACGGAGGTGGCTGACTGTGCTTCAGATCTACCGCAGGTGGCGGTGGAGATGGTTCAGGCTTTGGCTGCAGTCACATTGCCGGAGCCCATGCAAACAGGTGATTTTGATTCTGAGCAAGGTACGGAGAAGGCCGAGGGTGACAAGCTGTCCAAGTGGGCGGCTAAGAAGAAGAAGCTAACCTGTTTCCGTTGTGGGGAACCGGGACACTTTTTGGTTCAATGCACTGTGGAGTTATGCGATTTATGCCGGAAACCTAAACATACAACTGCAGAGTGTCCTCTGATGTTGGGGCCCAAACCTTCTGTTCAGATATACGGGGTGTGTTGTTCGGAGTTGATGTTTTTTGAGTCTCCCAGTGTGGAACCCTCGGCTCCCGTGGTGGAAACTTCCTTCCCCGGGGTGGTGAAGGTGGTTCATGGTCCGTTAACCGAAGCGCAGATCATTCAGTAGTTGAGGGAGCTTGCTCCGGGTAATTTTCAGTGGTCGTTACTTAAGCTCACAGATACTACTTTTAAAGTGGATTTCCCGTCTAAGGAGGATCAGCTAAGAATCCTCAAGTTCGGTATGAGCAGGTCACTGGTACTAGTTTTGTGTTGCAGTTTGATGAGTGGAAAAAGAAGGAGCCACAGGGCACGCCTTTAACTCAGATTTGGGTTCGTTTCTCTGGCGCTCCGTCTGCTCCTCTGAACAGTTTCTTGGTGATGTGGAGCCCGAGTTCTTTGATTGGCAAGACTAAGCAGGTGGATATGCCGTTCACACGTGCTCACGGGGTGGCGCGTTTACTTGTCAGTGTTGCTAACATTGAGTTTCTGCCAGATGTGGTCTCGCCGGGCTCGGTTTTCGGCGGGACTTCCGTGGATAGGCCGAGGGAGCCATCGTCGTCTCTGGGTGATGTTCCGGTGGTCCCAACGCAGGTCACCGCTGTTGGGGGACAGGCAGGAGGTCTTTCCCCTAGCAGAGCTTCACGCGAGGAGGTCATCGCCTTCGGTGGGATCCCGGACCCTGTCTCTGCGGGGAGGCGGGTCAGCGGGATACTGCAGGACCAGTCGGACGTTGATGACATGCAGCTCACGTGTGCTATGAGGGCGGCCAAGCTGCGTGACGTCGAGATCTCCACTGGTATGTCTGTTAATAAATCGAATTCAAGTATGCATCTTACCAATGATGAGATTGTGCACAATGCGAACCAACTAGGAGTATCACTTGGTAATAATGATTTAGAGATTTCTAAGTCTGTTAATGATATTCTTGATTTGGAAGCTGAACGAGCATTAGAAATGATTCGTAACATAGCTGCCGTTAAGCCTATGAATGAGTCGGAGATTGATGCGCTTGGGGTTAGGGCTCTTGATGGTTTGTGTGCCGATCTTGACCCTGCCTTACTGGAGACGGAGGAGGAGGAGGAGTATGCCTATCCTGAAACCTCTAACCATGAGGATGAGTCTTTGGTGATTGCGGCAGAGCCCGAGTGTGGTGACCCTTCTGTTGATTACGTGAAGCCTAAATGGACCTGGAAACGGAAGGTTTATCCAATGTCGGCTGTGCTTAGAAGTGCTAGGATCCGTACCTCTAAAAAATTTCATGATGAAATATGAGAGGCATTTTCTGGAATAGCACAGGTCTTAAAGACTTGGCTAAAAGAAGGTTTCTAGCGGATGCTTCTCTTGAACATCATTTAGATTTTATTGCTTTGTCTGAGACTGGACGAGGCAATTTCACTCCACAATTTCTTAGCACTTTATCTGGGGGTAGATTTTGACTGGCGTTGCCTCCCTCCTCGAGGAAGATCTGGTGGGGTTCTACTTGGGGTTAAGTGTGAATCTTTGGAAGTTCGGAGTGTAGTTTTGGGAGAGTTTGCGGTAAAGTTTCTGGTCAGAACTAAAGCCGGTGGTTTTGATTGGGCTTTAGTGGCGGTTTATGGAGCCGCGCAACCAGAACTCAAGCCAGATTTCTTGGCCGATCTGGTCCGTGTTTGCGGTAACGAGCAGCTACCTGTCTTAGTGGGTGGTGATTTCAACATTATTCGAAGAAAGGAGGAAAAGAATAATGACAATTTTGACGATAGATGGTCGTTTATGTTCAATACTATCATTGAAAGCTTGGATCTCAGAGAGATAGAGCTCTCGGGTAGGAAATTCACTTGGGCTAACTCGTTACCGGTTCCGACTTTTGAGAAGCTTGACCGTGTTTTAACTAGTGTCGAATGGGAATGAAGTTTCCCACAGTAGCAGCAGCAGCGCTGACACGAGGTATCTCGGATCACACGCCGCTACTAGTTGACTCGGGGGCTCAAACTCATGTGGGTAACAAGAATATTTTCTCGTTTGAACTTGCACGGTTTGAAAGAGAGGGTTTCCTCGAGTTGTTAGCTAGAGAGTGGGCTAAAGACTCGGGTGTAAGGTCACCCATTGAGCGTTGGCAGTGCAAGATTCGTCATCTTCGAAGGTTCCTTCGTGGATGGGCTAAGCATACGCATGGGATATATAAGGCGGAGAAGGAATGACTCCTCCTGCTTATTCATACCCTTGAGTTAAAAGCTGAAACCTCTATCTTAGATACCAGTGAGCTGGAGACTAAAATGGAGGCCGAGTTGCGGCTGAAAGAGCTTCTCTGTGAGGAGAAATTGAAGTGGGCGTTGCGAGCTAAGGTTCGTAAAATCGTCCCAAGGCGAGGATAACACTCAGTTCTTTCATATGATTGCTAATGGAAAGCATCGTAAGAAGAGAATTTTTCAATTAGAACAAGACGAAGGTACGATAGTTGATCAGGAAAACCCGAAAGTTTACATTACCAACTATTATAAGCAGTTGTTTGGACCTCCGAAAGAGAATTTTGTGTCTTTAGATGAGTCAAGGGTTGAGGATGTTTCTCAACTTGAGACGGACGAGAATGAGATTTTGACTGCTCCCTTTACGGAGAAAGAGGTGTTTGAGGCCATAGCACAAATGGAAAACAATAAGGCTCCAGGACCGGATGGGTTTTCGGTAGAGTTTTACAAAAAATGCTGGCACTTCATTAAGGGAGACCTGATGCCGATGTTTCATGAGTTTTTTAATGGGCAGCTTCATTTGTTCAAGCTGAATTTTGGAACGATAACTCTTCTTCCTAAGAAGACAGAGGCTATTCGCATTGAGCGCTTCGCCTATATGTCCGCTTAATGTTAGTTTCAAAATCTTCACCAAGGTTGGGACGAAACAGATTTACGCAGATTATGCATTCGGCCAGCAACCGCCCTGCATCGCTTTCATGCCAGATAGAAATATCCTTGAAGGGGTGGTCGTCTTGCATGAAACGCTCCATGAGATTCACTCAGAAAAACTAGATGACGTGGTTTTAAAGTGGATTTCAAAAAAGCGTACGATAAAGTTAAATGGCCTTTCCTTCAACAAGCTTTGTGTATGAAAGGATTTGACACGGCCTGGAGAAACCAGATTGAGTCCTTTACGCAAAAAGGGAGTGTAGGGATTAAAGTGAATGACGATGTAGGTCACTGTTTCCAGACACACAAAGGGTTAAGGCAAGGAGATCCCATGTCACCGATCCCATGTCACTTTTGGAAGAGCTAATGATGACCAGGAGGCGTATAAACAATTGTTCGGATGTGAATTGGGTTCGGTACCGTTCACGTACTTAGGTATACCCATCCATCATCGTAAGCTGACTAACAAGGAGTGGAAGTGCATCGAGGATCGTTTTGAGAAGAAACTGAGCTGTTGAAAAGGGAAGCTCATGTCATATGGAGGGCGATTAATTTTGATTAATTCGGTCCTCACCAGTATGCCTATGTTTCTCCTATCCTTTTTTGAGGTCCCGGTGGGGGTCAGGAAGAGGCTAGACTTCTATCGATCTCGATTCTTTTGGCAGAATGATGAGCTTAAGCGAAAGTATAGGCTTGCAAAATGGGACATAATCTGTAGGCCGAAGGACCAAGGGGGTCTAGGCATTGAAAATCTGGAAGTCAAGAACAGACGCCTCCTTAGCAAGTGGCTATTCAAACTTTCGTCCGAGACGGAGGCTACTTGGGCTCAAATTTTGCGAAATAAGTATCTTCAATCTAAAACCTTGGCACAAGTGACAATGAGACCGACTGAATCACCATTTTGGAAAGGATTGATGAGAGTCAAGCCACTCTTTTTCAACAGGACAAGGTTCTTAGTCGGAAATGGAGCTAATACGAGGTTCTGGAGGATACGTGGCTTGGGGAGACGCCCCTTGCACTTCAATATCCTACTCTGTACAACGTTGTTCAACGTCGAGAAGCTTACGTTGCAAACGTTCTACAATCCACTCCCCTCAACATTAGTTTTTGGAGGACGCTAGTTGGAAATCGTTGGGAGGCCTGGCTTCATCTTGTAAGACGCTTGATGGATGTCCAACTGTCTCAGCAGCCAGATCGTTTGTATTGGAAACTGACTAAGGACGGCGTGTTCTCGGTCAAATCCATGTATCTGGATGTCATAAACTCTAGTGTCATTCCCTCCTCGAAGCATGTGTGGAAAATAAAGGTACCTTTGCGAATCAAAGTGTTTATGTGGTTCGTGCATAAACAAGTTATTTTGACAAAGGATAATCTGGCAAAACGCAATTAGGTGGATTCTGCTAGGTATAGTTTTTGTGACCATAACGAAACTATCAAACACCTCTTTCTAGATTGTCCGCTGGCTAAGATTCTTTGGCGTTCGATTCATATTGCTTTTAATATTAATCCGTCCACTTCCATCAACATGTTATTTGGAACGTGGCTTGATGAGGTTGACTCAGAGATAGCGAGGCACATTCGGGTTGGAGTTTGTGCTTTATTATGGGTAGTCTGGAACTGCAGAAATGATTTGGTTTTTAATAGATCAATGAATATTCAATTTTTGCAGGTTATCTTCAGGGCCACAGTGTTGATCCGTATGTGGTCGCTACTCACTCCGACGGAGGCCAGGGGGCGTTTGGCTACTGCGTCTATCCGATGGGAGATGGTAGCTCGGAATATTTTCAACCGGTTTGGATGGCGGTCATGTAATAGGATAGGCATGTAGTGCTCCTATTTTATTTGGCAGCCGGTTGTGCCTTGATGTTTGGCTCTTATGAGTATTTGTTTATTTCATACTTCGAGACTTGGAGACTTGTTGCTGGATTTTTATTAATAATATGAGCCGTATGCATCTTTCTGGTGCAGAGGCTGGGGTCTTTTCGAAAAAAAAAAAGGAAACCGAAAGGTGATCGGCTGCCATCAGTATAAACAAAAGAAATAACTTGTGCAAAATTGCTTGCACAACCGTTGCATAGCTTCTCGAGTGGTGAAAGTTGGGATTGTTAGAATCTCCATTCCCAACGGCAATGCACCAGTGGCAGTGACTAATCTGACTGAAGAAAGAGCGAAGACCTACTCTATACAAGAGCTTTGACACCAAGTTTGATGGCACGAAGATGTATCTCGATATTCACTTCCTTGGATGGAAGCTAGTCACTGTTGGGCAACACCAGGTACGGCCGAGGCTCACATTCTATTTGAATCAATAGACAACATTTTCCCAAATGAGAGAAAGGTCAAGCAGTAAGCAGGAGCGATTCAGCACAGCAAGCTAAGTAACACTGGAAGAAGCGCTCAGGTATACATGCATACTGCATGCATGGTTACATTCTGTATGACCAACCACGAAATATATATCTCACTGTGCTCGATACTCTCAACTTGCTCGACTGGAAAAGGTGCCAGTGAAATTTAGGACAACAATATGCATGGGAGAATACTCTCAGGCAGATCAGAGGAAGGAGAACACGAAGAGCACAGAGCAGCGAGCAAGCAAGCCAGTTTTACAGGATGGATCATCACCTCCCGGCCACAAGACCACTGAACACTTGGCTGTTCCCACCCAGCGTCGCCTCCCACTCGATGGACGAAAGCAGTATCTGCGACAGGGTGATCACTGCCTGCTTCATGTCCGGCCGTAGAACAGGATCTTCATCGGCGCATTGTTTCGCGAGCATAGCCATCTTTACAAGGGAAAGATAATTTAGAGCGCTGAGAGCGACAGATTTAGATTTGAAGCAAAGGTGATGTGAAATGTGCAGGCAAAAGGCTATCTAGTGTTGTCTAGTGGCTAACTGGCCATACCTGGTATATGCAGTCATGAGGATACAAATCCATCAGATTAGGGTCAATACAGTCTTTCAAGCTCCCCACACACGTTGGATCGTGGCAATTCCTCAGTGCAGTCAACATCTGCCCAGTCAAACCACAGTTGCTCAGATCTTTTGGACTCAGGAGTGTAAAAAGAAGTCGACGAAGTACCATGTAAACCTTCCAAACCCACGAGCTGTAGATTCGATGACTGCTTGTGTACAAGTTAGAGAACTTACAACTGATGCCAAGGAACGCCTTTCAGAGTTTGAACTTGCACCAACTGCGTCGGCCTTTGTAATCGCCTCCTTTCCAGATATTAACTCAAAAAGTACAACCCCGAAAGCATAAACATCGCATTTCGCAGTTGCCAGGCCGTCCCGCAGGTATCTACAAGAACAATGAAATATGGCTAGATATCAAAGCTACAGCCAAAGGTTTGTTCCTTGAACCAGAACCAGGCGACCAGTAAGGCACACTTACTCTGGGGCTAAATAACCAAAAGTACCCACAACTTTGGTAACAGAAGCCTCTGCATCATTGGACCTTACTCCCAGTTTTGCAAGACCGAAATCTGAAATCTACAGACACAGAAATGTAGCTCTGTGTCAGTCTATAAACTGATATGACTGATGCACGAAAAATGTGAGATCAACAATCAACCTTCGCTCTGAAAGAACCATCGAGCAAGATGTTACTTGATTTGATGTCTCTATGAACATAATGATCTTTTGTGTGCTCATGAATGTACTCCAGTCCTCTAGCAGCATCAAGAGCAATTTGGACCCTATAAATCCAAGAAAGTGGTGTGTAACCTGGAAGATTAAAATAATATCAATCAATAATGATAACCGTGTGGGAAAAAGTATAACTAAGGCTACAAAAACAAATTAGCTTAAGAAATTAGCAGTAAAAACCAAGCTAAACAGTCCTCAAGCAGTAAGCTTGCAGAAGTTATTTGAAGGTAAAATACAATGTCAAAGGTGCTGGAACCAGTACGTGCGAAAGTTTGCACAGTTAAACGCCAAAGGTAGGAGTTACACATTAGTAAATTTATAAATACCTTATGAAGAAGTCACAATATAAGGTTAAGTAACGTTACATAAAACAAGTACTAGATAACAGTATACCTTTACTTTGAGGATTATGAAGATGGTTTTTGAGTGAACCTTTTTGAGAGTACTCATAAACCAGGAACAGCTCGTCCTTACTTGCTGCATAGCCAATCAACTCTACCTTTGACAAAACATGGGTCACAAATTAAAGTTTAAATATAACAAGATATTTAATATATAATCTAGATTGAGCATTTTGCAAGAACTGTAAAATGACATACCAGACTAGCATGATGAACCTTACAAAGAACTTTCATTTCTACTATGAATTCTTTAGTATTAGTTGATGTCATTCTCTTTATTGCGACCTCCTGTAAATATCACTTGTTATTTGCAAGGTATGTCATAGGACCAGTATTCCATAAAAAGGGTCAGCTTCGAGCCTCGGATCCCAGACCTGATCTCGAAGAACCCCATAGTAGACAGAGCCATATGTACCATGTCCCAGCAGATTTGCATCAGAAAAAAGATCGGTCGATGCAAGTATTTCTTCATATGTAAACACAATAGGTTTTTCCCTATCAAACACGTCTACTACCACACCTGCAATAGAGATAAACTCATAAGTCAGAATAGCTTATGTACGGTAGGAGCAAAAGGAATATAAAAGTAATCTAAATTAGCCCGTGCTAGCAATAGCTTGTCATGCCAAGTTATTAAAATGGTATTAATTGTGAGCCTCTATCCCAACATTGTAGTTTTTTTGGGTCTTATTTGGATAGAGTACTTGGGCACAGATGCTCATTTGTATTTGGTTACTTGAAGCCATGCGTGACTGAACAGGTAATGAAAGTTGTGTGCTTGCTTAACCACTGTATGACAGATCGCAGATGATGCAAATAAAAACCCTGACACAGATGTTCTATGAAGTCCCTCAGGTTAACACGACTCCATCAGGGACTTAAGTTGCACGTCACTAAATTACCAATAGTATTCTGTCACTCATAAAATACCACTTCTATAAACTGTCTTCCATTTAGTGTCACCAAATATATCCACACGATATGAACTTTATGAAGCCCATGTTCCAGAAGTGCTATAATGATAAGAGTCCAAGCATGGTTAACAGAAGGTGTGCTGACCTTTTGGAACATTGATATGATGATCCCCACCACCCTTTGTTGATTGCTTCTCATTGCCAAATTGGCAGCAGAAATATCTTCCAGAACCATAACAAAAACTACCACTCTTAAGTAGTTGAAAATTATGAGGCATGGGCTGGTTTGGACTCTTTCTCTGATTATTTGAACCTTGGCGATTGTAGTGGAAGGATTTGCACATCAGAAGTGCAAGGAGAGCAATGGCAATCAAAGCAAGTGCAACTCCCATGCCCCCAATAACCCATCCATAAGGGAATTTTGCTGAATGATGATCTGATATTTCTGCATTTTTATGTCATAGAATACTTGGTTAGTATATTACAATAAGAAAAATGTTGATCGGACATACTCCTAGTTACCAAATTTTACATTTTTAACTTGCATAAAAGAATTACATTTTTTTATATCAATACTTGAAGAGAACTATAGCAGCCTTACAATGACATGAATAATGTGCTAAAAAAACTGAAACAGAAAGATCAAATATATGAGGGCACAAGTATTGCAAATGAACATCAATACTAATATTGATCCAGAAGTACTGAAATAAGCTACTCAAAACATTAAGGAGTGAATTACATTAAGTACCTGGCATAGTATTTTGAGTGGGTGCTGGTGCAGGAACAGGGGCAGAAGACATTGCAGCATAAGGCTGGCCAGGAACTGCAAGTTATATACACTAATTAGGTAAAAACAGATTGAAGCAGATATTTTGCATGATAAAATTAATTAAAATTTTCCTTCCAAAAAATTGCATTACACTGTAGAGGACAGGAAGTTAAATTCTTTACATCTGTAATCTGATACTTGCCTTTTGTAAGAGTTGTTACCACTGAACAAAAAATTCGATCACACGATTTTTGTTAAATGGAAATAACTCAGAAATAAAATCACCATTGTACATCTTTTATGCAGCATATGTAGAAGACAATTTTTGTGATAAAGTGACTTTTATGACTCCACGGAGGTCCGATCCTACATCCCTATTTTTTTATAGTGAACTAGAAAAGAACAGTGAGAAAGTTGATGATACCAAATATGACTGTAATTATTTCTAGAGGAGGAAAATAATACTACTAAATCTATATAACAGTAAATAAACTTAAGTCTGCAAAATTAGAAAAATAAGTGGGAGGCATATGCTGGCTGAAAACGTGGATATTGCCACGCACAGTTCAAGGTCAACATCGCGTTCTTAGACCTTCTTAAGTTCCTATTAGAATGGATCTAATCATCTAAATAAGTTCCTATTAGAATGGATCTAATCATCTAAAGAAGGAAATCAATTGTGCACGCCCAGTTCTAGCTGTTCTATTTGACCTCGCTAAAGAACACACAAGTTTATAGAATATTCACTGTCAGAAATATCTGTTTTGGCACAAAACAATCTAACTTCTTCATGAAACAGTTGACAATTCAGCGCAGACACAAGATATATGCAGCCTCTGTTCGCACGGACATACTCATATTCGAAAGAATCGGAAAACCTTAGCGATCAATTAATTAGAGAAACATGCTTGCAACTACTACACGACAAGCCGACAGAAGTTAAAGGAACTGTAAATATGTCAAATAGTGTAAGCTTTTGATCAAAGATCACTGAACATTGGCTCACCCGAGTTGAGTGGGATGTAGTACACCTTCCCCGTGCTGATGGGGTCAGGGCCGGGCATGCCGTTGGCGGCCTCAATGGCGTCCATGCTTGCCCCAAACCTACTCGACAGCGATTCCACAGTGTCGCCGTCAGCGCCAACGTAGCTGAGAAGGTAGTTCCAGGGGCCGGACGAGCAGCCGCAGATCAGGTGGAGCGCCACCACGGCGCCGGGGCGCGGCGGCCGCTGAAGCGCCCCACCCGGCGGCGGAACGGCGAGGCCACCGTACGCCGCGGCCGCCACTTGGGCCGCGGTGGCGTTGAGGGGCACCGCGGAGGGGACGGTGTAGGTGGTGTTGGCGAGGTATGTGCGGGAGGCGAGGCACGAGCAGTTCTTGCGCACGAAGGCGTAGCCCGGGCTGGCGGCGGGGTCGGAGGTGAGGTCGGCGGGCGAGGCGTCGAACATGGACTGGAGCACGCTGGCGTTGCCGGCCGCCGGGAAGGCGAGGAATGCCGTGCAGACGCGGGACAGCTCGGAGCAGGCGAGCGACGACGAGGTGGCGTTCCCGGGGGCGGTATCGACGGCGGCGGCCCCGCCGGAGCAGGCGAGGGCCAGGAGGAGGATGAGGAGGCGGCGACGGGGAGGCATTGGGCCGGCTGGCTAGGGTTGGGGACTCGAGGTGGCGGGATGGTGGTGGTGGGGCTGGGGCTGAGGCTGGGGCATGGAGGTGGCAGTGGCGAGCAGAGCTCTGGATGCTTCGCGTGGTCGGGTCACCAACGCGCACTTTGCGGGGCGGCGCTGTAGAAGGAGAGGAGAAACAAGCGTGCTCGCGGCGGGTAGATCACTGCTTTTCTGCGAAATGGCCCATAAGAGCCTCTACAACCGGATCTCTCAAACCCGGCTCATTCACGGGCGGGCCGCCCGGTCACTGCCCGATCATGATTTTTTGATTCAGGCGGCCCCCTCAAAACAGTCCTCAAACGCCCGTGCTGACCGGCACCCCATATCCAGTGCGCCCGGGCACGCCCGTCATGTTGGACTCGACAACCGGACCCCGCCCCAAATTGCATCAAATTCACCTCGTCACGGATCCATTTGTTCTCTCTCTTCTTCTTCCGCCGTCCGGCTTGTAACTCAACTCCGTTGCGCATTCGCAGCTGCTTCAACGCCATGACCGCCACTCGGAAGAGCGCTCCCGTCCTCGCCACGGGGGACGTCGTCGCCGCCCGGACGCCACCGTGGTACATCCGGCAACTCTTTGGCTTCGCCTTTCGCTTGATGTGTTCGACACGATGACCGACTGGTATTGTGATTTTGTTAGGTAAATGATGGATTCCAATGCTTCGTCGGACGAGGAGTATGGACCGACGGAGCTTGACCAAATGATTCAAGATGAGTTCTTCGATTCGTCGGATTCGGACGAATAAGTGGACATGAGCATACAAGAGGAAATCGACCGGCAAGTGGAGCATATTCTCAACTTCAAGGGCTCAATCAAAGGGAGAAGAGTGATCAACCGGGAAAGGATGTCCGAAGCAAAGCTACTGCAGAAGGACTACTTTGCTCCCACACCTGCTTTCCCGGGATGATCCATGGTTTCGTCGCCGTTTTCGCTTGCGGAAACCATTGTTTTTGCGCATTGTGCAGGGAGTGGAGGCACACGACCACTACTTCAAGCTGGCAAGGGATTGCTGCGGCCAACTCTCTTTCTCGCCCAAGCAGAAGTGCACGGCTGCTCTGAGGATGCTTGCACTTCGTACTGCTGCAGACATCGTTGGTGAGATGGTCAGGATGAGGGAGAGCACGTGCCTGAAGACTACTGTCAAATTTGCGCGCGTCGTGGTTGAGGTGTTTGGACCGGAGTATCTCAGAGAACCAAATGCGCAGGACACGGAGAAGTTGTTGGCTATTGGAGAGGCAAGAGGGTTCCCAGGAATGCTCAGATCAATTGATTGCATGCATTGGCAATGGAAAAACTGCCCCAAAGGTATGCGGGGAATGTATCAAGGTCACACCAGAGAGACCACCATCATACTAGAAGCGGTGGCATCACATGACTTATGGATTTGGCATGCTTTGTTTGGAATGTCCGGTTCTCACAATAACATCAACGTGCTTCAACGATCTCCGGTGTTCAGGAGGCTTTGCAATGGGGAATCACCGCCGTGCAACTACACCGCCAACGGCCGGGACTACAACATGGGGTACTATCTTGTCGATGGTATCTATCCTCAGTGGGCGGCATTTGTGAAGACCATATCCGAGCCGCATGGCAATAAACAGAGCCACTTTGCAACAATGGAGGAAGCGGCTAGGAAGGACGTGGAGAGGGCATTTGGTGTGCTTCAGGCTCGTTGGGGAATTGTGCGGAGCGCTACAATGATGTGGGAGTCAAAAACTTTGTGGTAGCTGATGACATGTTGTGTTATTCTGCACAATATGATCGTCGAGGATGAGGGTGATGGTGTAGCCCAAACCCGTGATTTTGAAGCACCCGGAGAACAAGTTGAAATCCCGGAAGATCAAGATGCGGCTCAGCTTATGAACTTTCTGCATATGCATCAAAATCTTCGAGATCAGCAGGTGAACACACAGCTACTCAATGATCTTGTGGAGCACATGTGGATCCACAATGGCAACCAAGAAGGCAATGCTTGAGTTTGGCACTTCAAATAAATTTTTTGTAAACGCTATGTATGCTTGATACGAACAATAGCTATTTACGTGAAACATTGTGTTGCATGATCAACATGCATGTATTTGCATGGATTTAAGAGTCCGAATTTGAGATATGTGGATACCTGGAACGAAATATGAGGACCCGTCCGGATGCGCCCGTGGGCGTGGCCGGGAATGTCCGTGGGTATTTGAGGGGTCGGATTTGCCAAGTCTGGATGTAGATGATCTAATGCACCACTTCATTGTCTGTGTCGTTGAGGTAGATTTGCTAGACTCACAGCATATCCAACTTAGACGTTAAAATGCCGCAACCATCCGGACCAAGGCGCGTACATTTGTCTCAAATTCGTGAACCGTACGCACATCAGGAGATACAAGGTACGTGCGTGTCACTCCGGTTCCACCTAAAAACCGAAGGAAATATGCCCTAGAGGCAATAATAAAGTTGTTATTTTATATTTCCTTATTTCATGATAAATATTTATTATTCATGCTAGAATTGTATTAACCAGAAACTTGATACATGTGTGGATACATAGAAAAAATACCGTGTCCCTGGTAAGCCTCTACTAGACTAGCTCGTTGATCAAATATGGTTAAGTTTCCTAACCATAGACATGTTTTGTCATTTGATAAATGGGATCACATCATTAGGAGAATGATGTGATGGACAAGTCCCATTCGTTAGCTTAGCATTTTGGTCGTTTAGTTTTATTGCTATTGCTTTCTTCATGTCAAATACATATTCCTTCGACTATGAGATTATGCAACTCCCGGATACCGGAGGAATGCCTTGTGTGATATCAAACATCACAACGTAACTGGGTGGTTATAAAGATGCTCTACAGGTACCTCAGAAGGTGTTTTTTGAGTTGGCATAGATCGAGATTAGGATTTGTCACTTCGAGTATCAGAGAGGTATGTCTGGGCCCTCTCGGTGATACACATCGTAAGAAGCATTGCAAGCAAAGTGACTAATGAGTTAGTTGCAGGATGATGTATTACAAAATGAGTAAAGAGACCTGCCGGTAACGAGATTGAACTAGGTATGAAGATGCCGATGATCGAATCTCGGGCAAGTAACATACCGATGACAAAGGGAATAACGTATGTTGTCATAATGGTCTGACCGATAAAGATCTTCGTAGGATATGTAGGAGCTAATATGATCATCAGGTTCCGCTACTGGTTATTGACCGGAGAGGTGTCTCGGTCATGTCTACATAGTTCTCAAACCCGTAGGGTCCGCATGCTTAACGTTCGATAACGATATTGTATTATATGCGTTATGTGATTTGGTGACTGAATGTTGTTCAGAGTCCCGGATGAGATCACGGACATGACGAGGAGTCTCGAAATGATTGAGAGGTAAAGATTGATATACAGGACGATAGTATTTGGACACCGGAAGTGTTCCGGAGGGTATCGGGTACGTATTGGGTCACCGGAAGGGGTTTCGGGCACCCCTGGCAAAAGATATGGGCCTATTGGGCCAAGAGGGGAAACACACCAGCCACTAGTGGTGGTGTGCCCCCATATGGGCCGAACCAGGAGGAGAAGGAAAGAGGGGAAGGGAAAGGGAAAGGGGGGATTCAGCTCCCCCTTCGTTCCCTCCTCCCTCCTCTTTCCTTCCTCTCCGGCAAATAAGGAAAGGGGGCGAATTGGGGAGAGACCCCAAGTAGGATTCGGCCTACTTGGGGCGCCCCTGGCTGCCTCCCCTCTCCCCCCACCTATATATACATGGGGGGCGCCTAGAACACACAACATCAATTGTTACCTGCGTGCGGCGCCCCTCTCCACATTTTACACCCCCGGTTATATCCTCGCGGTGCTTAGGCGAAGCCCTGCAAGGATCACTTCACCATCACCGTCACCACGCCGTCGTGTTGACGGAACTCATCTACTACCTCGACACCTTGTTGGATCAAGAAGGTGAGGGACATCATCGAGCTGAACGTGTGCAGAACTCGGAGGTGCCGTACTTTCGATGCTTGATTGGTCGGAGCTAGAAGAAGTTCGACTACATCAACCACGTTGTCAAACGCTTTCGCTTATGGTCTACAAGGGTACATAGACACACACACTCTCCCCCTCATTGCTATGCATCTCCTAGATAGATCTTGCGCGAGCGTAGGATTTTTTTGAAATTGCATTCTATGTTCCCCAACAAAAACATCTCCCGTGCACGGGCCCTCTCTCATGTGGCTGCATCTCCACTCCCTACGTCGCATTCATGTTGGTCCATAGCAAACACATCCGGTCACTGGAGATAACATTGAAATGGCATGTCGCCTGAGAGCACCGCTCGTGCCTCGCCCCAGTCTTCGCGAATGTTCAATGTCAAAGAGACGTGACCGGACGGGACGGGACGGGATGGCTATCTATCACATTCAAGGTGGTTGATTATCCGTTGGAGATGCTTGCAATGATGAATCAAGTCCAGAGAAACTTGAACTATGACAATTTGGTCCTATTCCACATTCTGTGCAACACCATCACCCCAACTAACAGGCCCGACAAGATCAAAGGAATTGTCCAAAATGCAGTTCAGCCATCTCGATAGGAATTCATTTTGAACTTGGCATATGTTGTTGAAGCCCCTCAAGCCCTGAAACCTTATGCTCCATGGGTTTATATGCTATTGAGCAGATTACTGGGAAGCGGTACTTTTGCCCCTATATCCCGAAGTCTTACATCCCTCCTGTTCGTGATACTCTTTGAATTATCAAGAACAGTGGCAAAGGCAAAGGTCCTGCTATTTCTGAAGAGAATGCTCCAGCTAATGCACCGAAGGTTAAACAAACTATTGTTGAAGTCCCGAAGGATGAAAATCCATCGATGTATGAGATTTTCCTTTGAACTCAGCAAACTTTGGAGAAGCATATCAAGTTGGATCGAATGGATAAGGTTCATATGATGATCGAAATAATCTCTTGCACAATTGTGCTTGCTGAGCATTGCTTTCGGTGAAGGAAGAGAAGAATCACACCTGGACTCTTTTTCAGAAGCATTACACTCGAGACCGGATCCATGCCAAGGGCATCGGGAAAGAGTATGACTATCTAGACATGTTTGATGTTCCTCGCTTGTGAAGACAAACTCCAGTGCTGCCACAAAGATCTTAATCGACTGACATGCTATTTATCAAACTAGATGATGAAGCAGATGAGACTGAAGTCACTTCTGTGTACTACCCCGATGAGTTGTGTCTCAAAGGAAAATCAGCTCACACTCCTGAAGCCAAAGCAAGAAGCTATGCTGCTGCTCGCGTCTGCATCTACTACCGCTGGATCTGTTTCCCCAAACAGTTCTAGCTCTGCTGGTTCTTCGAACGAGTACTTCCTCGTGTTCTCTCGTTCCCTTTCTTATGCTTGTAGACAAAAAGGGGGAGATGTTCATCAAGGGTCTAGATGTGCAGGTCTTTTGCCAGGGGCTTGGTTTTCATTCGTCATTTGCTTATTTGAACATTTGGTTTTCATTCATATCTTGAACTATTTCAGTTTGGTCGTTGAACTTTTATATTACCGCATGTGGTGCTGGTGAACATCTTGGCATGTAATGTTAATAACCCCCTCCAATGTTATCGCTATCTATCTGTTTTGCAAGTGGACTATATCAAAATGTTCATTGATTTGTCTCTCTTGCTTTGTTTATTCTCGGTAATCTAACTTACAGGGGGAAATCTTTCAAAAATGGATTTGATATGCTTTGAAATAATTCGATTCTCTTGCTCTCTTATTCTTTGTTAATCCAACTTGCAAGAGAGAACACTTCGGAGATGGATCTGAAATTTATGAGTGATTGTCTGAGGAAAACTTCCCTCCTTGTTTCTGAGACAAATAATTTCAAAGGCTTTGTATTATTGAATCAAATATTTTCAAAGGCTTTGTTTTGCAGGAGTCGTTCTACTCAGATTTCATAGAGCATTGATCAACCTTTCTTCCATCGGTTCATATTTTCAATGAAACTCGCTTCCAAAGATTTATGTACCGCCCCTTCCTCTCCAACATATGCAGAACTTCGGATTATCAGTTTTTTAGTTAGATGCATACATATTGGGGGAGCATACTCTATCTCCGGATATAGCCCAAACTTTTACTTTCCGCACATTCTAGTTACTCTCATCTATACTCTTTGATGTCTTCTATTTTGCCAACGATCGTCCAGAAATGGGGAGATTGTTGGTGCAAAGGCCCCTTCCCTCTGTGTTTTGGAGATTATTGACAGAAACAACAACCGAGTGATTTGTTTGCTAGTGCACACATAGAGAAATAGTCCATCGAGTACCGAGAGGAATGTTGTATTCCCCTCTGAAGTTCGAAGGACTTTGCTAAGAAACATATGTGGTGCAAATGAGATGGGTATACATTTCGAGAAGAAAGAGTATTGAGAAGATTCTGTGGGAGAATTGACCTCTTAAAATTATTGCCCACACGAAGCAATTTTCAGCCCATGTGTCCGAAGAAGAATGGCTGCAGTCGAGAAGATTGAAGGAAAAGCAAAGATGTAGCATTCGTTTTGTTGTTATTTTTGTCTTATCTGAGTCATAGGACCTCCATACTATTAAGAAGGTATAGGTTCTTGAAGCTTGGATCTGCTGCGATGTTTATCCGAAACCTATGGAAGATTGAGAGAAATCTCTTTGTGCACCGAATGATTACTTGTCAGTGAGAGATAGTTGTTTGATAACCCACAAGTATAGGGGATCAATTGTAGCTTTTTTGATAAATAAGATTTTCGAACCCAACGAGGAGCTAAAGGTCGAATTTATATTCCCTTCAAGTTCTATCGACCATTGATACAACTCTAGGCACACTTGACGTTTGCTTTACCTCAAGTATGAAACTATTTTGTAGGTGTGATAGGATAGATTTGCAAGAATAAAACTAGGAGTACTTAGCGAGAATAAAAGTATGAGTAATTTGCAAGATAACAAAAGTTAGTTGTTTAGTAGAAAGATTTTTATAAAACAAGAGAAGGATTTGTCCATAGGCAATCGATAACTAGATCGGTAATCATTATTGCAATTTTATATGAGGGAGAGACATGAGCTAACATACTTTTCGTACTTGGATCATATGCATTGGAACTCTGGAAAGCATCCGCAACTAACAAATATCATTAAGGTAAAACCCAACCATAGCATTAAGTAGCAAGTCCTCTTTACTCCCATATACTACAACTCCCTTACTCGGATATGTGTTTCACTCACTCACGCCACCCACTATAAGTGAATCATGAACGTATTGCAATGCCCTACAACAAGAATCCCACATGCTTGCATGACACAGAGGGCACCATAGGACAACACCAAAATAAAACATACAACTCAAACCAATCACAATCATCAATTAACCCATAGGACAAAACAAATCTACTCAAACATCATAGGACGGAAACACAACATTGGATAATAATATGAAGCTTGAAGCACCATGTTTAGGTAGAGCTTACAACGGGGAGAAGAGGTGTTACACCGCTGCATAGAGGGGAGGGGAGTTGGTGATGATGGCAGTGAAGTTGTTGGTGTAGATCATCGTCATGATGATTGCCCCGGCGGCATTCCGGCACCACTCGCAGAGAGGGGGTGAGGGAGTCCTGGACTAGGGGGTGTCCAGATAGCCGAACTATCATCATCGGCCGGACTCCAAGACTATGAAGATACAAGATTGAAGACTTCGTCCCGTGTCCGGATGGGACTTTCCTTGGCGTGGAGGGCAAGCTTGGCGATACGGATATGTAGATCTCCTACCATTGTAACCGACTCTGTGTAACCCTAGCCCTCTCTGGTGTCTATATAAACCGGAGGGTTTTAGTCCATAGGACACAATAACAACTACAACCATACCATAGGCTAGCTTTTAGGGTTTAGCCTCCTTGATCCCGTGGTAGATCCACTCTTGTACTACGCATATCATCAATATCAATCAAGCAGGAGTAGGGTTTTACCTCCATCAAGAGAGCCCGAACCTGGGTAAAAACATCGTGTCCCTTGTCTCCTGTTACCATCCGCCTAGACGCACAGTTCGGGACCCCCTACCCGAGATCCGCCGGTTTTGACACCGACATTGGTGCTTTCATTGAGAGTTCCTCTGTGTCGTCACCGATAGGCTCGATGGCTCCTTCGATCATCAACAACAACGACGCAGTCAGTGGTGAGGCCTTTCTCCCCGACAGATCTTCAGATTGGCGGCTTTGCATCGCGGGCCAATTATTTGGGCCATCCGAGCAGATCGAAGCTACGCCCGCCGTCAGTCGATTTGGAAGTCTGAACTTTCGGCCGACATCCGCGGAGACTTGATCTTCGATGGATTCGAGCCACACCGAGCGCGCCAGACCGCGTCGCGATGGGCATGACTTAGCTCGCTGCCGGACGGTGCCTCGAGGTCAAGATATGAGTCCTCCGACCCTTAATTCGGAGCCGGCTGCGCATATCGAGGACGGGTGGCTAGACACCGCCTCGGGGGCTTCAACCTCTACGGCGATGGAGCCGAATACTGACCTTGTCCCTAGTGAAGCTCGTGACTCCGAGGTGCCAGACTCCTCGCCGGACTCCGAACGTCCCGCGCCCCCTCCAATCGAATCCGATTGGACGCCGATCATGGAGTTCACCGCTGCGGACATCTTTCAACACTCACCTTTCGGCGACATCCTGAATTCGCTAAAATATCTCTCGTTATCAGGAGAGCCTTGGCCGGACTGCGGTCAGGACGGTTGGGATGCGGACGACGAAGAAATTCAAAGCCCACCCACCACCCACTTAGTAGCCACTGTCGATGATCTAACCGACATGCTAGACTTCGACTCCGAAGACATCGACGGTATGGACGACGATGCCAGAGACGACCAAGAACCAGCGCCTACTGGGCACTGGAAAGCCACCTCGTCATATGACATATACATGGTGGATATCCCAAAGGATGGGAATGGCGAAGGAACGACGGAGGAAGACCCTCCAAGAAACAGCCCAAGCGCCGGCGTCGGGCGCCATTTAAATCCCGCCACAAAGAAGAATGGAGATTTCGCACCGGAGACAATAACACCCCTGCATAAAGTGCGAAGACAACCCTCCAAAGAAGATTCAGACAGAGGACGGAGACGCCAACCCTCATGAGAGAGCGGCAGACGAAGAGGTAGAGGATGATAACTACATGCCTCCCTCTGGAGACGAGGCAAGCCTCGGCGACGACAAATTCGTCGTGCCTAAGGATCCCGTCAAACAAGAGCGTTTTAAATGCAGTCTTATGGCCACGGCAAGCAGCCTCAAGAAAAAGCAGCAACAACTTAAAGCTGATCAAGATCTGCTAGCCAATAGATGGACTGAAGTCCTTGCAACCGAAGAGCATGAACTCGAACGCCCCTCCAAAAGCTACCCCAAACGCAAGCTGCTCCCTCGATTAGAGGAGGAGGCATATAAACCTGCATCACCAGCGCACAATACGGCTGACCGACCACATCGTGGCCGCGACAGAGAGGCCTCTAGGCCCTCCACTAGAACCGTACCCCGGCACCGCTCGAAAAGTACTAAGCCACGGGGGAATGCGCCGGACTTGCGAGACATATTGGAGGATAAGGCAAGACAATCAAGATCGATCTACGGATCGCGGGGGCGCCCCACGATGCGCGATGACAACCGTCGCGCCGGATACAGCAACTCCGGCAAGGCCGAACACAGTAGACAAAGCTCGCTTGAGCTACGTCGTGATATAGCCCAATATAGAGGCGCCACACACCCACTATGCTTCACAGATGAAGTAATGGATCATCAAATCCCCGAAGGGTTCAAACCCATGAACATTGAATCCTACGATGGCACAACAGACCCCACGGTTTGGATCGAAGACTATCTCCTTCATATCCACATGGACCGCGGTGACGATCTTCACGCCATCAAATATCTCCCACTCAAGCTTAAAGGACCAGCTCGGCATTGGCTTAATAGCTTGCCAGCAGAATCAATTGGGTGTTGGGAGGACCTGGAAGCCGCATTCCTTGACAACTTCCAGGGCACATATGTGTGACCACCGAGCCGCCGATGACCTAAGCCACATAATTTAGCAAATGATGAATCGCCGCATAATTCTAGACACGGTTCTTAACAAAGAAAAATCAAATCGCCGACCGTCCGGATGCAGAGGCCCTCGCAGACTTCAAACACAACATCCGCGACGAGTGGCTGGCCCGACACCTAGGACAGGAAAAGCCGAAATCCATGGCAGCCCTCACATCACTCATGACCCGCTTTTGCGCGAGAGAGGACAGCTGGCTAGCCCGCAGTAACAACCTCAGCAAAAATTCTGGTAGTCCGGATACCAATGATCGCAATGGTAGGTCGCGTCGCAGCAAGAACAAACGCCGCGTTAATGGCGATAACACTGAGGATACGGCAGTCAACGCCGGATTCAGAGGCTCCAAACCCGGTCAGCGGAAAAAGCCATTCAAAATAACTACTCCGGGTCCGTCCAATTTGGACCGAATACTCGACCGCTTGTGCTAGATACACGGCACCCTAAAAGCCGCTTAATCACACCAACAGGACTGTTGGGTATTCAACAGCAGCAAGCTAATTGTCAAAACAATGACAAGGGGCTGCACTGGCGATGACGAGGAAGAGACCCGACCACGAACAATAGAGGATGTAGGTTTTTCACAAGTGCGGATAGTGAACATGATATACGCAACCCACATACCCAAGAGGGAGCGGAAGCGTGCACTCGTGGACGATACGCTGATGGAGCCGATCGCCCCAAAGTTCAACCCATGGTCCTCCCGCCCGATCACTTTTGATCGAAGGACCACCCACCAAGATCCGCCATGGCGGATTCGCCGCATTGGTTTTAGACCCAATCGCCGATGGATTTCACCTCACCGTAGTCCTCGATGGACGGCGGCAAGAGCTCTGAACCTCGCTTTATCACGATATAAAGGCGCAAGATGGGCATAGACCCTCAAGGATTAAACCCACAAAGACGACCTTCAAAGGCGCCATACCGTGTAGAGGCCAATTGTATAGGCTCACCACACTTGAAGTGGTCTTCGGATCCCCGGATAACTTTCGAAGCGAGGAGTTAATCTTCGACATAGTTCCGTTCCGCAGCGGCTATCATGCTCTTCTCGGACGGACCGCGTTTGCAAAGTTCAACGCGGTGCTGCACTATGCATACCTCAAGCTCAAGATGCCAGGCCCTCGAGGAGTCATCACGGTCAACGGAAACACTGAACGCTCCCTGCGAACGGAGGAACACACCGCATCTCTCGCGGCAGAAGTACAGAGCAGCCTCTTAAGGCAATTCTCGAGTCCAGCCGTTAAGCGATCGGACACGGCTAAACGCGCCTGAAGTAACCTACAACAAGACCACCTGGCATGTTCCGAGCGCGCGTAGCAATGCGGCCCCAACCCCAGCCCTTGCAAAATTGCAAGACTGGTCCTTCGCGTACATCATTACGCTCTGGAGATACCATGGGCATAGGGGAGGGGCACGACCACGACAGCCCGTATCGCAGCTTAACCACACCGGGGCTCCCAAGTGTGTCATTCTTTTTTTTTTCTTTTTCTTACCCACAGGACTCCGCTCACTGAGGGTCTCGTCCGTGAAGAGACCCGCCAACTCGTGATGCAACAACCGGGGAAGGAGAAAGGCTACGACGAGTATCCGTGTGGTCTCCATTACGAGCATTAAATCTGTTTTATACACCATTCCGCAGCCTATCCCTGGAGGGGGACATGTTTAATAGTCCCATCCCTTGCTTACCGCACTATTTGTATCGTTCTGCATTCATGGTGGTATTTCTTGAATAAACAATGCATCGCTTTTTGCTTATAATTGCATTTCTTTCTTATACATATGTTCATTTATGACATGTTGCATCCGTACACTTTGGTACGGCTAAATACACTAGGGGCTTAAGTTCCCCACATTATGGTGTGATAAGTCGAACACTTTCACAAGTGCGGCACTCAACTTATAGCATTATATGCATCAACTCAATCATGTCTTGGGTCAATAGTTGGGTTTGCCTGGCCCCATGTTTTGGTACCTTACGCCCGCTGTATCGGCTAAGGTAGCACTGGAGAACCATCGCGATTGGGCCCAGTTGAGCTGGGCGAGCGATCGATGGAGAAAGCTAAAACCGACCGTCATGATAAGGCGAGAGCTGGTCGCTGTTCGAGAGGTTTTTTCGAGTCCCTAAAGACTTATGCCGCTTAGTGCGAGGAACTGCTTTGTCCGCCCAGCGTGATAGCGCCCAACTCGGTCTTCCTAACACTAGGGGCTTCACCAAATTTAAAATTATAGAATTCTATGGCTAAGTGAGAGTGTTCAAGCATTATAAGTCCGGTTGCCTCGCTCGTTGTGTTGAGCGCCTCCTAGATGGACCCAAAATGGGAACAAGAGCGCCAAGTTTATCCCGAACACCACAAAGACTCGTGGCATGGGGGCTAAAGCCGACGACTTGCTATCTCTCGATTTGATAAACGGCCGCACAAAAGGTAATATTTTAAATTAACAAGCGTTGCTTAGCGATATGAACAAAGTTTTCAAATTGCGTGATAACAAAATGCGAGTCTACTCAAATATTACATCTTTGAGCACTCACCCGCAATCATGCGGCACCCTTCAGACACTTATAATACATCTCGGGCGTGCGATACTCCTTGCCCGTCGGTGGCGCGTCTGTCACAAGCTTCTCGGCATCCATCCCGCCCTGATGCACCTTTTGCACGGCCCGACGGCACCTTCAATGCAGGAGGAGTGCTTGACGACTTCAACCCTGTGGACACGATCCACCAGCCGCAGACCAGTCAAGTAGCTCCTGTGCATGGCCTCCTTGGGCCACAAATTAACTATGAGGCCTTTCATGGCCTGCTCGCCACCTTAGGAGCTCGACCACCGCTTCCACTGGTCGCTATAAGCACCGGATGTCCGCCTCAAAGATATTGAGACCAGAAGTCCTTCTCCGTCGAGCTCCTCTCCTCGGCCCGGTAGTAAGCGGCAGCATCGGACACGCTGCGTGGCAGATCTACGAACGCTCCTGGAGAGCTCCGAATTCGGGTAAGTAATAGGTAATTCACATTCACATGCTTGCTTTGCATGAAAAATGCCTTACCCGCCGCTATTTTCTTCAACGCCTCGATTTCCTGGAGGGCCTTGTGGGCTTCGGCCTTAGCAGCTTTGGCACTCTCAAGAGCCGACGCAAGCTCGGACTCTCGAGTCTTCGAGTCACGCTCCAAACCCTCGTGCTTTTCCACGAGAGCCTGGAGCTCTTGCTGCACCTCCGCCACCCGCGCCTCCTGCTTCTCTCGCTTGGCTGCTCAGCGGCAGATTGTGTTCGGCCATGACACCGCCTCCTTCAGGTTGCCACCTGCTCATAGCCCCGGAGTACCCACGTTATCCTCAAGTATTTCTCTTGCAACCAAATTCTTTTCTCAGAAGGTACAACTTTAATACGGTGTTACTCACCTTCCTTGTCCTCGAGCTGCTTTGGCACGGCCGAGCTTGCTCTCGGACCGCCGAGGCTCGCTTCAAGGTATTGACCTAAGCAATCAAGGCGGCAGAGGTCAAAGAATGCAGCCTGCAATCCCATATTGACATAATTTTTTCAGACTCTGCAGATATCTTTTAGATCCTCATCCGCTTTTGTTTCCAAACACCAAATCGAGCATCGTGGGCTACTGCCTATGCGGTATTATATTACATATCTTAAAATTCTTACCTCAAAGCTCGTTAGAAGGTCTGCCGCAAGCTTCGGTCAGCCCGCTCTTGGCGAAGTGAACCTTTCAATCACCACACTCATGACAAGGTGGTGTTCTTCTTCGATGGAAGCGCCGTTGAGCGCCCCAGCAAGTTATCCGCGCCCCGGTTGACGGAGGCCGCGGCGTTACGATCTTGCCCTTCTTACGAAGGGCCCGCCACGGATTCCGGACCATTGCAGTTCCGGCGGAGTCCGGCAAAGTCCGGAGGTTGCCTGCGGCACCTCGGGGCCTCCTCCTCTGGTGGGTCCTTCCGGGATCCCACCTCGGCGTCGTCGGCCATGGGAGGTGGAGGCGGTCGGAAGAGAATCCATATCTGATGTGCCCAAGGACCCGCTCGACGAAGCGGGAAGATCGTCCTTGGGCGGACTATGCGGCATTAGAAAGACACCAAAGCGACAAAAAGAAAAATTATAAATCATCTAGGAGTCCGAATACTTACGATCTCGCCAGGGCTTGGCCCTTGAGGGCCACTCCTCGCCGCCGCCGACGCTAAGGTATCAGTCCGGGAAGGGTCCTTCCTTCTTGACCCTTCGCCCCCTCGCTGGGGAGGCCTTCTCTTCTTCTCTCGCCGGGAGAGGCCTCTTCTTCTCCTCCTCGCCCTCGTGGGAGGAGTCCGCCTCGGAGTCATCGGACGATGAGTCCGATACCACCTGACGTCGGGAACTCTTTCGGGTTCCCGTGGCCTTCTTCTTGGCATTCTTCTCCGGCACCACGTAAAGTGCCGGGACCAGCAGCCCTGTCAAACGGGCATCCGCTGGGTCCTCTGGAAGGGGAGCCAGACAGTTAACCTGTCTGGATGTCTTCTGCCAGGCCTGTTAAAAGGCATTGGGAGTTTAGATCCCGCATAGAGTCAAACTATGAAAAGCGAGTGTCTCATAAAGGATAACCTAGCTTACCTCACCAGCTAGACGCTGCGTGCTGAATCCGCGATCTTCGGTAGCGGATGCGGGGGCCTCGCCGCCCTTGAACAGCACCCTCCAGGCATCTTCGTACGTAGTGTCGAAGAGCCCGCTCAAGGTCCGGTGCTGTGCCGGATCAAACTCCCACAAAGTGAAGTCCCGTTGTTGGTAGGGGAGAATCCGGCGGATGAGCATGACCTGGATCACGTTGACAGGCTTGAGCTTCTTGTTCACTGTGGTTTGGAGACAGGATCGAGTCCGGCCGGCTCTTCGAACTACCCCATAGCAGGCCCTTCTTTCCGGAGGTGAGCGCATGGGGATGCCAGATCTGAATTCGGGGGCCGCTGCCCATTTAGGGTCACGCGGCTCGGTGATGTAGAACCACCCCGATTGCCACCCTTTGATGGTTTCCACGAAGGCGCCTTCGAGCCAAGTGACGTTGGGCATTTTGCCCACCATGGCACCTCCGCACTCCGCTTGGCTGCCCTTCACAACCTTCGGCTTGACATTGAAGGTCTTGAGCCACAGGCCGAAGTGGGGCTGGATGCAGAGGAAGGCCTCGCACACGACGATAAACGCCGAGATGTTGAGGATGAAATTCGGGGCCAGATCATGGAAATACAGGTCGTAGTAGAACATGAGCCCCCGGACAAAAGGGTGGAGTGGGAAGCCCAGTCCGCGAAGGGAATGGGGAAGGAATACCACCCTCTCATGGGGCCCGGGGGTGGGGATGAGCTGCCCCTCGTCGGGGAGCCGGTGTGCGATGTCGCTGGACAGATATCCGGCGCTGCGCAGCTTCTTGATGTGCCCTCCAGAACGGAGGAGGCCATCCACTTGCCTCCGCTCCGGACATGGCCGAGAAGGTCGAGGTGAGATGTGCGGACTTGGGCGCTGGAGCTCGAAAAGCGGAGATGGATAAGCAAAGGAGGAAGAAGGCGAGGTAAAAAGGTGGATCCTTATCCCTTATATATGGGCGGACGAAACTATGCGCCCCCACCGCCCGGTAAAACTCGCTATCTCCCAAGCGCGCAATCAATGGCGCGTTGGGTTACCCACGTCCGTATTGATGGGAATCCCGGATAAGGGGAACACGATCTCTGCTTCGACAAGACGTGCCAAGGAAACCGCTTCGCTAAACGCGCTAAGGTGGTATAATAAAAATGATTCAAGTAAAGGCTTGGTTGTGGTGTGACGTCACGCCACAGGAGACGTCAGCAGATTGAACTTGTGTAGATATTATTCTCTCTAAGGTGGTATGTGGAATTTATTTTATAGAGCCGGAGACTATCCAGGTGTTCACAATCTTCTATGAATTATTCGGAGGAGGAACCCGCCTTGCAATGCCGAAGACAATATGCGCGCCGGACTCGTCGTCATTGAAGCTGGTTTAGGGCTACCGAGGAGTCCTCGACTAGGGGGTGTCCGGATAGCCGAACTATCATCATTGGCCGGACTCCAAGACTATGAACATACAAGATTGAAGACTTCGTCCCGTATCCGGATGGGACTTTCCTTGGCGTGGAAGGCAAGCTTGGCGATACGGATATGTAGATCTCCTACCATTGTAACCGACTCTGTGTAACCCTAGCCCTCTCCGGTGTCTATATAAACCGGAGGGTTTTAGTCCATAGGACACAATAACAACTACAATCATACCATAGGCTAGCTTCTAGGGTTTAGCCTCCTTGATCTCGTGGTAGATCCACTCTTGTACTACCCATATCATCAATATCAATCAAGCAGGAGTAGGGTTTTACCTCCATCGAGAGGGCCCGAACCTGGGTAAAAACATCGTGTCCCTTGTCTCCTGTTACCATCCACCTAGACGCACAGTTCGGGACCCCCTACCCGAGATCCACCGGTTTTGACACCGACAGGGGGGAGAGCCCCCCTCCTTCTTGTTATTATTCCTTGGCCTCCCCCTAGATGGGAGGAGAGTTCCTCCTCTGGTCCATGGCCACCATGACGGCAGAGGGACAGGAACGGTTCTTGCTAAGCCCGTAGAAGCCACGTAAAATTTGCAACAAGAAAGTAGAGGACGTCTAACTTGTTTTTGCAGGGCATGTTGTGATGTGATATGGTCAAGACGTGATGCTATATTTCATTGTATGAGATGATCATGTTTTGTAACCGGTTATCGGCAATCGGCAGGAGCCATATGGTTGTCGCTTATTGTATGAAATGCAAACACCTCGTAATTGCTTTACTTTATCACTAAGCGGTAGCGATAGTCATAGAAGCAATAGATGGCGAACGACAACGATGCTATGATGGAGATCAAGGTGTCGCTACGGTGGCGATGGTGATCACGACGGTGCTTAGAAGATGGAGATCACAAGCACAAGATGATGATGGCCATATCATATCACTTATATTGATTGCATGTGATGTTTATCCTTTATGCATCTTATCTTGCTTTGATTGACGGTAGCATTTTAAGATGATCTCTCACTAAAATTATCAAGAAGTGTTCTCCCGAGTATGCACCGCTATGAAAGTTGTTCGTCTTTGAGACACCACGTGATGATCGGGTGTGATAGGCTCTACGCTCAAATACAACGGTGCAAAAACAGTTGCACACGCGAGTACTCAAAGTTAAACTTGATGAGCCTAGCATATAACAGATATGGCCTCGAACACGGAGACCGAAAGGTCGAGCGTGAATCATATAGTAGATATGATCAACATAGTGATGTTCACCATTGAAACTACTCCATCTCACGTGATGATCGGACATGGTTTAGTTGATTTGATCACGTGATCACTTAGATGACTAGAGAGATGTCTATCTAAGTGGGAGTTCTTAAGTAATATGATTAATTGAACTTAAATTTATCATGAACTTAGTACCGACAAGTATTTTGCTTGTCTATGTTTGTTGTAGATAGATGGCTCGGCCGTTGTTCCGTTGAATTTTAATGCGTTCCTTGAGAAAGCAAAGTTGAAAGATGATGGTAGCAATTACACGGATCGGGTCCGTAACCTTAGGATTATCCTCATTGCTGCACGTAAGAATTACGCCTGGAAGCACCGCTAGGTGCCGTGCCCATCGCTGATGTAACCGACGACGTTAAGAACGCCCGCGAGTAAAGCTGATGACTACTCGATAGTTCAGTGTGCCATGCTTTACGGCTTAGAATCGGGTCTTCAACGATGTTTTGAACGTCATGGAGCAAATGAGATGTTCCAGGAGTTGAAGTTAATATTTCAAGCAAATGCCCGAATTGAGAGATATGAAGTCTCCAATAAATTCTATAGCTGCAAGATGGAGGAGAATCGTTCTGTCAGTGAACACATACTCAAAATGTCTGGGTATAATAATCACTTGATTCAACTGGGAGTTAATCTTCCGATGATAGTGTCATTGATGTAATTCTTCAATCATCGCCACCAAGCTACAAGAGCTTCGTGATGAACTATAATATGCAAGGGATGGACAAGACTATTCCCGAGCTCTTCGCAATGCTAAAAGCCGCGGAGGTAGAAATCAAGAAGGAGCATCAAGTGTTGATGGTTAACAAGACCACCAGTTTCAAGAAAAGGGCAAAGGAAGAAGAAGGAACTTCAAGAAGAACAACAAACAAGTTGTTGCTCAAGAGAAGAAACCCAAATCTGGACCTAAGCACGAGATCGAGTGCTTCTCTCGCAAGCGCATCGACACCGAAGCGGAACTGCCCCAAGTATTTGGCGGATAAAAAGGATGGCAAAGTGAACAAAGGGACTAAGGATTAAGCGAAGATTGGCTAAGGACGAGGTGACGATGCGCGTGGGAAATGGTTCCAAAGTCGATGTGATCGCGGTCGGCACGCTACCTCTACATCTACCATTGGGATTAGTTTTAGACCTAAATAATTGTTATTTGGTGCCAGCGTTGAGCATGAACATTATATCTGGATCTTGTTTGATGTGAGACGGGTATTCATTTAAATCAGAGAATAATGGTTGTTCTATTTATATGAGTAATATCTTTTATGGTCATGCACCCTTGAAGAGTGGTCTATTTTTATTGAATCTCGATA
This sequence comes from Aegilops speltoides, assembly GCA_021437245.1. Taxonomy (NCBI): domain Eukaryota; kingdom Viridiplantae; phylum Streptophyta; class Magnoliopsida; order Poales; family Poaceae; genus Aegilops; species Aegilops speltoides. The sequence goes on from CM038143.1 coordinate 380,250,328, forward strand.
GTAGTGATACACATATTCATAGTGTTGAAACCAAAAGATGCAGAGTTGATAATGATAGTGCAACTTATTTGTGGTAATCGCCGTTTAGGTCATATCGATGTAAAGCGCATGAAGAAACTCCATACCGATGGGCTTTTGGAATCACTTGATTACTGAATCACTTGGTACTTGCGTAACCGTGCCTCATGGGCAAGATGACTAAAACGCCGTTCTCGGAACTATGGAGCGAGCAACCGATTTGTTGGAAATCATACATACTGATGTTTGTGGTCCAATGAATGTTGAGGCTCGCGGCGGGTATCGTTATTTTCTCACCTTCACAGATGATTTGAGTTGATATGGGTATATCTACTTAATGAACACAAGTCTGAAACATTTGAAAAGTTCAAAGAATTTCAGAGTGAAGTGGAAAATCATCGTAACAAGAAAATAAAGTTTCTACGATCTGATCGTGGAGGAGAATATTTGAGTTACGAGTTTGGTTTACTTTTGAAACAAAGCGAATAGTTTCAAGAACTCACGCCACCCTAACACCACAACGAAATGGTGTGTCCGAACGTCGTAATCATACTTTACTAGATATGGTGTGATCTATGATGTCTCTTACTGATTTACCGCTATCGTTTTGGGGTTATGCTTTAGAGACGACCGCATTCATGTTAAATAGGGCACCATCAAAATCCGTTGAAATGACGCCTTATGAACTGTGGTTTGGCAAGAAACCAAAGTTGTCGTTTCTTAAAGTTTGGGGCTGCGACGCTTATGTGAAGAAACTTCAACCAGATAAGCTCGAACCTAAATCGGAGAAATGTGTCTTCGTAGGATACCCAAAAGAGACTGTTGGGTACACCTTCTATCACAGATCTGAGGGCAAGATTTTCGTTGCTAAATTTGGATCCTTTCTAGAGAAGGAGTTTCTCTCGAAAGAAGTGAGTGGGAGGAAAGTAGAACTTGATGAGGTAATCAGACTTGCTCCCTTATTGAAAGTAGTTCATCACAAGAACCGGTTCCGTGACAACTACACCAATTAGTGAGGAAGCTAATGATATTGATCATGAAACTTCAGATCAAGTTTCTACTAAACCTCGAGGTCTACCAGAGTAAGATCCGCACTGAGTGGTACGGTAATCCTATTCGGAAGTCATGTTACTTGACCATGATGAACCTACGAACTATGAGGAAGCGATGATGAGCCCAGATTTCGCAAAATGGCTAGAGGCCATGAAATCGAGATGGGATCCATGTATGAGAACAAAGTATGGACTTTGGTTGACTTGTTCGATGATCGGCAAGCCATTGAGAATAAATGGATCTTCAAGAAGAAGACCGACGCTGATGGTAATGTAAGCTGTTTATAAAGCTCGACTTGTTGCGAAAGGTTTTCGACAAGTTCAAGGGGTTGACTACGATGAGACTTTCTCACCAGAAGCGATGCTTAAGTCTGTCCGAATCATGTTAGCTATTGCCGCATTTTACGATTATGAAATTTGGCAAATGGATGTCAAAACTGCATTCTTGAATGGATTTACGGAAGAAGAGTTGTATATGATGCAGCCGTAAGGTTTTGTTGATCCAAAAGGTGCTAACAAAGTGTGCAAGCTCCAGCGATCCATTTATGGACTGGTGCAAGCATCTCGAGTTGGAATAAACGCTTTGATAGTGTGATCAAAGCATATGGTTTTATATGCACTTTTTGGAGAAGCTTGATTTACAAGAAAGTGAGTGGGAGGAGCTCAGAGCATTTCGATATTATATGTAGATGACATATTATTAATTGGAAATGATATAGAATTTCTGGATAGCATAAAGGATACTTGAATAAAAGTTTTTCAATGAAAGACCTCGTGAAGCTGCTTATATATTGGGCATCAAGATTTATAGAGATAGATCAAGACGCTTAATAGGACTTTCACAAAGCACATACCTTGATAAAATTTTGAAAAAGTTCAAAATGGATCGTGCAAAGAAAGGGTTCTTGCCGTGCTACAAGGTGTAAAGTTGAGTCGACTCAATGCCCCACCACAGCAGAAGATAGAGAGAAAATGAAAGATGTTCCTATGCTTCACCATAGGCTCCATCATGTATGCAATGTGTGTACCAGACCGACATATGCTTAGCAATAAGCTTAGCAGAAGGTACCAAAGTAATCCAGAGTGGATCATCGACAGCGGTCAAGAACATCTGAAATACCGAAAAGGACTAAGGATATGTTTCTCGATATGGAGGTGACAAAGAGCTAGTCGTAAATGGTTACGCCGATGCAAGCTTTGACACCGATCCGGACGATTCTAAATCGCAAACCGGATATGTGTTTTATTAAACGGTGGAGCCGTAAGTTGGTGCAGTTCTAAACAAAGCGCCGTGGTGGGATCTACATGTGAAGCAGAGTACATAGCGCTTGAAAGCAACAAATGAAGGAGTCTCGGATGAAGGAGTTCATTTCCGATCTAGGTGTCATACCTAGTGCATCGGGACCAATGAAGATCTTCTATGACAATACTGGTGCAATTGCCTTGGCAAAGGAATCCTGATTTCACAAGAGGACCAAACTCATCAAGAGACGCTTCAATTCCATCCGGGACCAAATCCAAGTGGGAGACATAGAGATTTGCAAGATACATACGGATCTGAATGTTGCAGACCCATTGACTAAGCCTCTCTCACGAGCAAAACATGATCAGCACCAAGACTCCATGGGTGTTAGAATCATTACTATGTAATCCAGATTATTGACTCTAGTGCAAGTGTGAGACTGAAGGAAATATGCCCTAGAGGCAATAATAAAGTTATTATTTATTACCTCATATCATGATAAATGTTTATTATTCATGCTAGAATTGTATTAACCGGAAACATGATACATGTGTGAATACATAGACAAACACAACGTCACTAGTATGCCTCTACTTGACTAGCTCATTAATCAAAGATGGTTATGTTTCCTAACCATAGACATGTGTTGTCATTTGATTAATGGGATCACATCATTAGGAGAATGATGTGATTGACATGACCCATTCCATTAGCCTAGCACTTGATCGTTTAGTATAATGCTATTGCTTTCTTCATGACTTATACATGTTCCTGTAACTATGAGATTATGCAACTCCCGTGTACCGGAGGAACACTTTGGGTGCTACCAAACGTCACAAAGTAACTAGGTGATTATAAAGGAGTACTACAGGTGTCTCCAAAGGTACATGTTGGGCTGGCGTATTTCAAGATTAGGTTTTGTCACTCCGATTATCGGAGAGGTATCTCTGGGCCCTCTCGGTAATGCACATCACTATAAGCCTTGCAAGCAAATGTAGCTAATGAGTTAGTTACGGAATGATGCATTACATAACGAGTAAAGAGACTTGTCGGTAATGATATTGAACTAGGTATTGGATACCGACGATCGAATCTCGGGCAAGTAACATACCGATGACAAAGGGAACAACGTATGTTGTTATGCGGTTTGACCGATAAAGATCTTCGTAGAATATGTAGGAGCCAATATGGGTATCCGTGTTCCGCTATTGGTTATCGAATCGAGAATAGTTCTAGGTCATGTCTACATAGTTCTCGAACCCGTAGGGTCCGCATGCTTAACGTTACGATGACAGTTTTATTATGAGTTTATAAGTTTTGATGTACCGAAGTTTGTTCGGAGTCTCGAATGTGATCATGAACATGACAAGGAGTCTCGAAATGGTCGAGACATAAAGATTGATATATTGGAAGCCTATGTTTGGACATCGGAATAGTTCCAGGTGAAATCGATTTTACTTAGGAACACCGGGTTACGGAACCTCCCGGGGTTAATGGGCCTTAGTGGGCCATGAGGGAGAAGAGGAGGGCCGGCCAGGGCAGGCCGTGTGCCCCCTCCCCCTAGTCCGAATAGGACAAGGAAGGGGGGAGGCGCCCCCCTTCCCTCTTTCCCTCCCCCCAAGTCCTAATCCAACTAGGGAATCCGGCGCGCCTCCTCCTAGGGTCGGCCGCACCCCCTTGCCCCTTTATATACGGGTGCAGGGGGGCACCCTAGAACACACAAGTTGATCTACGGATCGTTCCTTAGCCGTGTGCGGTGCCCCCCTCCACCATATTCCACCTCGGTCATATCGTCGCGGAGTTTAGGCGAAGCCCTGCGCCGGTAGAGCATCATCATCATCACCACGCCGTCGTGCTGACGGAACTCATCCCCGACACTTTGCTAGATCGGAGTCCGGGGATCGTCATCGAGCTGAACGTGTGCTGAACTCGGAGGTGCCGTACGTTTGGTACTTGGATCGGTCGGATCATGAAGACGTACGACTACGTCAAGCGTGTTGTCATAACGCTTCCGCTTACGGTCTACGAGGGTACGTGGACAATACTCTCCCCTCTCGTTGCTATGCCATCACCATGATCTTGCATGTACGCATGAATTTTTTTGAAATTACTACGTTCCCCAACACACAGGCCACCATGGCGCGCCCTACCCCCTAGGCGTGCCCTGGTGGCTTGTAGGACCCTCGAGCATCGTCTTGTGTTGATTCTTCTTCCCAAAAATCACATATATTTCAAAATAAATCTGCATAAATTTTTATCGCGTTTGTACTCCGTTTGATATGGATATTTTGCGGAACAAAAAACATGCAACAAATAGGAACTGGCACTGGGCACTCGATCAATATGTTAGTCCCAAAAATAATATAAAATATTGCCAAAAGTATATAAAAGTTGTAGAATATTGGCATGAAACAATCAAAAATTATAGATACGGCGGAGATGTACCATTGTTCTTCTAGGCTGCAAGAGATATCCTTCGAATTGAGGAGTTAGCATTACTTGCTCCGCACGGAATATTACCATTGTGCTCAAAATCCGACCATTGAAAACATGTCGGTTGGGCATTGGCTAGACCGCATGTTGATGACCCACAAGTATAGTGGATCAATCGTAGTCCTTATGATAAGTAAGAGTGTAGAACCCAATGAGGAGCAGAAGGAAATGGCAAGTGGTTTTCAGCAAAGTATTTTTTGCAAGCAATGAAATTGTCGGTAACAGATAGTTTGATAGCAAGATAATTTGTAATGAGCAAATAACAGTAACGGTAAATAATGTGCAGCAAGGTAGCCCAATCCTTTTGAGGCAAAGGACAGGCCAAAATGGTCTCTTATAATAAGCAAAGTGTTCTTGAGGGTACACGGGAATTTCATCTAGTCACTTTCATCATGTTGGTTTGATTTGTGTTCGCTACTTTGATAATTTGATATGTGGGTGGATCGGTGCTTAGATGTTGTTTTCACTTGAACAAACCTCCTACTTATGATTAACCCCCTCGCAAGCATCCACAACTACGAGAAATGTATTAAGATAAAATCTAACCATAGCATTAAACTTTTGGATCCAAATCGATCCCTTACGAAATAGCACATAAACTAGGGTTTAAGCTTCTATCACTCTAGCAACCCATTATCTAATAACTATTCCACAATGCATTCCCTTAGGCCCTAATAAGGTGAATTGCCATGTAGTCGATGTTCACATGACACCACTAAGGGAATCACAAATACATATGATCAAAATACCGAACACACATCAAGTTCACATGATTAATTGCAACATGACTTCTCCCGTGACCTCAAGAACAAAAGTAACTACTCACAAATGACAATCATGCTCAACATCAAAGGGATATTAAATAGCATAGTGGATCTGAACATATAATCTTCCACCAAATAAACCATACAATAATCAACTACAAGATGTAATCAACACTACTAGTCACCCACAAGTACCACTATGTGGTTCCACAACACCGGCGCTTCGTCCTGAAAGTCCTCTCCTAATTTTTTTCTAGGTCAAAATGACTTATATACCAGAAGAGGGGCACCAGAGGTGGTCCGAGGAGGGCACAACCCACCAGGGCGCGCCTGGGTGGGTTGTGCCCACCTGGGGGGCCCCTCTGGTAGTTATTTGCTCCATTCTTCATATATTGCAAAACAATTCTCCGTAAATTTTCAGCTCATTTGGAGATGTGTAGAATAGGTAACTCTGACGTAGCTTTTTCAGGTCCAGAATTCCAGCTGCTGGTATTATCCCTCTTTGTGTAAACCTTGCATATTATGAGAGAAAGGGCATTAGAATTACTCCCAAAAGAATTATTATGCATAGAAACATTATAAATAACAGTACGAAAACATGATGCAAAATGGATGTATCAACTCCCCCAAGCTTAGACCTCGCTTGTCCTCAAGCAAAAACCAAAATCAAAGAACATGTCCACATGCTTAGAGAGAGAGAGAGAGAGAGAGAGAGAGAGAGAGAGAGAGAGAGATGTTGAGAAAAACAAAATACGGACATAGAAGCATCATGCATATTATTATAACAACAAATAACCTTAACATAAAACTTTATCGCACAACTTTCATCATATAACTTGTCATGAACAAGTAACAATTCATCACAACATTGAAGTATAAAGCATAAACCTTATTGAAAACCAACGAACTATGTTCTCAGTCAACTTTGCAACTACAATTCATCATATTTTCAGGAAAGGTCACATGTCAGAGCCTTTAGGCAAGTCCACATACTCAACCGTCTTTTAATCTTCTATGATTGCTAACACTCACAACATACCCATGATGAAAAAGTTTCAACCAGACACATAGAAAGATAGGGGCTTATAGTTTTGCCTCCCAACGTATTCACCTCAAGGGTGACGTTAACAATAATAACTCATGTCTACTCATATCCAACTGGATATATATGCCTAGATGTTTCCTCGCTACATGATGCTTGCAAAAAGAGAAAATAAAATGGAATAGGGAAGAAAACTTTTGACTCTTACATGAAAATAAATGCATAAAAGTAAAAGACAGGCCTTCGCAAAGGGAAGCAAAGGTTGTCATGCACTTATTTGTTTGTATACCAAATCCCTTAATGCAAAAGAACGTCACGTTATATTGCCCCTTATGATAGCAACCTTTATTATGCAGTCTATCGCTTTTATTCTTTGCCATCACAAGTTCGTACAACGCTAAATTTTCTCTTGCACTAAATGATCCAGCACTTTTAGAAGCAATTTTATTTCCTTATTGCATCAATGAGAACTTACTTGAAGGATTTACTCAATCCATAGGTAGGTATGGTGGAATCCCAAAATAAGATTTGGGTTAAGGGTTTTTGGATGTACAAGTAGTATCTCTACTTAGTGCGGATTTTTTGGCTAGAAAGGATATTGAGCAAGCACCACATGTTAAAGGATCTATGACAATATAACTTCTTTGTGAATATGAACAAACATAAATCATTGTGTTGTCTTCCTTGTCCAACGTCAACTATTTTGACGCAAAATACTTAATGGGGGCTCACAATCATAAAAGATGTCCAAGATAGTGTATTTGCATGTGAATCTTCTCTTCCCTTATTAATTATTTCATGAATTGCATCATTGACCAATGCTATGTTTGTCAATCTCCAATAAATTTTACCACTTATACTTCTCCTTATGTGATGTCATTACTTAACATAATATTAGCATACGATCTTTTCATTTATTTTCCTTTCTTTTTATTGAAACATTAAAGTAAAGAAACAAAACTCAAACTACTTTTTATTACATATCTCGCATACAGTTACATCGATAGGTAGATCACTAAGCAAGCACTCGAAAAGAAAGGATCAAACTAAACTTTTATTCAACTAAATCATAGGAAAACTAAAGATTGAACTAAGATAGATAAAAGCAAAAATAGTGGTGATGTACGATATCGGGGCACCTCCCCCAAGCTTGGCACAAGCCAAGGGGGGTGCCCATACCCTGAACTCAACTCACCTTTGGTGATGAAGATGATGGTTGTTGGGGATATTACCACTAGGTGTAAACCGGCCAGCTTGGGCCGGATTAGCTCCGTTAGTGGTATAAGCAGAGAAAGGCCCAAGGCCTATAGTCGGTTTAGAGCTGGTAGCCGTAAACCGGCCTGATGTATAACTTGTACTGTAAGTTAGGAATAGAGAGATACCAACCGGGATACGAGTATGAACCGGTTGGGACTCTACGAACCGACGGGCGTCATCCGTGTATATAAGGGGACGACCCGGCGACGGTTTAAGGCAGACAACCACAACTCGAGCCTAGGCGAAGCTTGTTTGCTCCCTAGCCATCGAGACTACATCAATTCCATCACAACTAGACGTAGGCTTTTACCTTCATCGAAGGGGCCGAACTAGTATAAAACCCTTGTCTTTGCGTCCGCTTTAACCCCTGCAAGTAAACCCGTAGCGATGGCTCCACGACTAAGTCCTTACGCTAGGACGTCTGTCATGACAAATCCACGACAGTTGGCGCCCACCGTGGGGCTGTCGCACGATGGTTTGACGATCTTGGAGGGCAAGCTCAAAGGACTCGAAGGCTATGTCATGGGCCGGATGACCAAGAGTCGTCGCGGCCGGATCTACATCGACGATGCCGGATGGGGTCCCGAGGCCGATTCAATCGAGTATGGATACCGGGTCCCCTTGGCGCATACACGTTTTCATCGGCAAGATCGGGAGCTCGGCTCGAGCCGACATCCGCACCGACCTCATCGAGACGGCTCGGCGGCGCGACCTGCCCAGTTAAACCGGCCGTGAAGCATGTCTTCGTTGGAGTCACCCATGGAGGTGAGTACGACGCCGTTCGTAACACGGTAGTGAGACCGCGTCTATTACGGCGATGAATCTTCAACAGAGAGACCGAGTCATTGTACCACCGCAGGCGACATGATCGGGCTGTTCCGACGGTGACGAGATTCCGGACCCCCAAGCCGCTTAAACCAGGTTGGAGTATTCATGGCCAGACGCAGCAACAAACCACTCTTCAACCGCAGCAGCGATGCTTTCGGTTCAGCAGCACCGCAAAGAATGGCAGGAGGTCGGCGCGCCCGCGGTTCAAGTTCTGTCGACCGCTTGATGCACTAGCAGCGCTTATGGCGGAGGACAACCCGGCGGATCAGAGGCTCATAATGCGAAATCGCAAAGGTGAAAGAGCAGATCACGCAAGCCAAAGCGGATCTAGCGCCGAGAAGGAGCGTATGGTCGCAGAGCGGGCCGCTTAGACGCACAAGCTTATAAACTCATGCTTGACCGAGTGCATCGCAGAGGTGTTGAAGCGGAAGTATAGATCGCGCCGCCATCGATTTGATCCTAGAAATCTCTTTCGACTTCGAGCCGGACCCGAGAACCCGCCCCAAAGACAGGAAATAAACCGGATTGAGGCACCAGAGCAGGAGCGACGGTCCAACCGCTACCGATGGAGCCTCCGCAGCAGTAACATGGTGGTTCCTCCGCCGGTGCGAACCCCTGTGTCATTATTCTAATCCTATGGACAACCTTGTTGCAGCCGCTTCATGATTGGAGGCGATCGATCGAAGGAGATTCCCACAAGCGCTTGAGACACGCCGGGTTAAGGACCTTCTCGGATCAGGCCGACATAAAGCAGAGGCATATTCATACAGCCGTGATCGGATTCACTACGCCCGCCCAAGCCGGAGCTACAAAGCAGCGCATGGATGAACCGCCATATCAGCAACGCGGGACCGTGAAGCGCCCGAGGCAATCACCAGATGGGTGGTATTCGTGATGCTCGGGATGTAGTGGATCGGGCCCGCACGCAGGAGGCCGAGTTAGCAAAGACAGATGATGCGGATCAACACACACCGGTTCGCCCTACCACTTTCGCCGACCAGAGTCGCATCCGCTTTAGGGGTGCCTGTTTAATCCCCGCTACGCAATGTGCGCCCGCCTAAGGATTTTAAGGGCCAGCGCAAGGTGCCGAATTACACCGCAGATCCGTCCCTCAAGCGTGGGTTGAAAGTTATGAGATGGCCATGGAGATGCTAGATGTTGATGAGACCGCATGTGCAAAGTACTTCACCATGATGCTGGAGGGCACAACCCGTACTTGGTTGAAGAGCTTACCGCCCAATTCTATCAGTTCATGGGGCCAGTTACGGGCCCGGTTTATCCAGAACTTCAAGGATACGTGTAAGCAGCCCAAGTCCATAGTAGACCGGCGGCTTGCGCCCGTGAAGAAGGGAGTCAACAACCCGCTGGGTACGCCGTGTGTCTCGAGATTCTCGCACTCTTCCGACCGGATCAACGCTGACTCGGCGATCTTAACGTTAGAAGGCAACTGCCGGTTTGAGCCTTTGAAGTTAAAGTTGGGACGCATGAAGCGGTTCTGCAATGATATGGGAACCCTCATGGCCGCTTTGGTAAAGTATGCCGATTCGCAAAGCATCAAGGATCCTGGTCGATGATGATGAAGCAGGAAGGAAAGAAGAATGGCAACTCAAGGGCAGCAGACAAACCGGCGGGTCATGGAACGGTGGCAAGCGCAAGGCTGATGGCAACCCGGATTTCGTAGCCAACACTAATGCACAGGACAGAGGCCCACGGCGCAGAGGCAAGGCGAATCGGGGTCCGAATCCTAATACAAGCCGTTTGAATTACTTGTTGAATCAACCTTGCCCCAAGCATGGGACGAAGGAGTCCCCATCGAACCATCTCTGGAAAGACTGTTATATTATGCAAGAGTTCAAAATTCCAAAGTCGTTCGGTATGACCAGGGTCGTATGTTCAGATCCGGTTTCCATGGGCCGGGTCAGGATGGCGCTTCCGGTTCAGGGCCTAGTCAAGGCAATCACCATAGCCAGGATAACCAGAGTGGCCGGCAGCAGCAGCAGCAATCAGGTTACCAGAGCCAACCAAAGCAGTTGAATAGTGGGCAGTATCATGTTTTCACAACCAGTTTGGACAAGCGGGATCGGAAGCTTCACAAACGAGCAGTAAACTCTGTTGAACCGGCCTTGCCGCAGTATTTACGCTGGTCAGAGCAGCCCATAGTGTGGAGCAGAGAGGACCATCCCCCCCGGGTTGATAATCCGGGTCAGCTGGCATTAGTAGTAGACCCTCAGGTGGGGGCTATAAGTTCACTAAGGTGCTTATGGATGGAGGAAGCAGTATCAATATATTGTACTATGAAACTTTCCGACGCATGGGTCTCACAGACAAGGATCTCAGACCGTCCAATACGGTGTTCCATGGTGTAGTACCGTGCAAATCTGTATCCTGCTGGTAAGATAGCCTTGATGTAGCTTTGGAGACGAGCACGATTCGGCCCGAGAAACTAACTTTTGAAGTGGTGAAAATCCGAGTCCGATCATGCCTTGTTTTGGCGGCGGCTTATGCTAAGTTCATGGCACGACCTTGTTATATTTACTTGCAGATCAAAATGCCGGGTTACAAAGGAACGATAACGGTGCATGGAAGCCGCCGAGTCGCTTTGGAATGTGAGGAAGGTGATGCAGCTTATGCAGAGGCGGTCTGTGTACACGCAGAGTTGAAATTTATAAGGACAACGTTGACCCGCGGATATGACCCTTTGAAGAAACCTACTACTGAGCATGGATCGGATCTGAAGTTTAAATCGGCAATGAGACCAAGCTTGTTGACTTCGTGCAAAGCGATTTGTCCAAGCAGTTCCGTCGGTGCCAACTCGATCCCAAATAGGAAAGCGCGCATCGAAGTTCATCCGTGAGAACCGGATATCTTTGCATGGAAGCCATCCGACATGCCGTGTCCCGAGGGAACTCGCTGAGCACACACTTAATGTGGATCCCAAGTATAAACCGTGAAACAGTTCCTCCGCGGTTTAACGAAGAAAGGCGCAAGGCCATTGAGAGGAAGTAGCCAGTGCTTTTAGCGGCTGGTTTTATCATTGAGGTGTTTCATCCAGAGTGGCTTGCTAATCCGGTGCTGGTCCTTAAGAAAATGGCACCTGGCGATGTGTGTGGACTACACAGATCTCAACAAAGCTTGTCCGCAGATCCTTTTGCCTCCCCGCATTGATCAGATTATTGATGCCACGGCAGGATGTGAGCGTTTAAGTTTTTGGACGCACTCTGGATATCATCGATCAAAATGGCGGTTAAGGACCAGGAGAAGACAACGCTTATAACTCCCTTTGAGCTTTCTGCTATGTGTCTATGCCTTTTGGGCTCAAGAGTGCCTGAGCTACTTATCACGGTGTGTCTGAATTGCTCGCATACGCAGATCGACCGCAATGTGCATGCTTATGTAGATGATATTGTGGTGAAATCAAGACAAAAGAGACACGGTGGAAGATTTGAAGGAAACCTTCGACAACTTGCGATTTATAAGATGATGCTTAATCGGCCAAGTGTGTTTTTGGTGTTCCGGTGGCAAGTTATTGGGGTTCTGGTGTCTAACAGAGGAATTGAGGCTAATCCGGAGAAAATTAAAGCTATCACTTCCTTGGCTAAACGAAGTGTATCAATGATGTTCAGCGTCCGCGGTAGGATCGCTGCGTTGAGCCGGTTTATCACCGCCTCGAGAGAAGGCCATTCCTTATACCAGATGCCGAGGAAGACAGATAATTTAAATCTCGAGTCCGCTGCCGACGAAGCATTTGAGGATCTAAAGCGCAATTGGCCAATCCGCTTTGTTTTGCGGCTCCGTTTACAAGGAACCGTTGTTATTATATGTGGCAGCCAATGCTCGAGCAAAGAAGCGTGGCCATTGTGGTAGAGCGCAAGGAGGCAGGCAAGGAGTATCCGGTTCAACGGCCGGTTTATTATATCAGTGAGGTGCTTATTGAGTCCAAACAGAGATATCCGCATTGGCAGAAGCTAGTCTATGGTGTTTTTATGGCGACCGAAATCAAGCAATATTTCCAAGGGCACCCTATCACGATGGTTAGTTCAGCTCCTTTGGGTGATATCATCGTAACCGAGAGGCGATCGTCGGATTGCAAATGGGCCATAGAGCTTTGGCCGCATGGACTAAAGTATATACCACGCACAGCAGTGAAGTCACAAGCACTTGTTGATTTCATTAATGACTGGACGGAGTTGCAAGTGCCAAAGGAGAAGCCGGATCACACATACTGGACTATTCATTTCGACGGATCCGAGCGGTTAGAAGGCTCGAAATTTGGAGTCGTTTTAACTTCCCCACGAGGTGATAAGTTTTGTTACGTTCTCCGTTTAATGTTCCCTTGTACTAACAATGCAGCTGAGTACGAGGCCTTGCTCCATGGTCTCCGGATGGCTAAGGAGATGAACTTAAGCGGGTTAAGTGCTTTGGTGACTCGGACCGTGGCTCGGCAAGTATCCGCACTTGGGATTCTAAGGACCCGCTCATGGCTGCATATCGTCGGGAAGTGGATAATATCGCAGGTTGCTTCAAGGGCTATCAAGTGGATCATGTGGATCGCCGGAGGAACGAAGCGGCAGACGCTTTAAGCCGTTTGGGTTCTCAGCGTAAACCGGTCCTGCCTAATGTCTTTTTGGACGTCTTGCACAACCCGTCAGTCCAGATCCCTGGTGAAGCGGATTTGGCTATTCCTGATCCGGAGGCTCAGTTGGTGGCAGCATTACACGCTATTCCGGATTGGACGATTCCTTTCCTTGCATATATGACTCGAGGAGTTGCGGAAGATGAGGTTACGCCGCATGATAATCCGCGCCCAAATCTATGACGATTCTTAATTGTGAGTTACATCATTGCAGTGTATCAGGGGCGTTTCAGCGCTGTGTTTCCCCTGAGGAAGGCTGTGAAATTTTAAGAGAAATCCATGAAGGGGATTGCGGGCATCACGCCGGTTCAAAGTCCCTAGTGGCGAAGGCGTTCCGTCATGGATTTTACTGGTTAACTGCCCATGCTGATGCGGAGGACTTGGTCAAACGGTGTGATGGATGTCAGAAATTCTCCAGGCGTGCTCATGTACCGGCACAAGAATCGAGGATGATCCCAATAACGTGGCCGTTATGCGACTTGGGGATCGGATATGGTTGGACCCTTTTGCGATCCAAGGATAAGAAGACCCACTGTTGGTGGCGGTGGACAAATTTACCAAATGGGTGAAGCGAGCTGTCGACAAGTGTGATGCGGCAACAACGGTGCAATTCATCAAAAGGTGATTTTCGGTTTGGCTTTCCACACAAGTATCATTATCGACAATGGCACTAATCTGTCCAAGGGGCTATGAAAGAGTTCGTGAACGTGAGCATATCCGCTTGACGTGTCGTCGATGGCGCATCCCCACCCAACGGGCAGGCGTAACGTGCTAATCAAGAAATCTTACGAGGCATCAAACCCGACTTCGGTTCCATTACGAGAGAACACCGTGGTTTGGGTTGAAGAGCTCCCATCGATGCTATGGAGTATCAATACTACGCCAAACCGGTCTACTGGATATACACCTTTCTTCATGGTTTACGGAGCAGAGGCAGTTCTCCCCAGTGATATCCGGCACGATTCGCCCCGTGTAGCGGCTTATGTTGAAGCGGACACGAGGTGGCGCGACAGGACGCTTTGGACCTATTGGATGAGGAGCGTGATATGGCAGCCGCTCGTTCGGCGATTTACCAGCAAGATCTTCGTCGTTATCACAGCCGCCGGGTTAAAACCAGAGCCTTTCAGGAAGGAGATTTGGTGCTTCGTCTCATCCAAGACCAGACAGATATGCACAAGTTATCCCCACCTTGGGAAGGACCTTTTGTGGTCAGCAAGAATCTGCACAACGGATCATACTATCTGATTGATATTCGAGAGTGTAAAGACTCACGTACATCAGAGGAGGAGACCAATAGGCCGTGGAATATAGCTCATCTTCGACCTTACTACACTTGAGTCATCGGCTCAGTTTATGTACATAGCATGACAATGTATATATTATCTTCGATATAATAAAAATCGGAGCCTCAGCTAAAGCGGGGTCTCTGTCTTTCTTCTCATGCGTGGTTACATGGAGTGTTTCTGTTTTTAAAGCGGCCTCCGGTTTACCCCTTGTGATTATATTTATCACTTGGGGGCTTGGTCGGTGTCGAACCAATGCAACACCTCTTGATAGGCGTAAAGCCACGGATCATTTGGGGACACGGTCACGTCTCGAACCGTTTCGCCTCTTGGTCGGCCAATAGGGCCAGAGTCATTTGGGGCTTGGTGAACCCGAACCAATGTCATGCCACTTGGCGGCGTACTCGCCAAGAGTCTTTTGGGGACCTGGCCGACTAGCACCATCGCTACGCCTTCGGGGGGCTTGGTTGCGTCTGACCATGGTAATGCCATCTGACCAGCTCCATGAAGCTTTACTTTTGCAAAGAGTTATTGCCTTTGTTGCCATATTTTCACATAATCGGTATTCGATTTTTTTTGTTGCGTTTTTTAACCCGACGAATATTTTTATCCGGTTTAGCTGTCAGTCACAAGCTGACAGAACACGGTTTGGTATTACACCGGAGTTTTTATCTTTCCGGTTTACCTTCTTCCGGTTCATCCTCTTGGAATAACACAGGGGATTGTGCTGATTCGGCACGGTTATATGGGAGTTATTATCTCCCCAGACGGTCATGGTTTTTAAGACCTCCGCTTCAAGTTTGGCTACGCCAGCTTCATGCCCAGATACGGCATGTATTTGTATCACATATTTATTGGAATTCTTATATATCTATTTGAATACCATAAACCGGCGGGTGGTATCACCACCACCAAGGTTCGATTTTTTCTGGTTGCAGGATAAACGAATCATGCGAAGGTTTTACAACTTATGCTCGAAGGCATATTCAAGCACACAAGATTTAACTAAAGTTATTACAAGGCAAACACAGTGCCTGAATGAGATCATTGTTCTTTGGGCAAACCTCCCATGACAGATGTTTAACCCGGCTACCGGTTCAAGACTGTTCTTCATCTTCCGCCGCTTCAGCCTCTTCATCCCTACCCATTGGCTGGAAATCCACAGTGGTCCAGTCGATTCCCATTAGCGCTTGGAAAACAGCCTCTTCGTGAATCAAAGAAGACGGTTCAATGTCGGGTGCGTAAGTATGCTTACGGATTGGAGGGATCAGGTTTTCCGGTTCAAAGGTTGGGGCAGACACTCGCTTGTTTTGATCATTATATTGTGCTTGGTAATGCTCCAAGTCGGCTTCTTCGGCCAATTGGCAAGCCAGCGGGCGTACTGCACGGTTTATCGCCCGTAGGTCCTCTTCACTGAAATCAGAGCCATCTTCTTTCACGCTGGGATAGCCTTGGGCTGCTTCCACGTGATCAAAGTCTGGTACCCATGCCTTGGCTCGGATCAAGGCGTTGATGGCTCCGGTTCGTGCAGCAGATTTCTTCACCTCTTCAATCCGGGAAGGAAGCATTGATAGCCGGTTCAGAGTATCTTGAATCAGGGAAGGTGCTGGATTGTTATGGGACATTGTGGTGATGATGCGCTGGGCTCCGGTATATAACTGCTCAACTAAAGTGTAGACAGCCTTCAGTTTCTTCCGCACATCATTTCACCTTCAGGAGAAGTATCTTTGCAGTAAAACCAAGTCGCAATCCATTCTTTGGGGTGAGTATGGAGTTTGACGTGGGGATAGGTGATCTCCTTCCTTTTCTATATAGCCATACCGCCCAATTCTGTATTGGGGCCATCAGTGAATTCAGTACGCCGGTTTAGATGGAAGAGATCTCTGAACAGTTCAATAGAAGGTTCCTCCTGCAGATATGCTTCAGATAGCACTTGGAAGTGGCATAGGTTGGTGACAGAGTTGGGGCCAATGTCTTGAGGACGGAGCTGAAAATTGGCCAACACGTCCCGATAAAATTTTGAACCGGGCGGTTTGAAGCCCCGGGCCAGGTGATCCGCGAAAACTACAACTTCCCCTTCCTGAGGAGTGGGAGGACATTCCTCTCCAGGAACCCTCCAGTGGACTGTGTCTTTGTCATCTAAAGCACCAATTGATACCAGTTCATTCAGTCAGTGTGTCTCGAGATGCGGAAGGAACCCGCTTGCATTCATACACTTGTTTGGCCATGACAAGATCTACAAAAGTAAAGGATCCGGTTTAAGAGCGTGTTTGTTACAAATTGATTGATCTAGGTTATGATAAACCGGAGGCAGTGGTTAAATCGGTTTATTGAGATGTGATGAGTTCTGGCGGTTCAACAAGGGGACTAATGGTGTGCCTGTGCCGGTTTAGCAGCTTTTCCTTATGGTGAGTTAAACCGCCTAATCTAGGCCTTGGGGATATTGATGCTATGACCAGTTTACAGAAACAAGTTTCACAAGATCTCATGATTACTACGGATCAAACGCGGGTTTTCAGAAAAACAGGAAATATTTTGCAGAAGTAAAGAAGAAGCAGAAGTGGACCATAAGGCAGATATATACGCAGAAGATCCATGGGATTAAAATAAGAAAGTACAGCGGATACGCAGGAGTCACCATTGGTACAGAACAAGATTCATAGCGTGGTTCAAGGTTAAAAGGATAAAAACGCACGAAGAACATGGTGCGAAGCTAGAACCCTAAAAACAGATCTAAGTACAGAAATAGATTTAAAAAGGGGAAGAAGCTTACCGGGAATGGAGAAGATGCGGAAAGAGGCCGCAGTGTTCTGGTACGTTCAGGTCGATGCAGCGGCCTAGGATGAAGCAGAAATCGATGGCGATGGCGGAGCTCCAAGGGCAGCGGCGCGAGGAAGACGAAGAAGAGGAAGCGAAGGGAGGAAAAGAATGACCCTTCGGTCCTATTTATAAGGCGATAAAAGCTAGGTCAAGCGCGTGGATCGAGGACGCCATTAAAGAAGGCGTTGCAAAGGATAAAATTTCAAAATAGCGTCATGCGGTTTACTGAGTGATCGAAGCAACGACGTCATGCGGTTTCTGATGATCGAAGTTTACAACGACATGGCGGTTTACCAAACAAAAGAAGATGTCCAAGATCTGAGGCTTTGTGAAGGGTTGATATGAACCAGTTCAAATCGATGCGGGGCCTAATGTTGGGGATATTACCACTAGGTGTAAACCGGCCAGCTTGGGCGGATTAGCTCCGTTAGTGGTATAAGCGAGAAAGGCCCAAGGCCTATAGTCGGTTTAGAGCTGGTAGCCGTAAACCGCCCGATGTATAACTTGTCTTGTAAGTTAGGAATAGAGAGATACCAACGGGATACGAGTATGAACGGTTGGGACTCTATGAACCGACAGGCGTCACCCGTGTATATAAGGGACGACCGGCGACGGTTTAAAGCGAACAACCACAACTCGAGCCTAAGCGAAGCTTGTTTGCTCCTAGCCATCGAGACTACATCAATTCCATCACAACTAGACGTAGGCTTTTACCTTCATCGAAGGGGCCGAACTAGTATAAAACCCTTGTCTTTGCGTCCGCTTTAACCCCTGCAAGTAAACCCGTAGCGATGGCTCCATGACTAAGTCCTTACGCTAGGACGTCTGTCGTGACAAATCCACGACAATGGTGGTGGTGATGAGGTAGTGGCGTCACACTTCAAGCTCAGGAGATACTCCAATCTACGGATGATGCTCCGGAGGGCGATGACATCCTCTTGAAACAGAATATTTTCACGAGGGAGATATTTATTTTACGCACTAACAGTTTCAATGATCCTAAAAGCCTCAATTTCAGTAGGGGTAAGATGATTATAGTAAGGCTGAAGGATGCCCTCTTCTTCTGTGCTGGAATGGCTAGCCCTTCTTCCGGAACTTGAGCTCATGCAACTTCCTTGACCTTGCCACCCTTGATGGTCTTCTCTAGTTCCTATCTTTTTAGCTCCATCTTCATTAACCAAGCATCTCCTTCTACTTTGTTAGAGGAGGGGGAATACATGATGCCTAGCTTGACAGATCTCACAGAAAACAACAAGAAAGAAGAACAGAAGATTTCTCCGTGATACAATGGTCAATACGTTCGGGGGGTGTGTAAAGATTTTTTATCTTGGGAAACAAGCAAATGGGGGAAAACGAAGTCCGGAAGGCACCCGAGGTGGGCACAACCCACCCATCGCGCCCTGGTGTCTTGTGCCCACCAGGGTTGCCTTCTCGGTTGTTTCTTATTTTCCTAATTCTTAAAATATTCCAAAACTGACAGAAAATATTTTTGCGGATTTTTCGGAGTCTGTTTACTTACCATATCACGTACCTCCTCTTTTTCAGTTATTCTGGAATGTTCCGACAGGTTTCTTTATGTGTTCCTCAGGTGTCATGGTTTGGATAATATTGCTTTCAACATTAATAGGTGTATCTGAGATATAGTGTTTAATTCTTTGTCCATTGACTACCTTCGGGTTAGTACCTTTGGCATTATTGATCTTGATGGCTCCAGAGCGATAAACCTCTTCAATAACATACGAACATTCCCATTTGGAGAGAAGTTTTCCTGCAAAGAATCTGAAACGAGAGTTGTACAAAAGAACATACTCTCCAACTTTGAATTCACTATTTTGGATTCTTTTGTCATGCCATATTTTAACTTTTTCTTTAAACAGTTTGGCATTTTCATAAGCTTGGGTTCTCTATTCACCTAGTGAGCTAATATCAAATAACCTCTTTTCTCCGGCAAGTTTGAAGTCATAGTTGAGTTCTTTTATTGCCCAATATGCTTTATGTTCTAACTCCAGAGACAAATGACAAGCCTTTCCATAAACCAATTTATATTGAGACATACCCATAGGATTTTTATAAGCTGTTCTGTAGGCCCAAAGTGCATCATGCAATTTCTTAGACCAATTCTTTCAGGGCCTATTAACAGCTTTTTGTAATATCAACTTTATTTCTCTATTGCTAAGTTCAACTGGATCACTAGATTGAGGATGATAAGGTGATGCAATTCTATGGTTAACATCATATTTATCAACCATTTTACGGGAAGCACCATGAATAAAGTGTGAACCACCATCAGTCATTAAATATCTAGGGGACTCCAAACCTCAGGAAAATAAATTCTTTAATCATTTTTATAGAAGTGTTATGATCAGCACTACTAGTTGGAATAGCTTCTACCCACTTAGTAACGTAATCAACAACAACCAAAATATGTGTATACCCATTAGAGGAAGGAAAAGGTCCCATATAATCAAAACCCCAAACATCAAATGGTTCAACAGCAAGTGAATAATTCATAGACATTTCTTGACGCTTACCGATATTACTAATTCATTGACATTCATCACAATATGAAACAAACTTACGGGCATCCTTGAAGAGTAGGCCAATAAAAACCAGATTGCAATACCTTGTGAGCAGTTCTATCTCCTGCATGATGTCCTCCATAGGCCCCGGAGTGACATTTCCATAGGATTTATTCCTGTTCATGCTTAGGTACACAACCTCTAATAATACCATCTACTCCTTCTTTATAAAGATGTGGGTCATCCCAAAAGTAATGTCTTAAATCATAAAAGATTTTTTTATTTTGTTGGTATGTGAAACTAGGTGGTATGTATTTAGCAAAAATATAATTAGCATAGTCAACATACCAAGGAGTGTTATAAGAAACATTTATTGCAGCTAGTTGTTCATCAGGAAAGCTATCATCAATAGGTAGTGGGTCATCAAGGATATTCTCTAACCTCGATAAGTTATCGGCTACTGGGTTCTCAGCTCCTTTCCTATCAGTGATATGTAAATAAAATTCTTGCAACAAGAGAACCCACCTAATGAGTCTAGGTTGAGCATCTTTCTTTTCCATAAGATATTTAATAGCAGCATGATCAGTGTGAACAATTACTTTGGAATCAACAATGTAAGATCTGAATTTGTCACAAGCAACACAACTGCTAAAAATTCTTTTTCAGTAGTAGCATAATTTTTTTGGGCACTGTCTAGAGTTTTGCTAGCATAATGAATAACATTCAATTTCTTATCAACTCTTTTACCTAGAACATCACGAACAACATAATCACTAGCATCACACATAATTTCAAAAGGCAAGTTCCAATCAAGTGGTTGAATAATAGGTGCAGAAGTTAAGGTTTTCTTAAGTGTTTCAAAGGCTTCTACACAATCATCATCAAAACCAAAAAGAACATCCTTTTGTAAAAGATTTGTAAGAGGCCTAGAAATTTTAAAGAAGTCTTTCATAAACCTCCTATAGAAACCAGCATGACCAAGAAAACTACAAATACCTTCGATATCTCAGGGACAAGGCATTTTCTCAATTGCATCAACCTTAGCTTTATCCACCTCAATACACCATTCAAAAAATTTATGACCCAAGACAATACCTTCATTGACCATAAATGGCACTTCTCCCAATTCAAGACAAGATTAGTTTTCTCACGTGTTTGCAAAACTCGATCAAGGTTGCCTAAGCAATCATCAAAAGAAGTTCTATAAATAGAAAAATCATCCATGAAAACCTCAACAATCATTTCACAGAAATCTGAGAATATAGCAGTCATACATCTTTGAAATGTAGCAGCTGCATTGCATAAACCAAAAGGCGTACGTCTAAGCATAAGTTCCAAAAGGACAAGTAAAGGTGGTTTTCTCTTGATCAGGTTGTGAAACAGGTATTTGAGAAAAACCAGAATACCCATCAAGAAAGCTAAAGTGTGTGTGCTTAGACAATCTTTCCAACATTTGATCAATAAAAGGCAAAGGGTAGTGATCTTTTCTAGTGGCTTTATTTATTTTTCTAAATTCAATTAGCATTCTATAGCCAGTAACAATTCTTTGTGGAATAAGTTCATTTTTATCATTAGGAACAACAGTAATACCTTCCTTCTTAGGAACACAATGAACGGGACTTACCCATCTACTATAATCTATGGGATAAATTATACCTGCTTCTAGAAGCTTTAGTATTTCAATTCTTACTACTTCTTTCATTTTGGGATTCAATCATCATTGATGATTGATAACGGGTTTAGCATCAGGTTCCATATTAATCTTGTGCTGACAGAGAGTGGGACTAATGCCCTTAAGATCATCAAGAGTATATTCAATAGCAGCACGGTGCTTCTTCAAAATTTTCAATAATCTTTCTTCTTCATGTTCTGAAAGGTTAGCACTAATAATAACAGGATATATCCTTTTCTCATCGAGATAAGCGTATTTCAAAGTGGCTAGCAATTGTTTCAATTCAAACACAGGATCACCTTTAGGTGGAGGAGGACCTCCAAGAGTTTCAATAGGCAAACTATGTTTGAGCACAAGTCGTTGTTCAAAGAAGATTTTATCTATTTCACTTCTTTCATGCATATGCATATCATTTTCATGGTCTAGCAAATATTGTTCCAGTGGATCAGTAGGAGGCATGGCAATAGAAGCAAGACCAATTATTTTATCCTTACTAGGTAATTATTTCTTATGAGGTTGTCTATTAAACTTGGAAAAATTAAACTCACGAGACTCATCACCAAAGCTAACATCGACATTTTGTTTTTCACAATCTATTTTGGCATTGACAGTGTTCAATAAAGGTCAACCAGAGATAATGGGACAAAAGTCATCTTGTGGGGAACCAAGAACTAGAAAATCAGTAGGGTATTTTATTTCCCGTACAAGACTTCAACATCTCTAACAATCCCAAGTGGTGTGATGGTGTCTCTATTAGCAGGTTTAATAGTAACATCTATGTCTTCTATTTCAGCGGGTGCTATGTCATTCATAATTTCTTGATATAAGGTAAAAGGAATAGCACTCACGCTAGCACCTAAGTCACATAAACGATGATAACAATGACCAACTATTTTAACCGAGACAACAGGCATGCCAACAACGGGTCTATGTTTATCCTTTTCATCGGGTTTGGCAATTCTAGCAGCTTCATCACAAAAGTAAATAACATGCCCATCAATATTTTCTACCAGGAGATCTTTAACCATAGCAACACTAGGTTCTACTTTAATTTTAAAAATAGGTTTAGGTGCTCTAATATGAATTTTGCGGACCACAATTGAAACCTTAGCATGTTCCTTTATCCTAACACGGAAAGGTGGTTTTTCAATGTAAGCAGTAGGCTGAACTGGATCAACATTATAGATAATAGTTTCACCTTTAGCTATGACCTGTTCTTTAATTTCCTATTTAATAGGTGGGTGATATTTGAACCACTTCTCCTTAAGGAGATCAACATAAGTAGCAAATGATTCACAGAAAGAGGCTACTATCTCAGAGTCAAGTCCATATTTAGTGCTAAATTTCTGAAAAGCATCGGTATTCATAAAAGATTTAACACAATCAAACTTAAGCTTAATACCTGACTCATTACCTTCATCGAGTTCCCAATCTTCAGAGATGCGTTTAATTCTTTCTAAGATATCCCACTTGAATTCAATAGTCTTCTTCATAAAAGAACCAATACAAGAAGTATCAAGCATATGGATTGATCATTACGAGAAAGCCCATCATAAAAGTTCTGAATAATAATTTCTCTTGAGAGCTCATGATTGGGGCATGAATATAACATTGACTTAAGCCTCCCCCAAGCTAGAGCGATACTTTCTCCTTCACGAGGCCAATATATATATATATATATATATATATATATAATTCTGATCACGATGAACTAGATGCATAGGATAATTTTTTTTGGTGAAATTCCAATTTCGATCGATTCCAGTTCCAAGATCCAATATCATCGCATAGCCTATACCATGTCAATGCTTTTCCCTTCAAAGATAAAGGGAAAACATTCTTCTTAGCTTGATCTCCGAATAACACTGCAAACTTAAATAATCCACAAATTTCATCTACATATATCAAGTGAATATCAGAATGTTCAGTTCCATCTCCTTCATAAGGATTAGCTAGCAGTTGTTCTATCATACCCGAAGGAATCTCATAACCAATATTTTTAGTAGGTGCAGTAGGTTGAGGGGCAACTAATTGTGGTTCCGGTCGAGGTGAAGATACCCAGAACAAACCCCTCAAAGGATGATTCTCCATAGTAGCAAGTGATAATAAATTTCAGCACGTAGTAATAAATTTTCCTTGCCAATTTCCACTTACCAAGAGCGCTTCACTCCCCGGCAACGGCGCCAGAAAATAGTTTTGATGACCCACAAGTATAGGGGATCAGTCGTAGTCTTTTCGATAAGTAAGAGTGTCGAACCCAATGAGGAGCAGAAGGAAATGACAAGCGGTTTTCAGCAAGGTATTTTCTGCAAGCACTGAAATTGTCGGTAATAGATAGTTTGATAGCAAGATAATTTGTAACGAGCTAGTAACAGTAATGGTAAATAAAGTGCAGCAAGGTAGCCCAATCCTTTTGAGGCAAAGGACAGGACAAAATGGTCTCTTATAATAAGCAAAGCATTCTTGAGGGTACACGGGAATTTCATCTAGTCACTGTCATCATGTTGGTTTGATTTGTGTTTGCTACTTGGATAATTGAACACCAATAAGGGAATCACAACATACATATCATCAAAATATTAAACACATATGAAGTTCACATGATTACTTGCAACATGACTTCTCCCATGACCTCAAGAACAAAAGTAACTACTCGCAAATGATAATCATGCTCAAGATTAGAGGGGTATTAAATAGTATAATGGATCTGCACATATAATCTTCCACCAAATAAACCATATAGTAATCAACTACAAGATGTAATCAACACTACTAGTCACCCACAAGTACCAATCTATGGTTCCGGTACAGAGATTGAACACAAGAGATGAACTAGGTTTTGAGAGGACATGGTGTTGTTGAAGTTGTTGATCAAGATTGCCCTCTCAAATATGGGAGAGTTGTTGCTGATGACGATGACGATGATTTACCCCTCTGGGAGGGAAGTTCCCATGGCAATATCGCTCCACCGGAGGGCAAAAGTGCTCCTGCCCAATTTCCGCCTCGAGACGGCGACGCTTTGTTCCGAAAGTCCTCTCCTTATTTTTTCTAGGTCAAAATGACTTATATACCAGAAGAGGGGCACCAGAGGTGGGCCCAGGAGGGCACAACCCACCAGGGCGCGCCTGGGCTCCCTAGTGCGCCCAGGTGGGTTGTGCCCACCTGGTGGGGCCCCTCTGGTAGTTATTTACTCCAATATTCTTCATATATTGCAAAACAATTCTCCGTAATTTTTAAGCTCATTTAGAGATATGCAGAATAGGTAACTCTAACGTAGCTTTTTCAGGTCCAGAATTCCAGCTGCCGGTATTCTCCCTCTTTGTGTAAACCTTGCATATTATGAGAGAAAAGGCATTAGAATTACTCCCAAAAGCATTATTATGCATAATAACATTAGAAATAGCAGTATGAAAACATGATGCAAAATGGACGTATCACATTCCTAAATGGTCATTTCCCATGAGGGAAGTTGCGGCTATAAATAGCCACCCGCTCCAACATTTTTTGTTGGTTGCTCTGCTTCAGATTCTCAACAGATTTATTGAGCACCCCTCTCAGGAGATTTTAATTTAAGATCCACTGAGAGAAAATCAAGAGCCAAAACCTAGATACTAGTTGAGCATCATAGTAGATCGGATTTAGAGTTCTTGTGTCTATTACTCTTGAGATATGCACACTCTCTAGATAGATAGGTGTTGGCTTGAGAGTCACAGAGTAATTTTCTTCTCCAAGCTAAGTCTTCAGAAACCAGGAGTAATTGTGGTTTGCAAAGAAGTCTGTCGAAGGTTTGGAGATTGCTAATAAGTATCTACCCTGAGTGAATTCAACCAAATTTTGGTCAGCTTTGGGTTGAAGGAGAATAGGACGGCGAGAGGTTTGCTCATGTGTTCAATCACAAGTCCCTCCAACCAGACATAACTCTTTTGTAGAAGAGTGAACTAGTCTACCAGATCATATATCGCCGTCGAGCACCATTGTCCCATTCTACTCTACTACATTCCATCACTAGTTTATACTCAGTGCTCTATGTTGATAGATATATTTTATCGCTTACTTTCTCTTGCTCGTGATAGCTAGTTATTTTTCTCTGTGTATTATTGCTCTCTATGGCTATTGTTTGCCTTGTCATCTTGTCTAGTTGTGTGTGTTTATAACCTATTATCTTTTGGGGTTATCCACTTATGTTACTCGCCTTACTTTCATTCTGTGTCACTATTGTCATAGTCAAAGGAGTGTGCTACTATACCTAAAGCATTACCTTCACTTTCATCGAAAGTTTAGCTTGATCTTCCCCTCGATCAAATTGGTGTGTATGCTTGCCTCTATATCCTTCGGTGTATCTCGTTTAGTTCTATTTTTGTTGTGTTATTTGGTTATGATTCAAAAATTTGAAAGAAATTTTGAATCTCCAATTCGCCCCCTCTAGTGGATATACTCCCGGTCTTAAAAATTCTTCTTTGGAAACATCGAATGGAAATTGCTTCACTTCAGCAATATTTTCTCGAGGCCATCTCCGGCACGCAATTTTCTTGATATCAAACTCTTCGAGACATGACAACCTTTTCTATAACACATATAACTTTCGAGGAAGTTTAGCGAACTTATCAGAAGTAGCAATCTTGTCGATATTAAGCTTCTCGAAATAGATCAAACTTCTTTGTTGCGCAGATAACTTTCACGGAAGTTTATAGAAAATTTCTCGGAAGTAGCAATCTTCTTGGTAGAAAACCTTTCGGAAGATTATAGCAATTTTCTTGGTAGCAAACCTTTTGTCAGAAAATCTTTCGGTAGCAAAACTTTTGGCAAAAAACTTTTTAGTAGCAAACTTTTTGGGAGATTATAGCAATCTTCTCAACATAACATTCCTCAAAACATAATCATCTTCTCTGTTGTGCAGATAATTCCCAGTGAAGATTATAGAAACTTCTTGATAGAATATAGCATTCTTCTCAATACTCCGGGGACTATTTCTCTATGTGTGCACTAGCAAAAAAATCAGTCCCAAACTGTTTCTGACAACAATCTCCAAAACAAAAGGGGCAGGGAATTGTACCAACAGGTTGTCAAGCCCCTTGTCTTGCTAGTTACAAGGTTAAAAGTAAATAGATAGATAGTTGTAGGGCAAAAGTAAAGAAAAAGAGTGAAGGGCAATTTTGTAGGAATTTGTATTGCTGGAAGAATAGACCTATTAGCCGTAGGTTTCACTAGATGTATCTCTCTCGAAAAGAAGGCAAACATCATGGTAACAAATTACAATTGGGCAATTAACAAAATAGCAACGAGTATGACTATGATCATCCATGGCATAATCTCATATAGGCATTACGTCAGTGACAAGTAGACCGCTAATCCAAGTGCATCTACTACTACTACTCCACCCCAAGACAACTATCCAACATGCATCTCAAAGTATTAAGTTCACAAGAAACAATGTAACACTTTAAGCAAGATGACATAATGTAGATAGGAAGAAATCTAGCAATAAGAACAAACCCCATTGTTTTATCCTCAGTGGCAACAATACAAATGTGTGTCTTGTCCCCATTCTGTCACTGGGATATAGAAATCACCGCAATATTGAACCAACTACTATCAACCACTCCCTCTGAAGATCTACCAATCAATCTTGGGCAGAGAAGACAAATGGATCGGAAGGCATACATAGCTACTTAATTATACAACAAATAAACTTCAAAAGATTCAATATGATTCAATAAAAAAAGAGCATAAACTCACAGTTCATCATGTCCCAATAAACACACCGCAAAATTACAAAGGATTGATCCCAATCACACAGGAAGAAGGGGAACATGGTATTGAAGATCCAAAAATAGAGAGAGAATCATCTAGCTACTACCATGGACCCGTAAGTCCTAAAGGAACTACTCACACATGGTCATGAAGGCAACAAGGTTGATTCAGAGCCTCCCGGCAATGGATTCCCCCATGGGTAGAACTCTGAAACAGGGCTCTGGATGGGATCTCTTCAGAACAAAGGCTTGTAGTGGCAATAAAATTCGTATGAAAGATGGTTTTTGTATTTAAAGGGAAATTATGGCAATGGAGTTGGACTAAGGCGGTAACAAGGGGGCCCACAAGCCCAGGTGGCGCCACCACTCCCTTGGCCGTGCCACCTGCCCTTGTGGCCGATAGGTGGGCCCCCGAGTGCTTCCCGAAGCTTCCAGTGTTTCTTGTTGCCCAAAAAATCATGTTAAAACGGCAACATATTTTGACCTTCGTAGATATAGATTTCCCGTGAAACCAAAAACAAGCAGAAAGCAGGAACTCGCACTAGGAACTAAATTAATAGGTTAGTCTGAAATAATAATATAAATTGTTACCAAAAGTATATGAAAATGATAACATAATAGCATTTAACAATAAAAAATTATAGATACGTTTGAGATGTATCAGCATCCCCAAGCTTAATTCCTGTTCATCCTCAAGTAGGTAAATGATAAACAAAGATAAGTTTTGATGTTTTATGCTACCTAGCATGATCTTGATAAAATGATGTAATAATGGTGTGAACTTGGGTCAAAAGTGATTCAAAGAAATAATATTATAATTGATAATTAACAAGCAAGTACTTCGAAAAGTGTAAACAACATTACTATTGCTTTTCATGCATTAATGCTTTCATGTAATACCAATTAATACTCATGATGTCATATAAATTATCCCAATCACTCAAGGTTTTATCATATTCAAACATATTCCATAACACAACCTAGAGCTTCAGTCAAGCATTCGAATCTGAGGAGCCCTTTTCAACTAATTAGCACTTTGCTTAATGCTCAATTCACAAGCTTGGTCTTAGCAGTTAGGATGGCATAGAGAATGATGACGGGGATTTAATTGAGAAGACAAAAAGTGTAAGAATGTCTGACATCAACGTGGCTTGGTCGTTAGGAAATGGAGAAGCCATACAATCGATGTCAATGTGAGGAGTAATTGGCCCCCCTTTAATCCCATATGCATCAGTTCCTACACTTAGCCTCAGTAATATATGTCACTCCGGCCAGCCTATGCAATGTTATCAACATTGTACCAGCCCTAAGATGTGATCCACGTGTGTACTCATATATGGGAACCAAAGGATGGTAACATAACCACAAGAAACTCAAACTAATCATGACAATTCACTAATTAACCCATAGGACAACAATAATCTACTCAAACATAGTAGCGAGATACAAATCATTGGCTAATAATTCATAGCACCAAAACACATGCTCAAGTAGGGGATTTTCGCGGGTTGCCGGAGAGTGGCCCACTGAAATGAGGTGAGGAAACTGATGAAGATGTTGGTGAAGATGACGACATTGATGAAGATGATCGCCACGATGATGGTTCCCCCGGCAACACTCCAGCACTACCGGGAGAGAGAGAGAGAGTGAGAGAAGCTCCCCCTCCGACTTATTCATCCATGGCCTCTCCTTATATGGGGCGAGGTTATCCCCTCCGGTCCTTGGCCACGATGGTGCCCAAAGGGCTGAGAGCCCCTCTGAGAATTGATCTCTTCTCACTGTCTCTCTATTTTTCACTCCTATTTTTTGGTTGAACATTATTTCTTTTATAGCCGGAGATTCGTAACTCCGACCGGGCTGAAGTTTTGAGAGGAATTTTCTTCGAAAATTATCTTTCTTTGCAACGAAAGAAGAGCTCCAACCGACTTAAGGGTTACCCACATGGTTCCATGGCGCGACCAAGGGGTGGTCGCACCACCTACCCATGTGGGGCCCTCGGGCATCGTATTGCATTGATTCCTTCGCCCAAAAATCACATATATTTCAAAAAAATGTTATTAAATTGCTTAGGCGTTTTTACCTTCATAGATATATTTTTTGTAGAAAATCCATGCAAAAAAATAAGAATTAGCACTCAACACTGTATTAATAGGTTATGCCAGAAAATTAATATAGAAGTGCACCAAAACCATTAACAAATGGTGTAAATATAGCACGAATACTTTAAAAGTTATAAATACGTTGGAACGTATCGACATCCCCAAGCTTAACCCCTACTTGTCCTTGAGTAGGTAGATGATAAAAATTTGAAGTGTGAATGTCAGAATAGAACAGACCTTTGATCACACACGCAATGATAATTCCAATAACAAGTAGCATCATTCCATTAGGTTCAACATACCATAAAGTGGTAATAAAGTATCTCACGAATCTTTCAGGATTATATTGCAAACATAAAGCAACCAATGAAATAGAGATGATGAATAGGTACCCAGTTTGAAGATAACCATCATGCTTATACAATGCTCAAAAGTTACTATTAGAAGAATGCATACAAAGCTAAGAGTGATCCCATGCTCAATACGTGGTACCGAAGGAGAGACAGATGGAATTGTCTCAACAATAATAGTAAGGGTTTTTATCGTTTATGCCACTAGTTGTGTATCACTACTCAATTTTTCCACTAGAAACTTCAACTGCTCAAAAATGCCATCGCTTTGTCAGACACATGCTTAAAAATGCCACTAGACACCATTATTGTCATCTCAAATCTCGTTTCTCATGTTATAATGACACAAATACCTATGGAACAACATGTCATCTCCCCCTCTATCTCACAACAATAAAGTGCGGGTCCCACTTGATCCCAAAAACATTCTTATTTTCCTGTAAATTTATTTGCTTACTTACTCCTAACAAGTGGGGCCCACACTTATCATTGTGAGATAGAGAAAACTGACATGCGGGTTTTTGTCATATAACATGGTCAACGGGTTTGACCTGACAATAACAATGTCTAATGGCATTTTTAAGCAAACATCTAATGGAACGATGGCATTTTTTAGATATCTAATGGCATTTTTGAGCAAGCATCTCTTCGAACGATGGCATTTTTGAGTAGTTGTAACTTCTAGTGGCAAAACTGAGTAGTGAGACACAACTAGTGGCACAAATGATAAAAACGTAAATAGATAGGCCCTTCGCAGACGGAAAAAGAGATTAACATGTACTAGAGCTCATTGGTTTAAAACAAAGATAAATTTATTTTAAAGGTATACTTTTCCTGTAAATGGTTTAACGACAAAGTTTTCCATCATCTTCCATGCTAAACATAAGAGTGGTTCGCATGCATTAACACTCCTCCTCCACCATAACCAACACAAACCATGGCTAGCTGAATCCACAGGTGCGTGCCAACTTTCAACTTTTTCAGAGGAGTTCCTTTTTCCAAAGAAAAAATATTGGGACTGGGCATCCCTATACCAACTCTTGCATAAATTTAACAAGCAGGATAAACTCTCATTATGAGTAAAACACATTTAGCATGGAATATAATGACTACCCCCACCGCTCCATGAGTTGTACGAGCACACAAAGGAGAAGTTTATTTGAAGGTTTAGATGTCACACATGCTAATTTACTTGGAATGGTAGTGAAATGCCGTCTATATGTAGGTATGTGGTGGACACTTTGTGGCATAACTTGTTTCAAGGATTGGATGCACACGTAGTAGTTCCGATTAGTACAGGAAAAGTCTAGCAAAAATTGGGGCAACCACTTTGCCCAGCACAAAAACAAGAATCATGCATTCTCTAATAGTAACATTGTTGAGAAAATATAATCATGATGATAACCTACAAACCTGAATACCACCAAGGCTGAACTGGAATTTATCAAACATATGTAAATATGCAACAAGCCAATCATCTGTCCTTCACTTGGAGATACTTACCACCACAACATGATAGGTTCAACTTAATGCAACTAACGCTCTTTTCCATTATAATATAACACCCTTACTTGATTAAAGATATGCACCATCATAGTCTCACTTCTATTTTAACGAATTAAACGAAGGATGCATGCTTGCTTCTCAATATACATAAAATAAATGAAGCACATGACATTCAATTCATTCGTAAAATTTACTCTAAAGATATAAGTGGATCACAAGAGTAAGTGATCATACTTATCTAATGACGGATTCTCCAAGATAGTGGTATCAATACTAGTGACTAAAGTTTGACCTCTTCCAACCCACTCATAAGAATAATGTAATCCACATGAATTGTGTAACCCTCCGAAATAGTGGGATCAATAAAATTTGAAGTTGACCTCTTCAAGTACACTTTCAATGATAATTTCATCCATACTCTAACAGAAATAAGTGAAGTTCATAGAGAATTCTACAGACTGTACAGATATAGAGAGAATAATATTCAAGATCAAAAGATATAAGTGAAGCACATGAAGCATTCTATAAATCCAAACTCAAAAGATTTAAGTGAAGCGCAAAGAGCGTTCTATAAAGCCATACTCAATAGATATATAAGTGAAGTGCATGGAGCATTCTGTAAATAAACCAAGGACCATAAAAAATCACCCCCAACAAGCATGGTGTATATTTATTCAAAATAAAAATAAAAATGACACTCGAAGAATTTGCACATATCATGTGAATGAATAAAAACCTAGGTTGAACCGAGACATAGCGATAATTGTTGAAGAAGAAAGAGGGGATGCCCCAAAGGCATCCCCAAACCTAGACACTCGAGTCTCCTTGGATATTACCTTGAGGGTGCCTTGGGCATCCCCAAGCATAGGTTCTTGCCACTCCTTGTTCCTCTCATATCAATGTCTTCCCTCGATCTTAAAAACTTTGTCCACACAAAACTTAACATAACTCGTAAGATAGGTTAGTACACGTAAAAACAAATTACCCATTATGTACTGTCAAGACAAGTTGCATAATTATTTTCAAACATCGGTTATTGTATACTATCATTTCCATAATTTATATCCCCCAATATAAGCCATAAAAACTCTAGAACAAACAGATGACTATAACAACAATGTATCAAAATCAGAACAATCCATAGTAATCAAGTTAAGATGCATACTTTTGTAAATATAAAATTTATGAAACATTAGGATGCAGCATAGAATTTGTAAGTCAGTATTGTGTAAAAATTTCAGGAATTGATCATATTCTAGTAAAAAATGATAATTCGAACAATGGAGGTAAAAGTTTCCGTTTTTGCACAACACTTAACAAACATGCAATTGCAACATCCTAAAGGCAAACCTTGGCACTTTATTTTTATGGTACAGTGATATATACAAGGTGATAATTATTTTTTATGAGAAACTTCCATGAAAAGATTTAAATTGTTTCCATGAGCATTAACACAAGTGTTCAAGGTCGACCCTCACTTCTTCAATGCATAACTTTCCAAACATTTCTCTTTCTGAAAAAAATTAGGTTCCCCACTTTATTTATTTTTGTTTTTGAAAAGTTAAAAGGCACACAAAAGAATAAAAAGACTCTAGAACTTCCGGGTTGTCTCTCAAGCATCGCTTTCTTTAAAGCCATTAAGCTAGGCATAAAGGTGCGAATATTTTTTTTGTATTTTGCATTATTTAAAAATTCTTTTCAACCTAGAATTAAAGAAAGAAAACAGGAACAAAAATAAATAAATAAATCTACTTAGTTATAAAATCAAACAAGCATACATGAAAATATTCACCCTACACTATTGCTACCCGGCAACGGCGCCGAAAAAGCGCTGGATAATACCCAAGTGCAAGGAATTGTCATAGCTCTTTCCAATGATGAAGGTGGTAAGCATGTAGTTCTAAGACCACAAGGAGCTAAAGGTAACACCAATATTCTCTGAGGTATTATTTGCTACTGATATGATCCTACGTACACCGAGCGTTTATTTTATCAAGAGACAAGAAATAAAACTATGAAGTGGGTATAATGAGGATAACTTTGCAAGAAACAAAGAACATAAACATAAAAATAGGTGTTTCCCAAGTAAATATACAATATATTACAAATAGCGAGTGTGGAATAGTGGTGGTATGTTGTGCGGAATTGTCCCTAGGCAATTAGCTAAGTTACTAAACTGATCATCATCATAAGTTTATATGTGGGAGAGGCCTCTGCTAGCATGTCATACCTTATTTGGAATTCTATGCACTTATGATTGTAACTATTAGCAAGCATCCACAACTACTAACAAGTTCAATAAGGTAAACCCAACCATAGCATTAAGATATATTGGCCCCCTTCAATCCCATATGCATCATTTCTACACTCAGCCACGGTAATATATGCCACTGCAGCCAACCTATGCATAGTCCTATCAACATATGACTCATGCACGCGCTCATATGATGAGCACCAAAGGAGAGTAACATAACCAAAAGCAACTCAACCCAATCATGGCAATTCACTAATAAACCCACAGGACAACAATAATCTACTAGAACACAATAGTGATGACACAAATTACTGGATGATTCTTACCACCAAAACATCATGTTCAAATAGGGGATTACAACGGGTTGGAGGAGAGTGGACCACGGGTAGAAATTGGTGAATACGACCATCGGAATGATGGTTCCCCTGGTGGCACTCCGGCGCCACCAGGAGAGAGGCTTCACCTCCGGCTTCTTCCTCCATGGCCTCCCCCTAGATGGGGAGAGGTTCTCCCCTATGGTCCATGGCCACTGATAACCCACAAGTATAGGGGATCAATCATAGTCATTTCGATAAGTAAGAGTGTCGAACCCAACGAGGAGCAGAAGGAAATGACAAGAGGTTTTCAACAAGGTATTTCTGCAAGCACTGAAATTATCGGTAACAAGTAGTTTACTAGCAAGATAATTTGTAACGAGCAATAAGTAGTAACGGTAACAAAGGTGCAACAAGGTAGCCCAATCCTTTTTGTAGCAAAGGACAGGCCGGAACGGTCTCTTATAATAAGCAAAGTGTTCTTGAGGACACACGGGAATTTCATCATGTTTGTTTGATTCACGTTCGTTACTTTGATAATTTGATATGTGGGTGGACCAGTGCTTGGGTGATGTTCTTATTTTAACAAGCCCCACACTTATGATTACCCCCTCTCGCAAGAATCCGCAAATATGAAAGAAGAATTAAGATAAATCTAACAATAGCATGAAACATATGGATCCAAATCAGCCCCTTACGGAATAGCGCACAAACTAGGGTTTAAGCTTCTGTCACTCTAGCAACCCAATTACTACTCCACAATGCCTTCCCTTAGGCCCAAAGATGGTGAAATGACATGTAGTCAACGTTCACATGACACCACTAAAGGAAGCAACAACATGCATATCATCAAAATATTGAACGAATACCGAATTCACATGATTACTTA
This sequence comes from Aegilops speltoides, assembly GCA_021437245.1. Taxonomy (NCBI): domain Eukaryota; kingdom Viridiplantae; phylum Streptophyta; class Magnoliopsida; order Poales; family Poaceae; genus Aegilops; species Aegilops speltoides. The sequence continues at coordinate 380,285,114 of CM038143.1, forward strand.
TGACAAGACTTCACCCATGTCCTCAAGAACAAGTACTCACAAATCATATTCATGCTCAACATCAGAGGGGTATTAAATAGCATCAAGGATCTGAACATATATTCTTCGACCAAATAAACCAACTGGCATCAGCTACAAGATGTAATCAACACTAATAGCAACCCACATGTACCAATCTGAGGTTTTGAGACAAATATTGAATACAAGAGATGAACTAGGCTTGAGATGAGATGGTGCCGGTGAAGATGTTGATGAAGATTGATCCTACCATGTTGAGAGTATCGTCAGTGATGACGATGGCTTCGATTTCCCCCTCCCGGAGGGAAGTTTCCCCGGCTGAATCTCTCCACCGGAGAGCAAAAGTGCTCCTACTCAGGTTCCGCCTCGAGACGGTGGCGCTTCATCCCGAAACCTTCCTTCTGGGTTTTTTCTAGGTCAAATGGCACCATATAAGAGAAGATGGGACCCAAAGGCCTGCCAAGGGCGCCACATGCTCGAGCAGCATGCCGAGGGGGGTAGGGCACGCCTCCCAAGCTTGTGGCTGCCTCGTGGGTCCCCCTCTGGTATTTCTTTCACCAATAATTTTAATATATTGCAAAATAATTCTCCGTCAATTTTTAGCTCATTTGGAGTTGTTCAGAAAAATTGCCTCCGATATAGCCCTTTCCGGTCCAAAATTCCAGGTGTCATCGATGTCCCTCTTCATGTGAAACTTGTAAAATATGATAGGAAAGGCATAAGAATTGTATCATAAAGTGAAATAAAAGTCCATAATGCAATAAATATCAACATAAAAACATGATGCAAAATGGACATATCAGCCACCATGGCTCCCGGAGGGGCAAGAGCCGAGCCCCTATGAGATTGGATCTCTTCTCTCTGAATCTCACTGTTTTTCGCTTGCCTTTTCTCACTTAACATTGTTTACTTTATATAGCCGGAGAGCCGTAACTCCGATCGGGCTGAAATTTTGAGGGGATTTAATGACCCACAAGTACAGGGGATCAATTGTAGTCCTTTCGCTATGTAAGAGTGTTGAACCCAATGAGAAGTAGAAGGAATTGATAAGCAGTTTCAGCAAGGTTTTCGCTGCAAGTGTTGTAAGATAGTTTTGGTAGATAATATGATAGCAAGATAATTTGTATCAAGTAACAAGGTGCAACAAGTGGCCCAGTTATTAATTATGTTAAGGACAAGCTGGTGATACTTCTTATAGTGATTAAAATGCTCTCGAGGACACATGGGAATATCGCCAAGTTACTTTCACCACGATCATCAAGTTATGTTCCTTGCCTTGGTAAGTGTTATGTGGGTGGACCAGAGCTAATGTACTGTACTGACCTTACTTGAACAATACGTACTTATGATTGTGCCCTCCATGCAAGTATCCACGAATACAAGAGAAGTAATTAAGATAAATCTAACCATAGCATTAAACATGTGGATCCAAAACAACCCCTCGCGAAACAATTCATAAACTGGGTTTCTACCACTCCCACAACCCATCTACAAATTAATTCCACAATGCCTTCCCCTAGGACCAAATATGGTGAAGTGTCACGTAGTCGACGTTCACATAACACCATTAGAGGACGAACAAGACAACATAATATCAAAACATTGAACGATGATCAACTTCACATGATTACTAATAACAAGACTTCTTCCATGTCCTCAAGAACAAACAAAACTACACAAGTCATCATATTGTTCATGATTAGTGGGTATAAATATATGATTGAAAATTTGAACATAATGATCTTCTACCAATTAAACCAACAAGTATCAACTATGAGATGTAATAAACACTACTAGCACCCCCAGGTACCAATCTGAGGATTGATATAAAGAATAAACACAAGAGATGAACTAGGCTTTGGAGATGAGATGGTGTTGATGAAGATGATGATTAAGATGATGATTCTCATAATGAGAGGAACGTTGGTGATGATGAATGCTTCGATTTCCCCCTCCTAGAGGAAAGTATCCCCGACCGAATCGCTTCACCGGAGAGAAAAAGTGCTCCTGCCCTGGTTCCGCCTCGAGAGGGTGGCGGAAAGTCTCAGAACTCTTATCTCTCTTTTTTCAAGGGAAAATGGCAATATATGGCAAAAGGACATTATGAGAGGAGGCTCGTGGGTGCCAGAAGCTGAGGTGGTGTGGCTAGGGGGTGGTCGCGCCCCTGCCGTTGTGGGCCCCCTGTGGATCTTTTGTGGTACTTCTTCATTCCAGTATTTTTTATACATTCCAAAATAATTCTTTGATTTTTTTGCTTCATTTTGAGATATGAAAAATTGTTATCTTGGTTGTAGCTTTTTCAGGTAAGAATTCTAGCTGCCCGTACTCCCCCTCTCTTCATGTAACTTGCATTTTAAGAGAGAAAAGGCTTTAGAATTGCATCATAATAGCAAATATAACATTAAAATAAGAAAAATAATTGTAGGAAGTAATTATGCAAAATGGACATATCAGGTTTTTCTCCAGAAATTGTCTTTCTTGCAGCGAAATAGGAGCTCCAACCGACTTAAGGGCTGCCCGCGCGCGTGCCACCTACCCATGTGGGGCCCTAGGGCATCGTTTTGCGTTGATTCCTTCACCCGAAAATCACATATATTTCAGAAAAAATCCTACTAAATCATCGGGTGTTTTGACCTTCCTAGACATCGATTTCCTGTAAAAAAACATGTAGAAACATAAACTAGCACTTGGCACCGTATTAAATAGGTTAGTCTAGAAAAATAATATAAAGGTGCATCAAACCATTAATGAATGGTGTAAATATAGCATGAATACTTCAAAAATTGTAGATATGTTGGAGACATATCATACTCGTGCAAACCTCCCCTTATTTGTGTCCGGTTTGTGAAATTCCTACACGCAGACCAGACACATCCTTGGAAAAATGCAACACCGCATTGATGGCTTAGATCGTACAGACACATGGATCGAGACGTTTACGGGCATTTTGAGGGAACGTGTTGAGATGTTCCTAAAAAGTTGCCGATGCAAAAGCACCCGATGATGCCAGACGATTATCCACGACTAAAAAGTTTTGCTAGGGCATCTCCAACGCAAACCCTCAAACTGCCCGTATCCGTCTAGGCGCAGCTGTCCAGACCTGGAAGCCATCCAACACCGACCCCCATCGGTCTGCGTCATAATACAGACCACAATTTTCTCGCAAACCAGAAGCAAACTAGGGCAGGGGTTTGTGGGAGTCTAGATAAAAGCCACATAGCACTCTGACACCCCTGGCCCACCCAAAACTAAGTTGGAGCCCGCGCTTTTGTAGTTGGATGCACTATTTCCCCGGCAAAATCCCCCACTTTATTCTTCCATCACGCCGCTCTCCACCCTATTCCGCCCACTCCCTTCTTCCCTCCCATCACCGATGCATGGAGGTGGAGGAGACCCTATCGAAGATGGAGGTGGTGGAGGATCCGAGCATCACACTCGCTCGGAAGATAAACTTGGCGACACGGCAAAATCGTCGCGTCGAAGTGAAGGCCGCAAAGGTGGAAACACTCAAGAAGCAAAAGGCCGGCGAAGGGTGTGCTGGCGGTGGATGAGGCGGTGGGCGTGCTTGTTGCGGACGTCATGTAGGTCGGGCCCCACCACCCTCACCGACCGTACAGACGCCATCATGGCAGGAGCATTACAAGGCTCTCTACTACGCTACCAAGCAGCTCGATAGGCAGTCCCTGGAATCCGCGGCGAGGAAAGTGTCCTACATCATCGAAGTCAATGCGACGCCGCTACTTTTCTGAGAGTGTTCATTGCCGCAGCTTGTTCGAACGCGGGCGCCGCGCGGGGAGCACCCGGCTGCCTGCACCCTATTGGCTAGTATGCCTAAAGCAGGCGAGCCAACGTACAAAATCACGAATAAGATGTTTGACATCATCCATGAGGGAGGCGGAGGAGAAGGTTGCTACAAGGACGGGCAGGTGGCTGACTTGGAGCCCACCCAGGCTTGCTCGTGCTCCCAACCGAGATCGTAGTACACCCAGTCCAACACGCTCACCCAGTCGGGCACGCAACCGGTCTACACCAAGTCTGGCATATTCACCCAGCCGGCCACAGACACACAACAATGGGATTGGATTGTCGGACAGTAGCAGGAGGAGGAGGACGAGGACGGTGATCCAGATGGATATTTTGCCGATCCAAAGAAGAGGGGTAGAGGAGAAAGCTTTTCATTTTAAAAAAATGTGAAGGACCTATAATATAATATAATATAATATGAGTTCTGTGATTAATCGTTTGCTATGTCAGTATCTATACTGTCTTAGCGAATCATGATTCGACATTAAAAGTATATTGATTCTTTCCCAATAATTGAAGACTTTTTCTGTAAATACTGCATATTTGATTCCAGCCATAAAACGACTGTCCCTCCTATGCTTTGAGTTCCAGTATCGCTTCAACATGCGGGAGGACGAGCTGTTGTGCAATGCATTGTTGGCCACTTGCCTCATCCGTTCCATGGCATGAAGCAAAAGGGCACAACTTTTGGGCCAAACACTCACACTTGGTTCCATGAACACAAGCATATCGACCCCTACTCCAACGCGGTCATCCATAAGCATGATTCAAAGTCCCTCAACCATCGATGGTACAACATCCAAGAGGCCGTGTCCAAGTATTGCGGGCACTTGAGGCAACTCATCGCACGGTGGCCAAGTGGTATGCAAATCACCAACCAAGTAAGTTTTTATTGTGTGTACATCATTTGTAGCCGGGTATGCATTGATGATTTGTAGCCAAATATGCATTGCTTTTGTTGATGATTTGTAGCCGGTCAAATATGTATTTTTTTTGTAGCCTATATGCGCATTGCTTTGTTAATGATTTGTAGCCGGACGGATATGCATTGTTTTGTTCATGATTTGTAGCCGGATATGCATTGTTTTGTAGCAGGATATGCATTGTTGACAATGTTTTATGTTGTAGCCTTCTCGTGCGTGTAGTGTGTTCTTGAAGTTGGAGAAGAAAAACTTCACCGTCATGCATTGCATTGTTGGTTGAAGTTAAATGGACACCCAAGTGAAACCTATACATTGCCAAGACCGTTGCCCATGGCACTGAGGAAGAAACTGGTGATCCAATCAACCCAACAAAAGTACCGCCAAAGAAGGATAGAAAAGAGTTTTGGGGAAAGAAGTGGGAGGAGGAGAGGGCAGAACAAGAGGGTGTGGCGGACAAAATGACACAGAAGTTTGAAAACATCTTGACGAAGGAGGAGGCATACGTCAAGCGCTTGGACATGAAGGAGGCATGCAAGTCCGAGATGTTTGACATGTTGATGGCGGCGACCGACAAGAAGCTCAAGCTCGAAGAGAAGAAGACCATCCTCCAAGAGAAGAAGGTCATGCTCGAAGAGAAGAAGGTGAAGATCCCAGCCGCTATGGAGGACGCGAGGATGCTCACCTTGAAGATGGATGATTTAGATGAAGATGCTCGGATGATCATGCAAGCCGTCCATTTCAAGATGTTGCAGCGACAGAAGGATGAGTTGGAGAGGGCGGATGTCGGTGTCAAAACCGGCGGATCTCGGGTAGGGGGTCCCGAACTGTGCGTCTAGGCGGATGGTAACAGGAGACGAGAGACACAATGTTTTACCCATGTTCGGGCCCTCTTGATGGAGGTAAAACCCTACGTCCTGCTTGATTAATATTGATGACATGGGTAGTACAAGAGTGGATCTACCACGAGATCAAGGAGGCTAAACCCTAGAAGCTAGCCTATGGTATGATTGTTGTAATGGAGGTTATGTCCTACGGACTAAAGCCCTCCGGTTTATATAGACACCGGAGAGGTCTAGGGTTACACAGAGGCGGTTACAATGGTAGGAGATCTACATATCCGTATTGCCAAGCTTGCCTTCCACGCGAAGGAAAGTCCCATCCGGACACGGGACGGAGTCTTCAATATTGTATCTTCGTAGTCTTGGAGTCCGTGGGACGATGATAGTCGGCTGTCCGGACACCCCTAGTCCAAGACTCCTCGGTAGCCCTCGAACACAGCTTCAATGACGATGAGTCCGTGCGCATAATGTTTGGCATTGCAAGGCGGGTTCCTCCTCAAATAATCCATAGAAGATTGTGAACACCGGGATAGTGTCCGCTCGCAAAATAAATTCCACGTTGCACCGTAGAGAGAATAATATATACACAAGTTCAATCTGGCGGCGTGATCGCGGCATGACGTCACACCACTACCAAGCCTTTACTTGAATCATTTTTATTATCTTGCCTCGGTAGCGTTTAGCGGCGGTTTCCTTGGCACGTCTTGTCGAAGCGAGATCGTGTTCCCCTTATTCGGGATCCTCATCAATACGGACGTGGGTAACCCAACCGCACCGTCGCCGCCCTCCTCTATCGGCGAATCCGAGCAGTCACGGAGACGGCTCTTGGTATGCTCCCTCTTTATAATAGGACCAAGGCTCGTTTCTTTTCTCCAATCTTCCATCGAATCTTCTCCTTGCCCCAAGTTCTAAACACTCAGAGCCCCAGATTCGAGCGCTTTGGACCTTCAACAATGTCCGGCTCCGACCTTCAGGGCCGGTGGATGCCCTCCTCCGTCACGGAGGAGGACGTGCTAAAGCTACGTGAGGCCAAGTACCTGTCTTACGAGGTTTCGCACAGGCTGCCCGCCGAAGGGCAGGCCATCCCCATCCCGAGCCCGGCGAGTATGTCGTCTTTATATCCCACCTCCGTCGGGGTTTAGGCTTCTCGACGGATCCTTTTGTGAGAGGGCTCATGTTTTACTATGGGCTGGAATTCCATGACATGGCTCCGGAGTCCATCCTCCATATCTCCGCATTCATCGTTGTCTGCGAAGCCTTCCTCCGCGTCACCCCCCACTTCGGCCTGTGGCTGAAGACCTTCAATGTGGAGCCGAAGATGATCGGGGGGCATCAAGCAGAGTGCGGCGAGGCGGCCGTAAGAAGGAGGGCCGATGCCCCGTGGCCCGCGGGCTCCTTCCAAGAGGAGCTCGGCTTGTGGCAGCGGAAGTGGTTCTATATCACCGCTCCAAAGGGCAGCAGGCAGAAGCCGCCGCCTCCATTCCTTCGGGACCTCCACGTCGGTTGATGTCGTGGGTCGACCAAGGAGCTCAATTGGGGGCCGTCAAAAGCGTGCCCCTATTGCGGGCGGTTCGAGACCTCCGGCGAGGAGATCAATCTGGTCGTAGTGATGCGAGTTATGCTAATTAGGCGTCTCCTGCCCTGCAAACGCCGTCCTCTCCAGCTATGGGAGTTCAATCCGGAGGGACCAAGGATTCTCCAACACTTCATGGGTATGACACCCGTGGAGATGTACAAGTTGTTCTTCGGATCACAGGCGGTGTGTCCAGAATTGACCGAGGATGCCGGCCTAAGCTGCAATCGCCCGGATACTCAAGTAAGTAGCTCAGTCTTCGGACATACCGTTTGTTTGCTTCTCTATAATTCGCCTTTTAACCCGTTATCCTTCAACAGGAGTGGATAGCGCAAGCAAAGCTGATAAGGTGTCCGGCCCCCCTCGAGAGACCGGCCCGAGCCCGTCTTTGGTCGAGAATGTTGGAGGTTGCGCCTTGTAAGAAGGCGAAGGGAAAATGGAGGAGCTACCGCCGCCTAAGGGGCACTTGAAGAAGGGGATCGAGAATCCCTCCTCCATGGGGAGAAGAGGACCGCCTCAAGACCGGAGGCCAAAGCCCCTAAGCGGGGAAGAAATCTTCACCGGAGGGTTCTCGTCCGGGAAGGCCCGCCGCCTGATCTTCTCTAAAAATCAGCCCTCCAGCGAGCCGTGAGTAAAAAGGGAGTTCATTAATAAGAAACATCCCTATTTGTGCTTCTGAGGATAACCGAAATTTTTACCTTGTAGTTCGGATCTGCGACCTTCTCAGATGAGCTCGTCTTTGGGGATCTTCGTCCAGGAGATGATGGAGAGCGAGACGCCTCCGCTCTGCTGCGCCGTCGGATAGGGCGGACGAGCTGAAGTGTAAATCACGGAGGGTATCCCGAGCCAGCGAGCCGAAGAGTTGGCGCCGACTAGTGTTCGGCCGGGGGAGCTGAAGGATCGGCTTGAGAGGGCGTCCATCTCAGAAGATCACCGTGCATTGATGAGCATGGTGATTGGAAGGATTTCGTACGCCGAAAGCGGATTGCATAATGCCGTCAGGAGTTTGCTGGCGGGGTTTGAGGTACGTAAAAACGACGCGCCTTGTTGACAGTTTTGCACATGAACGTGCGCCCTGTATAGATAGTAGCCCCTGAGACTCGGTATGTTGTCGAAAGCGACAACGTGCCGAGGATCGGAATCGCAGGTATTAAGTCTCGCCTTTCCTATGTAGGTGGCGGATGGTCCGGGGGCTAGCCGGACTGATGGAGTTGCTGAATTAATGCGGCAACTCGATGTTGCGGATGCGAACATCGCTAGTCGACAAGCGACTTGACGAGTCGCAAGGTGAGTTTTCTCTCGCGATCACCTATTAAGGGGCCAAAGCCCACCTCTTACAATATTTGTGCTTGGCGCAGATGGTGCTGCTTCTGTGGAGAAGCTTGCGAGAACTTGCTCAAGCCAAGGAGCAAGCGAGAAGAAGTCTGGCTGCCTCTAGGGCGGCGAAGAGTTAGAAGCGAAGGGCTGCTTCTTGCCGGCGAGGAAGAAATGGCGAATTGGCCATTAAGTTGAAGGATGCTACCGACCGCAATGAGGCTCTTGAAAAGGGCGCTTATCGAGGCGAAGACACAGGGAAGGCCACCGCCGAAGCCAAGGATGCCCGTTCAATCACGGGCTATGAAGGAGGAGCTGCGTCGGTAGGAGACATTGTGGTGGCAAGCCCTTTATGCTCGCGTCGCGAGTTTACGGATCAAAATATGCCCGGCTTGGCGGTTGTGGGGTCGGAGGATCCATATATGGACTTAGCGGCGAGTCGGCAGATGCCTTTGTGCACTTCGAAGTCGGAAGGATCACAAGGCGGAAGAGATGTTTTGGTCTCAATTCCATAGTCCGGATCATTCACTTCCGGTGACCGATCGGTTGGCGAATGGGCTGAGCTGAATAGGTTGTCGGACTTGCCATAGCGGATATCGTGACTCATGTCATTTGGATAGGCCCAAGTCAAGAGCTATTTTGGCTTATTGCAGCAGTTTCTTGGGGTGGTGCCGCATATCAAGGATATGAAGCGGTCGGCTGCATAGAGTGCGCGGATGGCCCTTGCCGTGTGAAGGCACATTGGGCGAGATGGATGCCACCGCTATTGCAACCCGTGGTTGGACGAAAGCGGTTACCCGCCGAGCACTATTTTGGGAAAGTTATGCGTGGTGCTCGTGTAATAGAGTCGCAGTGCTCGAAAAATGTCACGTTCAAATGAACGTTTTATTTTGTAAAACAATAGTTATGGTGTGATCGCTTTTTATACTTGTGCGTTCCAAGTATTGAAATATCTCCTATGCGGCCGTTTATGTATACATGTGTATAACCTGAAAGATGGCAGTCTTCGGCTTCAGCCCCCACGCACAAGGTGCGGGGGTGTTTGCAAAAATAGCGCATTTTCACACTTAATCCGACGTCTCGGTCCCGTTGAGGAGGTGGTAGCGTAGCGAATGAGGCAACCGGACTATAATGCTTGAACACTTTCACTTAGCCATTGGAGTTCGAGGGTGGGACTATGATATAGCCCCTGGGGGCACCGCGCTCTCCGAATTTGGGGCGTGTGTGCTGACCGAAAGCGGTCCTTCGTCAGCGGAGAATTCTTAACATTCGGTGGTCGATCGAGTGGTTGACGGTCTCTCATTTGTATCATGACGATCGGTTTTCGACTTTCTCTCTTGAGGTGCTCGCCCGGCCGAACTAGGGCACAATCGCGATAGTTCTCCACGGTGCCACGTTAGCCGATGATCTGAGCGTAAGGCAGCAAAACACGAGGCGGGCAAACCCAACATTTGACCAAAGACATGATTCGAGCTGATGCATATAAGGCCTAACTTTCGAGGCGCGAACACTCCCTAAGGTGTTCGGTCTTTATAATAATGGGCAAAACAATGCCCTAAGCCCCTAGTGTCGAGTGCGGGCAAGGTCCTCTCGACGCGGCCGATGCCAAAGCGTCGAGCTCCACTCTGGTTATAATGAGAAACCGGGGATTACAGCAACAAGAGGCGATAAAAAGGTTTACGCAGGGTCTTAATCTGAAAAGAATCCTTGTGTCGGGTCCCTACTGCACGTCTGCGCCTGTGTCTCCGTTGTGCCGTTATCCTGGACGGGTGTGCACGTTGTTCATCTGTAAAAAAGAGAGGAACTTAGTTTTAAAGGAAATCATGCGAAAGGTATATGAAAAATATTAATAAGTAAAGCGGAGTCTATATGAGCTCGTTGTTGCTTATACGTACAGCCCCTTGTGAAGGGGTGTGTGGCTAGGGAGCCCCTAGCTTATTTATGCCGGACTCGTCTAGCCGTGTCCGGGGTCTTTAAATGACCCTCGCAATGAAATGATGCCACGTGGACCAGGCATTTTAAGTGTAAGAGACGCGTAATGTGGTATGGCGTTGAAGCGAACAAAAGCTTCACGCCCCAATAGTGCTTGATAGCTACTTTTGAATGGGGCGACATGGAAGATTAGCTTTTCGCGTCGGAAGTTGTCCGGTGACCCGAACACAACTTCTAGTAATAAGGAGCCTGTGCACTTGGCGTAAGGGCCTGGCGTCACTCCTTTGAAGGAAGTGCGGCTATGTTGAATTTTAGTAAGGTCCATCCCCAACTTGCGGATTGTGTTCGGGTATAGCAGGTTTAAATCGCTGCCACCGTCCATCAGGACTTGTGTAAATTGTAGTCCGTCGATTATAGGATCCAATATCAGAGCAGTCCATCCTGCGCTCCGAATGCTTCTGGAATAGTCCAGGTGGTCGAAAGTGACTGGTTTTGACGTCCAACTTCGAGGATCCGTTGGGGTGGACCGTGCGGCACTTATTTTGGCGGGTGCCGCATTGTTTTTCCGTAATATCACATGAAGTGAGTTCTTGTTTTGACTTCTTGTGGGAAAGTCTTTTGTTTTCGGTGCTCTCTGTTGGTGGGGTTCATCATCATCTTCGCTGACGCGTCGAGCCCCTTGTGTTCGGCGTTTAGTCGGCGGACTTTTGAAAACCCAACAATCTCGGTGGTGTGGTTTGCGGGCCTTAGAAGTCTTGTGGATTTGACATATCCGATACAAAATTTTGTTTAAGTTGGATAGCTCACTGCTGTTATCCTTAAGAGGCGATGTTTTGTTGTTTGGCGTGAGCTTTTGAATCCGGCGTTGACCGCCCGTATTCTTTGGGCTTTTCTTTATTCAGTACTGATCCTTTCTGCCGTGATTTTCCGTTCCATCCTAGTCTCGGATGTACTTGGGTCATTTGGTCTGCATCTTGCTAGCGGCTATCTTCCCAGCAAAAGCGGGTCATGAAACTTGTTAGCGGACATTGTCCTCGGCTTCTCTTGGCGAGGTGTCAGCGACCATTCGTCTCGGACGTTGTGTTTAAAAGCTGCTAGGGCTTGGCGTCCGGACGATCGACTATTTGGTTCTTTTGGTAAGGAACCTGTTCGAATTCTTGCTGATTCTCGGGCTGTTGAGTTATATGACTTAGATAAATGCGCATCCGGAGGCGGACATAAGTCCCTTGAAAATTTGCTCTAAACGCGTCCTCGAGCTCTTCCCAACTTCCATGAGTGTTTTCAGGAGGCTTTTGAGCTAGTGCCGAGCTGGCCCTTTGAGCTTGAGGGTAGATATTTTATGGCGTGGAGATCATCTCCTCTAGCCATATGTATGTGTAGTATATAATCCTCTATCCAGACTCGAGTGCATTGTTCCGTCGTAAGCCTCTATGTTTATGGGTTTAAACCCTGCTGGGAATTCATGATCCGGCACCTCATTAGTGAAACATAGTGGGTGTCTTGGCGCCCCATATTTGGGTGTACCGCTGTCTTGAACACTTGGCGTGTTGTGTTGCTTCTGGGGCCCTCTTTGGTGGCCGTAAATGAACTGGCTGGGCCATCTGTTTTCCGGTCGTGAGTCGGCTTGTGCTTGGCGCCGCTTGTAGATTTTGGCCTATCATCGGCCGTCCATCCGTAGGCGACCTCTTTATTTTTTGACTATGGGGGCTCTATGGCTTCCTCGTCAAATTCTGGCGGCAACTTGCGCGGATAGCTCTTTGATTGATGACCATTGCCGATTTTTATGCGGTTTTGAGCACTTTGCTCCACCTCATTCTGAGTATGTCTTCCGCTGTTTTGAGCTTCCGTTTTCCTTCTTCAAACTTCTTGCGATGGCGGCGAGTCTTTTCGAAGGCTCTTATTCTCGGTGGTGTGTCCGGCGTGAGGTCGTCTCGACTGTTGGTTTCGCCGGGCATGGATTGATTATTCGACTCGTCTGTTAGGACGGTTGCTTGGCTGCATGTTCGCCGATCCTTGGCCTGCCTGCTCTATTCTTTGGAGTCGATGGGGGCTATTGTTGTTGTCGGCGGGACTTAGGGCGGCGTCTGCGTCGCTGTTTTGGTTGTTTATCGGCGGGATTATCCTTTGCCGCGCCCCGTTGGTCCTCGGTATCGCTTCCTTTTGGGGTATCCACCATATATACATCATGGGTCATGGTGGCCTTCCAGTGCCCTGTAGGCGCTGGTTCTTCATCGTCTCCGGCATCGTCGTCCATACCGTCGATGTCTTCGGAGTCATAGTCTAGCATGTCTGTTAGATCATCGACAGTGGCTACAAAGTGGGTGGTGGGTGGGCTTTGAATTTCTTCGTCGTCCGCATCCCAACCATCCTGGCCATAATCCGGCCACGGCTCTTCGGATAGCGAGAGATGTTTTAGCAAATTTAGGATGCCGCCAAAGGGTGAATGTTGGAAGATGTCCGCGGCAGTGAACTCCATGATCGGCGCCCAATCAGATTCGATAGGCGGGGGCGCAGGAAGTTCGGAGTCCGGCAGGGAGTCCGGCACCTCGAAGTCACGAGCTTTACAAGGGACAGGGTTAGTGTTTGGCTCCATCGCCGTGGAAGGTGCAGCCCTCGAGGCGGTGTCCAGCCACCGGTTCTCGATCTGCGCTATCGGCTCTGGACTAAGGGTCGGAGCGGATTCATGTCTTGACTTCAAAGCGTGTCCGTAACCAGTTAGATCATGCCCGCCGTGTGATTAAAGACGCGCATACGGTATGCTTCGAATCCATCGAAGATCAAGTCTCCGTGGATATCCGCCGTGAAGTCTAAGCTTCCGAATCGACTGACGGCGGGCGTAGCTTCGATCTGCTCGGATGGCCAAGTGAATTGGCCCGCAGTGCAAAGCCGCCGAATATGAAGATCTGTCCGGGAAGAAAAGTCTCACCCTGGACGGCGTTGTTGATTTAAGTGGCCATCAAGCCTATCGGTGATGACATAGAGGAACTCTCAATGAAAGCACCAATGTCGGTGTCAAAACCGGCGGATCTCGGGTAGGGGGTCCCGAGCTGTGCGTCTAGGCGGATGGTAGCAGGAGGCGAGGACACGATGTTTTACCCGAGTTGGGCCCTCTTGATGGAGGTAAAACCCTCGTCTGCTTGATTATTGATGATATGGGTAGTACAAGAGTGGATCTACCACGAGATCAAGGAGGCTAAACCCTAGAAGATAGGCTATGGTATGATTGTTGTAATGGAGGTTCGTCCCTCGGACTAAAGCCCTCTAGTTTATATAGACAGGAGAGGGCTAGGGTTACTGAGGCGGTTACAATGGTAGGAGATCTACATATCCGTATTGCCAAGCTTGCCTTCCACGCCAAGGAAAGTCCCATGGGACACGGGGCGGAGTCTTCAATCTTGTATCTTCGTAGTCTTGGAGTCCGAGCCGGACGATGATAGTCCATTGTCCGGACACCCCTAGTCGAGACTCCCTTAGCGGGCCTTAGCGGAGAAGGAGGCGTGGCGGCCCGACAGCAGCGACATCAGATTGAGCGTGGAGGCTCGGATTACCGGTCCGGTACGGCACCAAATCCAATTTGTAGCACGGACTGCCGGACTGATTTTTTTTTGTGTGATCGGACATGTAAAAATTAAGTATACTTCTCCTTTTTGGTTTGATCGGGTGATGGTGCGATCCGGCGCTGTTGTGAGATCTGGCGCGCGCTTTCTAGCGGATATATTTGAATTTCAAATTTACTTTACCGATGAGCAATTTTGAATGGTCGGCTCTTGCATCTGTGTTCGCGGACTGGTCCCCCTGTCCTCGGACGAAAGCGGCGTCCGGTTTACGGATCAACATTGGAAATGCCCCTACAATGAGTAGAAGTAACCGCAGTGATCGAGCTGCCGAATCTTGCTCCCCCGTATATCTCCACCGTCCAACACGACGGCAGTAAAGTCGGTAACTTGTATCAAATCTAGTACTCCTAACCAAAGTACGCACGCAATACCTCATCCTGAAGAGAGCGCCCCCTGTTGAGAGTCGAGCGAGAGAAGCACGTCCCGGCCCGATCCCCAATCTTCCCCGGCGGCGATGGCGGCTGGAGGAGAGAAGGGAGAGGAGCATGGAGGAGCTATGTATATATTAAATCTAAGTTGAGTCTTGCCCCTGTGCGTCTGGCGCTATGCCGAGGTGGAGCGTACCGCCGCCGCGTTCGAGCAGCGGCCGGTGGTTAGCGGTGGCTGCAGTCCTAGTTGCGTTGGTGTGCCAGTTGCTTGTCAGGAGTGGGTTGCCGGCGACTCCATGAATAAGCTCGTTTGGTCCGTTGATCTGGAGTAGGTCCTTATTTTCCTTTGCTTCCAAGGTTACCATGGTGGTGAAGGAGGAAGAGAGGAAAGATGGAGATCCAGTTCGGGTTCGAGCTCATCACCGACGGAGACCTTGGATGGCCTATGGCTCCCGCTGTTGCGGTCGATGCCGGCCGTCGCCGTCGAATCCTCTGACCGAATGGCGGTCTTTCTTCTTCCTCCCGGCCAAGAGCCAGATGGGAGGCACTGCATCTTCATCCTGGAGTTCGTGGCGTGGTGGCATGGAGGGCTCGCCGCACCAAGTGGTGCCGTCCCCGATGAAGACGAGTCAAGTTTCAGGCTGGAGTTGCCAGGGACCTGATTGCTTTTTTTCATCAATTTTCTGGGGTCTTCTTTGTAATAGTCAAGGACCAGTTAGTGTTTTCCTTTTTCGTTCAGGGTCCTGACGTAAAATCGCTGTGTACTGCTCCTTTCTAATCAATGCAGCTTCGGGGTTCTTCTGGGCCCTTAGTTTGTTCAAAAAAAAAATAGTACTCCTAATGAACTAACGATCGCATGTAACGGCACAATCACATCGTCGTTACTCGTTGTGTTTGTCGCCATCTCTGAGGCAGCGGTACGCGTAGCAGCGCAGTATTACCCTGAGTAGTATCATGGTCGGCCCGAATAATTAATCCATCGTCACATCATGAAAATACTGTTTCATGGTCAGTCGTCCAGTTATGGCGAAACGAACATCGAGCAGCAGGTAGCTGAGGGTCATTAATCAAGGCTGGCGAGCAGCAGCGCATGAATGCGGCCAAAAGGCCCCGCACGTGGGGGTGGCCGACAGCTGATTCCACGGCAGCGGGGAGCCCCGACTCGACTCGACTCGATTCGAGATGGAGATGGAGCGGCGCATTGCCACGCCTCTGCCAGCACTGCGTCCATCAGTCTGTCCCGCTCTTTCTTGCTCACATATTTTTGCTTTCCGAACGCACACATGCACTCAGATCTACTGGAGGCCTTACATTGCACTTTAGGTTGAACGTCTCTGTGCTAAAGCTGACACGTGCACCCGCTTTGCCTGACGCTTGTGTACGGCGATTGGCGTGTGCCCGTTGTCCGAATATGATGTCCAGGATATGGTAACAGCAGGTGCGTTGCATGTGAGGCATAAGTGGATAACAACCAAGGGAACCAAAACAGTGCTACAATAATACAGAGATGTGGCGACAAGCTGCATGCGTTGGCAAGCCACGTTAGGAGGATAGATCTCCACATCAAACTGCCACTGGCACCGTGGTGATCACTTGCTTCTCTCGCTAATCAGCAGGCAGTGATGATCGTGCATGCAAGCTCGTTTCCCGTTGGCCCGGCCTTGGTCTCCTGCGCTGCACGCCGATGCACCTCTCAGTTTAACCATCACATGTGAATCGTGATGTGCCTTTTGCAGCACGACTGCACGACATGGCTATGGGCTATGGCCTCCTCAACCCGGGGCCCGCCCGGGCTCTACGGCTCTACGCTCTCCCGTGACGGCCGGACGCCCCCCATCGGCTCTGCCTTTGCCGGACGTTTGTGTACAGCACGGCACAGCCTCGGTCCCCGTCGTCCTCTCCGTTGCGGAGATCGACCGAGAGCACGGCACGAACCAGGCGCGTTCTGCGAGCGCACGATCAATGGCGGTACGCGGCTGTACTACACTTGGCCTTCATAGGATGCTCCCGGTACCGTACCGGCCGGTGGCAGGCAAGCATTAAACCGCTCGGCACATGTAGCGGCAGCTATATGTGGAGAACATGGCTTGCCCGACGGACGCGACGCAATAATGGGGACGGCATGGCCGCCGGAGGGACGGACAGGGGCAGAGCCCAGAGGACTCCACCACCACGTCCCAATAAAGCGGAGTAGCAGCCCCCAACCGCACCGGAGTCCTGGCGCGGCGCCGACACATGTCGTTGGAGCTGGTCCAGAGTGGAGCACCATCTTCTTGGACTTTGCTGCCTGTACTTCTCTCTTTGCGCTAACGCGGACGCAGCTTTGCATGCGGTTGAAAGATGATGATCATCCCTCTCCCGTTAAAAGATGACCTGCTCAGAACCGCGATTTGCTTCCAACACAGGCGCCAGTTGAGAGTTGGACTTGCAGCCATTTCCATGGTGGCGGGCGTGACCATGACACTACTGCTAGCATCAGCATGAGATGTGTTCTTGCTTGATGTACATTATAGAAAGGCTACCGCACCTAATGCCACGTTCCGGGGACACCAAAAGTACTACAAAAGCAAGGGGCATTGATGAGTGGTGGGGATATATGGAGGCCGGCAGTGTTGCACCGCCGGCTGCCCCAGTCCAGCTCGCCATAAGTGGCTCCAGCCATGTGTTAGGTAGTCAACGAGGCATTTTGTATAGGAACTGGCTAGGGTAAAGGCATCTCCAAAACCGAGCCCTAAATCGGACACTGCATTCGTCTGTCGATCGGTAAGAACCAGCCCAACGACACTGACGTGGGAGTCAGTCATCCAATCGTAGCCGAAAATGACCAGAACATCTTGAATGGAATTTAACGAAAATAAATAAATATGATTCAAATTTAAACAAACCAAAGAATTTTATTGAAACTTGGATAATTTTTACATATAACCAGATGATTTAGAGGCTGTTTGGTTGCCACCCTGAGCCCAAATGCCTGACCTGAGCCTCTCCCTGTGACCTGCCGAGGTGTGTTTGGTTGGTGTCCTGAGAATCTAGCCTGAAAATCTTGCCTGTGAGAGCTGCCTCACACAGGCCTAGAAAATTGGTGGCCTGAGCTACATGCAAACACATTTTCTCCTGCCTAAGTATAATCAGGGTGACAACCAAACATGGTCTTCAACATGAGCTGTGTCTGAGCTTGCAATTTCACCAATGAAATCAGGCTACTCTCAGGCATGCAAATTTGTAAGGCATGTTGCTCAAGGTGGCAACCAAAAGGCCCCTTCCGTCTAAACCGGGGAATATGCAGCTCGCCGGTCGGTCATGAGCCTCGAAAAATGTCGGCTTCGTCGTTATGGCGACGGGGCACGGCCGGTGTGGAGCTGGCGACATCGTCCTTGTCGTAAACTTAATCCGCCGCCTCGTCGATCTCCGTGAAGGCGGCTTATTTCTACGCCTGCACAACGAGGTACCGCCAGCGCTCGCGGCGGATGTCATAGGCTGAGCGGTAGGATAGGTGTAGCACTCCTGCTCGTCCATGCCCACGTCTGCCGCGATGCCCATGTCAACGCCGAGTTACTCCTCCGCATGTCGGTGCTCGTCGAGGAGGCGAAGGTTGTAGGCCTGGTCGATCCGCGTCTGCCAGAACGTGGCCTCCCGCTCTTCCAACACCATGTTGGCGTAGTGAGATTGCGCCTCGCCCATGGTGATGCCAGCATGGGTCGGTGAGGACGGTGGAGCCGACTTATCCATTGGCTCATCAGCGGTGCTGGCCACCACCCGCAACCATGTCGATCTCCTTCTGTTCGGACGAGAGGTTTTCCCACATGGCTTTGGACCTCGAGTAGGCCATGGCGGGTGTAGTGTCGAGAGGAGATAGGGAGCAGAGGAGGTTCGATGCGGTTGTTGTCGGGCCTGGCATCTAAATAGCGGGTGGATGGCAGGCCACACGGTGAGGTGTGTAATTGTGGGCTGCAGACGGATGGACGGGTAGCGCCGGAGTAGGTTTCTCGGCAACCGCACATGATTAATGGAGGGAAGCGGTGACGATGCCATAGACCTGGGGTAGGGTCATGGACCTGACCTATACGCCCTACCCAAGGTCGCTACCCTAGAAGCAAGGACATTCAAAGTATAACAAGGAGTACTGATTGAAGCCATCGGGTGCAATCCACTCGACCAGTCATCTCACTCGGATACCCCCAATTTCACTCGACCTGGATGAAGTCATTCGACCTTACAGGAAGCCACTCGGAGTACAGAAGATCTAGAGTCACTCAGACTGACAACGGTCAGGCGTTCACTCCATAGTCTTAAAGATCATTAATAACACTTTATAGCCGGCGTTACCAGTAACGCCCTACCATAATGTACATTGAACCCCTATAACGAAGGACGGCTGGGGTCCTGGCGCACTCTATATAAGCCACCCCCACCTGTGGGATAAGGGTTCGCACCCTTTGTAACACACACCCATATTCTAGTCGACCGCCTCAGGGCAGCTAGACGTAGGGCTTTTACCTCCTCCGAGAGGGGCCTAAACTCGTAAACTCGTGTGTACAACCTCGTCGTAGCTAGGGCCTTGCCTCCTCATACGTACCCCCTACTCTTACTGTGAGACTTAGTACCACGACAGGTGGCGCCCACCATGGGGCAACGCATCTTAGCAACTTCCGGTGAGGTTACACTTTCTCCAATCTTCATCGACATGGTTTCCGGTGGCGGTTTGGTCATGGGCCGCGAGTTCCGACTCGGTGCGCTCAACTTCGTCGCCGACGACTCCGCCTAGCTCCAAGAAGCCCCCTCGATGTCGAGACCCTCCCGATCCACGGATCGGCGCACTTCCGCGTGAGTGCCTGCTGCGTCCTCCTACGGCAGCCGTCGACTCCGTATAGGTCGGTCTTCGTGTCGCCTACTCACTCTGCTGGACGCCGCCGCAAGCGATCTGGTCGGTTGCAGCTCCAGCGGTGGGTGACGCATGCAGTGGCTTGCCAGACAGCCACCCCCCAAGTCGCGGCAATCAAGCCCGACGAATTTCATTGCGGTCCAGTCGACCTATCGACTGGTTCTGTAGATACGTTTTCTGAGAGCGGGCGCTGTGACCCTGCGACAGAAGTTCTTGTGGTCGACTCCCGTCGTAGCCTACCTGGGTTTTGCCGCAACGGCAGCAGCGGTGACGGCGATGGCCCGTCATTCCTCCATGAGGAGTACGAGCCCCAACCTCTCAATTTGCAGCAGAGGGAAGAGCTGCACCGCCGCAACGTGGAGGCCCTCCAGACCCCCATCATAGAGGAAACCGCCGAGGCTCGGGCCTTGGAGGCTGCGCGCCTAGCCACGCTGGCTGAGCGGACATGTTTGGAGAATCTCCAACATTCTCTCGACGAACGCACCTGTCGACTGATTCCCGAATCCAGTCAACGATAGTTGTTTCCGCCTGAACCTCAGGTATACCGCACTCCGATCCAGAATCTTACAGCTGTTGCGCGTATAGCAGAGTCTATTCAGCCATCCCGTTTAGAAGATGGAAGGGGCTTGGAACAGATCCGAGCGCTGCTCGAGCACCGGAGAAGCGAACCCGTCGTTTCTCGATCGCGAGCAGGATCCTGGCCAGTCGAGAAGGGCGGAATCTGATTCGGTTGGCACAGTCCAGGGGCACCTTTGCAGCATGAAGATCGTGATCACCGCCGAGATCGGCACCTGGGAAGACCTCATGGGGAGTTTGATCGTGAGTACGCCCGTGACAACCATCGTCGAGTGACTTCGCCCCTTCCGAGGGACGGGTCGTACGAGCCCTAGTGGTATGACGACAAACGCCCGTATGGTAATGACCGCAGAGTTCCAGTCGACCCAAGAGAACCCGTGTTCGACGCAAGGTCAGTCCTTGTTCAAGGTTTGGTCGACCGGAACAGAGCATACAGAGAAGGGTTGGACAGAGACAGGCCCGGTGGAAGCAGGGTCCATGTTTCCGGCCTTGAGTGTTTCGGAAGAGCCATCCGAGCCGCTGAGATCCCTCACAACTTCAGATTGGCGATTGGCGTCAGTAAGTTCACAGGAGAGTCAAAGCCTGACACTTGGTTGGAAGACTACCAAGTGGCTGGGCATATTGGTGGTGGCAGCGACGAGGTGGCCATGAAGCACCTCCCTTTGATCCTTGAAGGTTATGCCAGAGCTTGGCTGAATCAGTTGGCCCCTGGAAGCATTTTCAGTTGGGATGAGTTGGCCCGAGTGTTTACCAAAACATTTGAGGGCACCTGCAAGAGACCTATTGGTTTGTCGGAATTGCAGCATTGTGTATAGAAACAGAATGAGACCTTGAGAGACTATATCCAGAGATGGACCACTCTTCACCACACAGTGGAGAATGTGTCGGATCACCGAGCAGTTTGTGCCTTTAAAGAAGGCGTTCGCTACAGAGAGCTCAATCTGAAGTTCGGTCGGACCAGAGACATGACTCTGACTCAGATGATGGAGATTGCCACTCGGTACACTAACGGCGAAGAAGATGACCGACTCCTGAGTGGCAAGAATGGACGAGTCGCCCAGGACACCGGAGGAGGAAACTCCAGTCGGAAGTAGAAGCGAAAAGCTGAGGCTGCAGGCCCTGCCGAGGCAGCAGTTTTGCACCAAGGGAAGTTCAAAGGGAAACCTAAAGGGGCTTGGACCCCTAAAAAGTGAAGGATCAAGCAGGAAATGATGTACTTGATTTGCCGTGTCATATACACACCAAAAAGGATGAAGAGAGGAATCTGATTCTCCCCAAGCATACCACTCGACAGTGTCGACTCCTAATTCAGAGCTTCCGAGAGAGCCAACCTAGTGAAAAGGACAAAGAGTCTGATAAGGAGGAAGACAAAGAGGAAGATGGTGGTTACCCCAATGTTAATGTCACCTTAGTGATTTTTGTTGACCTCGAGAGCAAAAGTTGACTGAAAGTTATTAATAGAGAGGTGAACATGGTTGCTCCGACAACGCAAAAATATTTGAAGTGGTCAAAAACCCCAATTCATTTGACCAGTCCAACCACCCGCCACATGTTTCTACCCCTGGGTGGCAGGCGTTGGTGGTCAACCCAGTCGTTGGGGGCACCCGACCGACCAAGGTTTTGATGGATGGTGGTAGTGGACTGAATATATTGTACGCTGAGGCCCTCCGGGGGATGGGCATTCCGATGTCCAAGCTCAGTGAGAGCAACATGAGATTCCATGGTATCGTCCTAGGAAAGAAAGCCAATTCACTTGGTCAGATCACTCTTGATGTGGTTTTCGGTGATTCCACGAATTACCGCAAGGAAAAGTTGACGTTTGAGGTTGTGGATTTTGACAGTGCCTATCATGCCATTCTAGGTAGACCTGCTTATGCCAGTTTCATGGCTTGACCGTGCTATGTGTACCTCAAGTTGAAGATGCCTGGCCCCAGAGGCATGATCATGGTCACTGGAAATCAGCAGAGAGCAGAAGATTGTCTCCAGAACGGTTCGAAGATCGCCGATGAGCAGATGGCAGCAGTAGAGTTTCAAGAATACCAGAAGAATGCAGATCCGAGTGATTTGGTGCGTGCCAAGAGGCCTACCTCAGAGTCCGCATTTCAGTCGGCCGGCCAGACAAAGCCGGTTCACATTCACCCGACCAACCCCAATGCTGCTCAGACCCATATCTCAACAACACTCAACAGCAAATAGGAAGAAGCGCTCATCCAATTCCTTAGTGAGAACTCGGACATCTTTGCATGGAAGCCTTTTGACATGCCAGGTGTACCCAGGGGACTGGCTGAGTACCATTTGCGAGTCGACTCAAAAGCAAAACCCGTTAAAGAGCATCTCCGTCGGTCCGCCGTGGATAAGAGACAGGCGATTGGCGAGGAGGTGGCTCGGCTTCTGGCTGCCGAGTTCATCTGCGAGATATACCACTCTGAGTGGCTTGCCAATGTCGTTATGGTCCCCAAGAAAGATAAATCACTTCGAATGTGTATTAATTTCAAACACATCAATCGGGCCTGCCCGAAAGATCATTTTCCTCTGCCCCGCATCGACCAGATAGTCGACTCAACTGCGGGATGTGAGCGATTATCCTTTTTGGACGCTTATTCTGGGTACCATCAGAACCGACTGTATGGACCTGACGAGATAAAGACAGCTTTCATCACCCCATTCAGGTGTTTTTGCTATGGTACTATGCCCTTTAGCCTCAAGAATGCTGGTGCCACATTCATGCGCATAATCCAGAAGTGCCTGCTCACTCAAATCAGTCGGAATGTGGAAGCATACATGGATGACATAGTGGTCAAGTCACGCAAAGGTTCCGACCTACTGACTGACCTCGCTGAAACCTTTGCCAACTTAAGAGCATATGATATCAGGCTCAAACCATCAAAGTGCACATTCAGAGTCCTAGGCGGAAAGTTACTCGGTTTTCTCGTTTCCGAACGGGGGATCGATGCAAACCCACAGAAGATTGGCACAATCCTCCGAATGAAACACCATGTGCATGTGCACGATGTTCAGAAGCTTACTGGTTGTTTGGCTGCATTGAGTTGATTCATCTCACGCCTCGGTGAAAAGGCATTGCCCCTTTACCGACTGATGAAGAAGTCTGACAAGTTTGAGTGGAATGACAAAGCTGAAGTAGCGTTTGAAGAGCTCAAAGCCCTACTTTCCACCCAGCCAGTGCTTTCCGCTCCAGTCAGCAAGGAGCCTTTACTGCTATACATCATAGCCACTGGACAGGTCGTCAGCACAATCCTCACGGTCGAGCGGGAAGAAGAAGGCAAAAGCCTTCAAAGTTCTACGCCCTGTGTATTACATTTCAGAAGTCTTGACCCCGTCCAAGCAAAGATATCCTCATTATTAGAAGCTTGTTTATGGAATTTACTTAACCATGAAGAAAGTTGCACACTACTTCTCATACCACTTGGTTTCAGTCGTCAACGACGCTCCATTCTCAGAAATTCTGAACAACAGGGATGCAACTGGTCGAGTGGCAAAGTGGGCGATTGAACTCCTTCCGTTGGATATCAAGTTTGAGGCAAAAGCCATCAAGTCCCAAGCAATAGCAGATTTCCTCGCAAAGTGGATTGAGCAATGACAACCGACTCAGATTCACTCGGAACATTGGATTATGTTCTTTGATGGGTCCAAGATGTTGAAAGGCTCTGGTGCAGGAGTGGTTTTGGGATCCCCAAGAGGCGACAAGCTCAGCTATGTCCTTCAGATTCACTTTGATTCTTCTAATAATGAAGATGAGTATGAGGCAGTGTTGTATGGGTTATGTATGGCCATTTCACTCGGCGTCCGACGCTTGATGGTCTACGGCAACTCAGACTTAGTGGTTAATCAAGTAATGAAGGAATGCGATATCAGGAGTCTAGCAATGACCGATTATTGCAATGCAGTGAGAAAGCTAGAGAAGAAGTTTGAGGGGTTAGAGCTCCACCACATACCCCGAATGAAGAATCAAGCTGCTGGTGGTCTAGCGAAGATAGGTTCCACTCAGAAGCCTATCCCCAGTAATGTGTTCTTGGAACATCTCCACACCCCGTCAGTACAAGAAGACCCCTTCAAGGAAGAGGCCCCACAACCTATAAGTTCAACCAATCCGACTGAGATTGAAGTCCCAGCTGTGGTTGACTTGTGATCACGCCCGACTGGACGGTGCTGTACATCGCGTACCTACTCAGGCAGGAACTCCCAGAGGATGAGGATGAGGCCTGCCAGTTATCACGCCCAATATGCGACCCTATCCAAAAGGAACTCGAAGGTCCCACCAAGGATAGACCGCATATTGGGCAGCTTTGCAAGGTGGATATCATTACATCAACATTACATAATAGTGGGGATACGTACAAAAGGCATACAATGCCACACGAATACAACAATACATCATACAAGAGATCAACATCCGACTACGGATGATACATAAACAGAAACTCAAACAATATCCACCCTGCTAGCCCAGGCTGCCGACCTGGAACCTATCCCCTGATCGAAGAAGAAGCAGAAGAAACTCCAAAACAGGTAACATCGCTCTCGCGTCAAGATCATCGCAAAACCTGTACCTGCAACTATTGTTGTAGTAATCTGTGAGCCACGAGGACTCAGCAATCCCATTACCATGGGTATCAAGACTAGCAAAGCTTAATGGGAAAGGAAGGGGTAAAGTGGTGACGTTGCAACAGCGGCTAAGCAAGTATGGTGGCTAACATACACAAATGAGAGCGAGAAGAGAAGCAAAGGAACGGTCGTGAAGCTAGCAATGATCAAGAAGTGATCCTGAACTCCTACTTACGTCAATCATAACACAGAAACCGTGTTCACTTCCCGGACTCTGCCGAGAAGAGACCATCACGGCTACACACACGGTTGATGCGTTTTAATTCGGATCTGGTGTCAAGTTATCTACAACCGGACATTAACAAATTCCCATCTGCCACATAACCGCGGGCATGGCTCTCGAAAGTTTATACCCTCCAGGGGTGTCCCAACTTAGCACATGATAAGCTCTCGCGATCAACGAAGGATATTCCTTCTCCTAGGAAGACCCGATCAGTCTCGAAACCCCGGTATACAAGACATTTCGACAATGGTAAAACAAGACCAGCAAGACTGCTCGATGTGTCGACAACCCCGATAGGAGTCGCACGTATCTCGTTCTCGGGACACACCGGATAAGCTAAGCGTCACAGTGCAAGCGTAACCCAAGTTGCCAAGGGATGGTCCCATACGATGCTCTAGTTTGGACCAACACTTAGACAAGCATTGGCCCGGGGGGGCTATAATAAAGATGACCCTTGGGTTAATTACTCCCAAGGAAAAAGTAGGTGGTGGTGAGGCAAATGGTAAAACCAAGGTTGGGCCTTCTTTGGAGGAGTTTTATTCAAAGCGAACTGTTAGGGGGTCCCATAAATCACCCGACCGCGTTAGGAGCATAAAATCCGGGAACATAACACTGGTATGATGGAAACTAGGGCGGCAAGAGTGGAACAAAACACGGGCATAAGGCCGAGCCTTCCACCCTTTACCAAATATATAGATGCATTAAAAATATAAGAGATATTGTGATATCCCAACATAACCACATGCCCACCATGGAGCAATCTTCAACTTCACTGCAACTAACAACGCTATAAAAGGGGCTGAGCAAAGCAGTAACATAGCCAAACAACGGTTTGCTAGGAAGAGTGTCAAAGGTTAGAGGTTCATGGCAATTTGGGAGGCTTGAAGAGCAAATGATAGGTAGCGCAGCAAAGCGATAGAATGAAGCAACTAGCATAGCAATGATAGTAGTGAGATCCAGGGTAGCGGTCATCTTGCCTGAAATCCCGCTAGGGTATCCAGAAGTGCCTGCTCACTCAAATCAGTCGGAATGTGGAAGCATACATGGATGACATAGTGGTCAAGTCACGCAAAGGTTCCGACCTACTGACTGACCTCGCTGAAACCTTTGCCAACTTATGAGCATATGATATCAGGCTCAAACCATCAAAGTGCACATTCAGAGTCCTAGGCGGAAAGTTACTCGGTTTTCTCGTTTCCGAACGGGAGATCGATGCAAACCCATAGAAGATTGGCACAATCCTCCGAATGAAACGCCATGTGCATGTGCACGATGTTCAGAAGCTTACTGGTTGTTTGGCTGCATTGAGTTGATTCATCTCACGCCTCGGTGAAAAGGCATTGCCCCTTTACCGACTGATGAAGAAGTCTGACAAGTTTGAGTGGAATGACAAAGCTGAAGTAGCGTTTGAAGAGCTCAAAGCCCTACTTTCCACCCAGCCAGTGCTTTCCGCTTCTGTCAGCAAGGAGCCTTTACTGCTATACATCATAGCCACTGGACAGGTCGTCAGCACAATCCTCACGGTCGAGCGGGAAGAAGAAGGCAAAAGCCTTCAAAGTTCAACGCCCTGTGTATTACATTTCAGAAGTCTTGACCCCGTCCAAGCAAAGATATCCTCATTATTAGAAGCTTGTTTATGGAATTTACTTAACCATGAACAAAGTTGCACACTACTTCTCATACCACTTGGTTTCAGTCGTCAACGACGCTCCATTCTCAGAAATTCTGAACAACAGGGATGCAACTGGTCGAGTGGCAAAGTGGGCGATTGAACTCCTTCCGTTGGATATCAAGTTTGAGGCAAAGAAAGCCATCAAGTCCCAAGCAATAGCAGATTTCCTCGCAAAGTGGATTGAACAGCAGCAACCGACTCAGATTCACTCGGAACATTGGATTATGTTCTTTGATGGGTCCAAGATGTTGAAAGGCTCTGGTGCAGGAGTGGTTTTGGGATCCCCAAGAGGCGACAAGCTCAGCTATGTCCTTCAGATTCACTTTGATTCTTCTAATAATGAAGATGAGTATGAGGCACTATTGTATGGGTTATGTATGGCCATTTCACTCGGCGTCCGACGCTTGATGGTCTACGGCAACTCAGACTTAGTGGTTAATCAAGTAATGAAGGAATGGGATATCAGGAGTCTAGCAATGACCGATTATTGCAATGCAGTGAGAAAGCTAGAGAAGAAGTTTGAGGGGTTAGAGCTCCACCACATACCCCGAATGAAGAATCAAGCTGCTGGTGGTCTGGCGAAGATAGGTTCCACTCAGAAGCCTATCCCCAGTAATGTGTTCTTGGAACATCTCCACACCCCGTCAGTACAAGAAGACCCCTTCAAGGAAGAGGCCCCACAACCTATAAGTTCAACTAATCCGACTGAGATTGAAGTCCCAGCTGTGGTTGACTTGTGATCACGCCCGACTGGACGGTGCTGTACATCGCGTACCTACTCAGGCAGGAACTCCCAGAGGATGAGGATGAGGCCTGCCAGATTGTCACGCCCAATATGCGACCCTATCCAAAAGGAACTCGAAGGTCCCACCAAGGATAGACCCGCATATTGGAACGCTTTTGCAAGGTGGATATCATTACATCAACATTACATAATAGTGGGGATACGTACAAAAGGCATACAATGCCACACGAATACAACAATACATCATACAAGAGATCAACATCCGACTACGGATGATACATAAACAGAAACTCAAACAATATCCACCCTGCTAGCCCAGGCTGCCGACCTGGAACCTATCCCCTGATCGAACAAGAAGCAGAAGAAACTCCAAAACAGGTAACATTGCTCTCGCGTCAAGATCATCGCAAAACCTGTACCTGCAACTATTGTTGTAGTAATCCGTGAGCCACGAGGACTCAGCAATCCCATTACCATGGGTATCAAGACTAGCAAAGCTTAATGGGAAAGGAAGGGGTAAAGTGGTGAGGTTGCAGCAGCGGCTAAGCAAGTATGGTGGCTAACATACACAAATGAGAGCGAGAAGAGAAGCAAAGGAATGGTCGTGAAGCTAGCAATGATCAAGAAGTGATCCTGAACTCCTACTTACGTCAATCATAACACAGAAACCGTGTTCACTTCCCGGACTCTGCCGAGAAGAGACCATCACGGCTACACACACGGTTGATGCGTTTTAATTCGGATCTGGTGTCAAGTTATCTACAACCGGACATTAACAAATTCCCATCTGCCACATAACCGCGGGCACGGCTCTCGAAAGTTTATACCCTCCAGGGGTGTCCCAACTTAGCACATGATAAGCTCTCGCGATCAACGAAGGATATTCCTTCTCCTAGGAAGACCCGATCAGTCTCGGAATCCCGGTATACAAGACATTTCGACAATGGTAAAACAAGACCAGCAAGACTGCCCGATGTGTCGACAATCCCGATAGGAGTCGCACGTATCTCGTTCTCAGGACACACCGGATAAGCTAAGCGTACAGGTACCGACGTAACCCAAGTTGCCAAGGGATGGTCCCGCACGGTGCTCTAGTTTGGACCAACACTTAGACAAGCATTGGCCCGGGGGGGCTATAATAAAGATGACCCTTGGGTTAATTACTCCCAAGGAAAAAGTAGGTGGTGGTGAGGCAAATGGTAAAACCAAGGTTGGGCCTTCTTTGGAGGAGTTTTATTCAAAGCGAACTGTCGGGGGTCCCATAAATCACCCGACCGCGTTAGGAACGCAATATCCGGGAACATAACACTGGTATGATGGAAACTAGGGCGGCAAGAGTGGAACAAAACACCAGGCATAAGGCCGAGCCTTCCACCCTTTACCAAATATATAGATGCATTAAAAATATAAGAGATATTGTGATATCCCAACATAACCCTGTCCACCATGGAGCAATCTTCAACTTCACCTGCAACTAACAACGCTATAAGAGGGGCTGAGCAAAGCAGTAACATAGCCAAACAACGGTTTGCTAGGAAGGGTGTCAAAGGTTAGAGGTTCATGGCAATTTGGGAGGCTTGAAGAGCAAATGATAGGTAGCGCAGCAAAGCGATAGAACGAAGCAACTAGCATAGCAATGATAGTAGTGAGATCCAGGGTAGCGGTCATCTTGCCTGAAATCCCGCTAGGAAGAAGAACGAGTCCATGAAGAAGATGAAGCCACGAAGAAGAACCAAGCGTAGACGAACGAATCCTCACGATCGCAACGAAACGGGAACTATCGAGAGGAAGCACACACCATGGTAAACACACCATACATAGACAAGACATGATGCACAACAAGCATCATGCATGACCAGGCTACATGAAGCTACTCATGGCAAGAGATGATGCAAATAAGAACAACACATCAAAGCAAGTTTAAATGAGGCCGGAAACAACATATAACAAATCCGGTAAGTCCTCATATGCAAATTTCGAAATTGGTCCAGATCTGAATAAATCTTATGTTCAAGTTTTTAAACAACAAGTTAAAGAGCACCAAGAGAATCTACACGAAATTCTAGTCAAGTTACATATAAAGTTCATTAGATTCGGAGCTACGGCCTAGAAGATATGAGCAAAACAAGTTCAACATGGCATTGATGCAAAATGCATACAAACATCAAGCAAACACCTCAAAATAAGGATGCAACATGATAATATGAAGCTACATGCAAAATCAAGCAAGTTTCATATAGAGCACACTCAAAACGGAGCAACGGTGCAACACATACACTCTATACAAGTCATAGCAACAATCTGACCAAAACAGCAACTAGGCATATTGCAAGCATCAAAACAATATGCTACAGCACCCCAACATAAGAACAAAAAGCATGAGCATGAAGTACAGGTAAAGCATAACAAAACATGAACACTGAGCTATCTCCAGAAACAACTAGAACATGCTCAAAAGGACATGGGAAGATTGCAAATAGTAACAGTTTCAGACTTAGCAGAAATAACATCAGGTTGCAATGTTTAGAGCTATCAAACAACATGTTACAGGAACTTAACATGGCAAACAAAGGCATGGCATGAATCTACTAATGGCATAGAACAAAAGACCCTTACTAACCATGAGCCAAAAAGGATCAGAAAATATGATGGCACCCATGTAAACATGACAAGTTATATTACAGATTCATACATGGCAGGAACAACAATAAGTAGGCATGTTGGTGAGCTTGAACCACTCACCGCAGAGCAATACATGGCATGGCAAGGCAACCAACAGTAAGAAGACATGTTTATGAAGCTAAGGATGGCAAGAGCAAGATCATAGGGTACATGGATCACTAGAAAAGCACATGGCCAAAACTGAACTTCATGTTAACAGGTTGACAGCAACATTTTTTAGCAACTTTGGAGCAAGTTTACAACAAGCTACAGCAGGCTATAATTGCAACCAAGGGCATTAATGGATAGTGCAAGACATGTATGACAAAACATCCTTAGTGAACAACTCCAGAATAATGCACGAAATGACTAGTAGAAGCATGTTTACATAGCAACAAAATATAACAGAATCTGTCAGGAAAACAGCAACAGCAAGTACCCTCCTTAACAAGCTTGATTCACTCAGCACACAACTCACAAAAATACATGGATGGCACCACTGGAAAGATGGCATGGCATAGATCAAAACACATGTAGACATCAACCTCATAGGATGCACACATCAAACATGGCAAAAATGACAAATGAGCATGTTATAACAGTTTAATGACTTAATGACAACATGCACTCTTCCAACAGCATTTCAGGCATCAAGATGAGCTCAAATGAATATGATGCAATGGAATGAAATGAATTACTCGTCGAGACGAACAATTTAACATATTACACGCACAAAACGGAGCTACATGCATGGAGATACAACAGGTCAAAGTATGCAACATTATTTGAGTTTTCAGAAAAAGACGGGCAAAATAGACCTCGCGGGGGTTGACTGGACGGACAGAGGAGGTTGCGGCTAAGGGAGCCATGGCCGGCGGCGGACCGATCACCGGCGAGGCTGGGGGCACGGAGGAGGCTGGAGGAGGCCGGGGACGGGCAGATCCGGCCGCGGGGCATCCATTCCCGGCCGGATCTGGCCGGAGTAGGCGCGGGTCGGCGAGGTTCGGTGGCGGAGGCGTCCATGGGCGGCGGCGGTTCCTGGGGCAGCAAGGGGGCTCGGGTGAGAGAGAGAGAGAGAGAAGAAGAAGAGGGCGCGACAGGGAGGGGCGGCACTGGTCCGGCGAGACGGTCTCCGGTGGCAGTGGCGCTTCGCGGCGCGACAACCGGGCGACGAGTCTTGAGCGGCGTGGGCGGTCGGCCAGGCTCGGGCGGGCAGAAAGCTTGGCCCCTTGAGCGCGGGCGAGAGAGAGAGAGAGAGGCGACGTGGCGCATCGTGGTTGTTGGTGGTGGCGGTGGACATGTCGGTGGGGTAGCGACATGTCCGTGGGCTGGAGGAGGAAGAAGCTAGGGTTAGGGTAGGATTTGACCGCGAATTTCGGGGGAGGGGCTAGTTTTATAGGTAGAGGGAGCTAGGAGAGTCCAAATGAGAAGGGGTTTTTGGCCACGCGATCGTGATCGAACGACCGAGAGCATGGAGGGGGTTTGGATGGGTTTTGGGCCACTTTGGAAGGGGTGTTGGGCTGCAACACAAAGAGGGCTTTACGGTTACCCGGTTAACCGTTGGAGTATCAAATGACCTCCAAATGGCACGAAACTTGACAGGCGGTCTACCGGTGCTATACCAAGGCTGCTTGGCAAACCTCGGGCCATTCCGAGAAAGTTTAACACCCGCACACGAAAAGAGTCAAGAAGGGGACGCCGGATGACATAGGAGTGCCGGATTGCAAAACGGACAACAAGGAAAATGCTCGGATGCATGAGACGAACACGTATGCAAAAAGAGATGCACAAGATGACATGAGAAAATGCAACACGCAAGCAAATGACATGGCAACAATGACGAATAACTAGAAGACACCTGGCGCATCGAATCCAGGGCGTTACACAGATAGTCCGTCGATCGAAAGCCTTCACCGTGATAAAAGGACAACTTTACAGAGAAAGTGTCACACGAGTGGCTCAACTCTGCATCACCCCAGAAGAAGGTCGAATGATTCTAAACGAGATCCACTTGGGGACCTGTGGTCACCATGCGTCCTCTCAGACCATCGTGGCCAAAGCATACCGAGCAGGATTTTATTGGCCTTGTGCGAATGAGATGGCAAAGGATATAGTCGACAAATGCGCAGGTTGTCAGTTCTACTCCAACATGTCTCACAAGCCTGCATCTCCCTTGAAGACTATCCCACTCGTCTGGCCGTTTGCAGTCTGGGGGTTGGATATGGTTGGACCCTTCAAGACCGGCAGAAGTGGTTTCACTCATTTGCTCGTGGCAGTCTACAAATTCACCAAATGGATCGAAGCCAAGCCTATCAAAAACCTTGACTCAAGCACTACCGTCAGTTTCATCAAGGAGTTGATATTCAGATATGGAGTCCCTCACAACATCGTCACAGATAACGGCTCCAACTTTGATTATGATGAGTTCAAGGCGTTTTGTGCTTCCCAAGGCACTCGGGTCGACTACTCGTCTGTTGTGCACCCGCAGTCGAATGGGCAAGCAGAAAGGGCGAATGGTTTAATCCTACAAGGGCTGAAACCCCGATTGATGCACGACCTCAAGCACGCTGCTGGAGCTTGGGTGACTGAGTTTCCATCTGTCTTATGGGGACTAAGAACAACTCCGAACCGGTCGACTGACCGAACCCCTTTCTTCATGGTGTACGGTACTGAGGCTGTGCTTCCGAGTGATTTGCTGCACAACGCTCCACGAGTGGAACTCTTCTCAGAAGCTGAAGCAGAACAGGCACGCCAAGACGCAGTTGATATCCTAGAAGAGGAACGTGATATGGCTCTGATCCGGTTGACCATCTATCAGCAAGATCTGTGTCGATTCCATGCCCGTAATATCAGAGGTCGAGCGTTCCAGGAAGGGGACCTTGTACTCCGAGTGGATCAGAAATAGCCACACAAGCTCCAGCCTGGGAAGGTCCCTTCATCATCACCAAGGTGCTTCACAATGGAGCGTAGCACCTCTACAACATAGCCAAGAAAAAGGACGAGCCACGCATGTGGAACGCAGAGCTTCTTCGCCATTTCTATACCTGAACCACTTGATTCGACGAGTTGTAATAAGAATCCTTCAGTTTGCTTACCAAAGAGAAGATTTTTGTAGTATCTCAATGATTGATTTCCCATAATCATTTGTGTTCAAACCCCCAATGGGTGGCTTAGCCGCGAATCTGATTCACCTAAGTTAAAAAACTCTCCGAGTGGAGAGCAATCCTCCCCCTCAGGGGCTTAGCTGCGACCCCGTACTCGCCTAAGTTAAAAAACCACTCCGAGTGGAGAGCAATCCTCCCACTCGGGGGCTTAGCTGCGACCCCGTACTCGCATAAGTTAAAAACCACTCCGAGTGGAGAGCAATCCTCCCACTCGGGGGCTTAGCTGCGACCCGTACTCGCCTAAGTTAAAAAACCACTCCGAGTGGAGAGCAATCCTCCCACTCGGGGGCTTAGCTGTGACCCTGTACCTGCCTAAGTTAAAAAACACTCCGAGTGGAGAGCAATCCTCCCACTCGGGGGCTTAGCTGCGACCCCGTACTGGTCAAAGTTAAAAAACCACTCCGAGTGGAGAGCAATCCTCCCACTCAGGGGCTTAGCTGCGACCCTGTACTCGCCTAAGTTAAAAAAACCACTCCGAGTGGAGTGCAATCCTCCCACTCAGGGGCTTAACTGCGACCCCGTACTCACCTAAGTTAAAAACACTCCGAGTGGAGAGCAATCCTCCCACTCGGGGGCTTAGCTGCAACCCTGTACTCGCCTAAGTTAAAAAACACTCCGAGTGGAGAGCAATCCTCCCACTCATGGGCTTAGCTGCGACCCCTACTCGCCTAAGTTAAAAAACCACTCCGAGTGGAGAGTAATCCGCCCACTCAGGGGCTTAGATGCGACCCCGTACTCGCCTAAGTTAAAAAACACTCCGAGTTGAGAGCAATCCTCCCACTGGGGGGCTTAGATGCGACCCGTACTCGCCTAAGTTAAGAAACTACTCCGAGTGGAGAGCAACCCTCCCACTCGGAAGCTTAGCTACGACCCCGCACTCGCCTAAGTCACAAAGATCCTCTGAGTTGCATCACAAGTACAACGTACGCTCCATCCCGATCCGCAAGGACGACGAGGCACCGACCGAGCACGTCGTCTGAGCTGCATCACAAGTACAACGTGCGCTCCATCATGATCCGCAAGGACGATGAGGTGCCAATCAAGCACATTGACGGAGCTGCGTCACAAGTAAAACATCTACTCCGAGTAGGAAGTCAAGTCCGCTTGAAACTCAAAATGATCCGGAAGTGGTAAAGGCAAAGCCGCTATATTCAAAGAAAAACCAAGTTTAGGTAAACCCCGCAAAAATTCGGAACCACATCGGGCAGAAGTGCTCAGACATCAGGCCTAAAAGAGTTTAACGGTTACAAAACCACTCGGCATTCCGAGGCAAATAAAGGTGGGGCATAATGTTTGTTCACTCGGCAGGAGGAGGACTTGCTGGCTGGACGAAGCTGTCAAGGTCAATGATGTCTGCGATACGAGTAGCGGCGTCGATCAAGGTGTCCATGAAGGACTAGAAGTTGAGCTTCTTGGTGTTGGCAACTGTCGGTGTCAAAACCGGCGGATCTTGGGTAGGGGGTCCCGAACTGTGCATCTAAGGCTAATGGTAACAGGAGGCGGGGGACACAATGTTTTACCCAGGTTCGGGCCCTCTCTATGGAGGTAATACCCTACTTCCTGCTTGATTGATCTTGATGATATGAGTATTACAAGAGTTGATCTACCACGAGATCGTAGAGGCTAAACCCTAGAAGCTAGCCTATGATTATGATTGTTGTCGTCCTACGGACTAAACCCTCCGGTTTATATAGACACCGGAGGGGCTAGGGTTACACACAGTCGGTTACAGAGAAGGAAATCTACATATCCGGATTGCCAAGCTTGCCTTCCACGCAAAGGAGAGTCCCACCCGGACACGGGACAAAGTCTTCTATCTTGTATATTCATAGTCCAATAGTCCGACACAAGTACATAGTACGGCTGTCCGAGGACCCCCTAATCCAGGACTCCCTCAGTAGCCCCTGAACTAGGCTTCAATGACGATGAGTCCGACGCGCAGATTGTCTTCGGCATTGCAAGGCGGGTTCCTTCCCTGAATACTCCAAAGTAGATTTTGAACACATGAATCGTGTCCGGCTCTGCAAAACAATTTCCACATACCACTGTAGAGAGCACAATATTCCACAAATCTAATCTGCTAACAACTTTTCATAGCGTGACATCACGCCACGGCCTGGTCATTATTCAAACCGTTTTTCTCAACCTGCTACTGCACATCTTGCGAGGCGGTTTCATTGGCACGTCTTGTTGAAGCAGAGATCGTGTCCCCTTATCACGGGATTCTCATCAATACGGGTGTGGGTAACCCAACCACGCCATTAACACGGTGCTTCGGGAATAAGCGAGTTTACAGGGCAAGTGGGGAGACGCATGGTTTCTACCGTCTGTGTAAAGAGATAAGGATCCCCCTTTTTCACCCACGCCTTCTTCTTCCTCTGCTCATCCATTCTTCCTTGCTCGAGCTCCAGCGCCCAAGTTCTCACCTTCTTCATAAAGCCATTCCAAGCATGTTCGGAGCGGGAGGCAAGTGGATGGCATCCTCCATTACGGAGGAGGACATCACGAAGCTTCGGGAGCCGGATACCTGTCCGCAGACATCGCGCACCGGCTTCCGACGGAAGGGCAAATCGTCCCTACCCCGAAACCCCAGGAGAGGGTAGTGTTCCTCCCTCACTTCGTCCGTGGACTGGGATTCCCCCTCCACCCATTCATCCGCGGACTTATGTTCTACTACGGACTGGACTTCCATGATATGGCCCGAATTTCATCCTCAACATCTCGGTGTTTATCGTCATGTGCGAGGCCTTCCTCCGCATTATGCCCCACTTCGGCCTATGGCTGAAGACCTTCAACGTGAAGCCAAAGGTGGTGGTTGGCCAGCAAGCGGAGTGCGGAGGCGCCATGGTAGGCAAGATGCCCAATGTCACCTGGCCCGAAGGCTCCTTTGTGGAGACCATGAAGGGGTGGCAATCAGGGTGGTTCTACATCACCGAGCCGCGCAACACCAACTACGTGGAGGCCCCCGAATTTCGATCCGGCATCCCCATGTGGCTCACCTCTTGGAAAGAGAAGGGCTTATCCTGGGGTTCATCGGTGGACCTTGATCGGACTGCAGACCTGCGTCAAAAATATGATAGGCAAGAAAATCAAGCTTGTCAACGTGGTCCAGGTCTTGCTCATCCGCCGGATCCTTCCGTGTAAGAGACGGGCTTATAATATGTGGGAGTTCGACCCGGCCGAACACCAGACGCTGCGAGAGCTCTTCGACACGACGCACGAAGACGTATGGAAGGTGCTGTTCAAGGCCACGGAGGTACCACCACCCATGGCCGAAGATCGCGGACTCAGCGCAAAGTGCCCCGCCAATCCGGTAAGTTTTTATATTTTGCAAGATGTGCCTTTCCCCAGCATGTTCGTGGGAGGAATCTAAGCCTCCATGCCAATTTAACAGGACTGGGTAGCGATAGCGGAGCGGATTGACTGTCCGGCTCCACTACCCGAAGATCCAGCATTGCCCCTCTTAACGAAGATGTTGTTTCCGACGCCCTATGAGGTGCCGGAGAAGAAGGCCAAGAAGAAGGCCGCGGGGACTAGGAAAGGTCTCCGGCGCAAGGTTGTATCGGACTCATCGTCCGAAGACACCGAGGCGCGCTCCTCCAATGAAAACGAGGAGGAGGAATAGGAAATCCCTCCCCCAACCGGGGGGAGAAGAAGAGAAAGGCCGCCCCATGATACGTCTCCAACGTATCTAATTTTTGATTGTTCCATGCTATTATATTACACCTTTTGGATGTTTATGGGCTTTATTTTACACATTTATATCATTTTTGGGACTAACCTACTAACCGGAGGCCCAACCCATATTGCTGTTTTTTTGCCTATTTCAGTATTTGGAAGAAAAGGAATATCAAACGGAGTCCAAACGGAATGAAACCTTCGGGGCGTTATTTTTGGAACAAATCTGATCCGGAGAGCACAGGTGCAAGTCAAGAAAGCTCGAGGGCCCCACGAGATAGGAGGGGCGCCCCCACAGGGCGTGCCCCTGTCTCGTGGGCCCCTCAGCGACCACCGACGTACTTCTTCCTCCTATATATACCTCGCACCCGAAAACATCCAGAGCACCACAAAACACAATTTCCACCGCCGTAACCTTCTGTATCCGCGAGATCCCATCTTGGAGCCCTTGCCGGCATTCTGCCGGAGGGGGAAGCAACCATGGAGGGCCTCTACATCAACATCCTTGCCCCTCCGATGAGTTGTGAGTAGTTTACCACAGACCTACGGGTCCATAGTTATTAGCTAGATGGCTTCTTCTCTCTTTTTGGATCTCAATACAATGTTCTCCCCCTCTCTTGTGGAGATCTATTCGATGTAACCTCTTTTTGTGGTGTGTTTGTCGAGATCGGATGAATTGTGGGTTTATGATCAAGTTTATCTATGAATAATATTTGAATCTTCTCTGAATTCTTTTATGTATGATTGAGTTATCTTTGCAAGTCTCTTCAAATTATCAGTTTGGTTTGGCCTACTAGATTGATCTTTCTTGCCATGGGAGAAGTGTTTAGCTTTGGGTTCAATCTTGTGGTGTTCTTACCCAGTGACAGAAAGGGTTGCAAGACACGTATTGTATTGTTGCCATCGAGGATAACAAGATGGGGCTTATATCATATTGCATGTGTTTATCCCTCTACATCATGTCTTCTTGCTTAATGCGTTACTCTGTTCTTATGAACGTAATACTCTAGATGCATGCTGGATAGCGGTCGATGTGTGGAGTAATAGTAGTAGATGCAGGCAGGAGTCGGTCTACTTGTTATGGACGTAATGCCTATATACATGATCATGCCTAGATAATCTCATAACTATGTGCTTTTCTATTAATTGCTCGACAGTAATTTGTTCACCCACCGTAATACTTATGCTATCTCGAGAGAAGCCTCTAGTGAAAACTATGGCCCCCGGGTCTATCTCTTATCATATTTGCTTTCCATCTACCTTTATTTGCATCTTTACTTTTTGCATCTATATCAAAAATACCAAAAATATATTTATCTTATCATACTATCTTTATTAGATCTCACTTTCGCAAGTGGCCGTGAAGGGATTGACAACCCCTTAATTGTGTTGGTTGCGAGTTCTCAGTTTGTTTGTGTAGGTGCGTGGGACTTTTGAGGAGCCTCTGTAGGACCTTGAAGTATGTCTAGAGGGGGGGGTGATTAGACTACTTGACCAATAAAAACTTAACCTTTTCCCAATTTTAGAGTTTGGCAGATTTTAGCTATCTTAGGACAAGTCAAGCAATCATCACACAATTCAAGCAAGCATGCAAAGAGTATATGAGCAGCGGAAATTAAAGCATGCAACTTGCAAGAAAGTAAAGGGAGGGGTTTGGAGGATTCAAACGCCATTGGAGACACGGATGTTTTTGGCGTGGTTCCGATAGGTGGTGCTATCGTACATCCACGTTGATGGAGACTTCAACCCACGAAGGAGTACTTGATTCTGTGAGTCCACGGAGGCTCCACCCACGAAGGGTCCATGAAGAAGCAACCTTGTCTATCCCACCATGGCCGTCGCCCACGAAGGACTTGCCTCACTAGCGGTAGATCTTCACGATGTAGGCGATCTCCTTTCCCTTACAAACTCCTTGGTTTAACTCCACAATCTTGTCGGAGGCTCCCAAGTGACACCTAGCCAATCTAGGAGACACCACTCTCCAAGAAGTAACAAATGGTGCGTTGATGATGAACTCCTTGCTCTTGTGCTTCAAGTGATAGTCTCCCCAACACTCAACTCTCTCTCATGGGATTTGGATCTAGTGGAAAGAAGATTTGAGTGGAAAGCAACTTGGGGAAGGCTAGAGATCAAGATTCATATGGTAGGAATGGAATATCTTGGCCTCAACACGTGAGTAGGTGGTTCTCTCTCAGAAATGGTAAGTTGGAAGTGGAGGTTTGTTCTGATGGCTCTCTCCACGAATGAAGAGGAGGTGGAGGGGTATATATATAGCCTCCACACAAAATCCAACCGTTACACACAATTTACCAAACTCGGTGGGACCGATTCAACAGACTCGGTCAGACCGATTTGATAAACCTAGTGACCGTTAGGATTTTCGGTGGGACCGACATGCAACTCGGTAGAACCGATATGGTTAGGGTTAGGGCATAACGTAATCTCGGTAAGACCGATTACACAAACTCGGTAAGACCGATTTTGGTAATAAGCTTTCCAGAGAGTTGGTCAGGTAAACTTGGTGGGACCGATTCACTCATTTCGGTGAGACCGAAATGTTATGAAAAGGAAACAGGGAGTTTACATTGCAATCTTGGTGGGACCGATTGCTCACTTTGGTTAGACCGAAACGTTACAAAGGGAAACAGAGAGATTACAACCCTATCTCGGTGAGACCGAGATCCCTATCGGTAAGACCGATTTGCTTAGGGTTAGTGGCAGTGGCTATGACATTTGAACTCAGTGGCGTCGGATAGAAAGAATCGGTGGGACCGATTTTGGCTTTGGGTTTAGGTCATATGTGGATGTGAGAAAGTAGTTGAGGGTATTTGGAGCATATCACTAAGCACATGAAGCAAGAGGCTCATTAAGCAACACCCCATCCCTCCTTGATAGTATTGGCTTTTCCTATAGACTCAATGTGATCTCGGATCACTAAAATATAAAATGAAGAGTCTTGAGCTTTTGAG
Source organism: Aegilops speltoides (assembly GCA_021437245.1). Classification (NCBI taxonomy): domain Eukaryota; kingdom Viridiplantae; phylum Streptophyta; class Magnoliopsida; order Poales; family Poaceae; genus Aegilops; species Aegilops speltoides. The sequence goes on from CM038143.1 coordinate 380,324,695, forward strand.
CTTGAGCCAATCCTTTGTCCTTAGTATTTTGAGGGATCCACTTTCATCATCCATGCCATGCCATTCATTGAGCTTTCCTGAAATAATAGTCTTGGAATAGCATTAGCTCAATGAGCTATATTTTGTTATGAATTACCAAAACCACCTAGGGATAGTTGCACTTTCAATCTCCCCCTTTTTGGTAACTGATGACAACATATAGATCAAATCTTCGACAAATGATAATAAGTTTTAAAAACATCGTCGCTTTGAGAAGTATGTGATAAGCAAGAGCTCCCCCTAAATTTGTGCATAGTTTAAAATTTGCTTTGGACTGCAAATGCACAAGGAATTAGGCTCATGGGTTACTCTTCCATGTCACATGCATCTTGGTGGAGCGCTCAAAATGATAAAGATTTAATACATGCACTCATCACCAAGCAAAGTGAATGATCACATAAGGATAGGCAAGATAATATCATATAGCAAGCATAAGTGTAGCTTATGATCAAACACATGATCATCAATGTCTCACAAGTAATAGCATAGTATCTCAAGCAATCAAAAGCAAACAAAGTTTAACCACCAAAGCCAGAGAGAACAAAAGCAACACTCTCTCTCTCTCGAAGCCTATGATCTATACATGTTTCTCCCCCTTTGGCAACAAGTTACCAAAAAGTTCATAGAAAATGCATAGTGCTAGATCGACTCTCAGGCTTGATCTTGGTGGTGGTGTAGAGATGGCTCCTTGGGCGAAGGCTTGATTGAAGTGGATGGAGCTAGAGGAGTTGGTCTTTGGAGCTGGTTGCCTTTGGAGCTGTAGGAGCTATAGCTGGTGCAGATGATGTGGCTCTGGAGTGCATCACGGGCACTACTGCTGACCTATGAGCTCTAGGCACTCTGGCAAATGCATCAGTAGTTGTCTTGCCCTTCCTCTCCTGCATGTCATCCTGGAGCTGCTCCACAACCGACTGAATCTCAGTTACTTTGACATCTAGTTCATAGAATTTTTGTACCATGATTCTTTCCAGGCTCTCCTGGTTTTGAGTTAGGGTGGCCAACCCCTTCTCAATCCTCAGTGTTGATGCTATCAAGTAACCAAGCTGCTCCTGCTTGTTCTTCAAAAAGTACTCAGATGCCTCCTCTTGAGTTGGCATCTTGGCAGCCTTCTCTCTCGTTGCCTTCTCCTTCTTCTCTTGAGCTTGCACTGATGATGGTTCATTCTCATTCATGACAACTTGATTGTCCTCAAAGTCTGGATAGATAGCAAAATGTTCCTTATCCAGCAAGTATGTTCTTGTGCCCATCTTTGAGTTAATCAACTCCTGAATCTATGGGGCATACCCACAACTCCTCTTCTGGTCTGCTGCTGTCCTCTTAATGGTCTCAACAATGAGGCTCTTGACCTTGAATTTTTGTGGCACGTCAAACAAGTGCAGCAAGTTGATAGCATGCCCTCTAATCATGTTGTGGTCACCTGACTTGGGCAACAGAGTGTGCCTTAGGATCCAGTTGATGGTTGGCAGCCACAGCGGAAGAAAGTGGGTGACCCAAACTTGAAAGTCTTAAGAGCTTTGTTTGGGATCTCCTTGTACATATGAGCCATGGTGTTGTGGTCCATCTTCTTCTTGGCATAGACATCCAAGTCATCTTCACTCTCCTTTGGGGCATTGATCAGACTGGCCCATTCCTCAATTGTTGGTGGTACCTTGTACCTTGGACATCAAACTATCCCGCCATCTGGATAGAAGTGTGCTATGGAGTAGAATTGCATAATGAGCTCATCATTCCACTTTGTGAGCTTCTGCCCAACAAAGTCTGCAACTCCACAAGCAACAAAACTGTCTTGCACTCCAGGATAGTGTTCCTCATTTTCCTTCATGTAGGTCCAGTCGACCCACCTCATATCACACACTATGGGCTTCTTGTCCAACAGCACTATCTTATAGAAGTCCTGTTGTTCCTTGGTGTGGAACCTGTAATCAACAGCAGTCCTTCTCCTGGTGGCATATGGATCTGTCAGCCTCCACAATCTGAGTCTTGCATCCTTTCTCAACTTCATATTCTTAGCCACAGGATGAGCATCATTGTGGTCTGGAATCTTTGGCTTTAGCTTCCTCAGGACTTGTCCTTCATCATCTTCCTCATCAGCAACTTCAGGCACTGGGGCTTTGTTCTTCTCAGCAGCTGGAATACTCCTGGCATTCCTCTTTGGTGCAAGCTTGGGCTTGGGGGTAGCTTTGGGTGCTTCCTTGGGCTTTGATGTTGCAGCCCCTGACTTTATAGCATCACCCATTAGCTTTTGTGCCTTGGGTGCTGGTGCAGCAACCTCTTCTTCCTCTTCAGAGTCTCTCCTCATAGAGGATTTCCAAGAACACAGGCGATAGTGGTTACGGCTCTCTTTTCTTCTTATCTTGACCAGCAGCTTCATCTTCTGATTCAATGGTAAACTTCATAGTTTCTCCAATGGGAACTTTCTTGGGTTTGGAAGTTGTGACTCTTCTAGCAGGTGCCTCTTTGGGTTCAGTCTTTTCAGGCACATGAGTTGATCCTCTGACCTTCAGCATAGGTGTCCTCTTGGCAGGAACCTTCCTATTGAGTCCAGGTTTTGTGTTCTTTGCTGAGGCATACTCCTTTTTGAGCACTACCTTATTGGAGGTAGCCTCATCTTCTTCTACCATATAATCTTCATCCTCAGATTATGAGGTTCTCTTCTTCCTTGTCCTGGTGGCAGCCTTAGGCAAATTGCTTGGGGTGCTCCTGCTGCCATCATCTGAAGTGCTAGAGGGACTAGTGCCCTCACTCATGTGATTGTGCTCTTCTGACTTGTTCTGACTATCACTTTGGTCTGACATGCTGCAAATCACCGATGCTGACCACGTGAATAGTTATAGATGAGATAGAATGGATGAGCATCACAAAATGCAGAGATTTTTGCAAAAGAATGATTCAAAAATTTAGTTTTAGTTTTCCACAGAAAGCATTTCGGATCAACCGATTTTCAAACTCGGTGACACCGAAGCAGTTTTGGAACCTAAACTAGTGAACTCGGTCAGACCGAGTCGCAGTTCGGTGGCACCGAAACTGCTAAGGTTTCACAAAGTCCTAAAATCGATCACACCGATTAGCAATTCTCGGTCAGACCGAGAGTTACTAGTGCAATTGCATTAACCAAATCGGTGGGACCAAGTTTTTCAACTCGGTGGGTCCGAGATGGTTTCAGCGGAAACCTAACCCTAAATTTTCAAATCGCATCTAATCTAAGGATTGTATTGACTGGATAGGAGTGTTTCAATCGTGGCAAGAATCATAATGAACACAATGTGCTAGGAATCGGATGAGGATAGCACTGTGATCGAGTCCAAACCCTAGCTTGGCGATGAACTCGCTACGGCGGCAACGGCGGGGGTGAATTCCATTGACGGTGGCGGAGACCAGTGATAGGAGGCGGCTGGCGACGAGGAGACAATTCGGAGACCCTGGTGGCAGAGTGAGCTATTGCGCGGGCGAAGAGGTTCGGAGAAATTTCCAAATTTTTGCCCGTGAGTATATATAGCCCGACCCTGTCGGTGTGACCGAGTGGAACAACTCGGTGGCACCGAGATGCATAACTGTATACAGTTATAGCAACTCCATGTGACCGAAAAGTTCAAATCGGTTGCACCGAGATTGAAAACCTAGATCGACTTAGTGATCTCGGTAGGACCGAAATGGAGGAATCGGTCAGACCGAGAATCACAAAGAAGTTTTGGAAGTTTAAGTCTATGACGAATCGGGGACTCCGAGTGCTCCTCATACAGAGTGGTTCGAATCTGACTTGATCAAATTTTGTGATGTAGCATGAATAGAGTTTGAGATGAGAAAAAGCATAGATAGCTAGAGAAGGTTCTTAGGCATTCTTGTCCATCCACTTGGCAAAAAGAAAAAGAACCCAAACAATCAAAGCAACAAGTGGATGTCCTCGAATGAGTAAAATATGCAACCAACATGCTCACACAATAAAATGGCAAATGAAATATGTGGCAAAGCATGCACAACCAATTATAGCATCTATCAAACAATTGGCGATGACTAGGTCATCTATATATGAGTATATTGACTTAGGAGTCAAATGAGAACATTTGATCGTAGGTCATACTCATCGTTTAAGCTCAAGTGGGGTTACCACTTTTACATAATGCATTGATGTGTTCACACCATTAGAGTTGCTTTAACTCAATTCTTAGAGTTAAGCTCCCCCTATATGTGAGATCCCCTTTTAGAGGGATGAACTAACCTTGGGTTTTGTCGATGATGACTTCATGTAGGTGGTGAAGATGTGGATGCTCAAAGTTGATGTAGATCATTTGGAGCAATCCTTTGGAGTGAGTTGCACTTTCAATACCTACATGGGTTAGTCCCACAAGGAACAAACAAGAGTATCCATACACATAGAGTGATGCACACACAAGATGATGTCCATGAAATCATTAAGTTACCTTGTCCCTTGCCTTACCAACATGAGGGTTTGTGACTCCTTGAACTAGTGCAAGATGTGGAAGTTGATTGCACTTGTCCTTGCCATAATGATATGAGTGAAGAATGTTGGCGGAGTCACTGTCAAGAACTCTCTCGTTCTTCTTCTTCGGGATCCACATCATCTTGATGGGAATCCTTGGAGTTGTAGTTGTACTTGATGAAGTAGAACTTGACGTAGTCTTGGGAACCCACTTGACCAAGGCCTTAGGTGCTTCTTGAAATGCATCAATCTCTTCTTGAAGCTTGTCCTTGCCTTTGTTCTTGTGGTCTTGTGGTGGAAGATCATCTTGTCCTTGTGTTCCCTTGAAGGAAGTAGGATCATACTTCTCTTGTTGAGGAACAAACTTCGTCTTGGGGTATTGATCTTCTTCCTACTCAACTCCATTGGCATTGAACTTTCGTTCAAAACCAACACCTTGATTCTTCCGGTGCCTTCCTTGCTTGCGTACAATTTCCTCGAATTGCTTGCTCTCGGCAAGGCTCTTGTAAACACCTTTCTCTATAATTCCCTTCAATAAGCTATTTTCTTGCTCAAGTGTAACTTGACTAAGAGAATCATTAGTGGAATCAAGAGAACTACTAGAAGCATCAATATTGGATTTGGCATTATTATTGTTACTACTAGAGGAAGGATCTTTCTTGTACTTGTTACTAGACTTGACTTGAGGCATGTAAGTAGATAAGAGTAAACGCTTGGCAATGTAAGAAGAACTTTTCTTACGGAGATCATCATTGATTGCTTTTAAGAACTCATGCTCTTGCTCAAGATTGAGCTTTTCAAAGCGTAACTTCTCATGAGCCCTTAAAAGTTCTCGATGATCTTCGAAGATAGTTTCATGAGCTAACTTAAGAGTGTTTAGTTCTTTAGTTAGAAGCTCAATCTTCTCCGTATCATTGTCATTCGTTTTATCTTGATTAGCATGATTAATTGATGTTTCATCATAGTATTCATCACTAGAGTTGTGAACAAGTAAATCATCATCACCTAGCAAGTCATCTTCATCACTATTGAAGTCAACATACTCGGGATGTGTTACCTTTGGACCTTTGGCCATGAAGCATCTTCCAATTCCTTCATTTGGTGAGTCAAATATGTCGTAGGAGTTGGTTGACACAAGTGCTAGACCGGCAACACCTTCATCTTGAGTATATTGAGTCGGAGTGATAGCTTCTCTCGGAGTGATTGTGGAGTCGGGCGGATACCCATTCACCAACATGAGCTTGATGTCTTCGTTTTGTGTAGCTCCTTGATGACTTGTCCTTCCTTTCGAATCCTTGCTTCCCGTGAGGTCTTCGTTCATAACGATCATCTCTACTCCTCCTCTCTCTTGGTGGTGATTCTTCTCTTTTGCTTCTTCTTTTGGAGAATCTTCTCTTCTTTTGTAGGGTGCCGTACACTCATTGGAATAGTGTCGGGTCTCCCACAATTGTAAGCAATGCGCTCTTGACTAGAAGATCTTTTGTCATTATAGGACCTTGACTTAGAGCTTCTTTCTTTGCTTCTACTCTTGTAGAATTTGTTGAAGTTCTTCACCATTAAGCTCAATTCTTCATTGAAGGTTTGTTTCTCATTTGATGATGTGGGGGCTTCACATGAGGCTTTGTAAGCACCACTTGAGTTGTTGTGAAGTTCCTCCTTATCCTTGAGTGACATCTCATGAGCAACAATTCTTCCAATGACTTCCGTTGGCTTGAGATCTTTGTAGTTTGGCATCATTTGGATCAATGTGCACACGGTATCATACTTTCCATCCAATGCTCTTAGGATCTTCTTGATGATGAATCATCGGTCATCTCTTCACTCCCTAAGCGGCAATCTCATTTGTGATAAGAGCAAGCCTAGAGTACATTTCAACGACACCTTCACCATCCTTCATTTTGAACTTGTCAAGCTGACTTTGGAGCACATCCAACTTGGATTCCTTGACGGAGTCGGTACCTTCATGCATATCAATCAAAGTATCCCAAATTTCCTTTGCATTCTCAAGACGGCTGATTTTGTTGAATTCTTCGGGGCACAAGCCATTGAAGAGGATATCACAAGCTTGAGCATTGTATTGCAACATCTTCAATTCATCCGCGCTAGCTTCACGGTTTGGTACTCTCCCATCAAAGAATTCACCTTGCAAGCCAATACACACAATAGCCCAAACAGCGGGGTTATGTCCAAGAATATGCATTTTCAGCTTATGCTTCCAACTAGCAAAATTAGTACCATCAAAGTAAGGACCTCTACGGTGATAATTTCCCTCGCTAGACGCCATACTCTCCTAGGTTGGGAAACCAAGGCTATGACTACCAAAAGCTATGGAAATCAAAGCAAATGGAGACCAAGGCTCTGATACCACTTGTAGGACCTTGAAGTATGTCTAGAGGGGGGGGTGATTAGACTACTTGACCAATAAAAACTTAACCTTTTCCCAATTTTAGAGTTTGGCAGATTTTAGCTATCTTAGGACAAGTCAAGCAATCATCACACAATTCAAGAAAGCATGCAAAGAGTATATGAGCAGTGGAAATTAAAGCATGCAACCTGCAAGAAAGTAAAGGGAAGGGTTTGGAGGATTCAAACGCAATTGGAGACACGGATGTTTTTGGCGTGGTTCCGATAGGTGGTGCTATCGTACATCCACGTTGATGGAGACTTCAACCCACAAAGGGTAACGGTTGCGCGAGTCCACGGAGGGCTCCACCCACGAAGGTTCCACGAAGAAGCAACCTTGTCTATCCCACCATGGCCGTCGCCCACGAAGGACTTGCCTCACTAGCGGTAGATCTTCATGAAGTAGGCGATCTCCTTGCCCTTACAAACTCCTTGGTTCAACTCCACAATCTTGTCGGAGGCTCCCAAGTGACACCTAGCCAATCTAGGAGACACCACTCTCCAAGAAGTAACAAATGGTGCGTTGATGATGAACTCCTTGCTCTTGTGCTTCAAGTGATAGTCTCCCCAACACTCAACTCTCTCTCTCTCATGGGATTTGGATCTGGTGGAAAGAATATTTGAGTGGAAAGCAACTTGGGGAAGGCTAGAGATCAAGATTCATATGGTAGGAATGGAATATCTTGGCCTCAACACATGAGTAGGTGGTTCTCTCTCAGAAATGGTAAGTTGGAAGTGTAGGTTTGTTCTGATGGCTCTCTCCACGAATGAAGAGGAGGTGGAGGGGTATATATTTAGCCTCCACACAAAATCCAACCGTTACACACAATTTACCAAACTCGGTGGGACCGATTCAACAGACTCGGTCACACCGATTTGATAAACCTAGTGACTGTTAGGATTTTCGGTGGGACCGACATGCAACTCGGTAGAACCGATATGGTTAGGGTTAGGGCATAACGTAATCTTGGTAAGACCGATTACACAAACTCGGTAAGACCGATTTTGGTAATAAGCTTTCCAGAGAGTTGGTCAGGTAAACTCGGTGGGACCGATTCGCTCATTTCAGTGAGACCGAAATGTTACGAAAAGGAAACAGGGAGTTTACATTGCAATCTCGGTGGGACCGATCGCTCACTTCGGTTAGACCAAAACGTTATGAAGGGAAACAGAGAGATTACAACCCCATCTCGGTGAGACCGAGATCCCTATTGGTAAGGCCGATTTGCTTAGGGTTTGTGGCAGTGGCTATGACATTTGAACTCGGTGGCGCCGGATAGAAAGAATCGGTGGGACCGATTTTGGCTTTGGGTTTAGGTCATATGTGGATGTGAGAAAGTAGTTGAGGGTATTTGAAGCATATCACTAAGCACATGAAGCAAGAGGCTCATTAAGCAACACCTCACCCCTCCTTGATAGTATTGGCTTTTCCTATAGACTCAATGTGATCTTGGATCACTAAAATATAAAATGAAGAGTCTTGAGCTTTTGAGCTTGAGCCAATCCTTTGTCCTTAGTATTTTGGGGGATCCACTTTCATCATCCATGCCATGCCATTCATTGAGCTTTCCTGAAATAATAGTCTTGGAATAGCATTAGCTCAATGAGCTATATGTTGTTATGAATTACCAAAACCACCTAGGGATAGTTGCACTTTCAGCCTCCTACTGGATTGATACCTTGGTTGTCAAAACTAAGGGAAATACTTACACTACACTTTGCTGCATCACCCTCTCCTCTTCGAGGAAAACCAACGCAAGCTCAAGACGTAGCAAGAAGGATTTCTGGCGCCGTTGCCGGGGAGGTCTTCGCTCAAGTCAAGACATACCAAGTACCCATCACAAACCCATCTCCCTCGAATTTACATTATTTGCCATTTGCTTCTCGTTTTCCTCTCCCCCACTTCACCCTTGCCGTTTTATTCGCCCTCTCTTTCCCAATCTCCTCCTCTCTTTTGCTTGCCCTTTCGTTTGCTCGTTTGGTTGGTTTAGATGCTCATTTAGTACTAAACAGAGAACCTAAGATCTATGGATCATCATCCGCTTGCTGATCTTTTTAAGAGGTCCAATTATGTTGAACCAATTGCTAGTGAGTTTTGTTCACTAGATTATCTTTATGAAGTTTTGCTTGAAATTCGTGACTGTGAAAATTGTGATGAAGAACTTTATGAAGTGATTCACGATAGATCTTTGAATAAAATGCATGATTGCAATGATTTTACTATAAATTCTCTTGATGTCAATTGTGCTAATAATATGCAAAACCCTAAGCTTGGGTATGCTAGTTTTGCTATGTCTACTACTTGTTGCAATGATCATGATTGGAGTGATTCTTCTTATGATCTTGAAATTTTGTTTAAGCCCCATGATGAATATGAGATTGATAATAGTGTTTGCAATAATATTGAAAGTGGGTTTGGAAGAGTGTCAACTTTAGATCCCACATATTTGTAGAATGTTCAATCTTATGGTATTTTTGACAAAAGTAGGTTTGGAGAGGTCATGACTTTAGTCAATGTTAATCCCACTATTTTGGAAGAATGTCAACTTCGCATGCATGTGGATCGTGTTGGAAATATTTTATGTGATAATTATTTTGTTGAATTTGCTTATGATCCTACATGTAATTATTATGAGAGAGGAAAATATGGTTGTAGAAATTTTCATGTTACAAAATTACCTCTCGTTATGTTGAGATTGCTATTGTTTCTTTCCACTTCCTTGCATATGCTAAAATTTGCTTGCTATGATAATTTGTTTGCTTATAAAATGCCTATTCATAGGAAGTATGTTAGACTTAGATGTGTTTATCACATGATGTGTTTATCACATGTTTTATGATGCTCCCTTTATGAATCAATTCTTGTCTTTCATGTGAGCATCATTGAAATCTCAATGCCCAGCTAAAAAGGCTTTAAAGAGAAGCGCTTGTTGGGAGACAACCCAATATTTTTCCTTGCTGTTTTTGAATAAATCTTGCATCTATATTCTGGTTAGATGTGTTTTTATCTTTTAATTAGTGTTTGTGCCAAGTAGAACCTATAGGATAACCTACGATGATAGTTGATTTGATTCTGCTGAAAAACAGAAACTTTGCACGCACGAATATAGTTTTGTTAAATCACAGTAACGTGCTTTTACGTTGATTCTTTTTTATTATGTTCAATAGACAAATTGTCCAGGACTTCCTATTTTGGTAGGAGTTTTAGAGTTCCAGAAGTTTTCATTAGTTACAGATTGCTACAGACTGTTCTGTTTTTGACAGATTCTGTTTCTCGTGTGTTGTTTGCTTATTTCAATGCATCTATGGCTAGTAAATTATCTTATAAACCATAAAGAAGTTATAATACAGTAGGTTTAACACCAATATAAATAAAGAATGAGTTCATGGCAGTACCTTATGTGGTGGTTTTGTTTTCTTTCACTAACGGAGCTTATAAGATTTCCTGTTGAGTTTTGTGTTGTGAAGTTTTCAAGTTTTGGGTAAAGCTTTTATGGACTATGGAATAAAGGGTGGCAAGAGCCTAAGCTTGGGGATGCCCATGGAACCCCAAGATATTCAAGAATATCCAAAAGCCTAAGCTTGGGGATGCCTTGGGAAGGCATCCCCTCTTTCATCTTCGTTCATTGGTAGCTTTACTTGGAGCTATATTTTTATCCGCTACATGATATGTGTTCTTCTTGGAGCGTCGTGTATTATATTAGTATTTGCTTTTTAGTTTACCACAATCATCCTTGCTGTACACACCTTTTGGGAGAAGCCTATTTGATTAGAATTTGCTTGAATACTCGATGTGCTTCACTTATATCTTTTGAGCTTGATAGTTTTTGCTCTAGTGCTTCACTTATATCTTTTAGAGCACGGTGGTGTGTTAATTTTGAAGAAATTGCTAGTCTCTCATGCTTCACTTATATTATTTTGAGAGTCTTTTAGAACAGCATGGTATTTGCTATTATCATAAAGTTGGTCCTAGAATGATGAGCATCCAAGTTGGGTATAATAAAAACTATCATAGAAAAGTGAATTGGATGCTATGATCAATTTGATGCTTGATAATTGTTTTGAGATATGGAGGTAGTGATATTAAAGTCATGCTAGTTGGGTGATTATGAATTTAAAGAATGCTTGTGTTGAAGCTTGTGATTCCCGTAGCATGCACGTATGGTGAACCGCTTTGTGATGAAGTTGGAGCACAATTTTATTTATTGATTGTCTTCCTTATGAGTGGCGGTCGGGGACGAGAGATGGTATTTTCCTACCAATCTATCCCCCTAGGAGCATGCGCGTAGTACTTTGGTTTTTGATGACTTCTAAATTTTTGTAACAAGTATATGAGTTCCTTTGATTAATGTTGAGTCCATGGATTATACGCACTCTTTCACCCTTCCACCATTGCTAGCCTCTCTTGTATCGTGCAATTTTCGCCGGTACCATACACCCACCATACTCCTTCCTCAAAATAGCCACCATACCTACCTATTATGGCATTTCCATAGCCATTCCGAGATATATTGCCATGCAACTTTCCACCGTTCCGTTCATATGACACACATTACTTTTGTCATATTGCTTTTTGCATGATCATGTAGTTGACATTGTATTTGTGGCAAGGCCACCTTCATAATTTTTATACATGTCGCTCTTGATTCATTGCATATCCGATACACCACGGAGGCATTCATATAGAGTCAAATCTTGTTCTAGCTTTGAGTTGTAAATCCATAAAAGTGTGATGATCTTCATTATTAGAGCATTGTCCTAGTGAGGAAAGGATGATGAAGACTATGATTCCCCCACAAGCGGGATGAGACTTCGGACTTTACAAAAAGAAAAAATATATAGAAAAAGAAAAAAAAGAAAAAAAGAGAAAGGCCAAAAAAAGGCCAAAGAAAAAAAATAAAAATAAAATAAAATGAGAGAAAAAGAGAGAAGGGACAATGCTACTATCTCTTTTCCACACTTGTGCTTCAAAATAGCACCATGATCTTCATGATAGAGAGTCTCATATGTTGTTACTTTCATATACTAGTGGGAATTTTTCATTATAGAACTTGGCTTGTATATTCCAATGATGGGCTTCCTCAAAAGTACCCTAGGTCTTCGTGAGCAAGCAAGTTGGATGCACCCCACTTAGTTTCTTTTATTGAGCTTTCATATATTTATAGCTCTAGTGCATTCGTTGCATGGCAATCCCTACTCACTCACATTGATATCTATTAATGGGCATCTCCATAGCTCGTTGATACGCCTAGTTGATGTGAGACTATCTTCTCCTTTTTATCTTCTCCACAACCACCCCTCTATTCCACATATAGTGCTATGTCCATGGCTCACGCTCATGTATTGCATGAAAGTTGAAAAAGTTTGAGATTATTAAAGTATGAAACAATTGCTTGGCTTGTCATCGGGGTTGTGCATGATTAAATACTTTGTGTGATGAAGATAGAGCATAGCCAGACTATATGATTTTGTAGGGATAACTTTCTTTAGCCATGTTATTTTGAGAAGACATGATTACTTTGATTAGTATGCTTGAAGTATTACTATTTCTTATGTCAATATGAACTTTTATTTTGTATTCATTTGGATCTGAACATTCATGCCACAATAAATACAATTACATTATGAATTATGCTAGGTAGCATTCCACATCAAAAATTTCTTTTTTATCATTTACCTACTCGAGGATGAGCAGGAATTAAGCTTGGGGATGCTTGATACGTCTCCATCGTATCTATAATTTTTTATTGTTCCATGCTATTATATTACCCCTTTTGGATGTTTATGGGCTTTATTTTACACATTTATATCATTTTTGGGACTAACCTACTAACCGGAGGCCCAGCCCATATTCTTTGTCTTTTTGCCTATTTCAGTATTTTGAAGAAAAGGAATATCAAGCGGAGTCCAAGCGGAATGAAACCTTGGGGCGTTATTTTTGGAACAAATCTGATCCGGAGAGCACAGAGTGCAAGTCAAGAAAGCTCGAGGGCCCCACGAGATAGGAGGGCCCCCCAGCAGGGCGCCCCTGTCTCGTGGGCCCCTCGGCGCCACCGACGTACTTCTTCCTCCTATATATACCTACGTACCCCGAAAACATCCAGGAGCACCACGAAACACAATATCCACCGCCGTAACCTTTTGTATCCGCGAGATCCCATCTTGGAGCCCTTGCCGGCGTTCTACCGGAGGGGGAAGCAACCACGGAGGGCCTCTACATCAACATCCTTGCCCCTCCGATGAGTTGTGAGTAGTTTATCACAGACCTACGGGTCCATAGTTATTAGCTAGATGGCTTCTTCTCTCTTTTTGGATCTCAATACAATGTTCTCCCCCTCTCTTGTGGAGATCTATTCGATGTAATCTCTTTTTGCTGTGTGTTTGTTGAGATCCGATGAATTGTGGGTTTATGATCAAGTTTATCTATGAATAATATTTGAATCTTCTCTGAATTCTTTTATGTATGATTGAGTTATCTTTGCAAGTCTCTTCAAATTATCAGTTTGGTTTGGCCTACTAGATTGAGCTTTCTTGCCATGGGAGAAGTGTTTAGCTTTGGGTTCATTCTTGCGGTGTTCTTACCCAGTGACAGAAAGGGTTGCAAGACACGTATTGTATTGTTGCCATCGAGGATAACAAGATGGGGTTTATATCATATTGCATGTGTTTATCCCTCTACATCATGTCTTCTTGCTTAATGCGTTACTCTGTTCTTATGAACTTAATACTCTAGATGCATCTTTGGATAGCGGTCGATGTGTGGAGTAATAGTAGTAGATGCAGGCAGAGTCGGTCTACTTGTTATGGACGTGATGCCTATATACATGATCATGCCTAGATAATCTCATAACTATGCGCTTTTCTATCAATTGCTCGACGATAATTTGTTCACCTTTGTAATACTTATGCTATCTCGAGAGAAGCCTCTAGTGAAACCTATGGCCCCCGGGTCTATCTCTTATCATATTTGCTTTCCATCTACCTTTATTTGCATCTTTACTTTTTGCATCTATATCAAAAATACCAAAAATATATTTATCTTATCATACTATCTTTATTAGATCTCACTTTCGCAAGTGGCCATGAAGGGATTGACAACCCCTTTATTGCGTTGGTTGCGAGTTCTCAGTTTGTTTGTGTAGGTGCGTGAGACTTTTGAGGAGCCTCCTACTGGATTGATACCTTGGTTCTCAAAACTGAGGGAAATACTTATGCTACACTTTGTTGCATCACCCTCTCCTCTTCAAGGAAAACCAACACAAGCTCAAGACGTAGCACCCCACAGGGGGAGGCCGAAGCGTCCAAGAAGGGAAAGACCTTCCTTCCGGACCACTCCACCACAACCACCTACAACGGCGAGCAATGGTTGCCCAGGGACAAGCCCCTAGCTAAGTCGTAAGTATCCGACGCTATAATTCTTCCGGAATGTTTTAATTGATTGCTTCTTATCGTGCCAAACATGCATATGCAGTACGGCCATATCCCACATCGACGTATCCTCTTCGGATGGGTCTTTGGGCCCATCGGTGATGAACAACGATTCACTCCCGACATCCTCCTCCCCAAGGCCTGCGGACGACACCGAGGTGTTGTCTTAGAGGATACCGGACCAGGGGGAGACAGTTCTGGAGACGCCCCAAGGCGAAATCCCAGACGCCGGGCACATGGGAGGGAAGACCCCCATGGACTCCAATAACGGGGGCCGCAACAAGCCTGACCCCCAGCTGGATACTGCTTCGGAACCCCCAGTGGTTCCGGATACAGGCAGGCAGCCTCTCTCTAAGGAGGGCGAGCCGCCTGTGCCGATGACCTCTGTCCATCCAGAGGCATCGGACAACTTGTTGGAAACGCTTCGAGGCGCTTCAATTGATGAAGAGCACAGTACTCTTATGAGTACGGTGATTGAGAAGGTCCGGTCCGCCAAAAGCGGATTGACCGAAGCCTGCGCCAGCCTCCTAACAGGCTTTGAGGTAAGTAATAAAATTGTAAGAAAATATCACAGTATAGACAGTAGCCCTAATGCTCTGTTTGGTGTTCGGAAAGAAAGGCCGAACAGAGGATCAAATAACATCCGCAGGAGTCTAACAGAAAATGTCTATGTGAATAAGCAGGCGTCGCTGCTGGCCGCTATCGCTCGTACTACGGAGGTCTCTAGACTGAAGCGGGACCTGGAGCGGACCGAGGCAGAGCTCGGCCTCGTGAAGAGGCAGCTCGATGAAAACAAAGGTACACAATACCCCATCTGTATATTTATAAATGAAAAATTGTTGCTTCTAATAGAAGCGTCATGAATTTTAATAGGGGCCACAACCGAAGTGGTGGCCCTTAAAAAGGTGATACGTCCATTTTGCATCATGCTTTTATATCGATATTTATTGCATTATGGGCTGTTATTACACGTAATGTCACAATACTTATGGCTATTCTCTCTTATTTTACAAGGTTTATCATGAAGAGGGAGAATGCCGGCATCTGAATTCTGGCTGGAAAAGGAGCAAATATTGGAAACCTATTCTGCACAGCTCCAAAAATCCTGAAACTTCACGGAAGTCACTTTTGGAATTATTAAGAATTATTGAGCAAAGATAATACCAGAGGGGGGCCCACACCCTGGCTAGGAGGGTGGGGGCGCCCCCCTACTGGGCACGCCCCCTGTCTCCTAGGCCCGTTGGTGGCCCTCCGGTGCCCATCTTATGCTATATGAAGGCTTTTACCCTGGAAAAATTCATAAGAAAGCTTACGGGACGAAACTCCGCCGCCACGAGGCGGAACCTTGGCGGAACCAATCTAGGGCTCCGGCGGAGCTGTTCTGCCGGGGAAACTTCCCTCCAGGAGGGGGAAATCATCACCATCGTCATCACCAATGATCCTCTCATCAGGAGGGGGTTAATCTCCATCAACATCTTCACCAGCACCATCTCCTCTCAAAACCCTAGTTCATCTCTTGTATCCAATCTTGTATCAAAACCACAGATTGGTACCTGTGGGTTGCTAGTAGTGTTGATTACTCCTTGTAGTTGATGCTAATTGGTTTACTTGGTGGAAGATCATATGTTCAGATCTTTAATGCATATTAATACTCCTCTGATCATGAACATGAATATGCTTTGTGAGTAGTTACGTTTGTTCCTGAGGACATGGGTGAAGTCTTGCTATTAGTTGTCATGTGAATTTGGTATTCGTTCGATATTTTGATGGGATGTATGTTGTCTCTCCTCTAGTGGTGTTATGTGAACGTAGACTACATTACACTTCACCATTATTTGGGCCTAGAGGAAGGCATTGGCAAGTAATAAGTAGATGATGGGTTGCTAGAGTGACAGAAGCTTAAACCCTAGTTTATGCGTTGCTTCGTAAGGGGCTGATTTGGATCCACTAGTTTCATGCTATGGTTAGGTTTACCTTAATACTTGTTTTGTAGTTGCGGATGCTTGAAATAGGGGTTAATCATAAGTTGGATGCTTGTCCAAGAAAGGGCAGTACCCAAGCACCGGTCCACCCACATATCAAATTATCAAAGTACCGAACGCGAATCATATGAACGTGATGAAAACTAGCTTGACGATAATTCCCATGTGTCCTCGGGAGCACTTTTCTCATTATAAGAAATTTTCAAGGCTTGTCCTTTGCTACAAAAAGGATCGGGCCACCTTGATGCACCTTATTTACTTTCATTGCTTTTTACTCGTTACAAATTATCTTATCACAAAACTATCTGTTACCTACAATTTCAGTGCTTGCACAGAATACCTTACTGAAAACCAATTGTCATTTCCTTCTGCTCCTCGTTGCGTTCGACAATCTTACTTATCGAAAGGACTACGATAGGTCCCCTATACTTGTGGGTCATCAAGACTCTTTTCTGGCCCCGTTGCCAGGGAGTGAAGCGCCTTTGGTGAGTGGAACTTGATAAGGAAGCATTTATTTAGTGTGCTGAAATTTTCTGTCACTTGTTACTATGGAAACTAATCCTTTGAGGGGCTTGTTCAGGGCATCTTCATACGACCGATGAAACAAAGAGTTGCTCCTCAACCTCTGAACCTACTGAAAATGTTTACTTTGATATTCCTTGGTATGATAAAAAGCGCTAGCTAATCCCTTTGCGGGAGATGGAACATTGCATCCCGATTTACACCTTATCTTTGTGGATGAAGTTTGTGGATTATTTAAGCTTGCAGGTATTCCCGATGATGTTGTTAAGAGGAAGTTCTTCCCTTCATCTTTGAAGGTAGATGCATTGACATGGTATAGGCTATGTGATGATACGGGATCTTGGAACTATAAATGATTGAAGTTGGATTTTTACCAGAAGTTCTATCCTATGCATCTTGTTCATTGTGATCGTAATTACATATATAATTTTTGGCCTCGCGAAGGAGAAAGTATCGCTCAAGCTTGGGGGAGGCTTAAGTCAATGTTATATTCATGCCCCAATCATGAGCTCTCAAGAGAGATGATTATTCAAAAAAGTTATGCTCGGCTTTCTCTTAATGATCGCACCATGCTTGATACTTCCTGTTCTGGTTCTTATATGCTGAAGACTACTGAATTCAAGTGGGATTTATTAGAAAGAATTAAACGCAACTCTGAAGATTGGGGTTCTGACGATGGTAAGGAGTCAGGTATGACACCTAAGTTTGATTGTGCTAAATCTTTTATGGATACCGATGCTTTTCGTGGATTTTGTGCTAAATATGGACTTGACTCTGAGATAGTAGCTTCTTTCTGTGAATCTTTTGCTGCTCACGTTGATCTCCCTAAGGAGAAGTGGTTTAAATATAATCCTCCCACTGAAGTAAAACTAGTTGCACCTATTACAGTTGAAGAAAAGATTGTCACTTATAATGATCCTATTGTTCCTACTACTTATGTTGAGAAACCACCTTTTCCTGTTAGGATAAAGGATCATGCTAAAGCTTCAACTGTGGTTCGTAAGAGTAATACTAGAACATATAAACCTCCTGAGCAAATTAATGTTGAACCTAGTATTTCTATGGTTAAAGATCTCTTGGATGATAATATAGATGGGCATGTTATTTACTTCTATGGTGAAACTGCTAATATTGCTAGACCAGATGCTAAGATACATAGACCTGTTGTAGGCATGCCTGTTATTTCTGTTAAAATTGGAGATCATTGTTATCATGGCTTATGTGATATGGGTGCTAGTGCTAGTGCAATACCTTTTTCCTTATATGAAGAAACTATGCATGATATTGCACCCGCTGAGTTAGAAGATATTGATGTTACAATTAAGCTTGCCAATAAAGATACGATTAAGCCATTTGGGATTGTTAGAGATGTCGAAGTCTTGTGTGGGAAAGTTAAATATCCTGCTGATTTTCTTGTTCTTGGTTCCCCACAAGATAGCTTTTGTCCCATTGTATTTGGTAGACCCTTCTTGAATACTGTCAATGCTAAGATTGATTGCAAAAAGGATGTTGTTACAATTGGCTTGGGGGATATGAAACATGGGTTTAATTTTGCTCTCGTAGACAACCCCATGATAAAGAATTGCCTAGTAAGGATGAAATTATTGGTCTTGCTTCTATTGTTGTGCCTCCTACTGATACGTTAGAACAATATTTGCTAGACCATGAAAATGATACGTTTATGAATGAAAGAAGGGAAATAGATGAAGTATTCCTTCAATAGGGTCCTATTCTGAAACACAACTTGCCTGTTGAAATCCTAGGGGATCCCCCTCCACCCAAGGGTGACCCCGTGTTTGAGCTCAAACCTCTACCTGATAATCTTAAATATGCTTATCTTGATGAAAAAGAAATATATCCTGTTATTATTAGTGCTAACCTTTCAGAGCAAGAAGAGGAAAATTATTGAAAACTCTGAAGAAGCACCGTGCTGCTATTGGATATACTCTGGATGATCTTAAGGGCATTAGTCCCACTCTGTGCCAAGATAAAATTAAATTGGAGAAAGATGCCAAACCAGTTAGAGATCCTCAACGACGGTTAAATCCTAAGATGAAAGAAGTGGTAAGAAAGGAGATACTAAAGCTCCTTGAGGCAGGTATAATATATCCCGTTGCTGATAGTGATTGGGTAAGCCACATCCATTGTGTTCCTAAGAAGGGAGGTATTTCTGTTGTTCCTAATGATAAAGATGAATTGATCCCGCAAAGAATTATTACAGGTTATAGGATGGTAATTGATTTCCGTAAATTAAATAAAGCTACTAAGAAAGATCATTACCCTTTACCTTTTATTGATCAAATGCTAGAAAGACTGTCCAAACATACACATTTCTGCTTTCTAGATGGTTATTCTGGTTTCTCTCAAATACCTGTGTCAGCGGAGGATAAATCAAAAACTACTTTTACTTGCCCTTTCGGTACCTTTGCTTATAGACGTATGCCTTTTGGTTTATGTAATGCACCTGCTACCTTTCAAAGATGTATGATGGCTAAATTCTCTGACTTTTGTGAAAAGATTTGTGAGGTATTCATGGATGACTTCTCCGTTTATGGATCCTCTTTTGATGATTGCTTGCGCAACCTTGATCGAGTTTTGCAGATATGTGAAGACACTAGTCTGATCTTGAATTGGGAAAAGTGTCACTTTATGGTTAATGAAGGCATAGTCTTGGGGCATAAAATTTTTGAAAGAGGCATTGACGTTGATAAAGCTAAAATTGATGCTATTGAAAAGATGCCATGTCCCAAGGGCATTAAAGGTATAAGAAGTTTCCTTGGTCATGCCGGTTTTTATAGGAGGTTCATTAAGGACTTTTCTAAAATCTCTAGGCCATTGACTAATTTATTGCAAAAAGATATTCCTTTTGTCTTTGATGATGATTGTGTAGAAGCATTTGAAATACTTATGAAAGCTTTGATCACTGCACCTATTTGTTCAGCCACCTGATTGGAATTTACCCTTTGAAATTATGTGTGATGCTAGTGATTATGTTGTAGGTGCCGTTCTAGGGCAAAGAGTTGATAAGAAATTGAATGTATCCAGTATGCTAGTAAAACTCTTGATACTGCCAAAATAAATTATGCTACTACTGAAAAAGAGTTCTTAGCAGTCGTATTTGCATGTGATAAGTTCAGACCTTACATAGTTGGTTCTAAAGTTACTATTCACACTGATCATGATGCTATTAAATATCTTATGGAAAATAAAGATGCTAAGCCTAGAGTTATTAGATGGGTTCTCTTGCTCCAAGAATTTGATTTGCATATTATTGATAGAAAGGGAGCTGATAACCCCGTTGCAGACAACTTGTCTAGATTAGAGAATGTTCTTAATGACCCACTTCCTATTGATGATAGCTTTCCTGATGAACAATTAGCGGTCATTCATGCTTCTCGTACTGCTCCATGGTATGCTGATTATGCTAATTACATTGTTCCTAAATTTATACCACCTAGTTTCACATACCAGCAAAACAAAAAGTTCTTTTATGATTTAAGACATTACTTCTGGGATGACCCACACCTTTATAAACAAGGAGTAGATGGTGTTATTAGACGTTGTGTACATGAGCATGAACAGGAACATGTCCTACGCAAAGTGTCACTCCGAACCATATGGAGGACACCACGCTGGAGATAGAACTGCACATAAGGTATTGCAATCCGGTTTTTATTGGCCTACTCTCTTCAAAGATGCCCGTAAGTTTGTCTTGTCTTGTGATGAGTGTAAAAGAATTGGTAATATTAGTAGACGTCAAGAAATGCCTATGAACTATTCTCTTGTTATTGAACCATTTGATGTTTGGGGTTTGATTATATGAGACCTTTTCCTGCCTCTAATGGATATACACATATTTTAGTTGTTTTTGATTACGTCACTAAGTGGGTAGAAGCTATTCCAACTAGTAGTGCGGATCATAACACCTCTATTAAGATTCTTAAAGAAGTTATTTTTCCGAGGTTTGGAGTCCCTAGATATCTTATGACTGATGGTGGTTTACCTCTCTCCCTTCGTCTTGCGAGCCCTTGTTCCCACCAAATGAGGATGTAGTCTTGAAACTCAAGGGAGGCCATGGCGATTTTTCTCCTCGTCATAATTGTGAAGACGGAGTATCTTGTCGACCTTCAATGCCCATGAGAGATATTCTTCGAGATCGGTGCTTCCGGAGAACTTGGGCATGGTGAACTTGAACTTGTTGTAGCGTAGTTCTTCATCATAGTGGTGGTTTTAATGTCGCTCTTGGCATGGAGGAGGGTCTTCAATTTCACACTCCTAATGGCACTCTTGGAGTGGAGGAGGGCGAGGCATACATGTACGGTTCCTTCTCTCTTGTTGCACCTCAAGGCGAGCGGCTTCATCTTGTCGTTATTGGCAAAGTGCTTCTTCTTGCTCACATACTTGCTGGTTGCGCTCTTGGACGACTCAAGTAGCCTCGCGGAGTGCTTATTGTGCTGCATGTGCTTGTTCTTCACGACTTTGTTGCTCTTGCTGGAGTGCGTCGCCGTCTTGAATGCTTGACATGGACGTTGAGGTGGTGTAGGTTGCTCTTGGTCCATGGCATCTTTTTCTTGGCGTCGCGCCCTTTCATGTGCTCAAAGTCACTCTTGCAAACCATTGCCATGGAATGGGTTGTGGTTTTGTCATGGTGATGTTAACGAGATCGAGGAGGACTTGCATCGAAAGAAGAGCAGGCCGAAGAGTGTCGACTTGAGTGGCGCCGTCTTGGTGAAGAGGTGGTGGAGGATGCGTGGCTCATGATCATGTTGCAAAATTCCTCCATTTGAGTGTTGAGCTTGGCATCAAGATAGTCCCGGTTTCTTGCTTCCGATTGGCGTAGGTCGGTGGCGAGCTGCTTGATGCGATTTCTCAGAGCTTCACTTTCTTGATGGAGAGCTCGTTGAGCGATGAAGAAGTGATTTTTGGTGACGTAGTCGTGTTCGTCATCTTGATCCTCGAAGAGTGGGTTCGCCGAAGAAGTTGGCCTATCCATCATATGCAAATGGTGGCGAGTAGGAAAATGAGAGAACAATACCAACGTTACCTTTTCTGAAGATTGTGGATGTATCAAGTATCATCCAACGTGATGCTATAATAGTAGAATTGGTACCAGGTTTTGTTTTCTCACACCTACAAGCAAAGGCTTATGGAGGATCTCAGTTAGGATGAGTGGCACAATAATTCAAGCAAATGTTAGTCAAGATATCAAAAATGTTGAAAAAATGCACAAATCGCAAATAAGAAAATAGATCAAACCCAAAGTATCACTAGGAACACACACATGGAAGATAAAAGGGATCCGTGCAACCAAGGAATGAGCTAAAAATGTGAGACCACGGAAAACGACACGGATGCTAGAGAGGCAATAGCTCGATTGCTCAAATGGGCTAGATACGCTTGTGCACCAACCTATGAGAGTAATGTGCTGTCTTCAATCCCAAGTATCCTAAGTATGTATGGACCACTATGATGTAATGATGCAAAATGGCTCAATGCTATTCCTTACAAGCTCTTCGTTTCTCTTCTTTTGCTTAAAAGATTTTTTTCACTATGCCACAATGCTTGATGCGCGAGTCGGTATATGAGACAACGAAGTATGATATGCACGGGAGAGACTTTTTGCACTATAGCAAGATGATTGCATGCTAAATGTAGCTATCACTAAAGGTGCACAAAGAGGGTGGCCCGACAATTCTCAACTCGCTAGTCTCGATGGGTAAGTGATGCAAAATGGCTCGAGGCTATCAATGCAATGGCAAGGGTAAGTACAAGATGTTGTCGAGGTTACCGTCCTTGCTTACGGTTGGTATGAAGATGAGATGGTCATTGTCGATGTGGAGTACGAGGCGATGATGAGTGGTGGTGATGTCGAAGTCGAACCGTTTCTAAGTAGCCGAAATACCTTAGGACATGGTGAACCACAACTCAAAAGCTCAAACACCAACGAGAAGTAGTGCGGAAGGCAAATGGCGGTGGTGGAATGGCAAAAGGACGCAAAATGGGTTGTGGCCGAACTGTACAGGAGGGGTCGTGCGCACGGGGTTATGTGGCGCCCGTGCGCACGGGGTCCCGATGGCCCGTGCGCACGGGGTGTTCTGCCTGCGCAAGAATACACCCAGATCCATGGATAAGCACCCTAATTAGGCCAAAATCAGTGGTGGGATGGATGGGAGATGGTGGTAAGGGGTAGATCCACTTGTCAAACGCGAAATTCATAGACCAAATCAACAAAATCTCACAAGATCCAACAAATTGCAAGAGAAAAATTTGGGTCTATTTTTTGTGGGGATTTTTGAATTGGAACAAAAAGCAACAAATTAGGCTAGAATATGAGGGGTGGGGACTCCAAGATGTGAATCAACCTTGCTCGTGATACCAAGATGTTGTAGGGTGGAGCCCTGAGTGGGGATGTTTTCACACTTGGGAGGGGAAAAGGATGAACTCAAGAACACAAGAGAGATAATCACTCACACAAAACCCAATCACACATCCACTAGAATAGCAAACACATGGATCCACAGGGTACAAGAACAATTCAAGGAAACAAGTGCAAAAGTAAAGTTCTTCCCACTCCTAATGAGGTGAGGTCTTAATGATGGTCTTCTCCAAAAGGAGGTCTTGATATCCACTTGGGATCTTCTCCTAGGAGGTATTGATCTCCAAGAGGAGTGATAGATGAGCAAAGCTCTCTCAATATCTGAAATATACTTTGCTAACCCTAACAAATGATCTAGGTACAAAATATATAGGTAGGTGGAGGAGGGGGTGAAGTGGAGGCCCAAACATGAGCTTTCGGCCAAAATCCTGATGGGCCCATGCGCACGGGGTAAGTGAGGCCCGTGCGCACGGGGTACGTGAGGCCCATGCGCTAGGGGGTCCCGTGGGCACGATACTGTTGGGGAACGTAGTAATTTCAAAAAAATTTCCTACGCACACGCAAGATCATGGTGATGGCATAGCAACGAGAGGGGAGAGTGTATGTCCACGTACCCTCGTAGACCGTAAGCGGAAGCGTTAGCACAACGCGGTTGATGTAGTCATACGTCTTCACGATCCGACCAATCCAAGCACCGGACGTACGGAGCCTCCGAGTTCAGCACACGTTCAGCTCGATGACGTCCCTCGAACTCCGATCCAGCCGAGTGTCGAGGAGAGTTCCACAAGCCTGACGGTGTGGTGGCGATCTTGATGTTCTACGGTGCAGGGCTTCGCCTAAGCAGCGACGATATGACCGAGGTGGAATATGGTGGAAGGGGCACCGCACACGGCTAAGGAACGATCCGTAGATCAACTTGTGTGTCCATGGGGTGCCCCCTGCCCCGTATATAAAGGAGGAGGGAGGAGGAGGCCGGCCCTAGGAGGGGCGCCATGGGAGTCCTACTCCCACCGGGAGTAGGATTCCCCTTCCTAGTCCAACTAGGAGTCCTTCCATGTATTAGGAGTAGGAGACAAGGAAGGGAAGAGAGAGGGAAGGAAGGAGGGTGCGGCCCTCCCTAGTCAATTCGGACTAGGCCATGAAGCGCTGGCCTTCCCTAGGCAGCCCTCTCTCTTTCCTTGAGGCCCAATAAGGCCCAATACTTCTCCCGGCGAATTCCGTAACTCTCGGTACTCAAAAATACCGAATCACTCGGAACCTTTCCGAACTCGAATATAGTCGTCCAATATATCGATCTTTACGTCTCGACCATTTTGAGACTCCTCGTCATGTCCCCGAATATGGGACTCGAACTCCTTGGTACATCAAAACTCATAAACTCATAATATAAGCATCATCGAAACCTTAAGCGTGCGGACCCTACGGGTTCGAGAACTATGTAGACATGACCTAGAACTATTCTCGGTCAATAACCAATAGCGGGACCGGATGCCCATATTGGCTCCTACATATTCTCGAAGATCTTTATCGGTCAAACCGCATAACAACATACGTTGTTCCCTTTGTCATTGGTATGTTACTTGCCCGAGATTTGATCGTCGGTATCAATACCTAGTTCAATCTCGTCACGGCAAGTCTCTTTACTCGTTCGTAATGCATCATCCCATAACCAACTCATTAGTCACATTGCTTGCAAGGCTTATAATGATGTGCATTACCGAGAGGGCCCAGAGATACCTCTCCGACAATCGGAGTGACAAAACCTAATCTCAAATCGCCAACTCAACATGTACCTTCGGAGACACCTGTAGTACTCCTTTATAATCACCCGATTCGTTGTGACGTTTGGTAGTACCAAAGTGTTCCTCCGTAAGCGGAGTTGCATAATCTCATAGTTACAGGAACATGTATAAGTCATGAAGAAAGCAATAGCAACATACTAAGCGATCAAGTGCTAAGCTAACGGAATGGGTCAAGTCAATCACATCATTCTCCTAATGATGTGATCCCGTTAATCAAATGACAACTCTTTTGTCCATGGCTAGGAAACATAACCATCTCGATAAGCGAGCTAGTCAAGTAGAGGCATACTAGTGACACTATGTTTGTCTATGTATTCACACATGTATTATGTTTCCGGTTAATACAATTCTAGCATGAATAATAAACATTTATCATGAAATAAGGAAATAAATAATAACTTTATTATTGCCTCTAGGGCATATTTCCTTGATCTCCCACTTGCACTAGAGTCAATAATCTAGTTCACATCGCCATGTGATTTAACACCAATATTCATATCGTATATGATTAACACCCATAGTTCACATCATCATGTGACCAACACCCAAAGGGTTTACTAGAGTCAATAATCTAGTTCACATCGCTATGTGATTAACACCCAAAGAGTACTAAGGTGTGATCATGTTTTGCTCGTGAGAGAAGCTTAGTCAATGGGTGCATCACATTCAAAGCCGTATGTATTTTGCAAATATTCTATGTCTACAATGCTCTTGCGGAGCTACTCTAGCTAATTGCTCCCACTTTCAATATGTATCCAGATTGAGACTTAGAGTCATCTGGATTGGTGTAAAAGCTTGCATCGTTGTAACTTTTTACGACGGGCTCTTTTATCACCTCCATAATCGAGAAACATGTCCTTAGTCCTTACTAAGGATATTCTTGACCAATGTCCGATGATCTACTCCTAGATCACTATTGTACTCCTTGCCAAATTGAGCAAGGTATACAATAGGTGCGGTACATAGCATAGCACACTTTATAGAACCTATGGTGAGGCATAGGGAATGACTTTTCATTCTCTTTCTATTTTTTGTTGTGGTCGGGATTTGAGTCTTACTCAATTTCATACCTTTGCAACACAGCAAGAACTCTTTCTTTGGTGTTCCATTTTGAACTATTTCAAAATCTTGCCAAGGTATGTACTCATTGAAAATCTTATCAAGCGTCTTGACCTATCTCAATAGATCTTGATGCTCAATATGTAAGTAGCTTTTCTTGAGGTCTTTTCTTTTAAAGAACTCCTTTAAAACACTCCTTTATGCTTTGCGAAAAATTCTACATCATTTCGATCAACAATATGTCACTCACATATACTAATCGGAAAGGCTGTAGTGCTCCCACTCACTTTATTGTAAATCTGAGACTTCATCGTAAGTCCATATAAAACTATATGCTTTGATCAACTTATCAAAGCGTATATTCCAACTCGAGATGCTTGCACCAGTCCATAGATGGATCATTTGGAGCTTGCACATTTTGTTAGCACCTTTAGGATTGACAAAACCTTCGGTTGCATCATATACAACTCTTCTTTAATAAATCCATTAAGGAATGCAGTTTTGACATCTATTTGCCAGATTTCATAAAATGTGGCAATTGCTAACATGATTCAGACAGACTTAAGCATCGATACGAGTGAGAAAATCTCATAGTATTCAACACCTTGAACTTGTTGAAAACCTTTCGCAACAAGTCGAGCTTGGTAGATAGTAACACTACTATCAACGTCCGTCTTCCTCTTGAAGATCCATTTATTTAACATGGCTTGCTGATCATCGAGCAAGTCAATCAAAGTCCATACTTTGTTCTCATACATGGATCATATCTCAGATTTTATGGCCTCGAGCCATTTCGCGGAATCTGGGCTCATCATCGCTTCCTCATAGTTCGTAGGTTCATCATGGTCTAGTAACATGACTTCCAGAATATGATTACTACACCACTCTGGTGCGGATTTTACTCTGGAAGACCTACGAGGTTCTGTAGTAACTTGATCTGAGGTTTCGTGATCAATATCATTAGCTTCCTCACTAATTGGTGTATTTGTTACAGGAACTGATTTCTGTGATGAACTACTTTCCAATAAGGGAGCAGTACGATTACCTCATCAAGTTCTACTTTCCTCCCACTCACTTCTTTCGAGAGAAACTCCTTCTCTAGAAAGGATCCATTTTAGCAACGAATATCTTGCCTTCGGATCTGTGATAGAAGGTGTACCCAACTATTTCCTTTGGGTATTCTATGAAGACGCACTTCTCCGATTTGGGTTCGAGCTTATCAGGATGAAACTTTTTCACATAAGCATCGCAGCCCCAAACTTTGAGAAACGACAACTTGGGTTTCTTGCTAAACAACAGTTCATATGTTGTTGTCTCAATGGATTTAGATGGTGCCCTTTTAATGTGAATGCAGCTGTCTCTAATGCATAACCCCAAAACAATATTGGTAAATCAGTAAGAGACATCATAGATCGCACCATATCCAATAAAGTGCGGTTAAGACGTTCGGACACACCATAACGTTGTGGTGTTCCAGGTGGCGTGAGCTGTGAAACTATTCCACATTGTTTTAATTGAATACCAAACTCGTAACTCAAATATTCCTCTCCGTGATCAGATCGCAGAAACTTTATTTTCTTCTTACGATGATTTTCCACTTCACTCTAAAATTCTTTGAACCTTTCAACTATTTCAGACTTATGTTTCATCAAGTAGATATACCCATATCTGCTCAAATCATCTTGTGAAGGTCAGAAAATAACGATACTTGCCACGAGCCTTCATACTCATTGGTCTGCATACATCAGTATGTATTATTTCCAATAAGTCGGTAGCTCGTTCCATTGTTCCGGAGAACGGAGTTTCAGTCATCTTGCCCAAAAGGCGCGGTTCGCAAGCATCAAATGATTCATAACCAAGTGATTCCGAAAATCCATCTTTATGGAGTTTCTTCATGCGCTTTAGACCGATATGACCAAAAACGGCAGTGCTACAAATAAGTTGCACTATCATTATTAACTTTGCATCTTTTGGTATCAATATTATGAATATGTGCATCACTACGATCGAGAGCCAACAAACTATTTTCGTTGGGTGTATGACCATTTAAGGTTTTATTCATTTAAATAGAACAACAGTTATTCTATGATTTTAAATGAATAACCGTATTGCAATAAACATGATCAAATCATATTCATGCTCAACGCAAATGCCAAATAACATTTATTTAGGTTTAACACTAATCCCGAAAGTATAAGGAGTGTGCGATGATGATCATATCAATCTTGGAACTACTTCCAACACCCATTGTCACTTCCCCTTCAACTAGTCTCTATTTATTCTGTAACTCCCGTTTCGAGTTACTAATCTTAGCAACCGAACAAGTATCAAATACTTAGGGGCTACTATAAACACTAGTAAGGCACACATCAATAATTTGTATATCAAATATACCCTTGTTCACTTTGCCATCCTTCTTATCCACCAAATATTCAGGGCATTTCCGCTTCCAGTGACCATTTCCTTTGCAGTGTAAACACTCAGTTTCAGGCTATGGTCCAGCTTTGGGCTTCTTCGCAGGAGTGACAACTTGCTTGTCTTTCCACTTGAAGTTCCCTTTCTTTCCCTTTGCCCTTCTCTTGAAACTAGTGGTCTTGTTAATCATTAACACTTGATGATCTTTATTGATTTCTACCTTCGTCGATTTCAACATCACGAAGAGCTTTGGAATCGTTTACGTCATCCCTTGCATACTATAGTTCATCACGAAGTTCTAGTAACTTAGTGATGGTGACTAGAGAACTCTGTCAATCACTATCTTATCTGGAAGATTAACTCCCATTTGATTCAAGCGATTGAAGTACCCAGACAACCTAAGTACATGCTCACTAGTTGAGCGATTCTCCTCCATCTTTTAGCTATAGAACTTGTTGGAGACTTCATATCTCTCAACTCGGGTATTTGCTTGAAATATTAACTTCAATTCCTGGAACATCTCATATGGTCCATGACGTTCAAAACGTCTTTGAAGTCCCGATTCTAAGCCATAAAGCATGGTGCACAAAACTATCAAGTAGTCATCATATTGAGCTAGCCAAACGTTCATAACGTGCGCATACGCTCTGAATAGGTCTGTCACCTAGCGGTGCATTAAGGACATAATTTTTCTGTGCAGCAATGAGGATAAACCTCAGATCACGGATCCAATCCGCATCATTGCTACTAACATTTTGCAACACAATTTTCTCTAGGAATATATCAAAATAAGCATATGAAAGCAACAACGCGAGCTATTGATCTACAACATAATTTGCAAAATACTACCAGGACTAAGTTCATGATAAATTTAAGTTCAATTAATCATATTACTTAAGAACTCCCACTTAGACAGACATCTCTCTAGTCATCTAAGTGATCACGTGATCCAAATCAACTAAACCATAACCGATCATCACGTGAGATGGAGTAGTTTTCAATGGTGAACATCACTATGTTGATCATATCTACTATATGATTCACGCTCGACCTTTTGGTCTCCGTGTTCGAGGCCATATCTGCATATGCTAGGCTCGTCAAGTATAACTGAGTATTCTGCGTGTGCAAAACTGGCTTGCACCCGTTGTAGATGGACGAGAGCTTATCACACCCGATCATCACGTGGTGTCTCAAGACGACGAACTTTGGCAGCGGTGCATACTCGGGAGAACACTACTTGATAATTTTAGTGAGAGATCATCTTAAAATGCTACCGTCAATCAAAGCAAGATAAGATGCATAAAGGATAAACATCACATGCAATCAATATAAGTGATATGATATGGCCATCATCATCTTGTGCTTGTGATCTCCATCTTGAAGCACCATCGTGATCACCATCGTCACCGGCGCGACACCTTGATCTCCATCGTAGCATCGTTGTCGTTTCGCCATCTATTGCTTCTCGACTATCGCTACCACTTAGTGATAAAGTAAAGCAATTACAGGCATTGCATTTCATACAATAAGCGACAACCATATGGCTCTGCCGATTACCGATAACCGGTTACAAAACATGATCATCTCATACAATAAAATATAGCATCACGTCTTGACCATATCACATCACAACATGCCTGCAAAAACAAGTTAGGCGTCCTCTACTTTGTTGTTGCAAATTTTACGTGGCTGCTACGGGCTTAGCAAGAACCGTTCTTACCTCGCATCAAAACCACAGCGATAGTTTGTCAAATAGACTCCGTTTTAACCTTCACAAGGACCGGGCGTGACACACTCGGTTCAACTAAAGTGAGAGAGCAGACACCCGCCAGCCACCTTTAAGCACGAGTGCTCGTAGCAGTGAAACCGGTCTCGCGTAAGCGTCTGGCGTAATGTCGGTCAGGCGCTTCATCTCACAATACCGCTGAACCAAAGTATGACATCTTTGGTAGGCGGTATGACTTATATCGTCCACAACTCACTTGTGTTCTACTCGTGCATATAACATCAACGCATAAAACCTAGGCTCGGATGCCTTTGTTGGGGAACGTAGTAATTTCAAAAATTTCCTACGCACACGCAAGATCATGGTGATGGCATAGCAACGAGAGGGAGAGTGTATGTCCACGCACCCTCGTGAGACCGTAAGTGGGCGTTAGCTGGCGTGGTTGATGTAGTCGCACTTCTTCACGATCCGACCAATCCAAGCACCGAGCGTCACGGAGCCTCCGAGTTCAGCACACGTTCAGCTCGATGGCGTCCCTCGAACTCCGATCCAGCCGAGTGTCGAGGAGAGTTCCGTCGACCGACGGCGTGGTGGCGATCTTGATGTTCTACGGCGCGAGGCTTCGCCTAAGCTTGCGACGATATGACCGAGGTGGAATATGGTGGAAGGGGCACGCACACGGCTAAGGCGATCCGTAGATCAACTTGTGTGTCCATGGGGTGCCCCCGCCTCGTATATAAA
Source organism: Aegilops speltoides (assembly GCA_021437245.1). NCBI lineage: Eukaryota > Viridiplantae > Streptophyta > Magnoliopsida > Poales > Poaceae > Aegilops > Aegilops speltoides. Next base: position 380,355,626 of record CM038143.1, read on the forward strand.
GGAGGGAGGGAGGAGGAGGCCGGCCCTAGGAGGGGCGCCATGGGGAGTCCTACTCCCACGGGAGTAGGATTCCCCTTCCTAGTCCAACTAGGAGTCCTTCCATGTATTAGGAGTAGGAGACAAGGAAGGGGAAGAGAGAAGGAAGGAAGGAGGGGTGCGGCCCCTCCCTAGTCAATTCGGACTAGGCCATGGGGCGCGGCCTTCCCTAGGCAGCCCTCTCTCTTTCCCCGCAGGCCCAATAAGGCCCAATACTTCTCCCGGCGAATTCCCGTAACTCTCCGGTACTCTGAAAAATACCGAATCACTCGGAACCTTTCCGAACTCGAATATAGTCATCAATATATCGATCTTTACGTCTCAACCATTTGGGACTCCTCGTCATGTCCCCGATCTTATCCGGACTCGAACTCCTTGGTACATCAAAACTCATAAACTCATAATATAAGCATCGCATCGAAACCTTAAGCGTGCGGACCCTACGGATTCGAGAACTATGTAGACATGACCTAGAACTATTCTCGGTCAATAACCAATAGCGGGACCTGGATGCCCATATTGGCTCCTACATATTCTCGAAGATCTTTATCGGTCAAACCGCATAACAACATCGTTGTTCCCTTTGTCATCGGTATGTTACTTGCCCGAGATTCGATCGTCGGTATCCAATACCTAGTTCAATCTCGTCACCGCAAGTCTCTTTACTCGTTCGTAATGCATCATCCGTAACCAACTCATTGGTCACATTGCTTGCAAGGCTTATAATGATGTGCATTACCGAGAGGGCCAGAGATACCTCTCCGACAATCGGAGTGACAAAACCTAATCTCGAAATCGCCAACTCAACATGTACCTTGAAGACACCTGTAGTACTCCTTTATAATCACCCGATTCGTTGTGACGTTTGGTAGTACCAAAGTGTTCCTCCGTAAGCGGAGTTGCATACTCTCATAGTTAAAGGAACATGTATAAGTCATGAAGAAAGCAATAGCAACATACTAAACGATCAAGTGCTAAGCTAACGGAATGGGTCAAGTCAATCACATCATTCTCCTAATGATGTGATCCCGTTAATCAAATGACAACTCTTTTGTCCATGGCTAGGAAACATAACCATCTCTGATAAACGAGCTAGTCAAGTAGAGGCATACTAGTGACACTATGTTTGTCTATGTATTCACACATGTATTATGTTTCCGTTTAATACAATTCTAGCATGAATAATAAACATTTATCATGAAATAAGGAAATAAATAATAACTTTATTATTGCCTCTAGGGCATATTTCCTTCAGATACACACCCGCGCACACGGGGTGCTACAGCGGTGAGGGCCCGTGCGCACGGGAGTGCGCATCTCGGCTACAAAAGCCTTCTGGGAGGCCCATGGGCATGGGGTCTGGATGGATCATGCGCACGGGGTCGCCTGGGAGGTGTTGTCTTCACCTTGTTGGACTCCTCCTTCCTCGTGGCCTTGGGGTGCTTCTCCTACTCCTTTGGGGTGTCCCTTAGCTGATTGGTGGCATTTGTCTTTGTGCCTAATGACACATAGCATGTTTTGGCGAGGTAGCATCCAAGTTCCATTCATATCCATATCGAACTTGAGTAGGAGTGAGTTCAGCTCAGTTTCGATGGAGCGTGCCCGAGCTCTTGTCGTAGGTCCACGTGGTGCTGATGTGTTGGTGTAGAGTCCATGATGATGATCGAAGGATGTTCCGCATCACAAACACTAGGCGTATGACCAAATTCCAGTAGGTGGAGGGGTATCTAGACGGTAACCTGGGAAAAGGCCGGAAGCATATGTGCCTTAGACCCGTGCATCATCGCTTGTCGCCAATATCCCGCTATGGCTACATATCGTGTGTAACGTAACTCGGACGCACCTCTGAGCACGAGGGAGTGGGCTAGCCCAGTACTGTAGCCCCTTCGGCTTGAATTTTCTTTCTCTGTTGTGTTTTCTTATCCGTTTTCCTTTTTTGCATCGGATTTCTTCGGACTATTATGGTTTTCTTTGTTTCTTTCTTTGGTTTCATTAGTTTTCTTTGAGTTTTTTTCCTTTCCTTTTCTTTTGTTGCAACACAATTATACTTTTTAATACACATTGTACATTTTCACATACATCAGAAACATTTTTATACACGTTTTACATTTTTCAAATACATGGTTAACATTTTTTTTCAAATACATGTGCTGAAATCTAATTTTTGTAATACACACTGCATATTTTTCACATACATCAGAAAAAATATACACTTTAACATTTTTAAAACAAATGATTAAAAAAATAGATACTTGTTTTGAACATTTTCTGTAAAATTATAATTATTTTCAAATACACGTTGAGATTCTTTTGAATGATACAAAATAGTTTTTAAACTATACAAACAATTATTAACACTGTATATTATTGCTTTTAAATGTTCCAAATATTTTTTAACACATGATATTTTTTTTTGAATGGTGTGATTTTTTCTTCTGAATTACACAAACAAAATTTTACATTGTACAATCATTTTTAAAAATTTCACCCACCTTTTCTGAAACATGTGAACATATTTTAAATGCCACAAAGTTTGTTTTGAATGCTATAAACATATTTTTTAAAACTAAGCTAACAAAAATGTTAAGCTCTATTTGTTTCGGCTTTTGCTTCTACTTTTGCAGCTTTTTCACTTTGGCAAAAAAGCCATCATTTCATGTGTTCGTCGTACTATCCCGCGCGGAAACTCTAAGAGTGAAATATATGTCTCAAATATTGTAGGAGACCCCAAAAAAATGCGGGGGACTAGCACCATTCATGTGATGGCCTCCTTTGAGAGCACAAGATATTTTGAGGCGAACTGAGCAACAGGACCCGCACTTCCTACACAAACCAGCCACGAATGGAGGGGTAGCCTTGTAAGCGGTAATGTGACAACAAAAATAAAGGCTGGGCATGAGGAACTGGAGAAGCATGTGTCGACACGGGGCACAAGGGGTTTATAAAACCATGAGAGAGAAGGGAGCTTATCTGGTTAAACTAATTATACATCCAGGCCGAACAAGGGGCCCTCTACTTACGTGGACTCAACTGAAAATAGGTAAATGTAAAAAGTAATGACTGAATCATGCAATGAACCCCCGCATTGAAACAACACTTTGACGAGAGCCATACTACGGGCTCTCGACAAAGGATATCTTTGCTGAGAGCTGCAACACTCAGCGAACATTTTTATGTATTTAACTTATTTAAAGAAAACAATTCACAAATGAGTCAGTGACAAGTGTGTCCTAGGGGCCATGTATTATTTGAAGTTTTTTTTTTTTTGAAAATATATGCCTAGAGCCCTGTTTAAGTGCTCGACAAAGACACCCCGACGTCACGGAGCCGTCAAGCGCAAACGGACATGACATTTGGCAACTTATTTCCTGTATCCACTGTTTGGCTCTCGGCATATATGTTCTTTGCCGAGTCTTTTGTCTCTACCATGTGCTTTTTGGCAATGTTCTATCTTCGTTGGTGTGTTCGATGGTTTGCCGACAGTGCCGGTCGGTATCTCTTTGGCTTAGAGCCAAACACTAGGCGTATGACCAAATTCCAGTAGGTGGCGGGGCATTCAGACGGTAACCTGGGAAATAGCCGGGAGCATATGGGCCTTAGACCCGTGCTTCATCCCTTGTCGAAAAAATCCTGCTAGGCCTACATATCGCGTGTACCGAGGCGTAACTTTGCCTACCTTTGAGCACGAGGGAGTGGGCTGGCCCAGTGCTGTAGCCCCTTCAGCTTTAATTTTTACTCTGTTTTGGTTTCTTATCCGTTTTCATTTTTTGCATCGGATTTCTTCAGACTATTATGGTTTTCTTTGTTTCTTTATTTGCTTTTTATCAGTCTTCTTTGAGTTTTTCTTTTATTTCCTTTTCTTTTTTGCAACACAAATATACTTTTTATACACATTGTACACTTTTCACATACATCAGAAACATCTTTATACATGTATTACATTTTTCAAATACATGACTAACATTTTTTTCAAATATATATGTTGAAGTCTACTTTTTGTAATACACACTGTATATTTTTCACATACATCTGGAAAAAAATACACTTTAAGAATTTTGAAATAAATGATTAAAAATTTCAAATACTTGTTTTTGAATATTTTTCAGTAAAACGATTTTTTTTCAAATACACGTTGAGACTCTTTTCGAATGATGCAAAATAGTTTTCTAAACTATGGAAATAATTATTCACACTGTATATGACTGTTTTTGAAATGTCCCAACATTTTTTAAAAACACATGAACTTTTTTTTGAATGGTGTGATTTTTTTTCTTATGAATTACACAGACAATTTTTTACATTGTATTATGATTTTTATAAATTTCACCCACCTTTTTTAAACATGTGAACACATTTGAAATACCACAAACTTTTTTTTTGAATGCTGTCAACATCTTTTTATACGTACGCTAACAAAATGTTAGTCCCTGTTTGTTTTGGCTTTTGCTTCTGCTTTTGCAGCCTTTCACTTTGGGAAAAAGCCAAAAAAGCTCATAAATAGGTCCTTTTTGCTTTGGCTTTTGGTTCTACCATCATATATTATATGATGGTACAAGCCAAAAGCCAAAGAAAAGCCCCTATTTAGGAGTTTTTTGCTAAAGTGAAAAACTGCAAAAGCAGAAGTAAAGCCCAAAGAAACATGCTCTAATTTGAGTTAATATTTTTCTAATTCACAGTTTTTAATATCTTAAAGGCTTTATTGAAATATAAGTATATTTAAATATATTTATCTAGGCAAATTTATAATATTTATTTAAAAAATATGAACATGAGGAAAATGAAAAGAACTGACCTGCAGGGAGCTACTCGGGCCAACACAATAGTAACGACGGGAGGGCGTCCTTGAGGCGATTTCCTATTTGACACAGATGCGTCGAAATGTCGGGCAAACGGGGGAGCTCCTATAGGCCGCTCGCTGCGGCAAAGTGCCAGTGCTTCGCACAAGAGCGGCTAGCGTGGGCCAGCCCATTTACAGTGGCGCACGGCGGCAGGTTCCCGAGATGAAAAATCGCAAAAAATTAAATAGCGCTATCGCTATAACCCGAGCACGCGACTTCAGACTAATTGGCCTGCCGTGCAAACCACTACGACCTATGCATTCTCATGTTCAATGAGCAGCGCTAAAGCTAAAGGCGTATATGACAAAAACAAGACTTAAACATTAATTCGCAAAAAATCCCAAAAGCTACAGTCCATTTATTGAGTCATACCGCTGACCTCCTACAACTGAATTTTTCGAAACTATAAATATTTTCTTCAAAATAAAAACATTTTCGAATTTTCATACAAATTTTTGGAAAAACAGGAACATTTTGATGATCTGAACAAATTTGAAAAGGGGGGACATTTCTTGAATTTGTGAAAAAATTAAAAATGTTTACATTTTTAAAACTTCCAGAACATTCTTTGAATTTGTGAACAAGATTGAAAAACATGAACTATTATTGAATTTCTTAACAAATTTGGCAAGAGGGAACATTTTTTTCAATTCCCAAACATTTTTTGAATCTTGAGAACAAATTTTGAGACGGAGAACAATTTTGAAAAATAGTGAACCAACTTGGAAGCGCGACCAATTTATTAAAGCACGAACATTTTTTGAATCTTGAGAACATATTTTGAAACATAGAACAATTTTCTAAATTCCCGAATTTTTTTGAAACGTGAACATTTTTGAATACATGAACAAAATTCGGAAACAAGAACAATTTTTGAAAACATGAACATTTTTTAAACCCCGATCATTATTTGAATAGTTCCAAAAAAAATGAACAAAAGCATCCCAAACAATTTTTGGAAAAGGAGAACAATTTTTGAAATGCCACAACATTATTTGAATTTATGAACAAATTTTGAAAGCACAACAATTTTTACAAAATTGAAAATATATTAAACGTACGAACATTTTTTTCAGTTTCTGAACAAAATTTGAAAGCTGATTTGTTTAAAAAAAATGGACTTGAAATGTAAAGGAAACGAAAAAAAAGAAATAGAAAAGGAAAAGAAAAGATAGAAAAAAATAAACAGAAAAATCGACCAAAGAAAAAAAAGGTTCAAGGAACCTTCTAGAAGTTTCCCAAAACCAGAAAAAATCGGCTGGGAAACTTTAGAAGGTTCCAAAACCGGAAAGTGTAACGGGCCAGCCCAGGTGAGCGCTTCGATCGCCACCTCTGTGCGTTGCGTCGACATTTCGAAGCAACAAGCGGAAAATAGGGAATTCCGGCAAACGGGCTCCTATTCAGCGCGTTCAGCACCACAGAACCAAACTGGCGCTCGCTGCGGCACCTTAGTGAGCCGGCCCATGAACACGCGGCAGTAGCTAAAAAATTCATAAAACAATTAGTCGAGCAGAGGAATCAAACTCGCATCGCTGCACTGTTGTGGGCACTTCGCTAACCAGTAGAGGCACACCACTACACTGATGAATAATACTGCGAAGTATTTAAGGACAGTTGCAGCCTTCCAAAATTTACAAGTTCACAAAATTAAAAAAGGTACACGAATTTGTTTCAAAAAGAAAAGGTTCACTTATTTCAAAAAGCTAACGAAAATTGAAAAAAAAGTTCATAAATTCGAGAAAAAAGTTCATAAACTTGAAAAAGTCCACAAAGTTTGAAAAAGTTTGCTAATTCCAGAAAAGTTAATGAATAAAAAAATTTCATGAGTTTGAAAAAAGTTCATAAATTTTTTGAAAAAGTTCATGAAATACAAAATACTTCAAGAAATTTGAAAAATGTTCATCGATTTTGAAAAAGAGTTCATACATTTGAAAAAGTTCATCGATTTTCATGAAAGTTCACAAGCTTTGAAAAAAAAAGTTTTGTAATTCTGAAAATAGTTCATTGATCCTAATAATAGTTCATCAACGTAGAAAAAAGTTCGTTGAATTTCCAAAAATAGTTTATTGATTTGAATAGAAGTTCATCGAATTCAAAAAAGGTGCACGAATTGAAAAAGAGTTCGTAGATTTTACCAAAAGAATAGCGAAAATGACAAAAGTTCGCGCATTTTATCAAAAAATGTAAGAATAAAGAAAGAAAAAGGAAAAAAATGTAAAAAGAAAAAACCAAACAAAATCGTTAAAAAATATAGAAGTAAACTAACTTAAAACAAGGTTATTAGTCATGTCTGAAGAAGGTGGTTTGGTGGTTATGGCAGCGTTCTCGCAACCATTAGCTCGCCAGTTTGAATCCTCCCTAGTTCACTGTTTTTTTGCGATTTATCAAAATGAGAACACAATTAAATGGGCTGACCCAGGTCGCAGTAGGTGGTGTGCCCTAGAGGCGCCCGTTAACGAAAATGCACGTTAACAGGCGCCTGCAGCGCCAAATAGGGTTTGCCCGGGCAATCGCACAGGGGATGGAAGGGATCGACAAGACGGGCCGGGCCATTTAGAAGCGAGGGGTGCATTCCAGGGATCCCGGTTTTGGGAACCTGCTCGAAGGTTCCATCCGGTCCTTTCCCAAACCGGTTTATTTTTTCTGTTTCTTTTTTATTTCCTTTTTCCTCTTTCATTTTTCCTTTTTCACTCCTTTTTCTTTTCTTTTCTTTTTTGTTTCTCCTTTAGTTTTCTTTTCTTTTTTTCAAGTTATTTCCTATTTTAAATAAATGTTCAGAAATGTAAAAAATGTTAGCATTCGACCATTTTTCTAAAAAAAGATCTCGTTTCAAATTTTGTTTGGAAATTTTTAAAAAGTTTACGCATTCAAATAATTGTTCGCTTCCTTTTACAAAAAATGTACCAAATTTCAATAAACAGAATTTCAAAATTCAGGAAATATTCGGTAAATACAAATATTGTTCCCACATTGAATTTTTTAAATGTTCATGCTTCGAAAAATTGTTCATAAATTCAAATAATGTTTTAACAAATGTTCGCACTTTCAAATTCAAATAAGTTTCTTTCTTTGATTCTTCAAGTTTTATGTCTTTTTCCAAAAAATGTTTGTCTTTGTCATAAATTTTTTAAAACTTCAGAAAATATCCTCATTTTCTAATTAATGTTCCAAATTTTGGAAAAAAATCACGATTTACAAAAATTGTACAGAAGTTCAAAAAATGTACCTTTGTAATTTTTGTCCACAAATTTAAAGAATTTCATTATTTTCAAAATTAGTGCACTTGTTTGAAAAACTGGTTGTTATTTCCGTAAAAATAGTGGTTTCAAATATTTGTTCATAAGTTCAAAAAATGTTCCTGTTTTTCCAATTTTGTTAAAAATATAAAACATGTTCGCCATTTTTAAAACATATTCACAAATTGGAAAAATGATTGCTTTTTTAGGGTTTCAAAAATTGTTCAGAAGTTCATAAAATGTTACTCCTTTTTTCAAATTTTCTTCACAAAATAGAAACTTGTTTGTGATTTTCAAAAAAATCTGAAATGTAAAAAAATGTGTAGAGTTTTCCAAATTTTGTTGAAGTTTCAAAAATGTTTATATATTCAAAATATATTAGCTTTTCAAGTTTTTGTTCAAAGTTTATATAAAATGTTCCCATTTTCTGAAAATGTTCATGTTTTTTAAAAAGATTTTAAAAAAATCATGTTTTCTAATAATTTTCGAAAAATTACTTTTGTTTTTTACAGTTTTGAAATGTTTTTGTTTCAATAAATATTCACTTTCCTAGAAGTGCGTTCGAAATCTCTACTCCTAATGGAGCAGTTGGTAGTCTCGCTTCCAGGTTTTTTTTCGTCCCACCACTTTCTTCCGGTTTTTTTTCGTAGGTTAACCGTCGTAGATTTTTTTTTATGCTGGTTTCTTATTCACCGGTTTATTTACCCCTCGGCTCTTTCCTTGCAAATCAGCACTTTCCAAACGTGCATGCAATCACGGATCTAAATTTACTAACTTATCCAAATCAACCGATACCTTCCATTATTGCAAATTTCTTTAGGAAACAAATAATAGATTTTAAGGAAACAAATAAAAGAATTTAAAGACGCATCATACTTTACTAACAATCACTAAAAATCAAATCTAAATTAATTAACCTTACCTTAAATCACTCAATCACTTTAATTAGAAAACATTTTCTTTCCTAACTGCACCCTGCTTAGTGTGCACATAACAATCCGAAGTAATTAGAGTGACATGATTGAATCCATTTATTTAGAGCAACATGATTGCGTTCCGGGATGGAGGCCATGATTTCGTCGAGGTCGTTGCTGCCTCCTACACTCAGGGTGTGTCGCCGAGATCGAGGCAAGCATGAGGAGCTGTGGCCACCGCCATGGTCACCCCATCGCAGGGGATGGAGCACGCCGTCGGCCTACAGCTTGTGGAGATCAGCACTTTCTAAACGTGCACGCAATCACGGATCTAAATTTACTAACTTATCCAAATCAACCGATACCTTCCATTATTGCAAATTTTTTTAGGAAACAAATAATAGATTTTAAGGAAACAAATAAAAGATTTTAAAGACGCATCATACTTTACTAACAATCACTAAAAATCAAATCTAAATTAATTAACCTTACCTTGAATCACTCAATCACTTTAATTAGAAAATATTTTCTTTCCTAACTGCACCCCGCTTAGTGTGCACATAACAATCCGAAGTAATTAGAGTCACATGATTGAATCCATTTATTTAGAGCGACATGATTGCGTTCCGGGATTGAGACCATGATTTCGTCGAGGTCGTTGCTGCCTCCTACACTCAGGGTGTGTCGCCGAGATCGAGGTGAGCATGAGGAGCTGTGGCCACCGCCATGGTCACCCCATCGCAGGGGATGGAGCACGCCGTCGGCCTATAGCTTGTGGAGATCCTTGTTGCTCTTGGTCGTGGCGTGGTGACCGGATCTTGCCGATGTGTCCTCCCCGACAACCTTCTCTTCGCCGGTTGGCGGCATGGATCTCGCCACTCGCCTCAACTTCTCTCGCCTCGAGCTCGACGGTCGACCACCATGGATCCCCGGTGGAGGGTCACGTGAACGATCGTCCTCCCATCTTTGCAACGGCGAGAAGGTGACATGGCTCTCCGTGACACGAAGAGTGGAGTTCGTCAAGTACTTATATACTTGGCCTCTCTGCGATCCATGTACATGGAGAAGAACGAACAACTACTCATTCATGCTTCGTTCCACTCCTTTGCGCTACATTACTGGAGGTGACATTTTTCTATCTCTCTATGTTGTAACAAGCCTGCTGCCTGCATAGTTAATGGATTTTTTATTTAATCGCTGCTTAGTGCTTTGTTGCAATTGTTCACCCAAGATTCTTATATATAATCTGAACATATGTAGGCATACTTAGCTTTGCTATTCCATTTTTTCTGGCGCATAGAAATAAGAGTATTGTCCAGGTTAGGTATTCAATTGAGTATGGTATTTGGATTGCTATCAGAATGTCTTTTCTATGCATGTGATTTCTCACATCTGGTTATAATATTTGTGAAGACGTGCATTGCACGTGCACTTGGAAGCGGGCCCGTGGCCCACGCTGGACGGCGCCGACGCCAACCCGAGCCACCTCGTCCGCGTATTCTTGGAGATGTGGCTGGTCGATTTACATGAAATTAATTCCTTCAGTTCTGGTGGCAAATATAATACACATAATCCATATTGTTATGCACTAGCGTGTATGTGTGAAATAGATGGATTATGGTCCCGTACCCAATAAGATGGATATGTGTGTGTGTTAGAGAGGGAGGGAGAGGGGGATAGAGAGTGAGGAAGAGGGAGGGAGAGTGTGTGTCTGTGTGTGTGTGAGGATTTGATGGTAAAAAAGGTCGCCGATGTCGTAATATTGAACTCTTAAAGTTAATGTGGCCTCGTTGCAATGCACGGACGTTCTTCTAGTACCAAATAATATTTTAGATCTATCGTCGCTCATAATTCTTATATTTTCGCGAATACCCAAAGCTTGCGTATCAGTCATTGATAGGTAGAAAAAAGGACAAGGTAGTGGTGTTACACTCGCAACGTACACGCTAAGCGGCGAGAGAGATAACATCTAAGCAGCATAGAGAAGGGGCTGCTTGAACCCTACTAGGCTAATTAACCGGGTGTCGATGATGTTAGCAACTCCGGCTGCCCCAGCCCTAGCCCACATCCATGCCTCGTCTCGATTTTGGTCGAGTAGCTGCTGGGTAGAGGGGCGACTATTGTCGAAGATGTCGTTGTTTCGGTGCTTCCAGATCTCCCAAGCCGTGAGAGAGATAATGGCGGTCAACCCTTTGCGCATGGAGGGAGGTGTGGTTGTGCTCGAGCGCGCCCACCATTCCATGAAAGGCAAGCCCTGATCAGGGGGCTAGATGGGCAGTCTACCCCATGAGATGATGTCGAACCAAACCTGCCTGGAGAAAGGGTAGTCAGCGAGGAGATGTTGCATGGACTCCTCGGCTTGATCGCTCATGTCTCTCAAGACTCACAATTGTCCAGCATCGGTCGAGGAGGGTGATCCAAAGGAAGAACTTGATCCGGAGAGGCACCCAGGTTTTTCCAAATTAGCCGCCAGTTGGGATCTGGGATGGCGCCCACAAAGAGCTGATCATAGCAAGATTTGGCGGTATACATGCCGGAAGAGGTCCAGCGCCAAGTTAGCTGATCCGGGGCTTTAGAGAGGTGTACTTGGCGCATGCTTCGCGAAAGGTTGATGTATTGCAGCATCGCCATGGGCCCAAGTGCTCCCTGGATGTCCTGTATCCAGGCACGATGGTGGAGGCCGTCCTGCACGATGCGATCTTTACGGCGACGACGGGGGACCTAGGCGTAGATGAGAGGGGCGATCTCGGCTACTGAGCTGCCTAAATCCAGTGATCTGTCCAGAATGGACAGTTGAGCCTATCACCAACCGTCCAGGTTGTGGAAGCACGAAACATGGCACTAGCATCGGGGTCCGAGGGGAGGTGGAGAAGAGCCTAGGGCCTCCGCGGATCCGTGCGCTGCAACCAAAGCCAGCGCACGCATAACGTGATCCCGGCGTGATGCAGATCACACACCCCGAGTCCCCCAAGGGAAAGGGGTCGGCCGACCCGCGCCCAATTGACCATGCATTGGCCGCCGCGGGCGTCTTTGTGGCCGGCCGAGAGGAAGCTGCGGATGATCTTGTTCACTTGACCCAGGATATTTTTGTTGAGAGCAATCGCCATAAGAATGTGCATCGGCATCACGCAAAGGACGTGTCGCACGAAGGCAAGTCTTTCTCCACGTGAGACCATGGATCCCCTCCAGGTAGATAGCTTCCAGGATAGCTTGTCTATGAGCGGGAGTAGAGCTATGGTTGTAGGCTTGCAGATGGACAGGGGAATACCCAGGTATGTCATGGGGAACTGCGCGATGAGGCAGTCCAAGATCTGGGTTGCCTGAAGTTGTTGCTCGGCGGAGCAGCGGATTGGGAGCGCCACGCACTTGGCAAAATTCTTATAAGCCATGCTGCAATTTTAGAGACCCAAATTATGTGTACCATTGGTTACTACCTGGAGGTTGTTTGAATCCTTGCTCGTCCAACTTTTTTTTAGAAAATTTTCAATTCGAGTGCAACTACTCCAAAGTTTGCGGTGCTTATGGTTCACCAAAGGTTATCAGGTGCACTGGTTAGGGCACGAAATGATTAGTCACGCATCGAGAGTTCGATCCCTAAAGGAGGTCCCCTCCTTGAGGCAAGAACTCCTTTGATCTCACAACACATATCCTCCCGAGCAGTTCTCCAAGATAGGCCCGGTACCCCTACCCCTAAAACAAGTAGTCATGGTAGCATCGTTGAGGGGGGGCTGCTATAAGCGCCTTCAGCGCCAGTTGTTGCAACTAGCACTCACGCGCCATGCTCCTAGGTCGGCCCAATAATCCCTTCAACCTGCTATCAAACAGAGAGAAAAAAAGTTAATGAGATTTTATTCCTGTCGCCATTCTAGGAGTAGAGTGATTCGAACTCCACCCGCGAGCGTCGACAATAGTCCCAAATAACCACCAGGTCGAGTTCATTTCAATGAACACAAGTAGGAAATAGTTCCATTGTAGCATTCCTTCAGTTAACATATATTATATATACCCAATATAAATTATTCTAAAAATAAGTATACATTTGAAAAATAATTCTAAAAATATTGAAAACAGTCCCGAATTTGAAAGAGGTTCATAGAAATTGGAAAGAGTTTGTGGAAATTTAAAAAGTTCATCGATTTTGAAAAAAAAAATCATCAATCTGGAGAAAAAGTTTATCGATTTTAAAAAAGTTCATTGATTCTGAAAAAAGGTTCGTCAACTTCAAAAGAAGTTCAGAAATATAAAAAATGCATCGATTTTGAAAAAAAGTTCATCAATTTTACAATAAAAGTTCATCGATGTTTGAAAAAAGTTCACAAACTTTTAATAGTTCATGATTGTGAAATAAATCATGAATTTTAGGATATAAGTTTATTGATTTTGGAAAGATCATTCATGGATTTTGGAAAAAGTTCATCGATTTTGAAGAAAAAGTTCTCGGATTTGAAAAAAATTCATCCATTTTGAAAAAAAATTCAGAAATTTGTGCATTTAAGAAAACAAAAAAGGAAAGAGACAGGGGAAAAGGAGAAAAGAAAAACCGAACAAAACCGTGAGGAAATTGGCGAAATGGGTAAAAACTAGTTTGGGAATAAGAAAGAAATAAAAAAGGGAAAATGAAGTAAGTAAGTAATCCGAAGCGGCAATGTGGCGTAGTGTTTGCTGTTTTTCACTCGCACCAGAGGTCGCGAGTTCGAACCGTGGCGCCCATACTCATTTTTTTTAAAGTTGAACAAAAAAATAAATAAGGAATTGGCTGGCCATATCAGAGGGTGTGTGTGCTTCCATTTGTAAAAACCACAGGCGCCTGAAGCGCCAAATCGGACATACCGCGTCAAGGAGCTAGAGAGGCTCGGGAAAAGGTCGGAAGCTATGCATCTCCTAGGGTGTGTAGACAAACTCCCCTCTCGTAGCTATACGTCTCCTAGATTGGATCTTGGGTGTTTCGTAGATTTTTTTTAAAAAAATTCATGCTTCGTTTCCCATCACATCTTCATTAGCTAGACTCAACTGACCCCTTCCCCCTCCGAAGAAAAAGGAAATATGCATTGAAACTACACATTGCCGAGAGCCATACTACGGGCTCTCAGCAAAGGATATCTTTGCCGAGAGCTGCAACACCTGGCCAACATTTTTATGGATTTAATATATTTAAAGAAAATAATTCACAAATGAGACAGTGACAGGTGTGTCCCACGGGCCATGTATTATTCGGAGCTAATATATGCCGAGAGCCTTGTTTAAGTGCTCTGCTAAGACACCCCGATGTCATGGAGTCGTCAATGCAAATGGACATGACACGTGGCAACTTATTTCCTGTATTCACTGTTTGGCTCTCAGCATGTATGTTCTTTGCCGAGTCTTTTGTCTCTACCGTGTGCTTTTTGGCAATGTTCTATCTCCTTTGTTGTGTTTTATGGTTTGCCGAGAGCGGCTGTCAGCGTATATCTCTTTGGCTTAGAGCCAAAAACTCGGTGTGCGACCAAATTCTAGTAGGTGGCGGGGCATCCAGACGGCAACCGGGAAAAGGCTAGAAGCATATGGGCCTTAGACCCGCGCATCATCGCTTGTCGCAAAACTCCCGCCACGGCCATATATCGCTTGAACTGAGACGTAACTCGGCCGCACCTCTGAGCACTAGGGAGTGGGCTAGCCCTGTATCCCCTTTGACTTGAATTGTTTTTCTTTGTTGCGTTTTCTTATCCGTTTTCATTTTTTGCATCGGATTTCTTCAGACTATTATGGTTTTCTTTGTTTCGTCCTTTCATTTTTCGTCCGCTTTTCTTGAGTTTTTTTCTTTCTTAATCTTTTTTTCAACACAATTATACTATTTTATACACATTGTACATTTTTTGCATACATTAGGAAAAAAATTGATACATGTTTTACATTTCTCAAATACATGACTAACATTTTTTCAAATATATGTGTTGAACTCTACTTTTAGTGATAAACACAGTATATTTTGCACATACATCTTAAAAACTACACACTTCAACATTTTCTAAATAAATGATTAAATTTTTCAGATACTTGGTTTTGAACATTTCTCTGTAAAACTATATTATTTGTTTCAAATACACGTTCAGACTCTTTCTGAATGATACGAAATATTTTTCCAAACTATCTAAACAATTATTTACACCATATATAATTGTTTTTTAAATGTCCGAAACATTTTTTTTGAAACGCCTGACCTTTTTTTGAATGGTGTGGTTTTTTTCTTCTGAATTACACAAACAATTTTTTACATTGCAAAATCATTTTTACAAATTTCACCCACCTTTTTCGGAATATGTGAAAAAAAATTCAATGCCACAAACTTTCTTTTGAGAGCTATCAACATCATGTTTAAAACTACGCTAACAAAAATGTAAACCCTATTTGTTTGAGCTTTTGCTTTAGCTTTGCGGCTTTTTCACCTTGGCAAAAAAAATAAAAAAAACTCCTAAATAGGTGCTTTTTTTCTTCGGCTTTTGGCCTATAGCTTCATATAACCATATTGAATTACAAGCCGAAAGCTGACGAAAAAGCCCCTACTTAGCAGCATTTTTGCGATAGTAAAAAAGTGCAAAAGCAAAAGCAAAAGCCCAAACAAAAAGTCCTAAATTGATTTAACATTTTTGTTCAAATTTATGGTTTTTAATTTCTTAAAGTGTTTTTTTAATATATGTATTTAAAATATATTTATTGAGGCAAAATTATAATATTTATCTAAAAAGTATGAACTTGAGAAAAATGAAAAGAACTGAGCTACTTGGGCCTTGACAATAGTAAGGATAGGAGGGCGCCCTTGAGGCGAGAACTCCTTTGATCTCACAACACATATCGTCACGTGATGCCCTCCTGGGCCGGCCCAATAATCCCTGCAACCTGCTCTCAAACAGAGAGAAAAAAGTTAATGCGATTTTATTCATGTCGCCATTCTGGGAGTAGAGGGATTCAAACTATGCATGCGAGCGTTCACAGCAATCCCAAATAACCACTAGGTTTGAGTTCATTTCAATAAACACAAGTAGGAAATAAATCCATCTGACCCTTCCTTTAGTTAACATATATTATATATACCCAATATAAATTATTATTTTATAAGAAGTATACATTTGAAAAATAATTCTAAAGAATATTGAAAACAACCCCGAATTTGAAAGTGGTTTATATAAATTGGAAAGAGTTCGTAGACATTTTACAAGTTCATAAATTTTGAAAAAGAAATTATGAATTTCAAGAAAAAATTTACAATTTTCTTAAAAAGTTCATCGATTTTGAAAAGGGGTTCATCAATATCGAGAAAAAGCTCATTGATTTTGCAAAAGTCCATCAATTTCGAGAAATATTTCACACATATAAAAAAAGTTCATCGATTTTGAAAAAAAGTTCGCAAATTTTAAAAAAATTATCAATTTTCTTAAAGAATTCATTGATGTTTCAAAAAATCACAAACTTTTAATAGTTCTTCGATTGTGAAAAACAATTTCATGAATTTTAGGATAAGTTCATTTATTTTGAAAAAAAATCATGGGTTTCTGAAAAGTTCATCGATTTCAAAGAAAAAGTTCACCAATTTAAAAAGGTCCATCGATTTTGAAAAAAATAAGATCAAAAATCTGCACATTTAAGAAAACAAAAAAAAGGAAAGAAACATGAGAAAAAGGAAAAAGAAAAACCAACAAAACCGTCAGGAAACTGACGAAATGTGTAAAAGTTGGTTTGGGACTAAGAAAGAAATAAAAGGGAAAGGGGAAGTAATAAGTAATCTCAAGGGACAATGTGGCGTAGTGTTTGTTGTGGTTCAGTCGCACCAAAGAGGTCGCGAGTTCCAACATTGGCGCCCGCACTTGTTTTTTTTAAGTTCACCAAAAGAATAAAGAAGGAATGGGCAGACCCAGATCGGAGGGGGGGGGGTGCGTCCGCTTGTAAAAATCACATTAACAGGCGCCTGAAGCGCAAGTGCAAAATAGAGGGGCGAACTTAAACTTTAAAATATTTTAAATATATATGTTGTCTTGAAAATATATTTGAAAAATGTTGAACGAGCGTTAAAAAACTGTTGAAAACAAGTATTTGAAAAATGTTGAGCGAGTATTTAAAAAATGTTGAACACATATTTGAAAAATATTGATCATGTATGTAAAAATGTTGAACAAGTATTTAAAAAATGTTTAGCAAGCATTTGAAAAATGTTGTACAAGCATTTGAAAAATGTTGAACACGTATTTAAAAAATAATTGTAAAAGTATCTGAAAAAACATTGATCATCTATATAAAAATGGTGAACAAGTATTTAATAAAATGTTGAAGAAGTATTTAAAAACTATTGAATAGGTATTTGAGAAAATATTGATAAGTATTTCAGAAAATATTGAACAAGATTTGAAGGAAAAACCAAAAAAGAAAGAAAAACCCGGAGAAGAAAAATAACAAAAGGAAGCAAAAAAAGGAAAAGGAAAAGTAAACAAAAAGTTAAGAAGAAAAAAGAAAGCAAAAAACCCGAAGAAAAAATAAAATAAAAATAGAAAGAAAATGGAAAAAAATTTGGAAAACTGGCTTCACTCGTCTCAACTATAGAACGCGTCTCATACTTATCATGAGCAAGATTTGGGCGGAGTGGCGGACAGGGATCGAATCCCGCTTCCCTCATTATTTTTCTTTTCCAGCGCGAACATGGGCCGACGTTCAGCGAGACATGTGCGCCAAATAGGAGACATGCCGCGTCAAGGAGCGGTGCGGGAAAATGCCGGAAGCATATGGGCTGTAGACTCGTCCACCGCCTTTGTGCCACCAAAATCCGCTTCTAAGCCATCTTTTCGTACGGTGTACGGATCCACGGCCTGCCTATTCCAGGCCTGTACGTACCTGAAGCGGACTGGAGGGCCTGTTCCTACACCAAAAACTCCCAGTTCTTCTCTCTCAAGACAGGGCCCGCACGCCACGGACCGTATCTGAAGCGGAGTTGGAGTCCCGAACTCCCGATCCACCTCTTCCTTCCTTTTTCGGCCGTCAGTCATATATATATATAGAGTTAATTACAGTTTTAGTACACAAACTTGCAGCGGGGGTACAATTCCATACAAGAACTTGCAAAACGACTCAAATTAACCCCTAAACTTGCTCTGCAAGAACAAATTGATGCAATTTAGTCTGAAACCTGCCACGTCAGACAGGAGGCACGCGCCGGTAAGTCTGATATTATGCAGAAACGCTCCCAAGTATAGCACTAAGCGAAACCGCGGTTCTCAGAGAGAGTTGGTAGTAGAAAACTTTAAAACGACCCCTAAGGTTATGCAAAATATTACGTTTGCACTGGAAGCCCAACACAAACCCCTTCGTCTGTTCGTGTTCGCCTGCCTATTAGTTTCTCATCGGCCACTTCAGCTGTTCGTTTCTCGTCCGTGACAAGCGACGATGCTACCTGGTTGGTCGCCGTCGACGGGATCGTCGCTTGATGGACCCACGTCCCTGGGGCATTGGCGAGTTACCACCAGATTATGGTATGCACACTTCTTCTGCTATGTTGGATGGTCCCCTATTTCGGCCCTCTTATGGCTATGGTTTTGATCGTGTTTGACCGAAGGTATTTCCGCGTTGATCCGTGGCAAGCACATGTCGATGGGTGCAGCCCAGAAACTAATATCATATTTGATCCCATCACAAATACAAGGTTGTAAGCATAAGACCTCATACCCATACCTCTTTTTATTATAAGTGTTTAAATTATTATTTGCTTGTTGATCCGGTCAAAAGCAGGATTTGACACTTTGACGAAAGCTTTCTAGAGACCATCGCTTCAAGGGAATCTTCCTCTTGTGGGTTCGATAAACCAGGGTCACCTCGAGGGAAAAATGTGCGGGATACTTTTTTCTGTTCCAATACCTGATCAATAAAAAGGAGATATCAAGTCCTTTTTCTAGTGCCGTTGTCAGGGAGGAGTTTAGTATTCCTAATCTTTGTGTTTAGAGTTTTTGTTAAAGTTAATTTTTAGTTTTTGTCTTTAATTTTCTGTTTTTAGTTTAAGTGGGTCGATCAAGAATGAATACCTCTGTTCAAACATGATCAAAACCGTAGTCATAAGAGGTCTGAAATAGGGGACCATCCAACATAGCAGGAGTGTGCATACCATAATCCGGAGGAAACTCGCCAATGCCCCGGGGATGTGGCTCCATCAAGCGACGATCTCGTTGGTGACGACCAACCAGGCAGCACCGTCACTCGTTGCTGACGAGAAACGAACAACCTAAGTGGCCGATGAGAAACAAACAGGCAGGCGAAAAACCGAACAGACAAAGGGTTTGTACAGGGTTCATAGTGCAAATGTAATATTTTGCATAACCTCAGGGTCGCTTTTAAGTTTTCTACTACCAGCTCTCTCTGAGGACCACGGGTTCATTTATTGCTCTACTTGGGGGCATTTCTTCATAATATCGGACTGTCCGTCTGGCCAATGCGTGCCTCCTATCCAATATGGCAAGTTTTAGACTAAATTGTATCAATTTGTTCTCGCAGAGCAAGTTTAGGGGCTAATTTGAGTCGTTTTGCAAGTTCTTGTATGAAATTGTACCCCCACTGCAAGTTTGTGTATTAAAACTGTAATTAACTCATATATATACTTTACCCCTACTAGGTTGCGATCGCAAAACCTCCCCAAAACCATCTAGGTCTTCCAAAATCTCGCATCTCCAACTCCGATCCAATGACGCCGGCCCCAAGAAACCCCTTCTCGTCGGGCTTCCCGCACGCCGACGCCCACGCCGCCCAATCGACGCCAGTCCCGACGTCTCCTGATGGCATCTTCCAGAGATATCTCTTGCCGCTGAAGAAGAGGGCGACGACTGCGAGCGACGGCAGCAGCGCCGACGATTCATTCGTGGTCCCGCCGAAGAAGAGACGGGCGGTGGACACCGTGGGCGAGGGCACCAGCTCCTGCGCGATCCCGGTTCAGAGCCGGCCGAGGCGAACGGCGGCCTGCAACGTTGCGTACGTGAGCATGGAGGAAGAGGAAGCCGGGACGTCGGCGGCCGGGGCGAAGAAGAACAGGAATAGGAACAGGAATAGCAATGGCAATAGAAAGAACGGACCGCGGCCGGCGCGTGACGCCGCCCCGCTGGTCAACAGGCCACTGCACCTCAGCGAGGCGCAGCGGCAGCACCTGGAGACGCTCGGCGCCACGGCCCCGCAGTTCGTCATCATGAAGAGCCTCCAGATGAGCGACGTGGACCGCAACCAGAACCGGCTCCTCTTCTCGTGCAAGCGCGAGTTCCTCGAGGGCCACCCCATCACCGGCATCCTAGCCGAGAAGGAGACGCGCCACGTGCACCATCACCGCGGGCTGAGCGTGGTCGTCCAAGACGACCACAGCAACCAGTTCAATTTCACGCTCAAGTACCTCGACTCCAACGGCGGGTACCGCTTCATCGGCACCGGCTGGAACGACTTCGTGTCCAAGAACAAGCTGGTGAAGGACGATCTCCATTTTGTCGTCGAGGTGTGGGCGTTCCGGTCGCCGGAGCTGCCCGCGCAGCCCAAGGTTCTCGGCATCGAGGGGCTGCAGGGCCACCCTGACGGCGCCCTCGGGTTTCTCCTCCGATTACATCACGACGAGAGCAGGGACGTCCACCGCGGCGGCGAGGAAGAAAGGGAGTTTGCGCCGCGGCCGGCCAAGAAGAAGAAGAAGCAGGCGCCCGCCAAGGCGGTGCGATCAAAGAAGCTTGCGGGTGGGCATGTGAGTCAGGGTCAAGCCGTGGCGAGGGACGTGACGAGGGCTGAGATAGTTGAGGCGGTTGGGGAGGAAATGGCGGATGCGTTGTTCGGGCTGTTGATGCTAAGGTCCAGTGGGCCCGTTCCGATGCTTCCCTTTGAAAAAACATCGACTGCTCAGATTTGCTAGGACAAGAATTTGACGCATAACACTCGGACCGTATCGCACGCATATGTAGACTGTGCGACTTCAAATGGCTCATTCCCTCAAAAAAAAAAAAGACTTTAAATGGCTCCCAAAGCTTTGGGTCCTATAGTTTCTACACTGTGAATCATTAATTTATATAGAGTAGTTGTCCTCCATCTTCAAAAATATGAGTTTTAATCTCCATATTTGTCGTGTCCTTATTTTCAAACAACAATACCATCCCGAGCGTAGCTTCAACTAGATCATCGTTTTCTTTCAGTTCCTTAGTTTCCTGAGAACCAAATTCTCTGTGCAGCTTACTATGCAGAGAACTACTCCCTCCGTTCCGAAATAATTGTCTTTCTAGAGATTTCAACAAGTGACTACATACGGAGCAAAATGAGTGAATCTACACTCTAAAACATGTCTACATACATCCGTATGTTGTAGTCCATTTGAGATGGCTAGAAAGACAATTATTTTGGAACGGAGGGAGTAAATTCTATTCAAATCACGATCAAGATACGCCGAGGCCAAATGGCTTAGGAAAGGCAGAATGACAACTCACCATTTTTCAAATAGGGCAAAAGACTTGCCGCATTCATCAATTAAGAGAGTTATGAACAATTTGGCGCCCGAGGGCGAGGACCGGTCTCACAAAAACCTACTCTTCGGCGTGATTGATGTGCACCCTTCGGCTTGGGTGGCTGTAGATTCGGTGAAGACTTTGTGGAACCTAATTGCTTCCAACATGCCGCAATCTAGGCGGGGCAATGATGCCTCTTATTATCCTTATCTCGCGGGAAATTTGAAAAGAGAGAAATGCATGTGTCTACCATGACACTGCGGTGCTGTCTCGTGGTGGCAAAGTATTATTTGAGTAATGTGAGGTGGTGTAATTCGGCCTTTGGACAAAAACCTCTAAACCTTCTTATTCAATGGAAGTGGCAAATATTCTGCCCAGTCTTTTAGAAAAAAATCCGGCCTGGTATT
The DNA here is from genome assembly GCA_021437245.1 of Aegilops speltoides. NCBI lineage: Eukaryota > Viridiplantae > Streptophyta > Magnoliopsida > Poales > Poaceae > Aegilops > Aegilops speltoides. The sequence goes on from CM038143.1 coordinate 380,377,524, forward strand.
ACACAAATGGGTTGCACCCGCAAGCCCCCAATTATTTGACTCGCACCATCTTAGACATGATTATGGTTGATAGCGCAAACTTGTTGCTGAAGATCCTTGCATTCCGCTCGTTTCAAAGCTCCCACGCCACCGCGACACATGGTGCTACTCTTCTTACAGCTAACGGCATGAACACATATAGTCATAACACAATCATGGCGTGCACCAACACGGTGCTTCAAGAAGGTGGCAGCACATACATTTACCGCAACATTGCCCGGAACCATCTACAAATGCTAGAACAATGGAGTTTACCCATGCATATGGAGCTCTCCTCTATCCTCGCTCCGTTCCAAGTTCCAACCCCATATCCTCGTCCAGCTCTGGGCCTGCTTTGGTGTTGACGCGTCGTTGTCCTATGCTTGCTGTGACCAGGACGCGCGCGCATTATGAACGAAGTGGCCGCGCTCTGGCGTTCATTTACCAGGAGATGCCGACGGGAACGCGAGCAGTAAACTTTCCATATCAGCCGCTCTGCCTCCTGCGACCGAGGCAGGCAGCTCCATTGTTCCTAACGTAAAAAACCACCGAGACTCCAGAGCCCGCACGGACAACGATGAGGGACTGACCAAACGTGCGCGCCGCCCCAGTAAAGTAAAGTTGAGCCGAGCCAGCGCCGCGGCCAGGCCTGCCACCGCTACTGCTCCTGCTAGCTAGCGGACTGGGCGCCGGGCGTCGCCGGCGGCGTCAGCGCGCATGCATGCATGCACGGCTGCGCGTCGATCAGGTGATTCAGGCCATGGCAGTTGCAGGCCTGAGCGAGCGGAGGGCGATGCGAGGGAGGGAGACGTCGCCACCGGCTGGTCGACCGCTCGATCGATCCCCAGTTTTGTCCCATGCCCATCAATTAGCCAGCCCTGGCCGCCGCCGGCTGGCAGCCTGCCGCCCTGCCCTGCGCTGCGCGCCTCCCTCCATCATCTTGCGTGCATTGCCGCTGTGCCTGTGACGACGCTCCTGGGACTATTGGACCATGCATATGCATGCATACATGCGAACGTTGCGGCCATGACTGGGGAATGGTGAGCAATGATGCAAGCGACAAGGGCCGGGCCACCCGCCTGGGACGCGCCATGCATATGCCGATATACGTGCCTAGCTCATAAGGAATTTCTTCTCTTCTCTTCTTACCAAGCTGCCACGCACCCATCACTAGCTAGATGGCTCATGGCTGTGCATGCTTCCGTCTTCTACCATCACAAATTCGTCTCCTAGCGTTGCTCATGCTTGAGTGTCACTTGGTTGGCCTCTAGGGCTATATATACGTACCTGGCTACCTATGTTCGCTCCACCAAGCTACGTGTGTTGAACAAAGACTAGCCTCCGGTTGCTGGTCAATTATATATAGGTGCTATTGTTTCTTTGTACACTCAAGAAAAGATTATGTACTTACTATGTGTAACTGAGATTCAAGTGATAGAGGAGAGGTATCACTACCAAATATCAGTATGTCAGGGGCCTGGTATTGGTGGCCGCTCTTGCCGCAATGTTCCCCCGTACTCCATTTCCCAGCCTTGCAATAGAGAAGCTGGCAAGGGACTAGACCGTAAATGATTAGATCCCAAGACGCGGCATTGTTAAAGCAAACAATGATGTATGGTAGTTAGCACTGATTCGGTCTTAACCTCGATTAGGGAGCTAATGATTCGGCGTGAAATTGACCTGCTTTGAGCATAAGGGTGCTAGTTTTTTTTTCCCTAAAGATACTTTTGTCCATCTTGCTGATGATGGGCAAGAAAAGTACACATGCTACTAGTGCAGGCACTGCGCTGCACTGCATCCACGCAGTCCCTACCAGCCGGATGATATGCAAAGGGCGCGGCAGAGCGAGCCCATGAAACAGTGATTGCCAACAAATTTGGAATTTTCAGAGGGAAGGCTGTTCGCTCCGTCGTCACGTTGGAAGTGTAAACTGTTGCCTTGCCCCACGCCCTTACCAAAGCTCGGCCATACACGCAACAGTCAACAAACTTGGTACACTATTATTTTATTCGTACGGGAAAGCAAGAAGAAAACAAATTCACATATGCCCCCGGGGGTCAGAGGTGCTGCCAACTGCTAGCTACATCCCGATCAACTTGCACGGTCGATGGGTGCTCAAACAGTTGGAAATTTGATGGTCAATGACTTGGCACAGTAAGTAAACATTATCTTCCCCTCCATTTCCGCGCGCACGCATGCGCCAGTAAAGAGCCAACCAGTAGTATCAATCAGTATATAACTCGACAAGCACAGTTTTGTCAACCAACAATACGATCACACGAGTAGGCTGTTCCTGCCAAACATGAACAGTTTTTTTTTTCCTTTTTTTTAGATGAACAGAGAAGAGTTGGGACGCCGGAGCTCCAGGACTGGTCATCAAGTGGGTGCGGAAACAAAGGAAAAAATCCTCCTCATCCACAACGGTCCCCCCAGCGGTCGGCCGGGCGGGCCAGGTGTGAACAGGAGGGAAGAGGAAGTGGAGCTAATCCATACGGCACCCATCCGAGCTGTTGTGACCAACAGCACCGCACACGCACAGAGAGAGATGCAGGCGAGGAGACACACCCGTCGCATCACCCCCACTTGGCCGCGGATAGGCGTGCGTGCCGATGGATGTTCCTGTCCTGGAGCTGGAGGACGCACGCCCCGCCCCCGCCCCCGCCCACCGCACCATCATCATCCATCCGGGCCGCCAACGAACGATATGCACGCACGCTCTCACGGGAGACACGCAAACTCGACTCCCCCGTGACCAGGTCATCGCGATCGTCCGTCCTCTTTCGCAACGCAAACGGAATCTCTCTCTAAATGTGGCACATGGCAAATCTCCCCGGCCACACACTTAATCGGCCGCCGACGGGCGCGCGATGCACGCACTCCCGCTCTCCTCCAGACCGGTCCGGTCCAGATAAACGGAGGGAAAAAAGCGGCGGGATAAAAAGGAGAGCCGGCCGGCCAGCTCTAGTCTAGGGACAAAAGAAAGAAGAAAGCCTATAAAGGCGCAGCGTGCAAGGAGCTGGAGGCACCCACGCCACGCTCGCGCTCAAAGCCTGGTCGGTAACAGAGCCAAGGTGCCATTTCTCGACCTCCCTCTCCACATACCTCTCCTAGCTAGCTGCCTATCCGCTTCCACTTGGCCATTTCCCACACCCTGCTTGGTTCTGGAGCTCGTCATCATCGCCCCTCGGCCTCCTAAGCCTCGCTTCAACTGCCCGCTCTTCTCGGTTCGTCTCCTGGTGAGTTTCTTTGGTAACCTGGCTTCTGGTTTTGGTTTGCTTTGCTAAGAGTAAAAGTGGTGCTTGCCAATTAAAGAGGCTGCGGCTTCTTCTTTTCTTGCCTGAAACGGTTTTAACACGAGCTAACTGATATGATTGTTTGATATGATCTCTGACTTGACTGCTTCGAGTATTCCCCCCAGCGAACGCACGCTCGCTAGCCATTCTTCTGTTTCTAGCCACGAGCTTTTCTGCTTCCGTATCCTTCATGTTTACTTCCTCGTTGTCTTGTCTTGTCGCCCAAAACCTTCTGTCTTCCTCGCTAGAAAGTAGAAACGGGTTGATTTCATCTCAAGTTCCCGTTTCCCCTCCCTCTCTCTCCCTCTCTTTGACCTCAACATACGCTTTCGCGCTTTTAGCTAGGCTAAGTTGAGTGTAGAACTGAACTTGTCTACTCTCATATCATTGACATCAATTCTTACTAATATTATACTAGCTGGTGTAGCATTTGGAGTCTCGGAGACCTTGAATTGGCTCGCCAAGAACAAGTCCTATGGAAGAAAGCTCCATGAAAAGAGAAGCCATGCCTCGACTCCTGGATCTCATCCCAGACGAGAAAGAATGGAGCCTGAGAGGAGGAGCACCAGGGCAGGCCAGGTCGAAAAACACGGGGTTCGGGAGCGATGAGGACGAGAAACTGGAGCTGAAGCTTGGCCTTCCAGGCCTCATACAAGAGGAGCCAGCGGCCAGCTCAAGAGAGAAGAGGGTGCATCAGGAGAGCCCGGCCCTCTCCCTTGGGTACCCCCCTAGACACTCCACGGCCAACACGACGACGACCACCACCGGAGCAAAGAGGGGATTCCTGGACACGGTTGAGGCCAAATCACAAGGTAACAAGCAGCTTTTCGGTGCATCTCTTGTGCTTTTGCGCTTGGAACATGGTAACGGCAGGTTTGAAGCAGTGAACTAAACATACTCTTTGCTCTATTGTTTTAAGGTTATGAGAAGGAGCAGAAGCAGCAGGCGAGAGCAGCAGCATGTGGGAAGGAACTGGCAGTGGAGGAAAATACAGCTGCCGCCGGTGAGAGGAAGAAAGGGTGCTGTCCCCCACCACCACCACCACATGCCCCTCCTGCTACACCTGCGCGCAACATCGGCAACAGACCGCAGGCGCGGGGAAGGTAATGATACCCATGCATGGTGCCTTTGCTATCTTTTCTGCTCTCAACAACGAACTACACCTGCGTTTGGTTTGATATTTCATTCGAGGATTGTTCCTCCATGATCATCCGAGGACTACATACAGACTGAAACATGACTATATACATCCGATTCAGAAAAAAATTAGAATATCTTATATTTATGAACGGAGGGAGTAGTTTACAGTCGCGTAAGGTCAGTTATTCTTAGTTGGTCAACATGAGGCTCTAAAGCTCAAAGCTTTCCTTTCCAAAAGCTTCCTTTACTTTATATTAGTTTTTTGTTTAAAGATGGTTGCCTTTTTTGCTCAAGTCTGTAGGCACTGTATTATTTTGCTGTTCTTTACAGTTTCTGTCTTGTGGCGCTTACCTTTGGATTTATTAACATTATAGTAAAGTAGTAGTGGTGCGCGCGCGCGCGCGCGTGTGTGTGTGTGTGTTTTGGTAACAAGTGCAGTGCAAATAGAAAAGGTGAATACTAGAGTGCCCATAAATATTAAGCTGTTTAGTCCAATAAAACTAGCATGCAATATTTATTTGGCTGGCCTTTCACAGAAGAACTCACCGTGCTCTAATCTGATACAGAGGGGCTGCAGCTCCAGTGGTCGGCTGGCCTCCAATCCGGTCATTCAGGAGAAACCTTGCAAGCACTAGTGCATCCAAACAGCCCCCTGAACCGCAAATCGGTGAAGCCAATGCCAAGGCCGTGCTTGACTGCAAGAAAAGCCCTCTTGTAAAAATCAACATGGATGGGATCCCCATTGGAAGGAAAGTTGATCTTGCAGCATGTGACAGCTACGAGAGACTTTCATTGGCTGTCAAAGATCTCTTCCACGGGTTTCTTCAAGGTACGAATAACAATAATCCAAATAAAATAAGTGCTTTGATTTAGTTTCAAACTGTCAATTCATATCAAAACTAGGTTGACATCTTCGTTTTTATTACAACTTACATATGATCATGTTGCAGTGCAAAGGGACCCGTCTAAGGTTGAACGTACACAGCAAGGAGCAGATGAAAATATATTTTCGCAGTTGCTAGACGGGTCGGGTGAATATACTCTAGTTTACGAAGACAGTGAAGGAGACAGGATGCTGGTTGGGGATGTCCCTTGGAAGTAAGCTTGATTGTTCCATCATATACAGTTTTCCAAAATTATTTGTGTTAACCTCCTCGACACCATCTAAACTGCTTGTACATAATAACTACTGCAGTGTGTTTGTCTCGACCGCTAAAAGGCTGAGGGTTCTGAGAAGCTCAGAGCTTTCCCATGGTCTGGTAAGTGGCAGCTGCACTTTTCTGTTAATCTGTGTCGATATCAGGTACTCCCTCCGTCCAAAAATAAGTGTCTTAACTTTGTACTAACTTTAGTACAAAGTTGTACTAGGCTTGAGACACTTATTTTGAGACGGAGGGAGTACATGTTTGGATTGCCCAAACTGAGCCACAGCTGACTCTTTCAAATTCTGTTTTTTTTTTCCTTTCGTTTCAGATTGGAGCTACTCCTGAGGGAGCAGCACATGGCTGAAATGGTGACACCTTTTCAACCATTTGAAATGTTGCTCACTGAAGCCGGAAACTAAATGAACTCCTAACAAGCAGGGGAATGTCTCCTTTGTTACTGGTCGGGACGACCTAAATCCTGTGGTCAGTTCGGAGATCGTTGTCCTTTTTGAGGATTAGTAGTTCAGTACCCTTTTTTTTGCTTGTAGTGAGATGAATTAGCATACCGCAGATGCATGGAGATATCCTGCCTATTTTGTAAATTAGGCTACCTTGTATTTAACGCTATAGTTCTTGATTCAGTTACATAGATTTGGCGCCTATTTTCTCTGACAAATTTGTAACCTGACATGCAAATCTGTTCATGACAAATGAGGACCAGCACCTGGCCTGTCCTGATAGCATCACACCACCGAACGATATATATGGAGTAGCAACTTCATGTGGAATATGCTATAGAAGTTTAGGATATAAAAAGGCTGAAGGGTCCACTAGCTGAGTTGTTAATTCGATATTATCTTTCCAACCACACCCCTTTCTAAATTTGTGGTCACGAAAACCATGAGAAAGGTTTGACCAAACCATAAAATTGCCGAAAGTAAAATATGTGCTGATGCCTTCATACTGGCTGGGCATCAAACTACCAATCGCTCCTCTGTGCCAATAGAGGCAAGATCGTGACTACACACAGGAGGGCCAACCTTTTCATCCTTTCCCCTCTGTGATGCTAAGAATCAACAGTATGTACTGTTTTTATACAAGTACGTGTTCTAGGTGCGCTAGTGATTATACCTATCTGATAGCACCACTTGCCAAACCTAGAAGTTATCTCAATACTCTTGACAAAGTCAAGATTAAAAACAGGTGGCATTGGTTCTTTCTGGATGACAGAAACTGCACACTGGCTTCAACTTGCCAACTTGATCATATCACTTCTAGAGCGGATTTTAGCAACGCCCCACAATACAAGAAGCCAAACTGACGAAAGCAAATTGAAATACTTATATACAGTACAGTACCAAGACAAGCCCATGCAACTAGATTGTACAATAGACACCAATAGGAGGACATTTGTGTTTGGTCGTTACGAGGCATACCTTATAATAGTACGTGCATACTTGTTCCTCCTTCAGTGTGCAGGATGTTGCCAATGAAACAACTACAATGCAGGCAGGTCAGCTGTTTCGACAGATGAGTAACACCTGTATGTGTGTCGACATAAATCTGTATAATGAAGCATACGAGCACCAAACAAGCTTACAAATCAGCTGACGGTAAAGGAGACTGAGAGGAGAAAAGCTTTTGTGGTACAGGGGATATTCACCTTGATGCTCACAACTTTGAAATTGCGGACAAAGAAAGGGTCTTTGTCACTGGACCATCGCTAAATTCCAGACAGTAGGAAAAGTAGCAGAGATGGGGTGGATTTATCAAAGAATCTTAGCCCTTTCGTAATGTCTTTACCAGACATCTTTATCCCCGTTGTGTTGTGCACTCATGTGTTGCCACTTGCAGTGTACAAATGTATATTTTACTAATATGGACTAAAAAACGGTAGCGCTTTTGCAAGCACGGTGTTTTTGGTGTCGGTGAAAGCCAGAAAAGGTATAAGATAATGCAGAATGACAAAGCCAACCTTATTTCAAGCACCCAACTGTGAATTTTCTATTCCACTACGCCACTACTAGTTGTTTACTTCTCTATACTCCCTCCGATTCATATTACTATAGTAATATGGATCGGAGGGAGTACTTAAAATCAACCTGCCAATCAAAGAGACTACAAAAGTGTAAAGGCGCACACGTAACTGAGGACACCAGCAGTTTCACATGTTGGGAGCCCATGAGCAAGACATGTCTTGTAATGTGCACGCTAATTCCCAGTGCTACAGTCACAAACTCGCAATGGGACATGTGCACATCCCATAGACGCACCTTCAGCCCATAAGGGGCTCATGCATCAAAAGAATCTGTAGCAGTTCGGGAAGAATGTTCTACAATATCGATTCACCTTCTGTATCAACACTAACTAATCACATATTCAAGTGTATGGGTTCACAGTTCCACACATGTGAGCTGCAGCTGACTGGATCATGTGTCGATACGTGCATTGCTATGATGTTATCATCATCATTCATCAAAAGATACTAGATGGCATGTTATGACCGGAACGGTCTATACTAGAAAGAGGCCCATAAGGCATTAGTATTAGGGACTTGGTCCACAAGTTATCTTAGGAAATTATCTTAGGAAAGTTATCTTAGGCTAAAGTTATAAATACTCATGTAAGACATCGATTTGAGGCAAGCAATAAAGACTATTATTATCTTTTGTTGCCGGCTCCCGGAGGAGCCGGAAACCCTAGCCGCGCCGCCGCCTTCAACCCTAATGCGACGGGCGCCGGCCGCGCCACCGCCTCCTCCGCCGCCTCCTTGCCCCTACAACCTCGCGCCTAGGCTGGTAGAACCCTAGCTGTTTTACCAATTTGGTATCTAGAGACACCAGCCGATCATGTCCCAGCCTCCATCGCCGCCGCTACCATCCGCCGCCCGCCTGCTCGCTGCCGCCGCCGTCTCGACGATGACGATCAGATCCGCACCACCACCGACACCACCGCGCCACGTCATTACCACCACCATTCTGGCGCCAGAGCGGTTCCCCACGATCGAATCGCCGCCTTGCTTCTCGCCCGAGGAAGTGTCGGCGACCTTCGGAGTTGGTCCAGCGGTCCGGTATTTCTATACCTCGCGGGACCCAGCCCCGCCACCGAAGGCCGTCGCGCCTCCACCAGGCGCCGCCGCTGCGCAGATGCCAGCCTCGGCCTTCCACGCGCCTTCACGGCGGGCGCCACCGCCGCATCGCCGCCTACCAGCGGCGGTGCGGCCGGGTCGCTTGGCGGCCTCCTCGCCGTCGGCCGGAGCTCGCCCAAGAGCTCCTTCCAGCGCCACCGCCCGGCCACGACGACGCTGGCGCCGGAGCAGACGGCCCCCAGAGCCGCCGCCATCATCAAAGAACACCGCCGCACCTAGGGCTACGGGTCGGCCTCGCACCAGTGCGATTTCACCATCGCCATCGCCGATCCCCGCTGGCGGCCGCCCGTCTTCGGCACGGCTTACTCCACGCCGCCGGAACACCAGAGGCCTTCTGCGGTTTGATCACCCTCCATTTCGGCGACCACGCCCGGCGCGCTCGACCAAAGATACGCGACCGCCGCGCGATGCGCCGCCTGTGGCACGGCGCTCAACACCCTCGCCGCTAAATCGACTTCGCGACCCACGAGGGCACGGAGGACCCTCAACTCGCTCAACCAAGGCGAGCGATTCTTCGAGGGCGGCGGACGCCGCCGGATCGCACCGCTTGCGCCCTATCATCTTCGAGGTGCAGCTCAGACCTGGTATTACGCCCTCGAGCAGGACGAGGGCGGCATGCCACCTTGGGAGCGTTTCCGGGAGCTCTGTCTCCTCCGCTTTGGACCTCCTATCCGCGGGAGCAGACTGGCGGCCCTCGGCCGTTTGCCGTTCACATCGACGGTGCAGGACTACGCTGACCGCTTCCAGGCCCTGGCATGCCACGCGCCGGGCGTCTCCGCGACCCAGCGCGCTGAGCTCTTTGTGGGCGGGTTGCCGGATCATATCCGCGTGGACGTCGAGCTCCGGACCCCACGACCTCGAGACGGCCATGTACTACGCCGGGCCTTTGAGCGGCGGGCGAACCTCGCAGCAGACCACTCGGGACGAGCGGCCGTCGGCCCGGTCGGGCGCTCGACTTCTTCAAGATCGGTCGGCCCTCCCCACGACGGCCCCACCGGCGACTACCGGCCTTTTCGACGTCTGTCGCGGCCGAAAGCAGCAGGCGTCGCCGTCAAGGTCTTTGCTTCAATCGCGACGAGCCCTACACGCCGACCCATGTCCGCCCCGCCTCTTCTATTTAGAGACGGTGGACTACACCGAGGAGGACACCTCGCCGACGCGACTACCACCGCCGCAGCCACAGAGGATGCGTTGTGGATTCCCGCAACAACAGCGTGTGTCGTCTCCTTCACGCATCGGCAGTATCCGGGCGAAGCGGACCATCTTCGCTCAGAACGATCCATGGCGAAGCGATCGGTGGCCCTGCTGGATACGGGCTCCACACACAACTTCTGCCCGAGTCGATCATGCGTCGGTTAGCACTCCCAACAACAAAGCGGGAGCGCTTGAGGATTCTGATGGCAATGGCGATCACCTCCGGTGCCATGGGCTAGCCCGAGACGTTCCCATCTCCATCGGCGACGAAAAATTTTCCATTACCTGTGCAGGGATCGATCTGGGCTGTTTCGACTTCATTCTTGGGGTGGACTTTCTCCGGACACTAGGGCCCATACTGTGGGATTTCGACGCGCTCACAATGACATTCGGCGGCGGCAGGCGCCGATTCGTGGGAAGGCCTTTGGGGCGCCGCGCGATGCCACACCACCTACGATTGGCGCCGCGTCCTCGAGGCCGAGCACCCCTCATCGATCCTCTTCGCAGAAGACAACGACATCTTCGACGAGCAGCGGGGTCTTCCGCTTTGCCGGGTGTCGACCATCGTATTCACCTCGCACGGGCTCCACTCCGTAGCGAGGCGGCCCTATCGCTACCCACACCTGCGAAGGATGAGCTGAGCGCCAGCAGTGCTCGATGCTCGCCGCAGCATCATCCGCATCTCCACGTCACCCTTCTCGGCGCCGGTGCTTCTCGTCCGTAAGTCCGACGGCACATGGCGCTTCAGATCGACTATCGCGCCCTCAACGCGCCACGCCAAGGACAAGTTCCCTATACGGTGGTTGACGAGCTCTTGGATGAGCTCCATGGGGCGCGCTTCTTCACCAAGCTCGATCTCCGGTCGGGGTACCATCAGGTCCCGCATGCACCCGGACAACATCACCAAGACGGCGTTCGCACCCACCATGGCCACTTCGAAGTTCTTGGTGATGCTTTCGGTCTCGCCAACGCCCGGCAACATTCCAGCCCTAATGAACGACGTCCTTCGCCCTACTTACGGCGGTTTGTGCTTGTTTTCTTTGATGACATTCTTATCTCTGGCGCCACTGGCTGAACATCTCCAAAGACGTCGCCATCATCTTCAACGAGCTTCGAGCGCACAACCTCCACCTTAAGCGCTCGAAGTGCTCGTTCGGAACACCTACCGTCGCCTACCTCGGCCATGTCATCTCAGCTGACGGGGTGGCTATGGACGCCGATAAGGTGGCTGCCGTCTCCGCCGCCGACGCCAAGACTTCGCCATGAGCTCTCGCGGGTTCCTCGGACTCGCCGGCTACTACCGAAATTTATCCGGAGTTCGGACTCATCGCGGCGCCCTCACGCGGTTGCTTGCCGCCGCGACGCTTCGCTTGGGACGACGAGGCAACAACGGCGTTCGAGGCCCTCAGGGGGCCTCACGACAGCCCCGTCCTCCGGATGCCCGACTTCGACCGCCCGTTCGTGGTGGGATGGACGCCTCGGCGCGGGTTCGGTGCCGTACTTCATCGAGGCGATGGGCCCTCGCTTTCTCGGCCGACCCGCCGCTCGCGCCATCTTAAATTGGCTGCTTCGGCGGGAGCTCATTGGCCTCGTCCCAGCCGTGCGTCATTGGCGGCCATACTTGTGGGGACGGACCTTCCACATTCAGACGGACCACTACTGATCGAAGTTCTTGCTAGATCAACGTCACAACCGTGCCGCAGCACCGGTGGATCGCAAGCTCTTCGCCGACTTCTCCGTCGAGTATCGGCGGGCCGTCTTAACACTTGTGGCCGACGCGGCTGTCCCGTCGCGATGCCGACCTCGCGCCCGCCGCCGACTCGACCGCCGGACGGTCCTGCATCCGCTCGGCCGTCATTGATCTCTTCGCCGACATTCGATGCGCCATCGAGGCGGCAGATGATGCCGCCTTTATTACAGAAGAAGCTAGCGGTGGCACCTTGGAGGAGCCTTGGCGCTTTTCGATGGACTGTTCCTCCATGGGCGCCGGATCTTTGTTCCGCGCATGATGATCTCCGCTACCGTGTTACAACTCGCCCACTCGGCGGCCATGAGGGTGTGCTGAAAACCCTCCATCGTCTTCGCGCCGACTTCTACATCCTCGGCGATCGTGCCTCGTCCGTGGATCGGGTTCGGTCTTGTCGACTTGCCCGCGCAATAAGACGGAGACCCTGAGACCGGCGGGGCTTCTTCAGCCCTTGGAAGTGCCATCTCAGGTTTGGGCGGATATTTCCATGGACTTCATCGAGGGCCTTCCCAAGGTTGGGGGCAAGTCGGTCATCCTCACGGTGGTCGATCGCTTCTCTAAGTATGCCCACTTCATCGCGCTCGGCCATCCGTACACGGCGGCGTCCGTGGCTCGGGCCTTCTTCGACGGCATTGTCCGTCTCCATGGGTTCCCGACTTCGATTGTCAGTGATCGGGACCCAGTCTTCACAGGCCATGTCTGGCGCGACCTTTTCCGGATGGCGGGTGTTCAGCTCCGCCTCAGTACGGCGTTCCATCCTCAGATAGACGGTCAGTCCGAGGTGGTTAACAAGGTCATTGCTATGTATTTACGTTGTGTGACGGTGATCGGCCTCACAAGATGGGTGGATCGCTCTCTTGGGCGAGTCTCGCTACAACACTTCTTATCACTCCGCCTGCGCCGACGCCATTTGAGGTGGTCTATGGTCGCCCACCGCGCTATACTTCCGGTCGACCCAGAGACGGCCCGAACGGTGGCTGCAGGTGACCTTATCCGCACCCGTGATGAGATGCTAGCGGAGGTCCGTCAGCGCCTACTTCAGGCCCAGCAGACGGCCAAGCACTACTACGACGATCATCATCGCGAGGCCGAGTTCGCCGTGAGCGACTGGGTGTGGCTGCGTCTTCTCCACCGCTTCACGCAATCACTAGACCAGCAAGGCGCAAGCTTGGCCTCGTACGCGGGCCCTTCCTCGTCATGGAGCGATCGGAAGGTGGCCTATCGTCTTGACTTCGGCCAGCGCCCGATCCACGATGTGTTCCATGTGGGGCTGCTCAAGCCTTTCCGTGGCGATCCACCAGATGCTCCTCCGGCGCTTCCTCCAACCGCCGAGGGTCGCATTCTTCCTGAGCCAGCAAAGGTGTTGCAGGCCCAGCTCCGTCGTGGCGTATGGTTCATTCTAATTCAGTGGGCGGGCCTTCCGGAGGAGGAGGCTACATGGGAACAGCGTGAAGATTTCCTCCAACACTATCCAGACTTTCAGCTCGAGGACGAGCTTTTGCAAAGCGGGAGAGATGTTATGACCGGAACGGTCTATACTAGGAAGAGGCCCATAAGGCATTAGTATTAGGGACTTGGTCCACAAGTTATCTTAGGAAATTATCTTAGGAAAGTTATCTTAGGCTAAAGTTATAAATACTCATGTAAGACATCGATTTGAGGCAAGCAATAAAGACTATTATTATCTTTTGTTGCCGGCTCCCAGAGGAGCCGGAAACCCTAAGCCCGCCGCCGCCTTCAACCCTAATCATGACGGCGGCGCCCGGCCGGCGCCACCGCCTCCTCGCCTCGCCTCCTTGCCCCTACAACCTACGCCCTAGGCCTGGTAGAACCCTAGCTGTTTCTACCATGGCACATCGACTATTCAGGTGGATGGATCAAATAAGAGAACAAACATAGAGCAACAATCAGATAACCAAAGAATATGTACTCTATCCGAAGGCAGGGAATGGACGCACCAGGAATGTGCAGCACGAAGGCGCCTAGCATGGATTCACCTAACATCTTACTTCAAAATTGCAGGTACTAGCTATTTGAAAGTGCAACTAATCCCCGGGTGGTTTTGGTAATTAATAACAACATATATATCATTGAACTAATTGTTTCTTGAGAATCATTTCAGAAAGTTCAGTGATATGGGTATGGCAATGATCAAGAAGTGGACCCTCAAAATGCTAAGGCAAGCATTGGCAAAAGCTCAAGACTCCATTTTTGGTTTAGTGATCCAAGATCACATTGAGTCTATAGGAAAGCCAATACTATTAAAAGGGGATGAGGTTATGTTAATGATCTAGTTGCTCAAAGTGCTTAGTGATACATCTCCCAAACTATCAGCAATCTTTCATTCCAATATACACTCATAAGTAATCTCGGTCCCACCGATTCCATAAACTCAGTCACACCGAGATGAACCACCTCAGCCATATACCCAAACACTAGAAATTTCGGATTTTCCGATTCTGAACTCGGTCTCACCGAAACTAGTGTTGCCAAGCTTCTGTAACCTTCTGTCATCAAATCGGTGTCACCGAGATGATAAAGTCGGTCCCACCGAGATTGGCAAACCCTAGTCTTTGGAAGAATCGGACTCACCGAGATTGTATTTTCGGTCCCACCGAAAACCCCAACGTTCACATGTTTTGAACTTTCGGTCTCACCGAGTTGTCAACTTCGGTCTGACCGAGATTGGTCAAATGTGTGTAACGGTTGGATTTTGTGTGGAGGCTATAAATACCCCTCCACCCCCTCTTCATTCGTGGAGAGAGCCATCAGAAAGAACTACCACTCCTACCTTACATTTCTGAGAAGAGAACTACCTACCCTTGTGTTGAGATCAAGTAGCTCCACTCCCACCATATGAAACTTGATTTCTAGCCTTCCCAAGTTGCTTTCCACTCAATCCTTTCTTCCACCACAGCCAAATCAGTGAGGAGAGTTGAGTGTTGGGGAGATTATCATTTGAAGCACAAGAGCAAGGAGTTCATCATCAACAACACCATCTATTACCTTTTGGAGGGTGGTGCCTCCTAGATTGGTTAGGTGTCGCTTGGGAGCCTCCGTCAAGATGTGGAGTTGAACCAAGAAGTTTGTAAGGGCAAGGAGATCACCTACTTCGTGAAGATCTACCCCGAGTAAGGCTAGTCCTCCGTGGGCGTATGCCATGATGGCATAGACAAGGTTGCTTCTTCGTGGACCCTTCGTGGGTGGAGCCCTCCGTGGACTCTCGCAGCCGTTACCCTTCGTGGGTTGAAGTCTCCATCAACGTGGATTGACGATAGCACCACCTATCGGAACCACGAGAAAAATCTCCGTGTCTCCAAATTGCGTTTGCTCTTCTCCACCTCTCTTTACTACATGTGCAATTTACTTTCCGCTGCCAATACTCTAGAATTGCATGTGTAGGGTGATACTTGACTTGATCATCATTGTGAACTTGCTAAAAACTTGTCCTAATCAAAAGGCTGAATTTTTATATTGTCAAGTAGTCTAATCACCCCCCCTCTAGACATACTTTCGATCCTACAAGTGGTATCGAGCTTTGGTCTCCATTGTATTGGTTTCCATTGCATTGACTCCATAAGCTTGGTTTCACAACCTAGGAGAGTATGGCGCCTAGTGAGGGTAATTTTCAGAGAGGTCCTTACTTTGATGGTTCAAATTTTGCTAGTTGGAAGCATAAAATGAAAATGCATATTCTTGGACATAACCCCGCCGCATGGGGCATTATTTGTGTTGGCCTGCAAGGTGAATTCTTCGAGGAAGGAAAAGTTCCGGATCGTGAAGCTACAGCGGATGAATTGCGGATGTTGCAAAACAATGCTCAAGCTTGTGACATTCTCTTCAATGCTTTGTGTCCAGAGGAGTTCAACAAAATCAGCCGTCTTGAGAATGCAAAAGAGATTTGGGATACTTTGGTCGAAATGCATGAAGGTACCGAGTCCGTGAAGGAATCAAAGCTAGATGTTCTTCAAGGTCAACTTGACAAGTTCAAGATGAAGGAAGGTGAAGGAGTCGCTGAAATGTACTCTAGGCTTGCTCTCATCACAAATGAGATTGCTGGCTTAGGAAGCGAAGAAATGACCGACCGATTCATCATCAAGAAGATTCTCAGAGCTTTGGATGGAAAGTATGACACCGTGTGCACTTTGATCCAAATGATGCCAAACTACAAGAATCTCAAGCCTACCAAGTCATTGGAAGAATTGTTGCTCATGAGATGACACTTAAAGATAAGGAAGAGCTTCACAACAAGTCAAGTGGTGCTTACAAAGCTACATGTGAAGCTCCCACAACCTCAAGTGACAAGCTAGTTTCCAATGAAGAGATAAGCCTAATGGTGAAGAACTTCAACAAATTCTACAAGAGTAGAAGCAAGGAAAGAAGCTCAAAGTCTAGATCATATGATGAAAAGAGATCTTCTAGTCGTGATCGAATCTGCTACAATTGTGGAAGACCCGGACACTACTCAAATGAGTGTTCGCCCCCACAAGAGAAGAGAAGAATCTCCAAGAAGAAGAAGCTCAAGAGAAGAGTCACCTCGGAAGAGAGGAGTAGAGATGATCGTTATGAACGAAGATCCTCTCGGAGAAGCAAGGATTCGGAGAGGAAAGACAAGTCATCAAGGAGCTACACAAGAAGAAAACATCAAGCTCATGTAGGTGAATGGGTCTCCGCTCCGACTCCGACTAATCACTCCGAAAGAAGCTATCACTCCAACTCCGACTACAGATCAAGATGAAGGTGTTGCGGTCTTGCTCTCGTGTCCTCCAACTCCAACTCCTATGACTTGTTTGATTCACCAAATGAGGGAATTGGAAGATGCTTCATGGCTAAAGGCCCCAAGCTATCACACCCTGAATTTATTGACTTTGATAGTGATGAGGATGACTTGCTTGGTGAAGATGAGCTTTTACATGATAAATCTAGTGAGCCTAGTAATGATGAACATGCTAGTAGTCTTTATAGTCGAGAAGAGTCGAATGACAATGCTATGAAGGAGATTGAGCGTTTAACTAAAGAACTAAACACTCTTAAGTTAGCTCATGAAACAACTCAAGAAGATCATAGAGAGCTCCTAAGATCTCATGAGAAGCTACGCTTCGAGAAGCTCAATCTAGAGCAAGAACATGAGTTTCTAAAAGCTATCAATGACGATCTTTGAAAGAAGAGTTCTTCATATCTTGCCAAACGACTTCTCTTGTCTAATTTCTTGCCACCTATTAAAACTAAGCATGACAAGCATAAGAAAAATTCTTCATCTAGAAGTAACAATAACCATGCTAAATCCAATATTGTTGCTCCTAGTAATTCTCTTGATTCCACTAACAATGTTTCAAGCCAAGTTACACTTGAGCAAGAAAATAGTTTATTGAAAGGGATTATAGAGAAAGGTGTCTACAAGAGCCTTGCCGGAAGCAAGAACTTTGAGGAAATTGTTCGCAAGCAAGGAAGGCACCGGAAGAATCAAGGAATTGGTTTTGAGCGAAAGTTCAACGCCGAGGGTGTTGAATGGGAAGAAGGTCAATATCCTACTCCAAAGTTTGTTTCTCAAAAGGAGAAGTATGATCCTACTTCTTCCAATGTGGAACAAGCACAAGATGACCTTCCACCACAAGACCACAAGCTAAAAGGCAAGGACAAGCTTCAAGAGGAGATTGATGCATTTATTGAAGCACCTAAAGCCATGGTCAAGTGGGTTCCCAAGGAAACGTCAAGTTCTACTTCGTCAAGCTCAACGACAACCCCAAGGATTCCCATCAAGATGATGTGGATTCCGAAGAAGAAGAACTAGAGAGTTCTTGAGGGTGACTCCGCCAACATACTTCACTCACATTCATTTTGGCAAGAACTTGTGCAATCAACTTCCACATCTTGCACTAGTTCATGGAGTCACAAACCCTCTTGTTGGTAAGTCGAGGACAAGGTAATCATTGCTTTCATGGACATCATCTATTGTGTACTTCAATCTATGTCCATGGATATCCTTGTTTGTTCCTTGTGGGACTAACCCATGTAGGTATTGAAAGTGCCCGAATCCAAAGGATTGCTCCCAACTCTTGATGATCTTCATCAACATTGAGCATCCACATCTTCAACATCTACATGAAGTCTTCTACGACAACCCAAGGTTAGTTTGACCCTTTAAAAGGGGTTCTCACATCAAGGGGGAGCTTTGCTCTAAAGAATTGAGCTAAAGCATCTTCAAATGATGTGAACACATTAACGCTTTATGTAAAAGTGGTAACCCCACTTGTGCTTAAACGATGAGTATGACCTATGATCAAATGTTCTCATTTGACTCCTAAGTTAATATACTCATATATAGATGACCTAGTCATCGACAAATTGTGTGATAGTAGCCAGTGTTTTGTTTGTGCATATTTGACACATATTTCATTTGCTATCTTATTGCGTGAGCATGTTGGATGCATGATTTTATCCATTCGAGGACATCCATTTGTTGCTTTGGTCTCTTGGATTTTTTTTTTCAAATGGATGGACAAGAATGCCTAAGTACCTCCCCTAGCTATCTGTGCTTTCTTGTCTCAAATTCTATTCATGCTTATATCACAAACTTTGATCAAGTCATTTTCGGAAACACCGGGTGAGGAGCACTCGGAGCCACCGATCCGTCAAGGGCTAAATTTCCAAAACCTTCTAAGTATTTTCGGTCAGACCAACCCACTCAAACTCGGTCCAACCGAAAGCACTTGGATTGATCTAGGTTTTCACCTCGGTGAAACCGAAGTTACAAATTTTGGCGTGACGAAGTGTGTAATCGCCTGAAGTTATCCATCTCGGTGCCACCGAGTTTTACAACTCGGTCCCACCGACAGCTAAAGGGTATATATATCCGAGGGCAGCGCGCGTTGATTCCTTCTTCAAAACGTCTCGCCCCCAAACCCTTTGTTGCCGTCGCCGTGGTCTCCGGATCGTCTCCGCCGTTGCCTGTGCGCCCTCGCCGCAGGTTTCCGTCGCCGTCAACGGTCACTCTCTCCGCGCCGTTGCCGCCGTAGAGAAACTCCACCAAGTTAGGGTGAGTTTCGATCCCTCTCGTGCTTCAACCTCTGATTCTATGCACGATTGGTTTGCCTAGCTTCTTGCCACGTTTAAGATCTTCCTATCCAGCAGATTAGTTCTTAGAACGAAATTCGAGTAAAAGTTTTAGGGTTAGGTTTCCGCCGAACACATCTCGGTGAGACCGATTCTACATTCTCGGTATGACCGATTTGGCCTCTGGCCATTGATCGCACTTTTCGTCCAACCGAAGTTGTGCAAATCGGTGTGACCGAAATGAGGATTTAGTGAAACCCTAGTGTTTTTGGCAAGACCGAAACCCATTTCGGTCCAACCGAAAGTGGTGTGAATGGTACTGTTAGGACACTTCGGATTCACCGAATTTTAGACTCGGTCTGACCGAAATGCATTCTGTGAAAACCTAAAACTGAAATTTGAACTCATTTTTTTGCAAAATCTTCTGCAGTTTGTGATAACTCTTCTACTTTGCCTACACCTAATCTATTCACGGGTTGTCACCATGTCGATGCCAAAGTGACAGCGTAACAGTCCGAATCACCAATTGCTGAAATTCCGTAAGCGGGCACTAGTCCCGAGGCCAGCAGTTTTTCCGATGATGGTGAAAGGAGCACACCAAGTGGTTTGCCTCCTGCAGCCACCAGGCTGTGAAGAAGAGAAATTCGATGAAGAAGATTCGATTTTATAGTGAGGAAGAGATCTCATCTAAGCCAAAGAGGAAAGTTGTTGCCAAAGAGCATCAAGGGCAAGAAACCAAGAAGGGCACCAAAGAAAGTGAAGAAGTCCTTTGTTGCCAAGAAGCTGAGTATGGAAGAAGAAACTTGAGCAAGGTGAAGAAAACTTCCAAGAGGAAGAGAATTGTGCATGATGAAGCGGTGATGATGATGATGATGATGATGAGGAAGCTCCACAGCCTCCTCCTCGAAGTCTAAGTTGATGGGTGATGCCATCGTAAGGGGAGCACCTTCAAAGTCTAAGCCATCTGCTCCAAAGAAAGGCAGCTCAAGCCAAGCCCGCCGCCAAGCCCAAGAAAACTGTCAGAATATCCCAGCTTCAGAGAAGAAGAAGGATAATGTGCCACCAGCTGAGTCAGATGATGAGGCACCAGATTCTTGAAACTTCGTCAGAAACTGCCAATTCACAATGATGCTCATCCTCGAGCTGAAAACATGAAGGAAAGAAAGGACAAAGGTCTCAGGCTATGGAGACAAGTTGATCCATATGCTGTGAGGAGAAGGACTGCTGTTGACCCAAGGTTCCACACCAGAGAGCAGCAAGACTTCTATGAGACTGTGCTAATGGACAAGAAGCCCATTGTTGCAGATACTAGATATGTTGACCGGGCATATATTGTGATGAAGAGCACAGAGACTTCTTTCCACATGTGCATGAGAGCTTCACCGCATGTGGTGTTGCTGATTTCGCTGGTCGAAGTTGATGATTGGAATGATGAGATGATCATGCAATTCTATGCCTGACTCATTTCTATCCAGATGGCAGGATTGTATGGATGATGAAGGTCGAGATTCTCTTCAACTGTTGAAGAATGGGCAGCACCTTGCTGAATGCTCCAAAGGCAGAGAGAGGATGATGTTGATGTCTATGGAATTCCCAAGAAAAACCATGAGTCTATGAAAATATGTACAATGAGGTACCAAACTAAGGATGTAGAGATCCGAAGCTCGGCTCGGTGTATCATCTCCAGCAGGTCTACCTACCACAAACACAATTCGAGGCATACCTTGATGCCCAAGTCCGAGATCATCGCATGATAAGAGGCTATTCTATCAACATGCTGCATATACTTGATCGAAGGCACCTTTCAAGGTGATGGACCCGATAGTTGAGACTATCAAGAGGACTGCAGCAGACTGAAGAGGTCATGTGGATTTGCCCGCACATTCAGATGCTTATCAATGCCAAGTTTGGCACGGCACCTACTTGTTGGAACGACCACACTTGCCATCGCAGCTGAGCATGAGGACAATGAAGTTGTGATGACCGAGGATGATCCCACGTCTGTTGAGGGACAAGCAAAGTCTGAAGTCGCCAAGAAAGCTAAAGCGAGAAGGAAGAAAGAAGCAGCAGCAGCCTAAACCCAAGAGTGTTGGAGAGCAGCTCCTTGAAGCTACCCAGAGGATTGAACAACGCCTGCCAAGATTGTGCGATCTCGGGAGAGTCTTGAGAGGATAGTTGAAGACAAGTTCCATGCTCGATGTGAAGTCGATCAAGTGCAAGTCACTTGTCCAACAAGCTTGAGGCAGATATCGAGGAAGCTAAGAGGAGAAGGAAGAGCTCATGCGTGAGATGCAAGATGACCTAGTCCAGATGATTATGAACAGCTGCTCCAGTTCCTACAGACCAGATCATTGCTATTCCAAAGGATGACACCGTGGCTACAACATCAAGACCTCCCACAGCTCCATCGGTTCAGCTCAGCTCCGGTGACCACTCCTCCAGCTCCACAGACTTGGTGAAGCCTTTGCAGATGCAGCCATCTCAACTCCATCAACCTGCATAGAGCCGCCCACAGAGTCCCTAGTGACGTTTAGCTCTATACCTTCGAACTTTTGGTAACTTGTTGCCAAAGGGGAGAAATTGTATAGATCATAGGACTTCGAGAGAGAGAGTGCTTTGTCTTTGCGCTTTTGCTCTTTCGCTTTTTGCGGTCTTTTGAGATACTTTTGAGTTTTTGAGACATTCCGTGTGTTTGATACTACGTTTGTTTCTACTTTGATGAGTGCTTGATCATACTATGCCTTAATGTGTGCTTAATGCTTATCATATGCTATTCATATCTTGTATGATCATTTACTCATGTCTTGGTGATTGGGTGCATGCTATTCATTCTTATCATTTTGTGCGCTCCACCAAGATGTATGTGACATGGAAGAGTGACCCATGATCCTAATCGATTGTGCATTTGCATTCAAACGCAAATCTTAAATAATGCACAAATTTAGGGGGAGCTCTTGCTTATCACATACTTCTCAAAGCGATTTATATTATTCATTGATTATATCATTTGTCGAAGCTTTGATCTATATGTTGTCATCAATTACCAAAAGGGGAGATTGAAAGTGCAACTAATCCCCGGTGGTTTTGGTAATTAATAACAACATATATATCATTGAACTAATTGTTTCTTGAGAATCATTTGAAAGTTCATTGATATGGGTATGGCGATGATCAAGAAGTGGACCCCTCAAAATGCTAAGGCAAGCATTGGCAAAAGCTCAAGACTCCATTTTTGGTTTAGTGATCCAAGATCACATTGAGTCTATAGGAAAGCCAATACTATTAAAAGGGATGAGGTTATGTTAATGATCCGGTTGCTCAAAGTGCTTAGTGATACATCTCCCAAACTATCGCAATCTTTCATTCCAATATACACTCATAAGTAATCTCGGTCCCACCGATTTCATAAACTCACCACACCGAGATGAACCACCTCACCATATACCCAAACCCTAGAAATTTCGGATTTTCCGATTCGAACTCGGTCTCACCGAAACTAGTGTTGCCAAGCTTCAGAACCTTCGTCATCAAATCGGTGTCACCGAGATGATAAAGTCGGTCCCACCGAGATTGGCAAACCCTAGTCTTTGGAAGAATCGGACTCACCGAGATTGTATTTTCGGTCCCACCGAAAACCCCAACGTTCACATGTTTTGAATTTTCGGTCTCACCGAGTTGTCAACTTTGGTCTGACCGAGATTGGTCAAATGTGTGTAACGGTTGGATTTTGTGTGGAGGCTATAAATACCCCTCCACCCCTCTTCATTCGTGGAGAGAGCCATCGAAAGAACTACCACTCCTACCTTACATTTCGAGAAGAGAACTACCTACCCTTGTGTTGAGATCAAGTAGCTCCACTCCCACCATATGAAACTTGATTTCTAGCCTTCCCAAGTTGCTTTCCACTCAATCCTTTCTTCCACCACAGCCAAATCGGTGAGGAGAGTTGAGTGTTGGGGAGATTATCATTTGAAGCACAAGAGCAAGGAGTTCATCATCAACAACACCATCTATTACCTTTTGGAGGTGGTGCCTCCTAGATTGGTTAGGTGTCGCTTGGGAGCCTCCGTCAAGATGTGGAGTTGAACCAAGAAGTTTGTAAGGGCAAGGAGATCGCCTACTGTGAAGATCTATCCCGAGTAAGGCTAGTCCTCCGTGGGCGATGCCATGATGGCATAGACAAGGTTGCTTCTTCGTGGACCCTTCGTGGGTGGAGCCTCCGTGGACTCTCGCAGCTGTTACCCTCCGTGGGTTGAAGTCTCCATCAACGTGGATTGACGATAGCACCACCTATCGGAACCACGAGAAAAATCTCCGTGTCTCCAAATTGTGTTTGCTCTTCTCCACCTCTCTTTACTACATGTGCAATTTACTTTCCGCTGCCAATACTCTAGAATTGCATGTGTAGGGTGATACTTGACTTGATCATCATTGTGAACTTGCTAAAAACTTGTCCTAATCAAAAGGCTGAATTTTTATATTGTCAAGTAGTCTAATCACCCCCCCCCCCCCCTCTAGACATACTTTCGATCCTACACTATTCAAAGAACAAATAAATCAGCAAGGCACCTCTCTGAGTAAAAAGGTACAGTGATCCAATTATTGTGTTGCATCAAGAACAGGACCACATAATTCTTTTAAAAGAAAATGGCGAAAAGTAATACCATTATATTAAAAGGAAAGGTCAAGTACAGTTCAAAACCACATCACCACACCTTGCAGGCTCCACTCCTGAATGTGACACATAGTTCATAAAGTAGGATCAGGGTGCAGTAAAGTAGACAATGCTTGATATAGTTCCTTAAACCATACTACTTAAAAAAGCTCCCAAGCCTTACTTGCGTTTGTCCGACACAAGGCAGCAATAGGTACCCACTTTATTCATGTGCACTGACATGTGGAATATTCCCATATATTATTTGTAATGGGTTGTCCAGTTTCAGATATATATTAGGTTTCTGTTTCTTGTTCTTGTCTCCTCTTCTCTCTAGTCAAGTATGATTTGGTCAGGAATATTATAAAAACAATTTCTTTACGATCTATCAGATCAAACCCCAGTAATTGACAGTTGACACTTCAGCTATGTTCTTCTTTTGAGAAGAAAACAATGTAGTTGCCGTGCATTAGTACACCTTCATGTGTCATATGAATGGACAGCCTGCTTCTAAAATATTCCTTAACAAATGTAGCTAATGTTTACCAAAAGAACACTGTTACTAGAACGGGTCACTACAACAAAATGAAGCCGCCCCAGTGCATGAATGTATATGAAGAGATGTAAACTAGGGTCAGATACTATATTTTAGTCTTTATTGAACAGACCAGCTATTCCCTGAAATGACAGTGAAGTCGAAAGCGTGCTAGTAGTAGCCTTCTTTTAAACGGCCGTGATAATCTTTTTTAATTGTACACTGTAGAGCCACGCCTCCTCTTTATTCCAAGTCAAAGAATATTACCGGGGTTTATAGACAATAGCAACAGGACATAAAGAAATACAAACCTAAGGGGGGAGGAAGGAAATCCATCTAAGCAACGTATCCTTGTGTTTCACTTTGATCCTATGAGCCAAAAGAGAAATATCATGAATAAAACCACTCCTCCACTTGACAAAGGTAGGTCTTTCATTGTCGAAGATTTTAGCATTTAGAATTAGCCAGATATTCCACCAGGCCAGAAACACCACTTCACTGAAGAAAGGTTGATCAAAACCTCTCTTAGCTTGCATGGCAATGTAACTCATGTCCTGGACAAAAGGACAAGTAATCTGCAAATAAGCCCATACTCTAGAGCTATAGTCAGTTAGTTACATTGGAAGAACAAGTGGTTTCTGTCTTCCCTGGCCCCTGAGGAGCAGAGCTCACAATGCATATCCCTCAGTGACCTTCCAATTCCTCCTCTGAAGCATGTCTCTAGTATTCAACCAATCCATGATGAGCAACCAGGCAAACACCTTGATCTTTAGGATACAGCAACTTCTCCAGATCTATGTAAGCAAAGGGTTGTAGACCAAAGACTTGTGCAGAAAATTATAATAACTTCTAGCCCTGTATATTCGATCGCCTTCCTTCCAATGCCAAACATCCTTCTGCCCTCTATCAAAATGATGCACCTCCAGCCTTACATAGTCTGGAACTCAGAATGGGCTTGGTGTGAAAGAGGAAGGTGGGAAAGAACAGAACTGTCCACACAATCCAGGACATCAGGAAGAGAAGCACTATCAGCGAGGGCATGAGAGAATAACCTAGGGGAGGTGAAGATTCATAGGCAGAATTGATCCACCACACTGCCAGCTGTCATTCCAAAAAAGAATAGAATCCCCCATGTTGGCCTGAACCCAAGTGACAGCCCGAAAATCATCCATCAATTTGGAGATATCTCTCCACCAATAAGAATCGCAGAGGGCAGTAGCATGAGGTACTATACCATGATAGTAAGAATTCCAATCAATTGTACCCAGGGGATATCAAGTTTGTTATAGAACTTGTTGACATGTTTCAACAGCAGAGCCTCACTTTGAATACGTGGGTTGAGGATCAAACCTCCTTTCGACTTGGGGCGACAGACTAACTCCCAAGCAGCCAGAGATGGCTTTGGATCCTGACGATTTTTCCTCCGATGGCACTGTCTCTGAATTCTCTCGAGCTGTTTCAAGATCCCAGGAGGGAGCTGGAGGCTGCAAAAATAATAATTTGGCATGGATGACAAAGCAGAGTTCAGCAGTTGCAAACAGCCACCCTGAGCCAGAAAGGAAGGACTAGCAATGAGCTTATGTTCAGATCAGCAATCCTAGGTCTGGCAGTACTCACTGGCAGACCCAAATATGTGAACAGAATTTCCCCCAACTGACAACCAAAAACATCTGTTAAACGAGCAGCCTCTGACTAATCCAGATTTATGGGCACCAAAGAAGATTTATGATAGTTTACTTTAACTTCCTAACCTGTAATGCTGTTGAAATCAAAATGCAGCTTAAAATTAATACTTTAGACAGCAACAAGGACACGAAGCATATATCCAAAGAGAAAACATGAGCCGGTAAATGGTCAAACTGAATCCCGGTGGTTCTGCTGAACATTCTGTTTCATCTCATTTTTCTCTAGTTCATAGCTTTCAACAACTTGTACGCGTGTAGTAATAAACTAATAAATAAATCCACAGTTCTTCCAAAATAATATGAAACAATAGTCATACTCTTGTGACACAGTACCTCCCGGCACTCACCTAGAAGACTGGTTAATGCCAAATTTTCCATCAATGCTAATCTTGTGATTCTCAACTGTAATTACAGAGTGTCGAACTAATATGTCACTAAAGGTTGGTTGGAGCAACTAAGAATTGCATATTTGAGCTTCATCCTACATAAATTGGTTGTCAAGTATAAAGACTGAATGATTGAGATTGTTGAATACCTGCGGCACATATTATGAAGAAACTGAAGATGACTTTGAATATCTTTCATGAGCCCTTCAGCATAATTAGAACACTAAACTCTAAATCATCTCCTACAACTTTCAGGTGTCAGTTTGTCACTACAGCCAACTATTGACCGCTTTGGATATTTAGGTTTGCACTGAATCTTTGCTGGTCCTGTATCCATTAGATAGCAGTATAGCATAGTTAAACACTCAGTGACTGGGTACAATCTTTCTTGATAATAAACTAATACAGAATGAAGTGACCGAGGAGCTGAATTATCCCATTTGTATACTTATCTCCAGAGATAATAGAAAGAAGAAGTATTTCAATACCACATCTATAATTCACCAAAATTAACTTTACTGAATGAACCTGAGCTGGAAACGGAGGCTTAATTCAATATCATACAACATGTTATGCAAAGGACAGCCATGCATATACTACATAAATGTTTGTCCAATCGCCTAAACAGACCAAGAGTTGTGTCCATCTGCATGGTAACCATAACATGTCAAAGAACTATAGTCATCCCCATTAATTGGTCCGCTGGTGAAGATTGATATCCTTCCAGGGATTACTATTAACGGTCAGTCGGTCAGTTTAGTTTACTAAATACTCCCTCCGTTCCTAAATATAAGTCTTTTTAGACATTTCAAATGGACCACAACATACGGATGTATGTAGACATATTTTAGAGTGTAGATTCACTCATTTTGCTTCATATGTAGTCACTTGTTGGAATCTCTAAAAAGACTTATATTTGGGAACGGAGGGAGTATACTACAATAAACTGGGATTAACAGATTAATCAGAAAAAAATTCTGGATACCACTGCAACAGCTGGAAGTGTTCAATTAAGTAAGGTCATTTATCAGTTCACCAAAGAAGCAGAAAGTTTGTTGCTACGGTTCAAAACTGCAAATGCAATTGCACATGTGTTGTCTCAGTTGACTAGTACTACCTCCGTCCTGGTTTATTGGTCCCCTTCGTATTTTGTGCCAAATTTTTACTAGAGATTAAACTAACAAAATTTTAATGCATTTTATATTTGAACATAGTTTCAAATGATATAATTTTTTATGACATGCATTATTATTTTGTTAGTGAAATCTGAGGTCAAAATTTGACAAAAAATACGAAGGGGACCAATAAACCAGGACGGAGGTAGTACTACCTAATCATATACGGATATACCAACATATAAATAGCTTTGATGGCTCAAGGTACATTACATTGCGATTGGAATTTTCAACACTCGACAGGATCGGTGATCAAGTCTGAAAGCAAATGATGATACAGTGATATGAACTTTAACAATCAAGCAGAATATTTCACCTCTGAGCAGAGAGATGTTTCAGACTTCCAATGACACAACAAACAGCTTGTTATATGTAAGTAAATACGATAACAACAGAATGATGGTCTTGCAGTAGTCATCCTCTTTTAATGTGTGTTCCAGATTACACCAAAATAACTAAGTGATATGATGGTGTAAATATATGCTCGGGAATCATGTATCTGCAATTGACAGGTCCAGGGGCTGTTTTGTTCCTGCACACAATTTGCCACACCTAACTTAGGCTCGCCACTGTTTTTCAGGTGTGTGTTTGGTTTCTAGCTACTGTGTTTTCTTCTAAAATACATTCCTAGCTACTGTGACTTGCCACACTTTTTTATCCATACGGCCCATACATCATAGACATTTTTGCCACACTTCTGCGGCAAACCACAAATTAACTAGGGTTAGCTGTGGCATGGTTAGCCTTGAAACAAACATGCCTATTATATTAACGCAGCATAGAATCTGACTCAGCCTGGTGAAATAAGCCATTTCTCAAAGAAGTTGCCCTCACACCTATGCAATAAATTATTAGTCAAACCAGCAAATTCAAAGCATGCAACAGAAACAAAAGTCCATCCTTAATGGAAGTACAAGAAAACAAATATTAGTAACTATGGTATGGATGAAACATGGAACATCCTTACACAGGAGAGATGCTAGGCTTCTCAGTTACAGGGTGGACATTCTTTCCAGCCAGATGATAAAGCAAAACTCCTGCTGCCACGCTAACATTTAAGCTCTCTACTGCAAGGAATGATTTCATATCTTGATTACCTGAATAATTATCACCTTCTTCCACTATATCTGCATCTGTGGCATCTATTTCTTCTTCTACAACAAATCCATCAGCATTACCAGCAATTTTGACCAAATGTGTGCAGGATCGCTCAACCAGGGGCCTCAGACCGGTGCCTTCACTGCCCAACACCAGAATTGTTGGCTCCCCTGTGGTAACTTCAGAGAGAGGTATAGCTTTTGGAGCGACGGTACCACCAAGAACTCGCCACCCATTTTCAGCTGATGAAGACAGAAACTGCATCATATTCCTACACGAAAGCAGCTCAATCAACTCAAGCGAGCCTGCACTAGCTTTGCTCACTACTCCACTTAATGGAGCAGAGTTCTTAGCGCACAAGACAACACCCTCCGCACCAAAGAAGTAGGCTGATCTAATTATGGCTCCCAAATTCTGAGGGTCCATAACCTCATCCAAAGCTATCCAGACTGGTGCCTTGCCACCATGAACCCTGACTCGTTCCAACTCCTTAGTATTCACCATTTCCAAGGGTGATGCATCAAGCACCAGACCTTGATGTGGACGGTTATCCACCACCATGTTGAGGTCATGCTTTGACGCCTCAATAACTTTAAGCCCAATAGTCTCTGCCATCAGCAGCACCTTCTCAATCCCCCTTTTGTCCTTCTTCTTCTTGTTGCTCCTGCTCAAATCCATTCCTTCCTGTGTGTACAATGCATAAAACTCCCTCCTCCCAGCCGTGAGAGCCGCAAGTACCGGCCCAACGCCGTAAACCCCCTCCCCAACCATCTTTGGCACTGTCGATTCCCCTACCTCCTTCCATGTCTTCCTGCCCCAGTCCTCTTGCTTGTTCCACCGCCTTACATCTGGCTGGTTGAACCTCTCCCCTCTAAACCTCTCACCACGATCCTCTTGCTTGTTCCACCGCCTCACATCCGGCTTGTCAAACCTCTCACCACGGTCCTCTTGCTTGTTCCACCGCCTCACATCCGGCTTGTCAGACCTCTCACCACGGTCCTCTTGCTTGCTCCACCGCCTCACATCCGGCTTGTCAAACCTCTCACCACGGTCCTCTTGCTTGTTCCACCGCCTCACATCCGGCTTTTCAAACCTCTCACCACGGTCACGGGACCCTTCATCCCTTGCCACATTTCGCCGGAACTTATCCTTAATCCGCCCCCACTTGGGATTGTCAATTGGTTCATTCTCCTCCCCTCCAATTCCCCCCTCCTTGTATGAAACGCTATCTTCCAATGTCTCTACTCGCGCACTTTGGTCGCCTTTAGAGAAGAACTTGTCAGCGGAGCTCTCCCACGAGGAGGAGCGGCCGGAGCTAGTCCTTGCGGTGGGGACGCCGCTATCGACGCTCCCGGCTGCTAGCCAAGGGAGCGACCTCCCGCCGCCGCCGACCGAATCAGAACCATCTGGTGCAGTTGAGAACGAGACCCTATGTCCCAGGCCGAAGCGCGAGGGATCTCGCGGCGTAGTCGCCGCCCTAGTGCTCGCACGGGTGGCGGACGGACGAAGCGCAGGTGAGGAGGTAGCGGACTTAGAGAAGTACCCGGCGCGGAGGAGACCGGCGAGGAGGGCGCGGCGAGGCGAAGACGCTCCCGCGAGGAGCGGTATGGGCTGGGACTTGGAGAGGCCGGAGTGGAGCATGGCGCGGCGGCGGGGCGTAGGGTTTTGATTTGGGATGTGGGGTTTTGGGCGGCGCGCGGCCCTCGCTCGACGAAATGCTTCGGAGAGGATGACGCGCTGAGATGAGAAAGGGGCAGGTTTTGGCGAGCCACCCTACAGTTTACCATTATTAATTTGTCAACTGGATCCTTATTTAGGGCCATCGAGCAAATTTATTTGGTAAATGCTTAGAATCGGCACGCCGGCTGAACCGCTCGGCCGGTCGCGCGCACAACGTCAGATAGACTCGCGAGGTATGCTTCGATTTACGCCACATCACCTAGCCAGCCAGCGCACACGCGTGATTATGAGTGGGACCACGCGCCGCTCGCGAGCAACCTTATCCCCTCCGCTTTCTTCTCGGCCTCTCGTTCTCTTTCAGAGCGTAACCCACTGACCCCCCTCACCCCGCGCTCCAGATCGGCAAGAGAGCCATGGCTGCCACCTGCTCCTCCCGACCAAGCTCACGCAAATCGCCGGGGAGGGTGACCACGCGCCATGCTTTTTCCACGCACATGAGACACGAACTAGGGCGAGGTGCTCCGCGCTCGAGTAGATCGCCTGAGGAAGGAGGAGATGATGCCGCAGGGGAGCTGCAGGCGCTGCTGCATGCCGGCGGTGCTACAAAGTGGTGTACCACGCCGGCGATGGCGAACCTCTCGTGCACAAACCGGCGAAGGCCGGTGGGCCTTGCTACTGGCGGAGTTGCGTGCCGCAAGGGACAAAGCTACAACCGTAAGCGGCAGAGCTGGAACCGCAAGCGGCGGAGCTGGAACCATGTCCCGGTTTTGCCGCAATGTGCTTTTTTCTTATGCACGGAGATGATGCATCATTGTTGTTTTTCTTTGAACGATGTCCCAATTTGTCGGAACCATGCCCAAATTTTGTTGGAACCGACATTTTCTTCGATGCATACGAGTGCGTGATCGTTGTTTTTTTGGAACCATGTCTCAATTTTGTTGGAACCGATATTTCTTTTTGATACATGGAGAGGCTGCATTTTGTGTTTTGGTCGAAATCCATTTTCATGGCAGAGCCGTGACCTATGATGGTCGGGTGATGATGATATTTTGCTACAACCATCATCTCCTTTTGCTACAATCGGCGGGATTATTTGCTACATCCATTCACGGAGAGCTGCGACCGAGATAGCAGCCAGATGATTTTTGCTACAACCGCCTTCGCGTTTTGCTACGACCAGCGAAGCTTTTTGCTACATCCATGCATGGCTCCAGAGTCGGCGAGAAAGACGGGAAACGACGACGGTGAGGGGCAGCAACCGGCGGCGAGGGGCGGCGACCGGCGAGACGCTAGCGCCTGCTGCAGGCCGCGGCGGCAGCGCTGCGTTCCCACGAGGAAGGAGGAACCGAGATCGAAGCGGAGCGCGATGCACTTTTTTTTTTTTCATTGCGAGACCCAGATCGAACGGGTCAAATATGTTGAATCGGACGCTTCATGCGACGACCGCCCAACTGCTCGTCGGCGCTACGCGCGCCTATCGGCCCAATTTATTTTGTGCATTTGTCACATGTCTCAGTAAGAGCAACTCTAGCAGACCCCGCATCCGGCCGGCCCGCAAAACGCGTTTGCAGTTCGGGGAAAATCGCTTTTGCGGGCTCGCTCGGACGGCCGCAGATGCAAACCCCCAAACGAACCCGTATAAAAGGATATTCGCGGAATATACTTTTTACGGTCGACTTTTGTGGTCTGTTTCGACACCGCCCGCCGACCAAAATGTAAAACGCCAATTCTCGCATTTGACATAAGTTCCTACAAATAAGTTCAAATTCAAACAAACATAACACAGTTTTACGCGCAAATAAAAGCCAAGTTCAGTACGACAAACGCAAAAGAGGGCCTTGCAAAAGTTACGGCCATGTCCGGCATCATCTTGGTCGATCTTCACTCCGCGCCATCGAGTCCATCTTGAAGTTCATTGGCACCACCGAATCCATCTCCGGCGCTTGTCCCAGCTCCCGCACCGAAATCATCGACATTGCCACCATATGGAGCAGAGAAAACATCTCCGGAATTGTAACACGGACCGGCCGACGCGATCATTCTCCTTTTCAAGATTTCTCTCCTTGCCATATCATGTCGTGTTTTGGTGAGGTCGTCCATGTCATTGCGGTTCATTGACATGATCTTGTTCTCTTCGGCGAGCAACAAGGACATGGATTTGTTTTCAGCGGCGCGTGCTCTTCTCTCCTCAATGGCAGCTTTGCGGAGCCCCTCTTCATGAGCAATTGCCACTTTTCTTGCTTCTCTTTTGCCTTCTTCTCGGCCAACTCTTTCTTGATCTCCAATGACTTCAACAACATCAACTCGTTTGATTGCACCATGACATCAATCTTCTCCCTCAACCTCGATGCTTATTGCTCTCTCTTCATCTTCTCCTTAGTCTTCTTGTCGCCATTGGGCTTGTTCAAATTTCTTGGGCCATCATCATCCTCATCTTCATCCATGTTTGTAAGCGAGCCTCTCTTCGGTGGGGATTCTTTGTCGATCAACTTCCACTTCTCGCACTTTTGGAGCAACTCCCAACAATGCTCTAGTTTGGAGAATTTGCCTTCCGAAGCTTCCATGTTTTTGTATCTATGTTGGGCAATATTGTCCTACACAATGTGAACAAAGTGATGTAATCAATTCTCGTGATGCAAATATGATTATGCACAACTTGAACAAAGGCAAAACAATCTCACATAGTCGGATTCCACGGTCCCACTTGGAGGTGCATTGCGTACTTGCTCCAAGCAAGCTGCCCAACAGCTACACATAGGCTTGATATTCTCCCAACGCCCCTGAAGCGACCAAAATGTGCATGGAGTCCTATTGGGATACTTTGCCATAATGTGGAAGTATTGATCTTCGATCCTTTGCCAATATCTCTTGGCGGTTTGAGAAGCACCCGTACATGCATCAAGAGACACCGCACTCCATGTTTTGATCAAAGCTTGATCTTCCAAGATCGTGTAGTTCTTCGATCTTTGGCTTTTCCCAGTTTTTCTTTGTGATTGCTCATACGCTTCCGCTTCGATCTCCTCCAATTCTGTTGGGGAACGTAGTAATTTCAAAAAATTTCCTACGCACACGCAAGATCATGGTGATGTATAGCAACGAGAGGGGAGAGTGTTGTCCACATACCCTTGTAGACCAAGCGAAGCGATCACAACGTAGAGGAAGTAGTCGACGTTCTCCTCGCGATCCGACCGATCCGGCGCCGTTACTCCGACGCCCGAAGTTCTTGACACACGACAGCTCGATGACGTCCCTCAGACTCGATCCAGCCGAGTGTTGAGGAGAGTTCCACAAGACGACGGCGCAGGACGATCTTGATGTTTCACGGCGCAGGCTTCGCTTAAGCTTCATGACAGATAACCGAGGTGGAATATGGTGGAGGGGGCACCGACACGGCTAAGGAACGATCTCACGATCAACTTGTGTGTTCCAAGGTGCCCCCTGCCCCTCAGATATAAAGGAGCCAGGGGAGGGGGCGGGGCCAAAGGGGCGGCTGGAGTCCTACTCCTCCGGGAGTAGGATTCCCCCAATCCTAGTTGGACTAGGATTCCGGAGGGAAAGAGAGAGAGGGCGGCCCCTTCTCCTAGTCCTAGTAGGACTAGGGAAGGGGGAGGCGCGCCTCCTAGGGCTGCCCTTCTCCTTTCCACTAAGGCCCATCGAGGCCCATTTACCTCCCGGGGTTCCGTAACTTCCAGTACTCCAGAATTCCGCCGCCGGAACCATTCGAACTCCAAACATAGGCTTCCAATATATCAATCTTTATGTCTCGACCATTCCGAGACTCCTCGTCATGTCCGTGATCACATCCGGACTCGAACTCCTTCGGTACATCAAAATACATAAACTCATAATAACTGTCATCGAAACCTTAAGCGTGCGGACCCTACGGTTCGAGAACAATGTAGACATGACCTAGAACCATTCACGGTCAATAACCAACAGCGGGACCTGGATGCCCATATTGGTTCCTACATATTCTACGAAGATCTTTGTCGGTCAGACCGCATAACAACATACGTTGTTCCCTTTGTCATCGGTATGTTACTTACCCGAGATTCGATCGTCGGTATCCAATACCTAGTTCAATCTCGTTTACGGCAAGTCTCTTTACTCGTTCAGTAATACATCATCTCACAACTAACTCATTAGTTGTAGTGCTTGCAAGGCTTGATGATGTGCATTACCGAGAGGGCCCAGAGATACCTCTCCGACTATCGGAGTGACAAAACCTAATCTCAAATACGCCAACCCAACATCGCCTTTGGAGACACCTGTAGTACTCCTTTATAATCACCCGATTCACGTTGTGACGTTTGGTAGCACCAAAGTGTTCCTCCGTAAACGGAGTTGCATAATCTCATAGTTACAGGAACATGTATAAGTCATGGATAAAAGCAGAGCAACATACTAAACGATCGTGTGCTAAGCTAAGGAATGGGTCATGTCAATCGATCATTCTACTAATGATGTGACCTCGTTAATCAAATAACAACTCCTTTGTTCATGGTAGGAAACATAACCATCTTTGATTAACAAGCTAGTCTTAGTAGAGGCATACTAGTGACATCTTGTTTTGTCTATACATTCACACATGTATCATGTTTTAGGTTAATACAATTCTAGCATGAATGATAAACATTTATCATGAAATAAGGAAATAAATAATAACTTTATTATTGCCTCTAGGGCATATTTCCTTGATCTCCCACTTGCACTAGAGTCAATAATCTAGATTACACAAGAATGATTCTAACACCCATGGAGTCTTGGTGCCGATCATGTTTTGCTCGTGGAAGAGGCTTAGTCAACGGTTCGCAACATTCAGATCCGTATGTATCTTGCAAATCTCTATGTCTCCATCCGACTAAGTCCCGATGGAATTGAAGCGTCTCTTGATGTGTTTGGTCCTCTTGTGAAATCTGGATTCCTTTGCTAAGGCAATTGCTCCAAGATTGTCACGAAGATTTTCATTGGACCCGATGCACTAGGTATGACACCTAGATCGGATATGAACTCCTTCATCCGCACTCCTTCATTAGCTGCTTCCGAAGCTGCTATGTATTCCGCTTCACATGTAGATCCCGCCACGACGCTTTGTTTAGAACCGCACCAACCGACAGCTCCTCCGCTTAGTGTAAATACGATCCGTCTGCGATTTAGAATCGTCCGGATCGGTGTCAAAGCTTGCATCAACGTAACTGCCATTTACGATGAGCTCTTTGTCACCTCCATATCGAGAAACATATCCTTCGTCCTTTTCGTATTTCAGATGTTCTTGACCGCCCGATGATCCACTCTGGATTACTTTGGTACCTCCTGCTAGGCTTATAGCAAGGCACACATCAGTGTCCGGTACACAAGATTGCATACATGATAGAGCCTATGGTCAAGCATAGGAACATCTTTCATTTTCTCTCTATCTTCTGCGGTGGTCGGGCATTGAGTCCGACTCAACTTCACACCTTGTAACACGTGCAAGAACCCTTTCTTTGCTTGATCCATTTTGAACTTCTTCAAAACTTTGTCAAGGTATGTGCTTTGTGAAAGTCCAATTAAGCGCCTTGATCTATCTCTATAGATCTTGATGCCCAATATGTAAGCAGCTTCACCGAGGTCTTTCATTGAAAAACTCTTATTCAAGTATCCCTTTATGCTATCCAGAATTCTATATCATTTCCGATCAGCAATATGTCATCTACATATAATATCGTAAATGCTACTGAGCTCCCACTCACTTTCTTGTAAATACAAAGCTTCTCCAAAAGTCTGTATAAACCCAAATGCTTTGATCACACTATCAAAGCGCTTATTCCAACTCCGAGATGCTTGCACCAGTCCATATATGGATCGCTGGAGCTTGCACACTTTGTTAGCTCCTTTGGATCGATAAAACCTTCCGTTGCATCATATACAACTCTTCTTCCGTAAATCCATTCAGAATGCGTCTTTACATCCATTTGCCAAATTTCATAATCATAAAATGCGCAATTGCTAACATGATTCGGACGGACTTAAGCATCGCCACGGGTGAGAAGGTCTCATCGTAGTCAACCCCTTGAACTTGTCGAAAACCTTTTGCATAAGTCGAGCTTTATAGACAAAGAATATTACCGTCGCGTCGGTCTTCTTCTTGAAGATCCACTTGTTTTCTATTGCTTGCCTACCCTCGGGCAAGTCAACCAAAGTCCACACCTTGTTTTCATACATGGATCCCATCTCGATTTCATGGCCTCAAGCCATTTTGCGGAATCTGGGCTCACCATCGCTTCTTCATAGTTCGAGGTTCATCATGATCTAGTAGCATGACTTCCGAACAGGATTACCGTACCACTCACAGTGCGGATCTTACTCGTTGATCTACGAGGTTCTGCAGAAACTTGATCCGAAGTTTCATGATCAACATCATCAACTTCCTCGCTACTTGGTGAGGTGTCTCGTAAACCGGTTTCGCGATTTAACTACTTTCAAGTAAGGGAGAAGGTACTATTACCTCATCAAGTTCCACTTTCCTCCCACTCACTTCTTTCGAGAGAAACTCCTTCTCTAGAAAGGATCCATTCTTAGCAACGAATGTCTTGCCTTCGGATCTGTGATAGAAGGTGTACCCAACTGTCTCCTTTGGGTATCCTATGAAGACACATTCGATTTGGGTTCGAGCTTATCAGGTTGAAGCTTTTTCACATAAGCATCGCATCCCCAAACTTTAAGAAACGACAACTTTGGTTTCTTGCTAAACCACAGTTCATAAGGTGTCGCCTCAACGGATTTTGACGGTGTTCTATTCGGTGTGAATGCGGCCGTCTCTAGAGCATAACCCCAAAATGATAGCGGTAAATCAGAAGAGACATCATAGATCGCACCATATCTAGTAAAGTGCGACACGACGCTCGACACACCATTATGCTGTGGTGTTCGGGTGGCGTAAGTTCGTAAACTATTCCGCATTGTTTCAAATGTAGACCAAACTCAGAACTCAAATATTCACCTCCACGATCGATCGTAGAAACTTAATTTTCTTGTTACGATGATTTTCAACTTCACTCTGAAATTCTTTGAACTTTTCAAACGTTTGGACTTATGTTTCATTAAGTAGATATACCCATATCTCCGCTAAGTCATCTGTGAAGGTGAGAAAATAACGATATCCGCCACGAGCCTCAATATTCATCGGACCACATACATCTGTATGTATGATTTCCAACAAATCTGTTGCTCTCTCCATAGTACCGAGAACGGTGTTTTAGTCATCTTGCCCATGAGGCACGGTTCGCAAGTGCCAAGTGATTCATAATCAAGTGACTCCAAAAGTCCATCAAGATGGAGTTTCTTCATGCGCTTTACATCGATATGACCTAAACGGCAAGTGCCACAAATAAGTTGCACTATCATTATCAACTCTGCATCTTTTGGTTTCAACATTATGAATATGTGTATCACTACTATCGAGATTCATCAAAATAGACCATTCCTCAAGGGTGCATGACCATAAAAGATATTACTCATATAAATAGAACAACCATTATTCTCTCGATTTAAATGAATAACCGCCTCGCATCAAACAAGATCCAGATATAATGTTCATGCTCAACGCAGCACCAAATAACAATTATTTAGGTCTAAAACTAATCCCAAGGTAGATGTAGAGGTAGCGTGCCGACCGCGATCACATCGACTTTGGAACCATTTCCCACGCGATCGTCACCTCGCCCTTTGCCGAGTTCGCAATCAGTAGTCCCTGCTTCGAGTTGCAAATATTAGCAATGTAACCAGATATCAAATACCAGTGCTACTACGAGCTCTAGTAAGGTACACATCAATAACATGTATATCACATATACCTTTGTTCACCTTGCCATCCTTCTTATCCGCCAAATACTTGGGGCAGTTCCGCTTCAAAGGACTAGTCTCGCTTAAAGAGAAGCACTCGGTTTCAGTGTTTAGGGCCGACTTGGGTTTCTTCTCTGAGCAAAGAACTTGCTTGCTGTTCTTCTTGAGATTCCCTTCTTCTTCCCTTTGCCTTTCTCCTTGAAACTAGTGGTCTTATTGACCATCAACACTTGATGCTCCTTCTGATTTCTACCTCCGCAGCCTTTAGCATTGCGAAGAGCTCGGTATAGTTTTTACCAACCCTTGCATATTATAGTTCATCACGAAGCCTTTGTAGCTTGGTGGCAGTGATTGAAGAATTACATCAATGACACAATCATCCGGAAGATTAACTCCCAATTGTGTCAAGTGATTGTAGTACCCGGACATTACGAGTATATGCTCACTAATGTAACTATTCTCCTCCATCTTGCAGCTATAGAACTTATTGGAGACTTCATATCTCTCAATCCGCATTCTGTTGAATATCAACTTCAACTCCGAACATCTCATATGCTCCATGACGCTCAAAACGCCGTTGAAGTCCCGGTTCTAAGCCGTAAAGCATGGCACATCGAACTATAGAGTAGTCATCGACTTTGCTCGCCAGACGCTCATAACATCTCGCAGTTGCATTAGCAAGAGTCGGCACCTAGCGGTGCATCCAGACGTAGCTCTTTCAGGCAGCAATGAGGATGATCTCGTTACGGACCCAAATCCGTGTAATTGCTACCATCATCTTTCAACTTTGCTTTCTCAAGGAACGCATTAAAATTCAACGGAACAACAAAGACGAGCCATCTATCTACAATCAAACATAAACAAGCAAGATACTATCAGTACTAAGTTCATGATAAATTTAAGTTCAATTAATCATATTACTTAAGAACTCCCACTTAGAAAGACATCTCTAGTCATCCTAGTGATCACGTGATCCAAATCAACTAAACCATAACCGATCATCACGTGAAATGGAGTAGTTTTCAATGGTGAACATCTTATGTTGATCATATCTACTATATGATTCACGCCGACCTTTCGGTCTCCGTGTTCCGAGGCCATATCTGCATATGCTAGGCTCGTCAAGTATAACCCGAGTATTCTCGTGTGCAAAACTGGCTTGCACCGTTGTAGATGGACATAGAGCTTATCACACCCGATCATCACGTGGTGTCGGGCACGACGAACTTTGGCAACGGTGCATACCGGGAGAACACTTCTTGATAATTTAGTGAGAGATCATCTTATAATGCTACCGTCAATCAAAGCAAGATAAGATGCATAAAAGGATAAACATCACATGCAAATCAATATAAGTGATATGATATGGTCATCATCATCTTGTGCTTCATGATCTCCATCTTGTTGCACCACCATGATCACCATCGCCACCGCGCGACACCTTGATCTCCATCGCAGCATCGTTGTCGCCTCGCCAAACTTATGCTATTACGACTATCGCTACCGCTTAGTGATAAAGTAAAGCATTACAGGTATTGCATTGCATACAATAAAGCGACAACCATATGGCTCCGCCATTGCCGATAACTTCGTTACAAAACATGATCATCTCATACAATAAAATATAGCATCACGCCTTGACCATATCACATCACAACATGCCCTGCAAAAACAAGTTAGACGTCCTCTACTTTGTTGTTGCAAATTTTACGTGGCTGCTACGGGCTTAAGCAAGAACCAGTCTCACCTACGCATCAAAACCACAACGATATTCGTCAAATAGACTCCGCTTTAACCTTCTCAAGGACCGGCGTATACACTCGGTTCAACTAAAGTGAGAGAGACAGACACCCACCAGTCACCTTTAAGCAACGAGTGCTCGTGGCGGTGAAACCAGTCTCGCGAAGCGCACGCGTAATGTCGGTCCAGGCCGCTTCATCTCACAATACCGCTGAACCAAAGTATGACATGCTGGTAGGTAGTATGACTTGTATCGCCCACAACTCACTTGTGTTCTACTCGTGCAAAACATCAAACCATAGAAAAACCTGGCTCGGATGCCATTGTTGGGGAACGAGTAATTTCAAAATTTTCCTACGCACACGCAAGATCATGGTGATGTATAGCAACGAGAGGGAGAGTGTTGTCCACATACCCTTGTAGACCCGGCGAAGCGATCACAACGTAGAGGAAGTAGTCAGACGTTCTCCTCGCGATCCGACCGATCCGGCGCCAGCATCTCGACGCCCGAAGTTCTTGACACACGACAGCTCGATGACGCCCTCAGATCTCGATCCAGCCGAGTGTTGAGGGAGAGTTCCACAAGACGACGGCGGCAGGACGATCTTGATGTTTCACGCAAGACAGGCTTCGCTTAAGCTTCATGACAGATAACCGAGGTGGAATATGGTGGAGGGGGCACCGACACGGCTAAGGAACGATCTCACGATCAACTTGTGTGTTCCAAGGTGCCCCCTGCCCCGTGATATAAAGGAGCCAGGGGGGAGGGGGCGGCCAAAGGGGCGCTACTGGAGTCCTACTCCTCTGGGAGTAGGATTCCCCAATCCTAGTTGGACTAGGATTCCGGAGGGAAAAGAGAGAGGGGCGGCCCCTTCTCCTAGTCCTAGTAGGACTAGGGAAGGGGGAGGCGCGCCTCCTAGGGCTGCCCTTCTCCTTTCCACTAAGGCCCATCGAGGCCCATTTACCTCCCGGGGTTCCAGTAACTTCCCAGACTCGGTAAATTCCGTTTTACCGGAACCATTCGAACTCCAAACATAGGCTTCCAATATATCAATCTTTATGTCTCGACCATTCCGAGACTCCTCGTCATGTCCGTGATCACATCCGGACTCGAACTCCTTGGTACATCAAAATACATAAACTCATAATAAGCATCGCATCGAAACCTTAAGCGTGCGGACCCTACGGTTCGAGAACAATGTAGACATGACCTAGAACCATTCACGGTCAATAACCAACAGCGGGACCTGGATGCCCATATTGGTTCCTACATATTCTCGAAGATCTTTGTCGGTCGGACCGCATAACAACATACATTGTTCCCTTTGTCATCGGTATGTTACTTGCGAGATTCGATCGTCGGTATCAATACCTAGTTCAATCTCGTTACGGCAAGTCTCTTTACTCGTTCGTAATACATCATCTCACAACTAACTCATTAGTTGTAGTGCTTGCAAGGCTTGATGATGTGCATTACGAGAGGGCCCAGAGATACCTCTCCGACTATCGGAGTGACAAAACCTAATCTCGAAACGCCAACCCAACATCGCCTTTGGAGACACTGTAGTACTCCTTTATAATCACCCGATTCGTTGTGACGTTTGGTAGCACCAAAGTGTTCCTCCGTAAGCAGGAGTTGCATAATCTCATAGTTACAGGAACATGTATAAGTCATGGATAAAAGCGGTAGCAACATACTAAGCGATCGTGTGCTAAGCTAAGGAATGGGTCATGTCAATCAGATCATTCTACTAATGATGTGACCTCGTTAATCAAATAACAACTCCTTTGTTCATGGTCAGGAAACATAACCATCTTTGATTAACAAGCTAGTCTTAGTAGAGGCATACTAGTGACATCTTGTTTTGTCTATACATTCACACATGTATCATGTTTCCGGTTAATACAATTCTAGCATGAATGATAAACATTTATCATGAAATAAGGAAATAAATAATAACTTTATTATTGCCTCTAGGGCATATTTCCTTCAAATTCATCCTCACAACCATGACCATCCACGCCGCCCTCCGTTTCATTGTAGTCGAATGCGACGAACGGGGCTTGATCAATGTCAACGACATTGGTGTCCAACAAGTTCACGAACTCGACAGTTGCATTGTTTGAACCACCGCTATATTGAACGATAAACAAGTCACGAGCTATCGCAAAAAATGGCGAAAACGAAAGGAAATCGCCATGACCGAAGACGCATACCTTCCGCCATTTCGTCGAACACCTCGCTTGCGGGGGGAGCAGCACCGTTGAACGACATCGCTAGGGCACCTCTTTGCGGGATGGAGTGAGAGGATGACGGAGGTGGCTTGTTTG
This sequence comes from Aegilops speltoides, assembly GCA_021437245.1. Taxonomy (NCBI): domain Eukaryota; kingdom Viridiplantae; phylum Streptophyta; class Magnoliopsida; order Poales; family Poaceae; genus Aegilops; species Aegilops speltoides. The sequence continues at coordinate 380,419,370 of CM038143.1, forward strand.
TGAAGGAAATATGCCCTAGAGGCAATAATAAAGTTATTGCTTATTTCCTTATTTCATTATAAATGTTTATTATTCATGCTAGAATTGTATTAACCGGAAACTTGATACATGTGTGAATACATAGACAAACATAGTGTCACTAGTATGCCTCTATTTGACTAGATCGTGAATCAAAGATGGTTAAGTTTCCTAGCCATAGACATGAGTTGTCATTTGATTAACGGGATCACATCATTAGGAGAATGATGTGATTGACTTGACCCATTCCGTTAGCTTAGCACTTGATCGTTTAGTATGTTGTTATTGCTTTCTTCATGACTTATACATGTTCCTATGACTATGAGATTATGCAACTCCCGTTTACCGGAGTAACACTTTGTGTGCTACCAAACGCCACAACGAATCGGGTGATTATAAAGGAGCTCTACAGGTGTCTTCAAGGTACATGTTGAGTTGGCGATTTCAAGATTAGGATTTGTCACTCCGATTGTCGGAGAGGTATCTCGGCCCTCTCGGTAATTCACATACTATAAGCCTTGCAAGCAATGTGACTAATGAGTTAGTTATGGATGATGCATTACATAACGAGTAAAGAGACTTGCCGGTAACGAGATTGAACTAGGTATTGAGATACCGACGATCGAATCTCGCAAGTAACATACCGATGACAAAAGGAACAACGATGTTGTTATGCGGTTCGACCGATAAAGATCTTCGAGAATATGTGGGAGCCAATATGAGCATCCGTGTTCCGCTTATTGGTTATCGACGGAGACGGCATCGGTCATGTCTACATAGTTCTCGAACCCGTAGGGTCCGCACGCTTAAAGTTCGATGACGGTTATATTATGAGTCCCGAATGAGATCGGGGACATGACGAGGAGTCTAAAAATGGTCGAGACGTAAAGATCGATATATTGGACGACTATATTCGGACTTCGGAAAGGTTCCGAGTGATTCGGGTATTTTTCGGAGTACCGGAGAGTTACAGGAATTCGCCGGGGAGTATATGGGCCTTATTGGGCCATACGGGAATAGAGGAGAGAGGCCAAAAGGAAGGAGGCCTGCCCCCCCCCCTCTGGTCCGAATTGGACAAGGGGTGCAACCCCCTTTTCCTTCTCCCTCTCCTCATCTTTCCTTCTCTCCTACTCCAACAAGGAAAGGAGGAGTCCTACTCCCGGTGGGAGTAGGACTCCCCCCTTGGCGCGCCCTCCTCCTTGGCCAGCCGCCTCCCCCCTTGCTCCTTTATATACGGGGGCAGGGGGCACCCATAGACACAACAATTGATCCCTTGGATCTCTTAGCCGTGTGCGGTGCCCCCCTCCACTATAATTCACCTCGATAATATTGTAGTGGTGCTTAGGCGAAGCCCTGCGTCGGTAGAACATCATCATCGTCACCACGCCGTCGCGGCCGATGTAACTCTACCTCAAAGCTCTGCCGATCGGAGTTCGAGGGACGCCATCGAGCTGAACGTGTGCTGAACTCGGAGGTGTCGTATGCGTTCGTACTTGATCGGTCGGATCGTGAAGACGCACGACTACATCAACCGTGTTGTGCTAACGCTTCCGCTCACGGTCTACAAGGGTACATGGACAACACTCTCCTCTCTGCTATGCATCACCATGATCTTGCGTGTGCGTAGATTTTTTTTGAAATTACTATGTTCCCCAACAAAGGGCATCCGAGCCTGGTTTTATGCGTAGATGTTATATGCACGAGTAGAACACAAGTGAGTTGTGGGCGATACAAGTCATAATGCTTACTAGCATGTCATACTTTGGTTCGGGCGGTATCTTTGGATGAAGCGGCCGGACCGACATTACGCGACGCTTATGCGAGATCGGTTCTACCGACGTGCTTTGCACATGTGTGGTTGGCGGTGTCGTTTCTCCAACTTTAGTTGAACTGAAAGGCTACGCCCGGTCCTTGCGAAGGTTAAAACGACACTAACTTGACGAACTATCGTTATGGTTTTGATGCGTACGTAAGAACGGTTCTTGCTCAGCCCGTAGCAGCCACGTAAAACTTGCAACAACAAAGTAGAGGACGTCTAACTTGTTTTTGCAGGGCATGTTGTGATGTGATATGGTCAAGATGTGATGCTATATTTTATTGTATGAGATGATCATGTTTTGTAACCGAGTTATCGGCAACTGGCAGGAGCCATATGGTTGTCGCTTTATTGTATGCCATCAATCACCCTGTAATTGCTATACTTTATCACTAAACGGTAGCGATAGTCGTAGAAGCAATAGGTGGCGAAACGACAACGATGCTACGATGGAGATCAAGGTGTCGCGCCAGTGACGATGGTGATCATGACCGTGCTTCGGAGATGGAGATCACAAGCACAAGATGACGATGGCCATATCATATCACTTATATTGATTGCATGTGATGTTTATCCTTTATGCATCTTATTTTGCTGTTATTGACGGTAGCATTATAATATGATCTCTCACTAAATTTGAAGGTATAAGTGTTCTCCCTGAGTATGCACCGTTGCGAAAGTTCTTCGTGCTGAGACACCACGTGATGATCGGGTGTGATAGACTCTACGTTCAAATACAACGGGTGCAAAACAGCTTGCACACGCTGAATACTCAAAGTTAAACCCGACGAGCCTAGCATATACATATATGGCCTCTAACACCGAGACCGAAGGTCGAGCGTGAATCATATAGTAGATATGATCAACATAGTGATGTTCACCTTTGAAAACTACTCCAGCTCACGTGATGATCGGACATGGTTTAGTTGATTTGGATCACGTGGTCACTTAGATGATTAGAGGGATGTCTATCTAAGTGGGAGTTCTTAAGTAATATGATTAATTGAACTTTAATTTATCATGAACTTAGTCCTGATAGTATTTTGCAAATTATGTTGTAAATCAATAGCTCGCGTCCTTGCTTTCATATGTTTATTTTGATATGTTCCTAGAGAAAACTGTGTTGAAAGATGTTAGTAGCAATGATGTGGATTGGATCCGTGATCCGAGGATTATCCTCATTGCCGCACGTAAGAATTATGTCCTTGATGCACCGCTAGGTGATGACCTATTGCAGAGAGCGATGCGCACGTTATGAACATTTGGCTAGCTCAATATGATGACTACTTGATAGTTTAGTGCTCCATGCTTAACGGCTTAGAATCGGGACTTCAAAGACGTTTTGAACGTCATGGGCCATATGAGATGTTCCAGGAGTTGAAGTTAATATTTCAAGCAAATACCCGAGTTGAGAGATATGAAGTCTCCAACAAGTTCTATAGCTAAAAGATGGAGGAGAATTGCTCAACTAGTGAGCATGTGCTCAGATTGTCTGGGTACTACAATAGCTTGAATCAAGTGGGAGTTAATCTTCCAGATAAGATAGTGATTGACAGAGTTCTCTAGTCACTATCACTTAGTTAATAGAACTTCGAGATGAACTATATTATGCAAGGGATGACGAAAACGATTCCCGAGCTCTTCGTGATGTTGAAATCCACGAAGGTAGAAATCAAGAAAAGAGCATCAAGTGTTGATGATTGACAAGACCACTAGTTTCAAGAAAAGGACAAAGGGAAAGAAAGGGAACTTTAAGTAGAATGGCAAGCAAGTTGTCGCTCCCGTAAAGAAGCCCAAAGCTGGACCAAAGCCTGAAACTAAGTGCTTCTACTGCAAAAAGAAATGGTCACTGGAAGCGGAAATGCCCTGAATATTTGGTGGATAAGAAGGATGGCAAAGTGAACAAGGGTATATTTGATATACATGTTATTTATGCGTGCCTTACTAGTGTTTATAGTAGCCCCTGAGTATTTGATACTTGTTCGTTGCTAAGATTAGTAACTCAAACAGAGTTATAGAATAAACAGAGACTAGTTGAAGGGAAGTGATGATGAGTGTTGGAAGTAGTTCCAAGATTGATATGATCATCATCACACACTCCCTATACTTTCGGATTAGTGTTAAACCTAAATAAATGTTATTTGGCGCTTATGCTGAGCATGAATATGATTTTATTATGTTTATTGCAATACGGTTATTCATTTAAAGTCGAGAATAATTGTTGTTCTCTTTACATGAATAAAACCTTCAATGGTCATACACCCAATGAAAATAGTTTGTTGGATCTCGATCATAGTGATACACATATTCATAATATTGATGCCAAAAGATGCAAAGTTAATAATGATAGTGCAACTTATTTGTGGTAATCGCCGCTTGGGTCATATCGGTGTAAAGCGATGAAGAAACTCCATGAAGATGGATTTTTCAATCACTTGGTTAGGAATCATTTGATGCTTGCGTAACCATGCCTTTTGGGCAAGATGACTAAAACTCCGCTCTCCGTAACAATGGAACGAAGCTATCGACTTATTGGAAATAATACATACCGATGTATGCGCACCAATGAGTATTAAGGCTTGTATGGTATTGTTATTTTCTCGACCTTCACAAATGATTTGAGCAGATATGGGTATATCGACTTGATGAAACATAAGTCTGAAACAGTTGAAAGGTTCAAAGAATTTCAGAGTGAAGTGGAAAATCATCGTAACAAGAAAATAAAGTTTCTACGATCTGATCGTGGAGATGAATATTTGAGTTACAAGTTTGGCCTTCAGCTAGAATAATATGGAATAGTTTCACAAACTCATGCCACCTGGAACACCACAGCATAACGGTGTGTCCGAACGTCATAACCGCACTTTATTTGATATGGTGCGATCAATGATGTTTCTTACCAATTTACCAATATTGTTTTGGGGTTATGCATTAAGATAGCTGCATTCACGTTAAAATAGGGCACCATCAAAATTCGTTGAGACGACGCCTTATGAACTGTGGTTTGGCAAGAAACCAAAGTTGTCGTTTCTTAAAGTTTGGGGTTGTGATGCTTATGTGAAGAAACTTCAACCAGATAAGCTCGAACCCAAATCGGAGAAATGTGTCTTCATAGGATACCCAAAAGAGACTATTGGGTACACCTTCTATCACAGATCTGAGGGCAAGATTTTTGTTGCTAAATTCGGATCCTTTCTAGAGAAGGAGTTTCTCTCGAAAGAAGTGAGTGGGAGGAAAGTAGAACTTGATGAGGTAATTATACCTGCTCCCTTATTGAAAGTAGTTCATCACAAGAACCGGTTCCCGTGACAACTACACCAATCAAGTGAGGAAGCTAATGATATTGATCATGAAACTTCAGATCAAGTTACTACCGAACCTCGTAGGTCTACCAGAGTAAGATCCGCACCAGAGTGGTACGGTAATCCTATTCTGGAAGTCATGTTACTTGACCATGGCGAACCTATGAACTATGAGGAAGCGATGATGAGCCCAAATTCCGCAAAATGGCTTGAAGCCATGAAATCTAAGATGGGATCCATGTATGAAAACAAAGTATGGACTTTGGTTGACTTGCCCGATGATCGGCAAGCCATCGAGAATGAATGGATCTTCAAGAAGAAGACTGACGCTGATGGTAACGTAATTGTCTACAAAGTTCGACTTGTTGCGAAAGGTTTTTGACAAGTTCAAGGGGTTGACTATGATGAGACTTTCTCACCCGTAGCGATGATTAAGTCTGTCCGAATCATGTTAGCAATTGCCGCATTTTATGATTATGAAATATGGCAAATGGATGTCAAAACTGCATTCCTGAATGGATTTCTAGAAGAAGAGTTGTATATGATGCAACCAGAAGGTTTTGTCGATCCAAAAGTTACTAACAAAGTGTGTGTCAGGACCAGTTTTCCAATAAAACATTTATTGAGAAACCGTCCTTTATATAAGACCGGTATAGAAGAATCCTCCTTACTGGTAGACAAATCCTTGATACAGAAATCCAGAAGTACTAAATATTATACAAGGTTGAGCTGAGGCTGCTCATCAATTTATTACAAGCACGCCAATATTATACATAAAGGTGGATATGACACAAGGGTATGGTGGCATAACTACTGACTCGCAATAAAAGTGGTGGTGGATATGTCACAGTGAAGTGGGTGACATGACTCCTAAATCTTACAGCTCATCGAGCGCCAGAGTGAGGCTTGATGATTTTATTCGGGTAGCGAAGCGATATGATACAACCGACCAATTCCAGATCGCACGGATCGACCGACTCCTCTAGGCGTCGGACTCGCTATCGCACTTTTGTCCATAAGATCGCTTTCACAACATCCGCCAAATCAACAAGCCGTGAGTACTTTGAATGTACTCGCAAGACAGTTTGGACATAAGATATAACAAATGCAAACATGATGCACATGAGCAGATTAGTAATGCACACTCAGATAATAAATTTGCAGGGCATGTAAAATAAAAAGGAAGTCATGCGGTAGTCCTCCCGAAATCCCAATAAAATAGTTGAAGACCGATCAAGTGTCTGAAGCGACGCCTCGAAAGGTAAAATTAAATTAACATGCCGCAGTTAGGCGTCAAGGCGACACCACATAAAGGGCTTATATTGAAATGTAAATGACAAGAAGGTACACGTAATGGACGCCTTAAGCGACATCTCGAAAAGGGCTTATAATGAAAGTAAATAACATGGATGCCACAGTCGGACGTCTGAGCGACATCACATAAAGGGCTTATATCACAAGTAAATAACAAGAATGCCACAGTCGGACGTCTGAGCGACATCACATAAAGGTCTTATATCAAAAGTAAATAACAAGAGTGCCACAGTCGGACGTCTGAGCGACATCACATAAAGGGCTTATATCAAAGTAAATAACAAGAGTGCCATAGTCGGACGTCTAAGCGACATCACACAAAGGGCTTATATTTCACCATTCAAATTCAAGTAGCTCATAAATTTAAATCATCCCAAAGGAATACTCAATACATAATAATAAGCTGGTTAGTCCATCCACAGGAAATATCATTCAACCGGGTTTAACACTCATGTTTATTCACCGGAGATTGTCACTGAGACTGACACTGAGACGGACGTTGAGACTGACACTAATACTGACGTTGACTTGTTGATCACAGTCCTTGACCATGGACACGGTTACTCGACTGGGTTTGACTCTGCAGAGCTTGTACTCTTTAGCCACAGCCAACGGGTTTCAGTAGTCACAAAGGACTAGTTCCGTTTACGGTATTTTAGAAGAAAACGCATCTAACCAGTACACACCCATTCCACATCCCACTGGCAGGAATCACCCTAGGCAACGTTCAAGAAAAACTTTAAGGCGGGGAGGCCACAACCTCGAGTAGCATGGGATCAAATTTATATCAAGGCCTAAGGGTGCCCCTCTTGGTCCCAACCGGAAACACCCATGCCCCCTGACCGGATGACGGGCTTTAATCTAGGGCCATGGAACCCTCATAACGGCCCCTCTATTTGGTGTGTACGAGGAAAGAGGTTTGCAACTGACTAGACCGCATTCTTTGCAGAAGACATGTGGCAGCACGAAAAAGGAGACGAACTGGAACATGATTTGATCCACGTTAAAACTGGAGTTAAACGGTTGGCTTAAGACTAGCATGCTTCAACAATACCAGCTTGCAACCTATCATGCCACCACATGATCAGGTTATCTCACCATCATATAAACTCATCAAATTTTGAAGCTCACTCGTAGCTTGCTTTGCATGCAATATAACATTCACTAATGCTTATGTGAACATGCCATAGGAAAACTACTCAAGTAAACATGCAAGACACTCATCATATCAAAGGTTCAAACATGCTTGCCTGGTTCGAGTAGTCGGATTCTAGCTCGTGAAGTTTGCGGTTCGCCACCTCGCTTAAGATTCACGTTATAAAAAAATCTGATACTAACGTAAATACCGTGCGTGTATAAAAGTTGTTCCAAATAATTTTCAAATAAATATGATAAAAAACTAGATAGAAAAATAAAGATGATAGAAAAAGAATCAACTAAAAATCATCTTTTGTTTAAAAGTTATAAGGGTTTTAGTCCAGGGACTAATCTGTGATGAAACAGAAACTTTCCAGGGGCTAGTTTAAAAAAAAGACAGAAAATGTTTCAGTTAGAAAGCATATTTTGCCCAAAGGCGCTTTCAGGAAATGTTTTGAAAAAAATAAAAAGCTGACGAGGGGGTCCCACCCGTCAGGTTTAAAAACGAAAACAAAGTCCCGCCGGCGCCCGAGGCTTGCGGTGGTCGCCGGCGTCGATCCACAGCGAGGCAGGGGAAACGGAGGGTACCTATGGACTCACTATGCTCTCCGCATCTGTGGGTGGTGGAGTTGGTCGTCGGCGAGCACCACGTCGACGGCGGCCTCCACTCTGGCGGACGGTGGTTTGGGCGGTGATGGATCTCGCCGAGGAAGGCTGCAAACGTCAAATCGGGACTCGGGTGAGAAGAGAGGGTGCACTAGGAGGTTGCTGACAAGGCTTGGGAGGCGGGGGTGCCCTCACCGGAGAGAATCGTGCCGGAGCCCGAAGCGGATCGGGGCGGCCGGAGTCGGGGAAGAAGACCTCCTCGAGGTCCTCCTAGTGGTTGGGCGTGGTTCTGGTGAGGTGGAGGGGTGGTGCTTGGTCGAAGGCGAGCTCGGGGTTGCTATTTATAGCCGGCCCGAGGCGGTTGCCGAGAACGGGATAACTCCGGCGAGTGATATTACGGGAAGGCAGTGGTCGTGCTGGAGGTTTAGGTGATTGCACATCATCATGTTGGTCCACTGGTTCCGTTCAAGGGCTAAACTTGGCATGACTTGGGTGATACTCCAAGTTCTCGACGGAACAGCCTCGCAGGCACGTCGGCGGCAGAGAGCGAGCTCTGCGCCTCTCAGGCCACGGCAACGGCTCTGCAGCATGCACAGGGGGAAGGACGGCCACACGTTGGCTTCTGGTGGTGTGGGCGGTGCTGGACGGCGCCGTATGGCAGGCCTGGTCCCTGCTGGCCGCCACGGGCGGTTCTTCCACCGCGGAAGACGCCGGCGTTGGCGAGACACGTCGCCACCGATGCTTGCGCCCATCCAAACGACCGTGTGGCGCACTGGATAAGGAGGAGAAGCAGTGAGCAAGGTGCCAACGCGGGCACTGGCAAGATTGATGCTGCGCTCTGAATAAAACGACATCTGCCGATCAAACCAAACACCAAACTCAAACTTGATGAAACAAAGGTCGCCCATTGCTCGACGAAATGATTTTGGCATGTGGAAATTTTTTCTAGAGTTGAGGCTTGGTGAGGTGGTCTCTTGATGCATCTAGGGGTTGCCTGATTTATCTCAGATTTTTAGGAGAAGAAAAACAATGAATTTCACCAAAAATGGCAAATATGGTCCAAACTTGCAGCAAGCAAATTTTGAAAAATTTGAATTGTGTACCAGTGGATCTTGATGGATCTAGGTTGAGGGTACTAAGGACTAGCCATAGGAGTTTATTTGGGACCAAAACTCAAAAGGAATCTGGTAGTTCCTTTGTAAGTCACCAAGGTCCAAAATAAATGACAGAAATTGTTTTGAGGATAAAATAAATAGAATAAAAATCTAAAATGGGTTGAAACTTGACGGAGTTGGATATTTGACTTGAGCCAAAGTGGAGGGTGGGTTTTGGAAGAAATATCCTACATAGGTCATGGCAAGAGAGAAATCTTTAAATGGGAAAAGAATAAATCCATAATCCATAGGATTTCTTTTTAATAGAAAGAATTGTAAAAACTTTCCAAGATTATTTGTGTTGAGCCAACACAAGATGAAAAACCCTCAAGACCCAAAAATCATTATTGAGGAGGACTCATAAAATATTTGTCAAAAAAAATATATATGAGAAGGAGAGTCCCTCTTTTAGAAAAATTCAAATAACCTCCCTTAAATCAAATAAAGGATTTAATAAAAGTCAAACCAAATATTTTTTGGAGTGTTACAACACCTACCCCCTTAGGAAAAATCTCATCCCCGAGATTTCAGCTGATGCGCAAATAGGTGTGGGTATTCGAAAATCCTCTCTTTCCCATGTTGCTTCATCCTCGGTGTGATTACTTCACTGAACCTTGAAAAACTTTATTGTTTTCTGACGGGTCCTCCTTTCAGACTCCTCCAATATTTTTATTGGATGTTCCCTGTAGGTGAGGTCTGATTGCACGTCAATGCTCTCATGAGACACGTGCTTCTCTGGGTTGCTCACACATTTCCTCAATTGTGAGATGTGGAACACGTCGTGGACGTCTGACAAATCTTTGGGTAGGTCTAGCTGGTAGGCTACTGTGCCTCTTCGTGCAGTCACATAGAAGGGTCCAATAAACCGTGGAGCTAGCTTTCCTTTAACTTTGAATCGTTGCAGGCCCCTCATAGGAGATACTCGTAGGTACACATATTCACCGGGTTCAAAGCTGACTTCACGATGTTTTTGATCGTAATAACTCTTTTGTCGGCTCTGGGCTGTCTTGAGTCGATCCTTGATTAGTTTAACTTTCTCCCCAGCTTCCTTGAGCATGTCGGGGCCGAAGATACGTCTGTCTCTTGTTTCTGACCAATTCAATGGGGAACGACATCTTCGTCCGTACAAGGCTTCAAAAGGTGCCATTTGCAGACTGGCTTGGTAACTGTTGTTGTATGCGAACTCGGCATATGGCAAGCTTTCTTCCCAACTGGTTCCATAGGTGAGAACACATGCTCTTTGTTGGGGAATGTAGTAATTTCAAAAAAATTCCTACGCACACGCAAGATCATGGTGATGGCACAGCAACGAGAGGGGAGAGTGGTGTCCACGTACCCTCGTAGACCGTAAGCGGAAGCATTAGCACAACGCGGTTGATGTAGTCATACGTCTTCACGATCCGACCGATCCAAGCACCGAACATACGGCACCTCCGAAGTTCAGCAGACACGCTCACTCGATGACGATCTTCGGCCCGATCCAAAGAAAGCTCCGGAGATGAGTTCTCACAAGATGACGGCGTGGTGACGATGATGATGTTCTATCGCGCAGGCTTCGCCTAAACTCCGCCAAGATATGACCGAGGTGGAATATGGTGGAAGGGCACCGACACGGCTAAGGAACGATCCGTAGATCAACTTGTGTGTGTGGGGTGCCCCCGCCTCAGAGATATAAAGGAGCCAGGGGAGGAGGCGGCCGCCAAGGAGGGCGCCAAGGGGGAGTCCTACTCCCACCGAGTAGGACTCCTTCTTTCCTAGTTGGAGTAGGAGAAGGGGGAAGGAGGAGGAAGAGGGAAGGAAGGGGGCGCCGCCTCCTTCCCTTGTCCTATTCGGACTAGGAAGGGGAGGCGCGCGCCCCTCCCCGCCTCCTTCCCTCTTCTCCCTCGAGGCCCATGTAGGCCCAATAACCCCCCGGGGGGTTCCGGTAACCTCCCGGAACGATTCCGATGTCCAAATATAGGCTTCCAATATATCGATCATTATGTCTCGACCATTTCGAGACTCCTCGTCATGTCTGTGATCACATCCGGTACTCCGGACAAACTTCGGTACATCAAAACTTATAAACTCATAATAAAACTGTCATTGTAACGTAAGCGTGCGGACCCTACGGGTTCGAGAAGTATGTAGACATGACCTAGAACTATTTTTGGTCAATAACCAATAGCGGAACCTGGATGCCCATATTGGTTCCTACATATTCTACGAAGATCTTTATCGGTCAAACCGCATAACAACATACGTTGTTCCCTTTGTCACAGTATGTTAGTCGCCTCGAGATTCGATCGTCGGTATCCAATACCTAGTTCAATCTCGCTATCGCAAGTATCTTTACTGCTACGTAATGCATCATCCCGTAACCAACTCATTGGTCACATTGCTTGCAAGGCTTATAGTGATGTGCATTACCGAGGGCCCAGAGATACCTCTCCGACAATCGGAGTGACAAAACCTAATCTCAAATACGCCAACTCAACATGTACCTTCGGAGACACCGTAGTACTCCTTTATAATCACCCGATACGCTAGAGTTTCTTAGTACCCAAAGTGTTCCTCCGTAAACGGAGTTGCATAATTCTCATAGTTACGTGAACATGTATAAGTCATGAAGAAAGCAATAGCAATATACTAAACGATCAAGTGCTAGGCTAACGGAATGGGTCATGTCAATCACATCATTCTCCTAATGACGTGATCCCATTAATCAAATGACAACACATGTCTATGGTTAGGAAACATAACCATCTTTGATTAATGAGCTAGTCAAGTAGAGGCATACTAGTGACTATATGTTTGTCTATGTATTCACACATGTATCATGTTTCCGGTTGATACAATTCTAGCATGAATAATAAACATTTATCATGATATGAGGAAATAAATAATAACTTTATTATTGCCTCTAGTGCATATTTCCTTCAGTCTCCCACTTGCACTAGAGTCAATAATCCAGATTACATAGAAATGATTCTAACACCCATGGAGTCTTGGTGCCGATCATGTTTTGCTCGTGAGAGAGGCTTAGTCAACGGGTCTGCAACATTCAGATCCGTATGTATCTTGCAAATCTCTATGTCTCCCACTTGGACTTGGTCCCGAATGGAATTGAAGCATCTCTTGATGTGCTTGGTCCTCTTGTGAAATCTAGATTCCTTTGCCAAGGCAATTGCACCAGTATTGTCACAGAAGATCTTCATTGGTCCCGATTCACTAGGTATGACACCTAGATCGAAATGAACTCCTTCATCCGACTCCTTCATTTGCTGCTCCGGCAGCTATGTACTCCGCTTCACATGTCGATCCCGCCACGACGCTTTGTTTAGAACTGCACCAACTTACAGCTCCACCGCTTAATAAAACACGATCCAGCTTATATTTAGAATCGTCCTGATCGTTGTCAAAGCTTGCATCGACGTAACCATTTACGACTAGCTCTTTGTCACCTCCATATACGAGAAACATATCCTTAGTCCTTTTCGTATTTCAGATGTTCTTGACCGCTGTCCAAATGATCCACTCGATTACTTTGGTACCTTCCCGCCAAGCTTATTGCTACATACGTCAGTCCGTACACAAGATTGCATACATGATAGAGCCTATGGCTGGAGCATAGGGAACATCTTCCATTTTCTCTCTATCTTCTGCTGTGCTCGGGCATTTAGTTTGACTCAACTTCACACCTTGTAGCACGGGCAAGAACCCTTTCTTTGCCTGATCCATTTCGAACTTTTTCAAAATTTTATCAAGGTATGTGCTTTGTGAAAGTCCTATTAAGCGTCTTGATCTATCTCTATAGATTTTGATGCCCAATATGTAAGCAACTTCACCGAGGTCTTTCATTGAAAAACTTTTATTCAAGTATCCTTTTATGCTATCCAGAAATTCTATATCATTTCCAATTAATAATATGTCATCTACATATAATATCAGAAATGCTACAGAGCTCCCACTCACTTTCTTGTAAATACAAAGCTTCTCCAAAAGTCTCAGATAAAACCATATGCTTTGATCACACTATCAAAACATTTATTCCAACTCCGAGATGCTTGCACCAGTCCATAAATGGATCATTTGGAGCTTGCATACTTTGTTAGCTCCTTTTGGATCAATAAAACCTTCCGCTGCATCATATACAACTCTTCTTCCGTAAATCCATTCAAGAATGCAGTTTTGACATCCATTTGCCAAATTTCATAATCATGAAATGCAGCAATAGCTAACATGATTCGGACAGACTTAAGCATCGCCACGGTGAGAAAGTCTCATCGTAGTCAACCCCTTGAACTTGTCAAAACCTTTCGCAACAAGTCGAGCTTTATAGACAGCTACATTACCATCGCGTCACCTTCTTCTTAAAGATCCATTTATTCTCAATGGCTTGTCGATCATCGGGCAAGTCAACCAAAGTCCATACTTTGTTTTAATACATGGATCCCATCTCGATTTCATGGCCTCTAGCCATTTTATGGAATCTGGGCTCATCATCGCCTCATAGTTCATAGGTTCATCATGGTCAAGTAACATGACTTCCGTAATAGGATTACCGCATTCACTGTGCGGATCTTACTCGTAGACCCACGAGGTTCAAGAGAAACTTGATCTCAAGTTTCATGATCAATATCATTAGCTTCCTCACCGATTGGTGTAGTTGTCACAGAACCGGTTCTTGTGATGAACTACTTTCCAATAAGGGAGTAGATACTGCTTATCTCATCAAGTTCTACTTTCCTCCCACTCACTTCTTTCGAGAGAAACTCCTTCTCTAGAAAGGATCCGATTTTAGCAATGAAAATCTTGCCCTCAGATCTGTGATAGAAGGTGTACCCAATAGTCTCTTTTGGGTATCTATGAAGACACATTTCTCCGATTTGGGTTCAAGCTTATCTGGTTGAAGTTTCTTCACATAAGCATCGCAGCCCCAAACTTTAAGAAACGACAACTTTGGTTTCTTGCCAAACCACAGTTCATAAGGCGTCGTCTCAACGGATTTTGATGGTGCCCTATTTAACGTGAATGCGCCGCCTCTAAAGCATAACCCCAAAACGATAGCGGTAAATCAAGAAGAGACATCATAGATCGCACATATCCAAAGAAAGTACGACACGACGCTCGACACACCATTTCGCTGTGGTGTTCCGTGGCGGAGTTGCTAAACTATTCTCGCATTGTTTCAAGTGTAGACCAAACTCAGAACTCAAATATTCTCCTCCACGATCGATCGAGAAACTTTATTTTCTTGTTACGATGATTTTCCACTTCACTCAAATTCTTTGAACTTTTCAAATGTGTCGACTTGTGTTTCATTAAGTAGATATACCCATATCCGCTCAAATCATCTCGTGAAGGTGAGAAAATAACGATACCCCCGCGAGCCTCAACATTCATTGGACCACAAACATCGGTATGTATGATTTACAACAAATCAGTTGCTCGCCCATAGTTTCGAGAACGGCGTTTTAGTCATCTTGCCCATGAGGCACGGTTCGCAAGTACCAAGTGATTCATAATCGTGATTCCAAAAGCCCATCAAGATGGAGTTTCTTCATGCGCTTTACATCGATATGACCTAAACGGCAAGTACACAAATAAGTTGCACTATCGTTATCAACTCAAGCATCTTTTGGTTTCAACACTATGAACATGTGTATCACTACTATCGAGATTCAATAAAATAGACCACTCTTCAAGGGTGCATGACCATAAAAGATATTACTCATATAAATAGAACAACCATTATTCTCTCGATTGAATGAATAACCGCCTCGCATCAAACAAGATCCAGATATAATGTTCATGCTCAACGCCGCACCAAATAACAATTATTTAGGTTTAAAACTAATCCCGATGGTAGATGTAGAGGTAGCGTCGATCGCGATCACATCGACTGGAACCATTTCCCACGCGCGATCGCCACCTCGCCCTTAGCCAATCTTTGCTTAATCCGTAGCCTCTGCTTCGAGTTGCAAATATTAGCAATGTAACCAGATCAAATACCCAAAAGCATGCGAGCATTAGTAAGGTACACATCAATAACATGTATATCACATATACCTTTGTTCACTTTGCCATCCTTCTTATCCACCAAATACTTGGGGCAATTCCGCTTCAAAGGTCCACTGCTTGCAGAGAAGCACTCGGCCTGTGCTTAGGTCTAGACTTGGGTTTCTTCTCTTGAGCAGAACTTGCTTGCCGCTCTTTTTGAAGTTCCCTTCTTCTTCCCTTTGCCCTTCTTCTTGAAATGGGGTTTTGTTAACCATCAACACTTGATGCTCCTTCTGATTTCTACCTCCGCTGCTTTTAGCATTGTAAGAGCTCGGAGTAGTCTTGTTCATCCCTTGCATATTATAGTTCATCACGAAGCTCTTGTAGCTTGGTGGCGTGATTGGAGAATTTCATCAATGACACTATCATCGTGAAGATTAACTCCCAGCTTGAATCAAGTGATTATTATACCTAGACATTTTGAGTATGTGTTCACTGACAGAACTATTCTCCTCCATCTTGCAGCTATAGAACTTATTGGAGACTTCATATCTGTTGAGTATCGTGATTAGTTAGGAAACATAAGATAGACTAGGAATTATTCTGGCTTGTCTTGTACTCCAAGTTGATCATGTACTCCTATATATATGCCCACGAGGCTCAAGCAATACATCAAACTATTCCACCAAACCTCTCTCCCTTCTAACATGGTATCTATCGCAAGTCGATCCTAAACCCTAGCCGCCGCTTCAAGACCCGCCGCCGGGCGGTCGGCCTCCATGAACGCCGCCGGGGCCGCACCGCCAGCATTTTAGAGTTCGTCTCACGCCGTGTTGGCGGGCTGCCCTAGAGAGTCTTTTTTCCAGCCCTTGTTCGGTTTTTTCGCTCTCGCCGGTCGCTTTTGATCGGCGTTTTTTGGTTTTCCGATCTATTCGTGATCGGTTTTGCGCCGCCGCCGCCGATCGATCGCGGCGCTTACTCCGACCCCGCGCGACTAGCCGCCCTCTCCGACCCGGTGGCTACGCTGCCGAGGCGGCCCGTCTGCCAGCCGCCGTCTGCCGGTCCGCCTGTCCGCTTCGCGCGGTCGCTATCGCTTCGCACCGACCGACACACCGCATCGCTGCGACCGGCGGCCTCGCGCCATGCGCCGGTTAATCATACGACGCCGCTACCGTCCGCCATCAATCCATGTCACCCGCCCGCGCTGCTTGCACGCGGCTCGGCGTCTACCTCGCCGCCTCGCCCACGGCGCATCAGCTCGCCGGCCGCCTCAACTCGGGCGCCGCTGTTCGCTGGTCGTTTCGGCCTCGCTGCCGGCGCCGGCGCTGTTTTGGCAGCCCGGTGCCGGTGCCGACGTCTCCACCGCCCATCGCCGCCGCCTCATCCCGGACTCCGCCGCCACCACTCCTCCATCGAAGCGGCGTTCTCGACTCGCTACGCGATCGGGTTGATCACCCGCCGCCGCCGCGATCCACCTCATCTACGCCACGCGACCGACCTCGCCCGTTGGTTACGCTACCGCAGGTCCCGTGAAGATCGCCCCGAGTTCAGCGCGCTCTCCACCGACGAGCATCGGGCCGCCGCCGCGTCGCCGGCCGCAGCGCCGCCGCCACGTGGTTCTCCTCACAGCTGCACCGACCCGCCATCGCGCTGCGCCGCTTCTTCGCCAGAGTGTCGCGCCCGTGGTCCACCGCCGCCTCGAGGCCGCCCGCCTGTGCCGCTCCGTGGCTGCACCGACCGCCGCCGCTGCCGCTTGCCGGACCGAAGCGAAGCGTGGCACGCGGTCCACGCCGCGCCCCGAGGCCGCCCTCGCGTTGCACCGACCGCGAATCGCTGCAGGCCGCTTCGCCGCAGCTGCCGCGCCCGCAGCCCCGCCGCCGCCCGAGGTCTTCCGCCGCCGCCCGACCCGCCGCCGCAGCTGCGCCGCTTCTTCGGGCCGTAGCGCCGCTGCCCGTGGTTCGCGCCGCCGCTACCCTGCCGACTCACGTGGTATGCGCCGCATCGTTTTCCTTGGCGCTGAACGCCACCGTCGCGCGGTTCGCCATTGTCGTGGCTCTTCGCTTACTTCGAGCACCGCCGCCAGATTCCTAACCTAGCCGCTGCCGCCGCCAAAGCCGCCGCCGCTTTTTTTGCCGCCGCCGCAGCTACTTTTTAGAAGCCGACGGGCGCCGCCCACCCCTTCGCTTCGCTCAAAGACCAGCTCATCGCCATTGCCGCCGCTATCTACCCCGACCGCTTATCTACTCCGACAACCGCTGGCGATATTGGTTCAAGGCCGATTGGCGCCACAACCGCTGCCGAGTCCTTCTTCGCTAGCCTCTCCGACTTCTCCGACATGGCGCACAGCTCGCAGGTCCTCGCTCACGCATGCCCGTCTTGGCAACACCGGCGCGTTTTCATCCACGACATGTCCCCGGCCCGCAAGCCCGGTGCGGCGTCGTCAACTTCGCTTCGCCCATCTACGCATGCCCGTGCTGGCAACACCGGTGCGTTTTCGCTTCACGGCGTGTCCTCGGCTTGGTAAACCCGCCGCGACACGCCGTCAACAACATCTCCTTTCCGCGCACCACTACTTCGACACCATCGCGCCATGCTAACTCGGCGCTTTTTGCGCCCGCTGCTCCACGGCGATTTCTCGACACCGCCACCCCGACCGACTTCGACCACGGCATTCTTCAGACGGCTACCTCGACCACGGCTCCACCACCCACGCCTCGCCACATCGACAAACGGCACAAAGGGCTACCGCTTGAGCAACCTCGTTGGTTTCACTCCAGCCATGACTCGCGATGCGCCGATCACACGATCGTGGGGGGTGTCCGCCGGCTTGCTCGATTCTTCTCCGCCTCACCGCTGCGTCGCTACTGCTAGACCGCAGGGGATGTTGAGTATCGTGATTAGTTAGGAAACATAAGATAGACTAGGAATTATTTTGGCTTGTCTTGTACTCCAAGTTGATCATGTACTCCTATATATATGCCCACGAGGCTCAAGCAATACATCAAACTATTCCACCAAACCTCTCTCCCTTCTAACAATATCTATCAATCCGGGCATTTGCTTGAAATATTAATTTCAACTCCTGAAACATCTCATATACCCATGACGCTCAAAACGCCGTTGAAGACCCGGTTCTAAGCAGAAGCATGGCACATCGAACTATCGAGTAGTCATCGCTTTGCTCGCCAGACGCTCTAACGCCGCCGCTTGCATCAAGCAGCAGTTCGCACCCAGCGGTGCTTCCAGATGTAACTTTTCCGTGCAAGAATGAGGATAATCACGTTACGGACCCAATCCGTAATTGCTACCATCATCTTTCAACTTTGCTTTCAAGGAACGCATTAAAATTCAACGGAACGACAAAGATGAGCCATCTATCTACAAACAAACATAGACAAGCAAAATACTATCGTACTAAGTTCATGATAAATTTAAGTTCAATTAATCATATTACTTAAGAACTCCCACTTAGACGTACATATCTCTAGTCATCTAAGTGATTACGTGATCCAAATCAACTAAACCATGTCCCATCATCACGTGAGATGGAGTAGTTTCAATGGTGAACATCACTATGTTGATCATATTCATTATATGATTCACGCTCGACCTTTCGGTCTCCGTGTTCCGAGGCCATATCTCAGATATGATAGGCTCGCCAAGTATGACTCGAGTATTCCGCTGTGCAACTATTTTGCACCCGCTGTATTTGAACGAGAGCCTATCACACCCGATCATCACGTGGTGTCTCAAAGACGAAGAACTTTCACAACGGTGCATACTCGTGGAGAACACTTCTTGATTATTAGTGAGAGATCATCTTAAAATGCTACCGCCAATCAAAGCAAGATAAGATGCGTAAAGGATAAACATCACATGCAATCAATATAAGTGATATGATATGGCCATCATCATCTTGTGCTTGTGATTCCATCTTCAAGCACCGCCATGATCACCATCATCACCGGGCGCGACACCTTGATCTCCATCGTAGCATCGTTGTCGCTACGCCATGTATTGCTTCTATGACTATCGCTACCGCTTAGTGATAAAGTAAAGCAATTACTGTATGCTTGCATTTCATACAATAAAGCGACAACCATATGGCTCTCGCGAGTTGCCGATAACTTCGTTACAAAACATAATCATCTCATACAATAAAATATAGCATCACATCTTGACCATATCACATCACAACATGCCCCGCAAAAACAAGTTAGACGCCCTCTACTTTGTTGTTGCAAATTTTACGTGGCTATTTGAAGGTATAAGTGTTCTCCACGGTATGCACCGTTGCGAAAGTTCCGTCTTTGAACCCACGTGATGATCGGTGTGATAGGCTCGTTCAAATACAACGGTGCAAAACAGTTGCACGCGGAATACTCGAGTTAAACTGTGAGCCTAGCATATACATATATGCGCGGACAACGAGACGAAGGTTAGGGCGTGATCATATAGTAGATATGATCAACATAGTGATGTTCACCTTTGAAAACTACTCCGACTCTCACGTGATGATGGGACATGGTTTAGTTGATTTGGATCGCGTGGTCACTTAGATGATTAGGGATGTCTATCTAAGTGGAGTTCTTAAGTAATATGATTAATTGAACTTTAATTTATCATGAACTTAGTCTGATAGTATTTTACAAATTATGTTTGTAAATCAATAGCTCGTTCCTTGCTTTCATATGTTTATTTTGATATGTTCCTAGAAAGCGTGTTGAAGATGTTAGTAGCAATGATGTGATTGGATCCGTGATCGAGGATTATCCTCATTCTTGCCGAAGAATTATGTCCTGATGCACCGCTAGGTAGCAGACCTATTGCGGGAAGCGGTCGAGGCGTTATGAACATTTGGCTAGCTCAATATGATGACTACTTGATAGTTTAGTGCTCCATATGACTTAGAATCGGGACTTCAAAGGCGTTTTGAGCGTCATGGGCCATATGAGATGTTCCAGGAGTTGAAGTTAATATTTCAAGCAAATACCGAGTTGAGAGATATGAAGTCTCCACAAGTTCTATAGCTAAAGATGGAGGAGAATTGCTCAACTAGTGAGCATGCTCGGTTAATACTGGGTACTACAATAGCTTGAATCAAGTGGGAGTTAATCTTCGGATAAGATAGTGATTGTGAGTTCTCTAGTCACTATCACTTAGTTAATAGAACGAGATGAACTATATTATGCAAGGGATGGCGAAAGCGATTCAGGAGCTCTTCGTGATTGAAATCCACGAAGGTAGAAATCAAGAAAGAGCATCAAGTGTTGATGATTGACAAGACCACTAGTTTCAAGAAAAGGACAAAGGAAAGAAAGGAACTTTAAGTAGAATGGCAAGCAAGTTGTCGCTCGTGAAAGAAGCCCAAAGCTGGACCAAAGCACTGAAACTAAGTGCTTCTCTTGCAAAAAAGAAATGGTCCTTTGAGCGAAATGCCACAGAATATTTGGTGGATAAGAAGGATGGCAAAGTGAACAAGGTATATTTGATATACATGTTATTTATCGTGCCTTACTAGTGTTTATAGTAGCCCCAGTATTTGATACTTGTTCGGTTGCTAAGATTAGTAACTTCGAAGCGAGTTATAGAATAAGCAGAGACTAGTTGAAGGGAAGTGATGATGATGAGTGTTGGAAGTAGTTCCAAGATTGATATGATCATCATCACACACTATACTTTCGGATTAGTGTTAAACCTAAATAAATGTTATTTGGCGTTCGTTGAGCATGAATATGATTTTATTATGTTTATTGCAATCTGATTTATTCATTTAAAAATCAGAGAATAATTGTTGTTCTCTTTACATGAATAAAACCTTCAATGGTCATACACCCAATGAAAATAGTTTGTTGGATCTCGATCATAGTGATACATATTCATAATATTGATGCCAAAAGATGCAAAGTTAATAATGATAGTGCAACTTATTTGTGCTTATGCGTTTGGGTCATATCGGTGTAAAGCGCATGAAGAAACTCCATGAAGATGGATTTTGAATCACTTGGTTAGGAATCATTTGATGCTTACGAACCATGCCTTTTGAGCAAGATGACTAAAACTCCGTTCTCGAGAACAATGGAGCGAGCTCTTGACTTATTGGAAATAATACATACGATGTATGCGGACCAATGAGTATTAAGGCTTGTGGGTATTGTTATTCGACCTTCACAAATGATTTGGCGAGATATGGGTATATCGACTTGATGAAACATAAGTAAAAGCAGTTGAAAAGTTCAAAAATTTGAGTGAAGTGGAAAATCATCGTAACAAGAAAATAAAGTTTCTGATCGATCGTGGAGATGAATATTTGAGTTACAAGTTTGGCCTTCACTAGAATAATATGGAATAGTTTCACAAACTCATGCCACCAGAACACCACAATATATGGTTGTGTCAAGCGTCATAACCGCACTTTATTTGATAATGCGATCAATGATGTTCTTACCAATTTACCAATATTGTTTTGGGGTTATGCATTAAGATAGCTGCATTCACGTTAAAATAGGGCACCATCAAAATTCGTTGAGGCAGCCTTATGGTGTGGTTTGGCAAGAAACCAAAGTTGTCGTTTCTTAAAGTTTGGGGTTGTGATGCTTATGTGAAGAAACTTCAACCGGATAAGCTCGAACCCAAATCGAATGTGTCTTCATAGGATACCCAAAGAGACTATTGGTACACCTTCTATCCACAGATCAGGGCAAGATTTTGTTGCTAAATTCGGATCCTTTCTAGAGAAGGAGTTTCTCGAAAAGAAGTGAGTGGGAGGAAAGTAGAACTTGATGAGGTAACTATACCTCCCTTATTGGAAAGTAGTTCATCACAAGAACCGGTTCTGAAACTACACCAATCAGTGAGAAGCTAATGATATTGATCATGAAACTTGGATCAAGTTACTACCGAACCTCGTGGGTCTACAGAGTAAGATCACTTTGAGTGAAATGCAGTAATCCTATTACGGAAGTCATGTTACTTGACCATGGCGAACCTATGAACTATGAGAGCGATGATGAGCCCAAATTCCATAAAATGGCTTGAAGCCATGAAATCTAAGATGGGATCCATGTATGAAAACAAAGTATGGACTTTGGTTGACTTGCCGATGATCGGCAAGCCATCGAGAATGAATGGATCTTCAAGAAGAAGAAGGCGGCGATGGTAGCGTAATTGTCTACAAAGTTCGACTTGTTGCGAAAGGTTTTGACAAGTTCAAGGGTTGACTATGATGAGACTTTCACCCGTGGCGATGATTAAGTCTGTCCGAATCATGTTAGCAATTGCCGCATTTATGATTATGAAATATGGCAAATGGATGTCAAAGCTGCATTCTGAATGGATTTCTAGAAGAAGAGTTGTATATGATGCAACCAGAAGGTTTTGTCGATCCAAAAGTTACTAACAAAGTGTGTGTCGGGACCAGTTTTCCAATAAAACATTTATTGAGAAACCGTCCTTTATATAAGACCGGTATAGAAGAATCCTCCTTACTGGTAGACAAATCCTTGATACAGAAATCCAGAAGTACTAAATATTATACAAGGTTGAGCTGAGGCTGCTCATCAATTTATTACAAACACGTAATATTATACATAAAGGTGGATATGACACAAGGGTATGGTGGCATAACTCTTGACTTCATAATAAAAGTGGTGGTGGATATGTCACAGTGAAGTGGGTGACATGACTCCTAAATCTTCTGACTCATCGGCGCCCGAGTGAGCTTGATGATTTTATTCGGGTGGCGAGCGTTATGATCTAGCTGACCAATTCCGGATCGCCGGTGATTTGGGACTCCTCTAGGCGTCGGACTGCTGCTCGTACTCTTTGTCCATAAGATCGCCTTCGTCAACATCTGGCCAAATCAACAAGCCAGGTGAGTACTTTGAATGTACTCGCAAGACAGTTTGGACATAAGATATAACAAATGCAAACATGATGCACATGAGCAGATTAGTAATGCACACTCAGATAATAAATTTGCAGGGCATGTAAAATAAAAAGGAAGTCATGCGGTAGTCCTCCCGAAATCCCAATAAAATAGTTGAAGACCGATCAAGTGTAAAGCGGCGCCTCGAAGGTAAAATTAAATTAACATCCGCAGGTTAGGTCAGCGACACCACATAAAGGGCTTATATTGAAATGTAAATGACGGTCGTGCCCGCGATTCGGATCTTAGCGACATCTCGAAAAGGGCTTATAATGAAAGTAAATAACATGGATGCCACGTCGGACGTCGGCGACATCACATAAAGGGCTTATATCACAAGTAAATAACAAGAATGCCACGCGATCGGACGATAGGCGACATCACATAAAGGTCTTATATCAAAAGTAAATAACAAGAGTGCCACCCACGGTGGAATCGACATCACATAAAGGGCTTATATCAAAGTAAATAACAAGAGTGCCATAGTCGGACGTCTAAGCGACATCACACAAAGGGCTTATATTTCACCATTCAAATTCAAGTAGCTCATAAATTTAAATCATCCCAAAGGAATACTCAATACATAATAATAAGCTGGTTAGTCCATCCACAGGAAATATCATTCAACGGGTTTAACACTCATGTTTATTCACGGAGATTGTCCTTGGAGGCACTTTGAGCCAGACGTTGAGAAGCCCGACACTATCTAGCGTTGACTTGTTGATCCGGGTCCTTGACCATGGACACGTTACTCATTGGGTTTGACTACTGCGAGAGCTTGTACTCTTTAGCCACGATAGCGGGTTTGGTAGTCACAAAGGACTAGTTCCGTTTACGGTATTTTAGAAAGCGCATCTAACGATACACACCATTCCACATCCTTGGCAGGAATCACCCTAAGCGGCGTTCAAGAAAAACTTTAAGGCGGGAGGCCACACCTCGAGTAGCATGGGATCAAATTTATATCGGCACTCTAAGGGTGCCCCCTCTTGGTCCCAACCGGAAACACCCATGCCTGACGGATGGCGGGCTTTAATCTAGGGCCATGGAACCCTCATGACCCTCTATTTGGTGTGTCACGAGAAAGAGGTTTGCAATGACTAGACCGCATTCTTCAGAAGACATGTGGCGACCGAAAAAAGGACTGGAACATGATTTGATCCACGTTAAAACTGGAGTTAAACGGTTGGCTTAAGACTAGCATGCTTCAACAATACCAGCTTGCAACCTATCATGCCACCACATGATCAGGTTATCTCACCATCATATAAACTCATCAAATTTTGAAGCTCACTCGTAGCTTGCTTTGCATGCAATATAACATTCACTAATGCTTATGTGAACATGCCATAGGAAAACTACTCAAGTAAACATGCAAGACACTCATCATATCAAAGGTTCAAACATGCTTGCCTGGTTCGGAGTAGTCGGATTCTAGCTCGGTGAAGTTTGCGGTTCCGTCACCTCCGTCGGTATCTACGTTATAAAAAAAATCGGATACTAACGTAAATACCGTGCGTGTATAAAAGTTGTTCCAAATAATTTTCAAATAAATATGATAAAAAACTAGATAGAAAAATAAAGATGATAGAAAAAGAATCAACTAAAATCATCTTTTGTTTAAAAGTTATAAGGGTTTTAGTCCGAGGACTAATCGTGATGAAACGAAACTTTCCGAGGGCTAGTTTAAAAAAAAGGCGAAAATGTTTGTTAAAAGCATATTTTGCCCAAAGGCGCTTTCAGAAATGTTTTGAAAAAAAATAAAAAAGCTGCGAGGGGTCCCACCCGTCAGGTTTAAAAAAACAAGTCCTTGGCGCCCGAGGCTTGCGGTGGTCGCCGCGTCGATCCTGGCGGGGAAGCGGAGGGTACCTATGGACTCACTATGCTCTCCGCATCTGTGGGTGGTGGAGTTGGTCGTCGGCAGGCACCACGTCGTGGCCTCCTTCTGGCGGACGGTGGTTTGGGGTGATGGATCTCGCCGAGAGGCTGCGCGTCAAATCGGGACTCGGGTGAGAGAGAGGGTGCACTAGGAGGTTCTTGACAAGGCTTGGGAGGCGGGGTGCCCTCCCGGAGAATCGTCTTGGGAAAGCGGATCAAGCGCGGTCGGGAAAGACCTCCTCGAGGTCCTCCTAGTGGTTAGGCGTGGTTACGGTGAGGTGGAGGGGTGGTGCTTGGTGAGCCGAGCTCGGGGTTGCTATTATAGCCGGCCGAGGCGGTTGCGAAGCAGGATAACTCCGGCGAGTGATATTCGGGAAGGCGTGGTCGTCTTTGGAGGTTTAGGTGATTGCACATCATCATGTTGGTCCTTGGTTCCGTTCGAGGGCTAAACTTGGCATGACTTGGGTGATACTCCAAGTTCTCGTGAGCAGTACCATGAGGCACGTGTGACGAGCTGCGCCTCTCGAGCCGCAACAGCAGCTCTGCAGCCATGCAGGGGAAGGGCAGCCACCGTTGGCTACGAGTGGTGTGGGCGGTCTTTGGGCAGGCGCCGTATGGGCACAGTCCTATTTGGCCCGCCTGGCGATTCTTCCACCTTGGAAGGCACCCGAGCGATTGGCGAGACACGTGAGCCAGGTGTAGGCCATGCATCTAGGGGTTTATTTGGGACCAAAACTCAAAAGGGAATCCAGGTAGTTCATAAGTCACCAGGTCCAAAATAAAATGACAGAAATTATTTGAGGATAAAATAAATAGAATAAAAAAATCTAAAATGGGTTGAAACTTGGAGTTGGATATTTGACTTGAGCCAAAGTGGAGGTGGGTTTTGGAAGAAATATCCTACATAGGTCATGGCAAGAGAAATCTTTAAATGGGAAAGAATAAATCCATAATCCATAGGATTTCTTTTTAATAGAAAGAATTGTAAAAACTTTCCAAGATTATTTGTGTTGAGCCAACACAAGATGAAAAACCCTCAAGACCCAAAAATCATTATTGAGGAGGACTCATAAAATATTTGTCAAAAAAAGTATGAGAAGGAGAGTCCCTCTTTTAGAAAAATTCAAATAACCTCCCTTAAATCAAATAAATGATTTAATAAAAGTCAAACCAATTTTTTTGGAGTGTTACAACACCTACCCCCTTAGGAAAAATCTCATCCCGAGATTTCAGTGATCATGCAAATAGGTGTGGGTATAGAAAATCCTCTCTTTCCCATGTTGCTTCATCCTCGGTGTGATTACTTCAGAACCTTGAAAAAACTTTATTGTTTTCAGCGGGTCCTCCTTTGAGACTCCTCAATATTTTTATTGGATGTTCCCATGGAAATGGTCGATTGCACGTCAATGCTCTCATGAGACACGTGCTTCTCTGGGTTGCTCACATTTCCTCAATTGTGAGATGTGGAACACGTCATTAGACGTCGACAAATCTTTGGGTAGGTCTAGCTGGTAGGCTACTGTGCCTCTTCGTGCAGTCACATAGAAGGGTCCAATAAACCGTGGAGCTAGCTTTCCTTTAACTTTGAATCGTTGCGAGGCCCCTCATAGGAGATACTCGTAGGTACACATATTCACCGGGTTCAAAAGACTTCACGATGTTTTGATGATGTAATAACTTTTTATCGGCTCTGGGCTGTCTTGAGTCGATCCTTGATTAGTTTAACTTTCTCCCGGCTTCCTTGAGCATGTCAAGGCGAAGATCGTCTGTCTCTTGTTTCGACCAATTCAATGGGGAGCGACATCTTCGTCCGTACAAGGCTTCAAAAGGTGCCATTTGCGGTGGCTTAGTAGCTTGTTGTTGTATCGAACTCGGCATATGGCAAGCTTTCTTCCCAAGCGGTTCCATAGGTGAGAACACATGCTCTTTGTTGGGAATGTAGTAATTTCAAAAAATTCCTTTACATAAGATCATGGTGATGGCCTGACAACGAGAGGAGAGTGGTGTCCACGTACCCTCGTGAACCGTGTAGAAGCATTAACTGCAGCGGTTGATGTAGTCATCGTCTTCACGATCCGACCGATCAAGCACCGAACATACGGCACCTCGAGTTCAGCACGTTCATTTCGATGGCGATCTTGAGCTCCGATCGATAAAACTCGGGAGATGAGTTACATCGACGCCATGGCGTGGTAGCGATGATGATGTTCTACGGCGAGGCTTCGCCTAAACTCAGCGAAGATATGACGAGGTGGAATATGGTGGAAGGGCACCGCTGCAGCTGAAATCCGTAGATCAACTTGTGTGTAGGGTGCCCCTTCCCCGTATATAAGAGCCGAGAGGCGGCCGGCCAGGAGGCAGCGCCAGAGTCCTACTCCCACGGTGTAGACTCCTTCTTTCCTAGTTGGAGTAGGAGAAGGGGAAGGAGGAAGAGGGGGAAGGAAAGGCCTCCCTTCCCTTGTCCTATTCGGACTAGGAAGGGGAGGCGCGCGGCCCCTCCCTCCTTCCTCTTCTCCTCGAAGGCCCATATGGTAATAACCCCGAAGTTCCGGTAACCTCCGGGCGATTCCGATGTCCAAATATAGGCTTCAATATATCGATCATTATGTCTCGACCATTTGAGACTCCTCGTCATGTCTGTGATCATCCGGTACTCGGACAAACTTTACATCAAAACTTATAAACTCATAATAAAGCTGTCATTTATAACGTAAAGCGTGCGGACCCTACGGGTTCGAGTAAGTATGAACATGACCTAGAACTATTTTGGTCAATAACCAATAGCGGAACACGGATGCCCATATTGGTTCCTACATATTCTCTGATCTTTATCGGTCAAACCGCATAACAACATCGTTGTTCCTTTATCACGGTATGTTAGTTGCGAGATTCGATCGTCGGTATCAATACCTAGTTCAATCTCGTTACGGCAAGTATCTTTACCGTTACGTAATGCATCATCACGTAACCAACTCATTGGTCACATTGCGCAAGGCTTATAGTGATGTGCATTACGAGGCCGAAGATACCTCTCAGGCAATCGGGTGACAAAACCTAATCTCGAA
The DNA here is from genome assembly GCA_021437245.1 of Aegilops speltoides. Classification (NCBI taxonomy): domain Eukaryota; kingdom Viridiplantae; phylum Streptophyta; class Magnoliopsida; order Poales; family Poaceae; genus Aegilops; species Aegilops speltoides. The sequence goes on from CM038143.1 coordinate 380,447,569, forward strand.
ATCGCCAACTCAACATGTACCTTCGGAGACACCTGTAGTACTCCTTTATAATCACCCGATTCGTTGTGAGTTTCTTAGTACCCAAAGTGTTCCTCCGTGGCAGGAGTTGCATAATTCTCATAGTTACGGGAACATGTATAAGTCATGAAAAAGCAATAGCAATATACTAAGCGATCAAGTGCTAGGCTAACGGAATGGGTCATATCAATCACATCATTCTCCTAATGGCGTGATCCCATTAATCAAATGACAACACATGTCTATGGTTAGGAAACATAACCATCTTTGATTAATGAGCTAGTCAAGTAGAGGCATACTAGTGACTATATGTTTGTCTATGTATTCACACATGTATCATGTTTCGGTTGATACAATTCTAGCATGAATAATAAACATTTATCATGATATGAAATAAATAATAACTTTATTATTGCCTCTAGTGCATATTTCCTTGATCTCCCACTTGCACTAAAGTCATAATCCAGTTACATAGAAATGATTCTAACACCCATGGAGTCTTGGTGCCGATCATGTTTTGCTCGTGAGAGAGGCTTAGTCAGCAGTGCGCAACATTCAGATCCGTGTATATCTTGCAAATCTCTATGTCTCCCACTTGGACTTGGTCCGAATGGAATTGAAGCATCTCTTGATGTGCTTGGTCCTCTTATGAAATCTAGATTCCTTTGCCAAAGCAATTGCACGTATTATCACAGAAGATCTTCATTGGTCGATTCACTAGGTATGACACCTAGATCGAAAATGAACTCCTTCATCAGACTCCTTCATTTCTGCTTCCGAGCGTATGTACTCCGCTTCACATGTCGATCCCATACGGCGCTTTGTTTAGAACTGCAACTTACGGCTCCACCGTTTAATAAAAACACGTATCCGGTTTGCGATTTAGAATGGGATCGATCATCAAAGCTTACATCGGCGTAACCATTCACGATTAGCTCTTTGTCACCTCCATATCTGAGAAACATATCCTTAGTCCTTTTCGGTATTCGGGATGTTCTTGACCGTTGTCGATGATCCTCTGGATTACTTTGGTACCTTCACCAAGCTTATTGCTAAGCATCGTGGTCGGTACCTGACATTGCATACATGATAGAGCCTATGGCTGGAGCATAGGGAACATCTTCCATTTTCTCTCTATCTTCTGCTGTGCTCGGGCATTTAGTTTGACTCAACTTCACACCTTGTATGACAGGCAAGAACCCTTTCTTTGCTGATCCATTTCGACTTTTCAAAATTTTATCAAGGTATGTGCTTTGAAAGTCCTATTAAGCGTCTTGATCTATCTCTATAGATTTTGATGCCCAATATGTAACAACTTCACGAGGTCTTTCATTGAAAACTTTTATTCAAGTATCCTTTTATGCTATCGAGAAATTCTATATCATTTCCAATTAATAATATGTCATCTACATATAATATCGAAAATGCTCTGAGCTCCCACTCACTTTCTTGTAAATGAGGCTTCTCCAAAAGTGCATATAAAACCATATCTTTGATCACTATCAAAACATTTATTCCAACTCGAGATGCTTGCACGTCCATAAATGGATCATGGAGCTTGCATACTTTATTAGCTCCTTTTGGATCAATAAAACCTTACAGCTGCATCATATAACTCTTCTTCAAATCCATTCAAGAATGCAGGTTTTGACATCCATTTGCCAAATTTCATAATCATGAAATGCAGCAATAGCTAACATGATTCAGACGGACTTAAGCATCGCTACTGGTGAAAGTCTCATCGTAGTCAACCCAACTTGTCAAAAACCTTTCGCAACAAGTCGAGGCTTTATAGTGATTACATTACCATCGGTGTCTTCTTCTTCTTAAAGATCCATTTATTCTCAATGGCTTGTCGATCATCGGGCAAGTCAACAAAGTCCATACTTTGTTTTAACATGGATCCCATCTCGATTTCATGGCCTCTAGCCATTTTGCGAATCTGGGCTCATCATCGCTTCCTCATAGTTCATAGGTTCATCATGGTCAAGTAACATGACTTCGAGAATAGGATTACCGTACCACTCTGGTGGATCTTACTCTAGTAGACCTCACGAGGTTCGATAGAAACTTGATCTGAAGTTTCATGATCAATATCATTAGCTTCCTCCTCGATTGGTGTAGTTATCACGAGGAACGGGTTCTTGTGATGAACTACTTTCCAATAAGGGAGTAGATAAATTATCTCATCAAGTTCTACTTTCCTCCCACTCACTTCTTTGAGAAAACTCCTTCTCTAGAAAGGATCCGATTTAACAATGAAAATCTTGCCCTCGGATCTGTGATAGAAGGTGTACCCAATAGTCTCTTTTGGGTATCTATGAAGACACATTTCTCGATTTGGGTTCAAGCTTATCGGTTGAAGTTTCTTCACATAAGCATCGCAGCCCCAAACTTTAAGAAAGCGACAACTTTGGTTTCTTGCCAAACCACGATTCATAAGGCGTCGTCTCAGCGGTTTTGATGGTGCCCTATTTAGCGTGAATCGTAGTCTCTAAACATAACCCCAAAGCGATAGCGGTAAATCGGTAAGAGACATCATAGATCGCACATATCCGATGAAAAATGCGATTCTGACGTTCGGACACCATTTCGTTGTGGTGTTCGGGTGGCGTGAGTTCGAAACAATTCGCATTGTTTCAAGTGTAGACCAAACTCGTAACTCAAATATTCTCCTCCACGATCGAGATCGTAGAAACTTTATTTTCTTATTACGATGATTTTCCACTTCACTCTGAAATTCTTTGAACTTTTCAAATGTGTCGACTTGTGTTTCATTAAGTAGATATACCCATATGCTCAAATCATCTGTGAAGGTGAGAAAATAACGATACCATTGCGAGCCTCAACATTCATTGGACCACAAACATCGGTATGTATGATTTACAACAAATCGGTTTTCGCTCCATAGTTTGGAGCGGCGTTTTAGTCATCTTGCCCATGAGGCACGGTTCATAAGTACCAAGTGATTCATAATCGGTGATTCAAAAGCCCATCGATATGGAGTTTCTTCATCGCTTTACACGATATGACCTAAGCGGCGGTGCCACAAATAAGTTGCACTATCGTTATCAACTCGCATCTTTGGTTTCAACACTATGAACATGTGTATCACTACTATCGATTCAATAAAAATAGACCACTCTTCAAGGGTGCATGACCATAAAAGATATTACTCATATAAATAGAACAACCATTATTCTACGATTTAAATGAATAACCGTCTCGCATCAAACAAGATCCGGATATAATGTTCATGCTCCAGCGGCACCAAATAACAATTATTTAGGTTTAAAACTAATCCCGATGGTAGATGTAGAGGTAGCGTGCGACCGCGATCACATCGACTCTGAACCATTTCCGCAGCGCGTCACCCTCGTCCTTAGCCAATCTTTGCTTGTCCGTAGCCCATTTGAGTTGCAAATATTATAGCGAGAACCGATATCAAATACCCAGTGCTCTGCGAGCATTAGTAAGGTACACATCAATAACATATATCACATATACCTTTGTTCACTTTGCCATCCTTCTTATCCACCAAATACTTGGGGCGATTCCGCTTCCGATGTCGATGCCTTGCATTAGAAGCACTCAGATTTCAGCTTAGGTCTAGACTTGGGTTTCTTCTCTTGGCGACAACTTGCTTGCCGTTCTTTTGAAGTTCCCCTTCTTCTTCCCTTTGCCCTTCTTCTTGAAATGGGGTTTTGTTAACCATCAACATGATGCTCCTTCTTGATTTCTACCTCCGGACTTTTAGCATTGCGAGAGAGCGGGGAGTAGTCTTGTTCATCCCTTGCATATTATAGTTCATCACGAAGCTCTTGTAGCTTGGTGGCGTGATTGGAGGTTACATCAATGACACTATCATCGGAAGATTAACTCCAGTTGAATCAAGTGATTATTATACCTAACATTTTGAGTATGTGTTCCTTGTGAACTATTCTCCTCCATCTTGCAGCTATAGAACTTATTGGAGACTTCATATCATTAGTATCGTGATTAGTTAGAAACATAAGATAGACTAGGAATTATTCGGCTTGTCTTGTACTCCAGTTGATCATGTACTCTATATATATGCCCGAGGCTCAAGCAATACATCAACTATTCACAAACCTCTCCCTTCTAACATGGTATCTATGTAGAAGTCGATCCTAAACCCTAACCTGCCCGCTTCACTTTGCCCTTGGTGATGGCCTCCATAAACGCCGAGGGCATACTCCCGTACTTAGGTTCGTCGCGGCCGTGTTGGCGGCTGCCCTAGAGTCTTTTCGAGCCCTCCGGGTTTTCGCTCTCTGCGATCGTTTTTGATCGGCGTTTTCCTTTGGTTTCGATCTATTATTGATCGGTTTGCGTCACTGCCTTGCCGCCGTCGATCCCGTCGCCTCTACTCCGACCCGCGACTAATGACCTCTCCTCCGACCGTGTGCCCAGCTGGCGGCCCGTGAGCCAGCCGCCGTCCAGCAGCGTCGGTCCGCCCGTCGCCTGCGCCGTCGTCATCGCCCTGCACCGGCAGGACACACCTGCATCGCCGCTGACAGCGGCCTCGCGCCATCGTCGGCCAATCATAACCGGCCTTCGCGCCGATCCCATCAATCCATGTCACCGCCTCCGCCCGCGTTTACAGCCCGGCTCGTGATCTACCTCGCGGCCTCGTCCACGGCTGCATCGAGGCTCGTCGGCCGCCTCAACTCGGCGCGCTGCTCCGTTGTCGTTGGGCCTCGCGCCGGCGTCGCGCTATTTAGCGGGTCTGCGGTGCGCGTCTCGGCCGTCCGCCGTCCGGCCTCATCCGGACTCGCCGCCACCTCCTCCATCGGCGGCGTCCCGGCCTCAGCGTCGGGTTGATCACCCGCCGCCGCGCGATCCACCTCATCTCTGCTGACAAGCACAACCCGTTAGTTCGCGGCGCCGAGTCCGTGAAGATCGTCCCGAGTTCAGCGCGCCTCTCCACCCGATCGAGCATCGGGCTGCGGCTAACGCCGCGTCAGACGCAGCGGCCGCCGCCACGTGGTTCTCCTCACAGCTACACCGACCAGCGTCCTGCTCGTCGCCCCGCCGGGCCGTAGTGTCGCGACCCGTGGTCCGCCCGCTCACGAGGCCGTCCGCTCGAGCCGTCTCGTGGCTGCACCGACCTGTCGCCGCTGCGTCGCCGTCGGACCGTAGCGGCGTGTACCGCGGTCCGCGCCAAATCGAGCCGTCCCAGTTGCACCGACTTCGCGAACCGCCGTTCATCGCCGCCAGACGCGGCGTCGCGGCCGATCCCGCGCCGCCCGAGTCTTCGCCGTCGCCCGCCCTTTGCCGCGGTGCGTCGCCCACCGGGCGTAGCGCGGCCGTGGTCTCTCGCCGTCACCTTGTCGACCTCCGTGGTATCGCCGCACCGTCTTCCTTAGCGGCAGGAAGCACCGTCACGCGGTCTTAAATCCGCATGTCGGGGCTCTTCGCCTGCCGAGCACCGCCGCGCGCTCTAACCTAACGCGTCGCCCCCGTCGAACGCCCGCCGCCGCTCTTCTTTAGCGCCGCCGCGGCTACCTTTAACCGCCGCCAGCAGCGCCGTCCTGCCGTCTTCGTCCGGCACCAGCTCGCCGCGGCGTCGCCGTCATCTACCCGACCGCTTCATCTACTCCGACAACCTGGCGACATTGGCCCCGCCCGATTAGCGCCACAACCGTCGTCGAGTCCTTCTCGCTAGCCTCTCCGACTTCTCGACATGGCGTACATCGTGCAGGTCCCTCGTCTCGCATGCCGGTCTTGGCAACACCGATCGCGCCTTCATCGGACATGTCCCGGGCACAGCAAGCCTGGTGCGGTAACCGTCAACCGTCGCCGTCCATCTCGCATGCCGGTCTGCCTTTGGTGCGTGCGCCGTCTCTGATGTGTCCCGGGCTTGCAAACCGCGCGACACGTCGTCGACACATCTCCTTCCGTGCACCACTACGCCCGACACCCTGCGCCCATGCTAACTCAGCGCCCCCTTAGCAGCGGCTCCACGCGACTTCCTCGACACGGCTACGACTCGACCGACCACGGCATTCTTAGCGGCTACCTCGACCACGGCTCCACCACCCGCTCTCGGCTACATCGACAAAGCGGCACAAGGGCTACCGCCTGCTTGGCAACCTCGTTGGTTTCCACTCCAGCCATGACTCGCGATCGTCGGCCATTCTGTTGTGGGGGGTGTCCGTCGGCTTACCAGTTCTTCTCGATCTCACCGTCTGCGTCGCTACGTTGTATTGCGGGGATATTGAGTATCGTGATTAGTTAGGAAACATAAGATAGACTAGGAATTATTTTGGCTTGTCTTGTACTCCAAGTTGATCATGTACTCCTATATATATACGAGGCTCAAGCAATACATCAAACTATTCACCAAACCTCTCTCCCTTCTAACAATATCTATCAATCGGGCATTTGCTTGAAATATTAATTTCAACTCTGAAACATCTATACTCCAGCAGCGTTCAAGCGTCGTTGAAGACCAGTTCTAAGCCGTAAAACATAGCTGCTGAACTATCAGTAGTCATCAGCTTTGCTCTGCGGGCGTTCTTAACGTCGTCAGTTGCATCGGCGGCAGGCACGGCACCAGCGGTGCTTCGAGATGTAACTTTTACGTAATGCGACAATGGGATAATCATCAGATTCGGACCCGGTCGTGTAATTGCTACCATCATCTCCTTTGCTTTCTCAAGGAGCATTAAAATTCAACGACGCGCAGAGCCATCTATCTACAAACAAACATAGACAAGCAAAATACTATCGGTACTAAGTTCATGATAAATTTAAGTTCAATTAATCATATTACTTAAGAACTCCCACTTAGACGGACATCTCTCTAGTCATCTAAGTGATTACGTGATCAAATCAACTAAACCATGTCCGATCATCACGTGAGATGGAGTAGTTTCAATGGTGAACATCACTATGTTGATCATATCTACTATATGATTCACGTTCGACCTTCGGTCTCCGTGTTCCGAGGCCATATCGTATATGATAGGCTCGTCAAGTATGACTAGTATTCGGCGTGCAACTATTTTGCACGTTGTATTTGAGCGTAGAGCCTATCACACCCGATCATCACGTGGTGTCTCAAAACGAAGAACTTTCCTGGCGGTGCATACTCGGGGAACACTTCTTGATTATTAGTGAGAGATCATCTTAAAATGCTACCGTCATCAAAGCAAGATAAGATGCGTAAAGGATAAACATCACATGCAATCAATATAAGTGATATGATATTCATCATGTCAATCTCATCTTGTGACTTACCGTCATGATCACCATCATCACCGGCGACACCTTGATCTCCATCGTAGCATCGTTGTCGTTCGCCATGTATTGCTTCTATGACTTCTCGCTACAGCAGTGATAAAGTAAAAGCAATTACAGGCGTTGCATACAATAAGCGACAACCATATGGCTCCTGGAGTTGCCGATAACCGGTTACAAAACATAATCATCTCATACAATAAAATATATCACATCTTGACCATATCACATCACAACATACCGCAAAAACAAGTTAGGCGTCCTCTACTTTGTTGTTGCAAATTTTCGACCATTTGGACTCCTCGTCATGTCTGTGATCACATCCGTACTCCGGACAAACTTGTACATCAAAACTTATAAACTCATAATAAAACTTCATTTAATTGGCGTCGGACCCTACGGGTTGAAAATATTAAATGACCTAGAACTATTTTGGTCAATAACCAATAGCGGAACCGGATGCCCATATTGGTTCCTACATATTCTGAAGATCTTTATCGGTCAAACCGCATAACAACATCGTTGTTCCTTTATCGGTATGTTAGTTGCGAGATTCGATGTGGTATCAATACCTAGTTCAATCTGTTACCGGCAAGTATCTTTACCGTTCGTAATGCATCATCCTTAACCAACTCATTGGTCACATTGCTTGCAAGGCTTATAGTGATGTGCATTACGGGGCCGAGATACCTCTCGCAATCGGGTGACAAAACCTAATCTCAAATCGCCAACTCAACATGTACCCGGAGACACCTGTATACTCCTTTATAATCACCCGATTCGTTGGAGTTTCTTAGTACCCAAAGTGTTCCTCGTGGCAGGTTGCATAATTCTCATAATTGGGAACATGTATAAGTCATGAAAAAGCAATAGCAATATACTAAGCGATCAAGTGCTAGGCTAACGGAATGGGTCATGTCAATCAATCATTCTCCTAATGGCGTGATCCCATTAATCAAATGACAACACATGTCTATGGTTAGGAAACATAACCATCTTTGATTAATGAGCTAGTCAAGTAGAGGCATACTAGTGACTATATGTTTGTCTATGTATTCACACATGTATCATGTTTCGGTTGATACAATTCTAGCATGAATAATAAACATTTATCATGATATGAAAAAATAATAACTTTATTATTGCCTCTAGTGCATATTTCCTTATCTCCCACTTGCACTAAGTCAATAATCCGTTACATAGAAATGATTCTAACACCCATGGGTCTTGGTGCCGATCATGTTTTGCTCGTGAGAGGCTTAGTCACAGTGCAACATTCAGATCCGTATGTATCTTCAAATCTCTATGTCTCCCCTTGGACTTGGTCCCGAATGGAATTGAAGCATCTCTTGATGTGCTTGGTCCTCTTGTGAAATCTAGATTCCTTTGCCAAGGCAATTGCACGATATTGTCACGAGAAGATCTTCATTGGTCCGATTCACTAGGTATGACACCTAGATCGGAAATGAACTCCTTCATCCAGACTCCTTCATTTGCTGCTTCGAAGCAGCTATGTACTCCGCTTCACATGTCGATCCGCCACGGCGCTTTGTTTAGAACTGCACCAACTTACGCTCCACCGTTTAATAAAAACACGTATCCGGTTTGCGATTTAGAATCGTCCGGATCGATGTCAAAGCTTACATCGGCGTAACCATTTACGACTAGCTCTTTGTCACCTCCATATCTGAAAACATATCCTTAGTCCTTTTCGGTATTTCGGGATGTTCTTGACCGTTGTCGATGATCCACTCTGGATTACTTTGGTACCTTCTGCCAAGCTTATTGCTAAGCATCGTCGGTCGGTACCGACATTGCATACATGATAGAGCCTATGGCTGGAGCATAGGAACATCTTCCATTTTCTCTCTATCTTCTGCTGTGCTCGGGCATTTAGTTTGACTCAACTTCACACCTTGTAGCACGGCAAGAACCCTTTCTTTGCTGATCCATTTCGAACTTTTCAAAATTTTATCAAGGTATGTGCTTTGTGAAAGTCCTATTAAGCGTCTTGATCTATCTCTATAGATTTTGATGCCCAATATGTAACAACTTCACGAGGTCTTTCATTGAAAAACTTTTATTCAAGTATCCTTTTATGCTATCGAAATTCTATATCATTTCCAATTAATAATATGTCATCTACATATAATATCGAAATGCTCTGAGCTCCCACTCACTTTCTTGTAAATCTGAGGCTTCTCCAAAAGTCTAGTATAAAACCATATCTTTGATCACACTATCAAAACATTTATTCCAACTCGAGATGCTTGCACCGTCCATAAATGGATCATTGGAGCTTGCATACTTTATTAGCTCCTTTTGGATCAATAAAACCTTCGGCTGCATCATATACAACTCTTCTTCAAATCCATTCAAGAATGCAGTTTTGACATCCATTTGCCAAATTTCATAATCATGAAATGCAGCAATAGCTAACATGATTCAGACGGACTTAAGCATCGCTCTGGTGAAAAGTCTCATCGTAGTCAACCCCTTGAACTTGTCAAAAACCTTTCGCAACAAGTCGAGCTTTATAGAGGATTACATTACCATCAGGTCGGTCTTCTTCTTAAAGATCCATTTATTCTCAATGGCTTGTCGATCATCGGGCAAGTCAACCAAAGTCCATACTTTGTTTTAATACATGGATCCCATCTCGATTTCATGGCCTCTAGCCATTTTGCGAATCTGGGCTCATCATCGCTTCCTCATAGTTCATAGGTTCATCATGGTCAAGTAACATGACTTCGAATAGGATTACCGTACCACTCAGTGCGGATCTTACTCTGGTAGACCTCGAGGTTCGATAGAAACTTGATCTGAAGTTTCATGATCAATATCATTAGCTTCCTCACGATTGGTGTAGTTATCACGGGAACCGGTTCTTGTGATGAACTACTTTCCAATAAGGGAGTAGATCTGATTATCTCATCAAGTTCTACTTTCCTCCCCTCACTTCTTTCGAGAGAAACTCCTTCTCTAGAAAGGATCCGATTTAACAATGAAAATCTTGCCCTCGGATCTGTGATAGAAGGTGTACCCAATAGTCTCTTTTGGGTATCTATGAAGACACATTTCTCGATTTGGGTTCAAGCTTATCGGTTGAAGTTTCTTCACATAAGCATCGCAGCCCCAAACTTTAAGAAAGCGACAACTTTGGTTTCTTGCCAAACCACAGTTCATAAGGCGTCGTCTCAGCGGTTTTGATGGTGCCCTATTTAGCGTGAATGCGGCCGTCTCTAAAGCA